>BTPG01000007.1:10163019-10430519 GCA_036245525.1 Semisulcospira habei | reverse complement strand
TAACACTTTTCCTAACGAACTTAAATATGCCAAAGTAATTCCACTTCCAAAAACAAAAGATCGTTCTGACCCTAATAATTATCGGCCTATTTCTTTATTATCTGTTTTGTCCAAACCACTGGAAAGGCACGTTCATAAACACCTGCTTGCTTACCTAGAAAACCGTAAGCTCCTCCACCCTTTTCAATCCGGATTTCGTCAGCAGCATTCATGCCACACAGCACTTACACGCCTTGTTGACACATGGCTCAAGGGTATGAATAAGTCACAGTTAACAGGAGTAGTCTAATCTGGATTTTAAGAATGCTTTTGATCTGATTAACCATACTATTCTGACTGCTAAGCTTCACACATACCTCAATAACGGAGACGAAGTTGCTTTTTTCACATCTTACCTTACTAAAAGAAAACAAAAGGTTCTTGTTCATGGCTCATACTCCTCTCTCAAAGATGTAAGCTTCGGTGTGCCCCAAGGGTCTGTACTGGGCCCCCTACTGTTTTGCTTATTTATCAATGATTTGCCTCTACATATTACGTGCCAAGATGTACAATGCGACCTTTTTGCTGACGACACCTCAGTTCATACTACTAGTAACGATATACAGGTAATTTCCGACAACCTACAACAAAGTCTTCATGAAGTATCAGCTTGGTGTATAAACAATTCTATGGTTGTTCATCCAACCAAAACAAAATCGATGGTAGTCGCCACACGCCAAAAACAGCAGATAACACCTCTATTACTTAACCTTTCACTTAAAGGTAGTCAGGTAGAACAGATAAATGAACATCGAGTACTGGGGATTACAATCGACAGTCAGCTAAAATGGCAAGCTCATACAGACGCCTTATGCAAAATAGTAGCCAAAAATCTCTTTATGTTATCAAAACTGAAATATTATACTGATTCAGATACCCGTAAACTATTTTATAACGCTCACATACGTTCTTATATCGATTACGCGTCAACGGTATGGGATGGATGTAGTGAGGTCCATTTAAAGAGACTCAATTCTCTACACAGACGAGCGGCCAAAATAATCTGCCCTGATCCACACCTAAGCACTGAAGTAAAGCTCTCAAAAGCAGGTCTCCTGCCTCTTCAAGGTCATTTTAAATATAACAAAGCAATCTTTATGTTCAAAGTGTGGAAACGCAAAACACCTGAGTACATCTCCACTTTGTTCCGTAAGTCTGAGTCCAAGCTTGGAAACATCAGAAAGCTTTTCATAGTCCCTAAACCAAGGATCGATCTATATAAAACTAGCTTATCCTTCTCACGGGCACTTATCTGGAATGCACTTCCCGACCATGTAAAATCCACCTCCTCGCTAGCGTCTTTTAAAAAGTGTCTCTGGAAATATTTTGTGGATCACTCGTAGGGATGCCTTAACCAGTTGTATTATATGTTTCTTTTTATGCTGGGTCCAATTTATTCCCAATTAAGTCTGTTATCCTTTTCATTTATCATTTGGACTATTAGCTCTGTCTATGTGTGAAGGGGGGCGGGTGGGGTGGGGGGTGTCTGTGAGTCTATGAGTATGTCTGTCTATGTGAACAGTGTTGTCATCTGTTTGCAAGAATTATGTTTACTTATATGTATGTATCTTTGTAGTTAGTCTTGTAGTTGTTAGCAACGGCAGGTTTGTAAAATGGCTGTGTCGATGACGATGTCAATGCCTAAACCGTTGTAAAATAAAGTCTCATTGATTCATTGATTCATTGATTCTCTCTCTCCCCCCCCCCCCCCCCCCCACCGGGTCTGCCCTAGGGGACCTTGGTGGGGTTGTCTACTTTTTAGTTCCTAGGGTCACCTTGTCTAACCCCTGCAAGGTGGGTTCTACTCTTTTGCCCCCACCGGGTCTGCCCTAGGGGACCTTGGTGGGGTTGTCTACTTTTTAGTTCCTAGGGTCACCTTGTCTAACCCCTGCAAGGTGGGTTCTACTCTTTTGGGGGTTTGTATTTCTGTCTTTCTGGTCCATTCATCTGTATTTATCTTTTGAAATTCTCCCTCCTGTCTGCGCTTCTTGCAGTTCTTTTCTTTATTTAACGCAGGCACGTCCTGAGAAGGCCTTTGTCACTTGCGGGACGTAAAGCAATCTATACTTACTTACTTACTCTCTCTCTCTGTCTCTCTCTCTGTCTGTCTGTCTGTCTCTCTCTCTCTCTCTCTCTCTCTCTCTCTCTCACACACACACACACACACACACACACACAGACAGACATACACACACAAACTCACACACACGCACACACCTGAACACAGGTGCAAGTTATCCCAGTACTGTAATGATTAGATTACGTCAGAGAGTCTAGGTGTTTGAAGAGGCTGTCCCTATATGAGGTGAGCGTCTTTGCGTTTCTGATTTCTGCAGGAATAGAATTCCAGAATGAACTTTCCGAGAATGACAAACTGGTTTTGAATAAATCAATACGCGGCAGGGGTACTTTGAATTGTTGTCCATGTCTAGAAGCTACAGATGTCCGTTCTGAGAAGAGAGAGAGAGAGAGAGAGAGAGAGAGAGAGAGAGAGAGAGAGAGAGAGAGAGAGAGAGAGAGAGAGAGAGAGAGAGAGAGAAGGAGGGAGAGAGAGAGAGAGAGAGAGAGAGAGAGAGAGAGAGAGAGAGAGAGAGAGAGAAGGAGGGAGAGAGAGAGAGAGAGAGAGAGAGAGAGAGAGAGAGAGAGAGAGAGAGAGAGAGAGAGAGAGAGAGAGAGAGAGAGAGAGAGAGAGACCATCACTGTAGTCCTGGTATAACTTAACATTACACATCCCACTACGTTATAACAGTGAAATTCACAGTGTCGAGCCACCAAACTGCACTACACACATACTGTGCACAATGTTGGCGTGAAAATCAACAATACTGTTACCCTCTTGGCTTGACTTCGCGAACGAAGATTTTATAGGAGTTGCCCACGACGTCTGCAGGCTTGTTTGTGGCTGCGGAGGCCAATCCGAGACAGGCAGGTTCGACCGCAGTGGCTGCAGGGGAAGGTATGGCCAGGGTTCTGAGCTGCGGCATCTCTGTTTTTTCTCCTGAGCCGCTTGTCCTTAAGGCTAGCTCTGTGAGAGTCCTCAAAGGAGACAGCTGCCTTGTAAATGGTGGAGCGCCAGGTGTCACGGTCCGCAGCAAGCGAAGACCACTGGTGGTGGTTGATTTGGCAGGCACTAAGTGACTTCTTGAGACAGTCTTTGTATCTCTTCTTTGGTGCCCCTCTGTCACGGTGTCCAGTAGCAAGCTCGCCGAACAGGGTGATCTTTGGTAGGCGATGATCCTCCATCCTGGAGACATGCCCCGCCCAGCGGAGCTGTGTCCGCAGCAGCAAAGCCTCGATGCTCACAGTTTCAGCCTGTTCAAGGACCTCGACGTTGGTGACATAGTCACTCCAGTGAATGCCCAGGATGGTACGCAGGCAGCGCTGGTGGAAGCGTTCGAGGAGTCGTAGTTGGCTGCGGTAGAGGGCCCAAGACTCGGAACCATACAGCAGGGTGGTGAGGACCACAGCTCTGTACACGCTGATCTTGGTGCCTGTTTTCAGCTGTTGATTGTGCCACACCCGCTTGAAAAGTCGCCCGAAAGCGCTGTTCGCTTTTGCCAGCCTGCTGTCAAGCTCCTTGTCCAGCTTGGCGTCCGACGAGATAATGCAGCCAAGGTAAGTAAACTGGTGCACTGACTTTAGTTCAGACTCGCCAATGGTGATGTGAGGAGGGCGATACACTGTCTTGGGTGCCGGCTGATGGAGGACCTCTGTCTTTTTCAGACTGACCTCGAGTCCAAAGAGCTGGTCAGCATCTGCGAAGCAAGACGTGATGCGCTGCAGGGCTCTCTCTGTGTGTGCAACGAGGGCAGCATCATCAGCAAAAAGCAGCTCACGAATCAGTTGGTCTAGGGTTTTCGTGTGGGCCTGCAGTCGTCTAAGGTTGAACAGGCTGCCATCGAGACGATACCTGATGTACACTGCATCGTCATCATCGAGGTCCACTGTGGCCTGCTTCAACATCATGCTAAAAAAGATGGTGAAGAGGGTCGGTGCCAGCACGCAGCCCTGCTTTACGCCGTTGAGAATAGGGAATGGTTCTGAGAGATCATTGTTGAGTCTGACCTGGCCTTGCTGGTCCTCGTGTAGCTGGACAATCATGTTGAGGAACTTTGGGGGACAGCCAAGTCGCTCCAGGATCTGCCACATGCCTTGCTTGCTCACAGTGTCGAACGCTTTTGTTAGGTCGACAAATGTTACGTACAGCCCTTTGTTCTGCTCGCGGCACTTCTCCTGTAGCTGTCTCAGCACAAAGACCATATCGTGGTGCTCCTGTTTGCTCTGAAGCCACACTGGCCCTCTGGGAGTTGGTCTTCAGCGATGGCAGGTACCAGCCGATTCAGGAGCAGCCTTGCAAGGATTTTCCCAGCAATGGACAGCAGGGTAATTCCCCGATAGTTGGAACAGTCAGACTTCTCGCCTTTGTTCTTGTACAGGGTGATAACGACTGCATCACGGAGATCTTTTGGTAGTGTTCCTTCCTCCCAGCAGCAGAGAAAGAGGTCATGGAGCTTGTTGTGCAGTGCTGTGCCTCCATGTTTCCAGATCTCTGGCGGTATTCCATCAATGCCTGCTGCTTTGCCACTCTTGAGCTGGTGAATGGCTGTGAGGGTCTCTTCAGCGGTGGGCGGTTCGTCCAATTCAACCTTTACTGGGAGGTGTGGGATTTGTAGGACGACTGCTTCTTGAACAGTGCGCTCAGCGCTGAAGAGGCTATGAAAGTATTCCGACCAGCGGTTCAAGATGGAAGTATTATCTGTGATGAGTGCCTGGCCATTCGCGCTTCGCAGGGGACTTTGTACCAGGTGCCTGGGGCCATACACTGCTTTCAGTGCTTCGTAGAAGCCCCTGTAGTCACCATTGTCAGCACAAAGCTGGGTCCTCTGTGCAAGTCTGGTCCACCACTCATTCTGGAGATCTCTGAGCTTGCGCTGGAGACTGCTGCAGACGAGGCGGAAGGCAGATTTCTTCACAGGGCAGGAAGGCTGGGCTAGGTGGGCCTGATGGGCGGCTCTTTTTTTTTGCTAGGTGTTCCTGGATCTCTACATCGTTTTCGTCAAACCAGTCTTTGTTCTTCTTTCTGGCGAAACCCAAGACTTCTGCAGAGGATTTTGCAATAGCAGTTTTCAGTTGTTCCCAAAGTGTTTCAGGGGAGGAGTCTACTGGGTCCGCTGTGTCTTTGAGCCTGCGCTGTAAATCTGTCTGAAAGGCAGCTTTCACATCGTCACGCTGAAGGCTGGCAACGTCAAGCTTTTTCTTGGGGGGCCCCCATTTCTTGGGTTTTGGCTTGAAGTGGAGCCTGAGTTTGCAGCGGACAAGGCGGTGGTCAGTGTGGCACTCTGCGCTGGGCATCACTCTGGTGAGGAGGACGTCACTGCGGTCCCTCTGACGCACTAGGACATAGTCGATAAGGTGCCAGTGTTTGGAGCGAGGATGCATCCAGGTGGTCTTTCGACTGTCCTTTTGCTGAAAAGTAGTGTTGGTGATGACCAGTTGCTGCTCCGCACAGAACTCCAACAGTAGGCGGCCATTGTCATTGCAGTTCCCCACGCCATGCTTGCCGAGGACTCCTTTCCAGGCTTCAGAGTCCTGGCCCACTCTGGCGTTGAAGTCGCCAAGGATGATGACTTTGTCGTCTGCAGGGGTACTCTGTAGGAGGCTGCGCAGGTCAGTGTAAAACTTGTCCTTTTCAGCAGGCTCTGCCAGGAGGGTTGGGGAGTACACACTGAGAAGGGTGACGTGCTGCTGGTGTCTCAGTGGGAGGCGCATGGACATGATGCGGTCTGAGTGGCCTGTTGGTAGGTTTTCCAGCTTAGTCGCAATGGATGTCTTGACCATGAAACCCACGCCTGAAAGCCGTCTTTCTGATGCAGGCCTGCCTGACCAGTAGAGGGTGTACCCAGCACCAAGTTCTTGGAGGCTGCCTTCGTCCGGAAGGCGTACTTCGCTGAGCGCGGCGATGTCGATGTTTAACCTCCGCAATTCATGGGCAATGAGGGCGGAGCGACGTTCAGGGCGTCCGCTGTCTGCTTTGTCGAGCATGGTTCGGACGTTCCAGCATGCTACGTTGAGTCCGGTCGTGGTCGTCATGAGAGTGGATCCGTTATTCTTTCTTGTTTTTTGACCGCAGGAGAAGATGCCCGTTGACCGCGGCTAGCCAACTGGGGTTGCGAGGGGACGAGCTTTGGTTAGGCCACCTTTTCTAGGCCCCTCTCCGTGTGGAGCAAGCAGTGCTGTCCCTAGAGAAGGCTGCTTGGTCGTTCAGGGTGTGCAGAGTGATGTTGTCATCCCCAGGTCAACATCAGGCGACCAATATCCTGAACCGCCTGCATGCAGGTTTGAGACTGCGGCTTCCAGTGACATCTTTCACCTGCCGTTTCGCCCCTCGCCCGTCGCTACAGGACTTGGAATGGTCGGTGTCATGGTCCGTGGACGTTTCCTAAAGCCTGCGCGGTGGAGCTTTTTGGTGGAGTGCAGTGTGCGCAGTACTGGCCCCACCCTTTAAACCCTTGGTTCATCTGCCATGGCCTAGCAAGCTGGGACGATGGCATCGAGGTCCTCGGGTCGTAGGTTTTATATCAGACTGTCCTTGTCCTAGTCTCTGGCTCAAAAGCCTTCCCCGGAGACACGGGGGCTTTGATGTCAGGGGTTTCCTCCCTTAGCCTTTCCGCAGCCAAGCGGCCAGGCCTGCAAGGCAGCAGGCGACTCGTGGAGGGCGGGGTCGTCTATGTCCCGTGCAGATGTGAACATCACCTAATGACACACACCAAATGGACCTTTTGTTCTTACCACATGACACAATAAGAAAGAAACGATACAAGTACGCATTAACTGTCGTAGACATTGCTTCAAGGTATAAAGACTCTGAACCCATATCTGACAAAACAGCTACCACAGTTGCTACAGCATTAACAAAGATATATGGTCGTGGCCCTTTAAGATACCCCAGACATGTGCAGGTCGATGACGGATCAGAATTCAAAGGTGCTGTTAATCAGTTATTTGCGAAGCATGGCGTACTGGTCAGACGAGGCATTCCAGGTGTGCACAGATCGCAGGCAATTGTAGAGAACTTTAACAAACAGTTGTCAGAAAGACTTTTCAGTTACCAGTATTCAAAGGAACTCATGCATGACACCCGTAACACTGAGTGGGTTAAGAGATTACCACATGTGATAAAAGCAATGAACAATGAAGAACACCCAAAACCTGCTGATGCTATTAAATTGAAAACAATTACAGAACCAAAAACAGGATCAACCCCAGCACCAGACACAAGTTTATTTACTAAACAAGTGAGATATTTATATCAACCTGGAGAATCAGAAAATGACGTCAGGCGCAGGGCGACAGACCCCATCTGGTCCACATCCGTTCATAATATAAAAAAAATAATTCCCGGTCCTGACGGTCCAGACGCAACAATATATTATCTGTATGACCCTGCGCCCCAGAGGGCATTTGTCAGAGAAGAATTACAGATTATTCCCCCAGACACCGTTACTCATTTCAGTAACTAACTCATCAATTAGTTCATCAACCAGTTCATCAGCTATTTCTTCAGATAACTTGAGCCTGTAATGACCTGGTGCATAAGCCTTTTCCTTGGTGTGAAACACTCTTTTCGTGTCCCCAACTGCCAGAGATTTCTTATGTGTTTGGATCATTTCAAGATTATGCTTGTTTGATCTCAGTGACTTGTTTGGATAATCAGGCATCAATGCACTATCTAACACTTGCTTGTAATGTTCATGACGAATGTCTTTATTTTTTATTGCTGTTTTTTTTTATTCCTTTGGCTTTCGACTGACTACCCTTCTGGTGCAGTATAGAATACATTTTTGATCTCAGTCCAACATACTCAACTATAGGCACACCATTTAGTTCATCCTTAAACTTACCAGGCACTTTTTTGTTTTGTGTGCTGAACAGTGGATGGTCTTTAGGGTAGTCAGATGTGTCATACAGGTGTAACTCTGTTTTCATGTCTTCATAAAAGTCTTCAGTACACACACATCAATGATCATAGAGTCAGTGTCAGTGTATAGCAGACGACACTCAGGATACTTTAATTTGAAGTAATCATAATAAAATTCAAGCATCACCAGTTTTGATAACTCAAGAATTGCCATACCAATAAATACTGGCTTGTCCAGTTTGACAATCCTTTTTTTTGAGTGACACAGCATACAATGATGAATGAAACTCTTTGTACCCTGTGTACTGTGGCTTGCCTGTAAGTTTAATAGCACCCAATTCAGTTGTGACCAGTCTCACATCTTTTCTGTGATGAGGATTTTCCATCGTCTTGCCAAAACAGGCATTGTTCATAAGCTTAAAGAAGTATTTGTCAAATGCAGTGTTGCCGTCTCTGGCACGAAGGGTTGTGTTCTTCATTATGTAATCTTTCATGAAAGCACTCTGATCAAATTGGATTCCTCTGTGAACTTTCTTTAGTACTAACCCATGTCTGATGTAAAACTGTAACAAGCGGTAGTGACACACGTAATTGAATTTGTCATTTAGATTTGGCACAAGTTTGGTGTCTTTTTTCCCTGTCATACTAATTTTCTCAACAGCCAACGGATAATCATTGTGGTAATCATGTAGATGGTGCGGGTACTCTAGGTCTACTTCAAAGATCCAACCCTTCGCGTCGTTTCGGTCATGACTCATAATATAGTTTGATATGTCTGTTATGTCATACTGTGACAAATCATGCAGACAAAAGTTTTTCAAGGGCAATAATTCACACATCCCGAACCCATACAAATTCTTAGCGTCAAGGTACGTAATGAATGACCTTGACCTCGAGGGGTCAAACCCAAGGTCACCATGACCCGGGCCGTCCAAATATTTATTGTTGGCTCTGGCATAGTTGTTCGCTGCAATACTAATACCACCCCTCAATCCAAGTTCCACCATTTCACCCGTCGTACGATCATACAACAGGTCTATAAATATCTTACTAGATTTCAAAAATGCATCCCATGTCATGCCAGGACTAGTCATGTAACAAGCTGGGTCAAGACTGTAGTGTAACAAACCCTTTTCACGATAACTTTCAAATACGTCTGCTAGCAAGCAAACGTCAGCTTTCAAGTACTGATCGTGGTAATCACCAATTGTCTGACATCCTAATTTATCCCACGCATCAAGTGCATGTTGATATTCAGAGTCAGAAATACCTTTGCCAGTAAGTGTAGAATAAAATTTTTCTTTTGGTGGTAGTCTTCTTTCTTCAAACACAACCCAGTGATCAATGTACTCATATGGATAGACACCTTTTTTAATCAAGTCTGGCTCAAAATATTTACTTGTTATTGGATACTCAGTCAGTCCTTCTGCAAGACTAGCAAGACCTAAAAGACAAATGTTGCATGGAGTCATAAAATGCTAATTTGTTGTCCAATCTAAAAGTCAAGTACTTCTCAGTTGTCTGGGCAATACAACTAATTTTTTTGTAAGACTCATCTACAGCCTGCATGATAATGTGTGAATCATACCCTTTGAGATTGTGGAAAAAGATTGGTAACTTGTATGTCTTAGGATCTATTTTTAATAACAAGTTACAATTGTTATGTGCAGCACCTCTGTAACGCCCAGTTATGTGATCATGGTCAAGAACTTTATCACCCCCTAAAGGCTGTTCACAAATCCAACACGTCTCAGCTGTTTCAAATTTTAATTTGTCTTCTTCTGTCATCACCAAAGGTATCTGACATGTTGTGAGATATTGTACTACCTGACTATACAGATGTCTCATTTCTGTTAAAAACAGACATGCTGCATTTTCTCCCCTGTAGATAACAGGTTCTGAATGCAGATCGTCTGACCTAACAATAATGTATCCAAAAGAACACACCACTTGGTCACTCAATTTTATAGTCTTTGGTAATGATTCTGGAACAGGACCCTCATACGGTACAACCAGTGATTCAAAATCTGCGTACACTACAAACGGCAGCTTTTGTTGATTCCCATAGTTCTTAAAATATACTTGACTACCAGGATCTGGGTACTTAAGTACAGTTTGTATGTCATCAGGTGACCTACAATGTAGGATGTGATTATGTGCTACGTTTATAGAGGAGAATCTTTGTAAACATTTCTTGCGCACTTCCTGTTTGCCATTGTGTTTTGTTGTATGCCCATGAATTAGACGTGACATATTCCTGATAATTGTGTAGTGAAAGTTATTGTCATCACCGATTAGCAACATGTCAACATGTTTATCTTCTGACTGACCATAGGTTGGGGCAATTGGGGACACTCTAATTGGTTGTAACTTGTTCTCAGATTCATTATCCCACACAAACACATTCACAGATATACCAGGATTTAGTTTTTCAAACAAATCTATGTCTTCTATTTTAACAGGGAACTCAATGCCACTGAAGTTGAGTTCGTTTACAAATTTGATGTAGTTAGATACACGTTCTGGTTTTGATTTTACAAAGTGTAGTTTAGCAAGCACACACCACATAAAACAATAGTTGTCATTGTTCTGTATGTTAACTACAGCCTTTTTGTTTGCAACCTCAGTTGGCAGTGGCAACCATGCTTTACCTAATATAGGATGATACCTTGACTGCTTTAGTTGTAGTTCATGTACATGTCCTTCGTGCCAACCAGACCCCTTCATTTTTGCACTGTCAATTGATTAGAGGAAGTCAGGTAACAGTCTGTCTCTAAACACGTTCTCCAATTCTCTTTTTGTGTTAACTGTGTGTTGTCTTGTTGATATATACGATACAATCACTTCACCGTCTACTCTAGTAAATTCTATTTTAGCAACAATCTGAATTTTAACACTGCCTGTAAGAAGATTTTGTTGTATGACAGAAAAAGAGTTTTCTATTGATTCATAGACATTGTTAGTATTAGATATAGGCAAGTTTTTGTGTGAAACACGTTTCTTAAACTAGATGAGCCTGATGGGCCAGGGTTTTGAGCATTGTCCGTCATTTTTATTTGTCCGACAAGATAATAAATAAAAAATATATTACCATTGTCACACCATATGTAATACTGTATTATCTGTAGTTATGATAAACAAGTCAACTACTTTCCTGGTGTTTGTCTTGAAGTCTTGTCCTGCAGGTGTAATATTACTTTATTGAAGTAACACTTTCAATATAACAATGTAGTTTTCTTAATTGATCAAATATGTCATTACACAATACCTCAAACCAACGCAAGTGGCCACTGTTAGCATTATAAACTTTAAAAGCCTTTGTCTTAAGATCAACAGTCTCATAATCATAACGTGGTAATCCATCTGAATATTCCAAAGTAACATTATATGACATGTATATCCTTATTGACGGTGTTGAGAGTTTAAAGCTGGGTCTAAACACACGTGATTTTAAGTCATAAAAACACACTTAACATCTCTGAAGCATTCTGTAACATCAAACACTTGGGTTTGCCCGTCTGTCATTTTTATTAGACAAACAAAAGAATAAATTGTTATCAAGCAAAATCATGTTTTCTAGGAAATTACACTGAACAGTAATTTTATACGTTTGCACCATTCAGCAAATGTAGTCAATAGTTTTTGAGTTTACCCCAGACAAGACTTGCCCTGTACTATATTGTGTCTCTCTCAATGGGCTTATAAATGGCATGTTTCACAGATTTCAATTGTGGTGTCATGTACAATAACCCTGTCCTTTTAAGCAAACATACCTGACACAGTATTGGCAATTATTGGCTTTGCAGTAAATTATAAATCACACCCTGGCCAAGTGAGAGCCAAATGAAACATCAGATGTAACATAGACAGTAACTTGATAATTTTACCATGACTTGAGCACCAGAAAAAGGAAGGAATCACCCATGTTCAATAACAAAATTTTCTGAGTACAGGTTTATACAAGGGAAGTAATTTTGTAAAAATTTCAGCAAGACAAAAAAGTTACTTCCCTTGCTCTATTAAATTATGCTTTAATTCTTGACTAAAGTACATATTTTGTCAAAATTAAATAACAAATTGTGCAAATAATTACAATAGGTAATAGAATAAAGATGTTGTTATTTGATTTTGTTAAAACAATGAGTGATTTATTTTTTTAAAAACCAAATTATACATTATTTTGTAATTACTTTTGTCACTTTAACACCTGCTTAAATGTTTTTTCAAGTACATGCACACACTCGCTAACAATGTTTCTTATAGCGGTGTTTTTAGGGTATTGACTCAGAAATAATGGTATAGATAGACTTCAAATGGCTTTTTTCTTAAAGCCTGAGGCTAACTAGCGTGGATTGTGTACTTGAGTGATTTGGATGAGGGCTCACAAGTCTCAGTCACAGGTGGGTTTACTAGTGTTTGTCAGTTGTCATAAGCACAGACCTAAAACAACAAGGGTAAAAGGTATGACTTTATGACGGGCCTCTCTCTGTGTGAGGAGCTCATAGGGGATTATGCGGGCAAGTGTTTTCCCATTCACTGTTCAAAACCAATTAGCATTTTGTGGGGAACTCCATATCGATAATGAAAAATAAGACATACCTTGGCGTGCTTAGACATAACATGGTGTTTTCCCATGAATACCCTGTTAGTGCGATGAATATCGAACTGCCTGAAAAACTTTTTTAAAACTGGAAAAAGGTTTTGAAGACCTTCTCTGAACTAAAGGCGATATGTAAATTACCTTAGAGGTACAGTCATGACGTGAAAAATGTTTGCAGTTAAACCCTGTCAACTTACTCATAAAGAGAGATAGTGAGTAAAATTATGTGGAAAGAGAGAGAGCTATTGTGTGTCGGGGTATTCACATGTGTCTGTACATGTGTGTGTGTGTGTCAGTGCGTGTGTTTGTGTGTATTCATGTGTTTGTGTGTGTGTACGTGTATGTTTATTCATGTGTTTGTGTGTGTGTATATGTGTGTGTGTGTGTGTGTGTGTGCGCAACTTGATGTTGTTTCAGTGTGTCAGTGTGTGTGTATCAGTGCGTGTGTGTGTGTGTGTCAGTACTGTTTATAATAAAACGGTGGAGTGTCGATCTTGTACTGTCTGTGTTAAACAAACATATTCAGGGTGGCATAAAACGGCAGTCACCTTTCAGAAATTGTACTTGCAGTAAAATAATATTAAACAAGACCCGTCAGCATACTCGCTAGGAGAGAGCTAACAGAAAAAAGTAGACTAATACTTGTAAACACGGGTTATGTCTGGAGTCCAAGACTCTTGAGGATCTGACCTGTGTCCACTTATAAAAATCTAGGCTCGTGAGGATCATAGTCTCTGTAAAACCCCATATACTCGGTACAAGGCAACCAGATACTGGGGGGTTTTACCGTCTACTCGATTTCACTTCCCGGTTCAGTGTTTACTGTAGCTATGGGTTTAGAGCTTTAGGGTAAAGTTCATAAACATTAAAACAAATTAACAGTACATGTTTAAGTGTTGTCAGAGACAATAGTTATAGAGAGAGACAATAAGAGAGTACTAATGTATCAAAAATCAAAAAGGCCGCACTAATCATGGTCGCCACTTTTTCAAAAAACAAAAGGGTGATTATGTGATAATAGAGAGGTTATGTGATGCCATAGATTTTCTTATCAATAAAGGCGAGATTTACATTTAATGATGGGTGCGGCCTTATTGAAATTTGATTCTTAGTACTCTCTTATTGTCTCTCTCTCAAGTGGAGTTGTTGGCCCCACATACATACATGCATGTGTACCATTGCAGCACAACAAAGTGAAATGCAGTCTCAAGCCCCATAACTTACACTGCACAATGCTGACGTCAACACAAAATAATAGCATAACAACTGCATAACAAGGGTAAAATTCACTGTGTCACATAATCTGCATAATATAGGCATGCACACCAAACAATACTTGTAATGCACTTGATACAAAGTCGGTCCAGTCGACCATATCATAACACTGCAAAATACAGTGCTGTGCTGGTGAAGTGCCTATAATGTAGTCTGCACCAAGCCAGCCCGTAAACCAAGCAATACCAATGCTGCTCTCCAAAAACTCAACATGGTGCAGGCCATCGTGTCAAAACTGATTGCACATTGCATAGCTCCCACCACATACCCCCTGGTACTGTGCACAACGTTGGCTTCAGTTTTACTTTGTTTATTTAATTTTGGACCCGCTGGAGGCATGAGAAAAATTACAAAAGAACATACATAAATGTGCTCAAAAATTAAATAGTACGCTTATTACTATACTGTACACATGTTCCTTAGACAGCACACATGACTTGTATGGACACAGATCATAGTCAGGTCATTCTGTTTGGTGGTATGTGTCATGTACAGTACATCTGGAAAACTTGTGAAATGAACCATGTGGTTAGCAATTCTGAAAACTGAAGCCTACTGAAGCTACCACCAAACTGGTCGTCTCCTTAGTCTTGATTACTGCAATGCCCTCTTAGCTGGCCTCCCTCAGTTTCTCATTCAGAAATTGCAGCGAGTTCAGAATTGTGCTGCACGTTTCATCGTCCGCGCCTCACAGCATCAGCCCATCACTCCTATTCTGAGACAACTACATTGGCTGCCAGTCAAACAACGAGTCTCGTACAAAATCGCCTGTCTGTGCTACAAAGCTATTAACTACTCTACCCCTGCCTATCTCGCTGATCGTCTTCAACTATACGCTCCCTCCCGCTCCCTCCGTTCAAGTAGTGACACGCGCCTTCTCAGAGTCCCGCTCTTCAAATACAAAACCAGAGGTGACCGTTGTTTTGCGCACGTTGGACCTGTTGTTTGGAACTCTCTACCTATAGACATCAGACATTCTTCCTCATTCATTGCCTTTAAATCTGCCCTTAAGACCCACCTGTTTGATACCCCAATGTAGTTCAGTTCTTTGTCATTATGCACCTCTGTGTGTGTGTGTGTGTGTGTGTGTGTGTGTGTGTGTGTGTGTGTGCGTGCGCGCGAGTGTGTATTGTAGAATCCGTTGTTTCTTTGGTTTTATGACCCCCTCCACTCCCACTCTTTATTTGTAAAGCGCTTAGAGCTTATTTAAGGATAAGCGCTATATAAATAGCCATTATTATTAGTATTATTATACGATAAGTAAAGCCACACAGCTGAAAGTCAAAGATTGAAAGTGGAAGGAAAAACAAAACAAACGGAAAACAAACACAAAGTACAGTACATATCATATGCCTATGATCAGTTATCACCCAACCACTTAAATCTGCTGTGAGAGCGGGAGGGTAATGCAAGAACTGCATCGTCAACTCACTCTTGAGAAGTATTGCGTTTTTTATTAAGCAAGTCCACATTTGGCACAACATTTTGAGCTGAGGGTTTAATGGCATACATATACCCCCCCCCCCCCCCCCCCACCAGTACCCTTTGTTAAATTGAAAATGATTTTGAAGGGGTAGGAATCCAGCTTTACTGAGTTTTTCCTCAGTCATCAAGTCGGAAAGAATTAATTTTGCCAATTCTCCTATGTAAAGAATTTAGTCTTTTTAAGTGGAAATCACTGCAACATTCCCACACCGTCGATGCGTAGTTTATATGTGACATGATATGTGCATTACTGAACAATTTTTTGGTTTCATTATCTGTGTAATACTTTAATTTCGATAACATAAGACATTTCTAGAGACCGTTTTACAGACTTTGTCAATGTGCATCTGCCACCTCAGCTGATTATCAATTATGACTCCCAATATACGATGTTCTATGATGTCGTCGCCGAGTGATAGATTAAGCTTTAATGATTTCACCTGGTGCTTTTGGCGTGTTTCAATAATATTAGATTTTGTTTTAGTATGATGCAGAATCATAGCTTTGGCTTTACACCATGCTGATATATCGTCGAGACTTTTTTGAAGGCCGTTTTCACCTACACTCATGTCTTTGTTAGCTGTGTGGATTGAGGTATCATCGGCGAACATATCACACTGTGTTGCTTCGTAGGTGAGACTTAAAGGTAGGTCATTGATGTAAATACAAAATAAAAGAAAATACAAAATAAAAGAGGACCTAAGATTGACCCCTGCGGAACGCCGAGTTTAACATGTTTAATAGAAGAGTAGGCTACATTAGTAATTACTTTCTGTTTCCTGTTTTTGATGTATGACATAAAAAATGAAACAGCCATGTCGTTTCGAAGATAATGCTTAAGTTTGGAAATCAATATTGTATGGCTGACTGTTACGTGGTGGAGTTGTAGTCGAAGTATGATAAACACACGAGACGCACACGCACGTAGAGTTCTTTTAAATAGACCTCATTCAGCTGCAATCCGTCAACCGTGGCTTAAGGATGTAGACAAAACTGGAGTAACAGTTCCAACAAATTTAATTCAGCGATGCGATATCCACACAATAATGCTCTTTCAAATGCACCAACTACTGAATACAAAGTCTCTTTTGCTATGTCCTCACTACGACTCAAAGTTTCTCATACACAGCGTCTCTCGCAATAAACTGCGTATCTCTACAACTGACAAAGCAAGACAATGTACTAACACGATTGAATCTGGCTTACTAACACGCTTTCCCAGCGCCCTCCTTATATACACTAACAAAATCTAGAATCTTCTACGGAAATCATGAACTCAAACAACCGGAATATAACATGCAGCCGAAACTCATTAACATGAACTTTCCCGAAACAATATATCAGGCTACAAAAATACGGCTGCTTACTTCAGCTCTAAATTCTAGCGTATAATTAAGTCACATAAAAGTATGGTATCCCGATCTATGATAGCTCAAAAAGGTACGAGAACATTCACCAAACAAAATAACAGCTGTTCGATACACGCGCATATGAAAACAACAAGTTAGCGAAAAAGTAGCGGTGTCAGATGTCAATCAACCGACGTGACACTAATGAGGCCACCGGACAGTGCGACCTGTCTACAATGTTCCGGACTAAACTTAACAAAACGAAAACGGCTCTACTCACGAACAAAAAGGAAATCTAACTAAAAAAACACGTGAAACATAACCGTGATAGCTCAATAAAAATCAGATCGTTACCTACGAATAACACATGTACGCTCTCACAGGATAACACAACCACAATCGTAACACTGACTAAGTCGAAAGCCTTTTTAAAGTCAAGATAAATTACACCTGTCAGCTGCGAATTATTCATATTTAAAAGCCATGTGTTTGCTAATCTGCTCAGAGCCGTATGACATGAGTGCCGAAGGCGAAATCCTGACTGAGACGAATGGAGCAAATTTTAGAATTCTAAGTAGTCAGACAGGTATTTATGTATATGCCTTTCGAGGGGTTTAGATAATACTGACAGCAGAGAACTGGTCTATAGTTGTTAGGGTCAGTACGATCTTTTGATTTTGGCAGTGTAACGACTTTTGCGACTTTAAGGTCTGTAGGAATACATTTTTTTTAAAATACATAAGTTGTAAATATAAGTAAGGGTCTCTATGATGTATGGCACAGACAACTTTAATATTTGTGGGTTGATAATATCATCATGGCCGGAGGACTTCTTGTTAGCTAGGTCACTAATTAGTTTGCCCACTTCGTGCACAGCAAGTATGGGGATATTAAAAGGTGGTGTGCCCGTTGTTTTTCTGTTGCAGAAATTAACTACGTATATGGCATATGTCAGCCTCTGTATCACGACTAAGAGTAGTTAACAAATCCGCAACAGACAGAAAATGTTCGTTGAATGTGTCGGCGTTGGCGGAGAGATTACTGGGGATGGTTGTTGACCTACTGCTATTGCCTCGGGTGATCGAATTCAGTACCCGCCACACTGCTGGCACATCTTTGTTGTCCTTGACAGTTTTGCGGATAAAGTCCCTTTTCGCGGCGCGCACCACAAGAACGTGAATGAAATAAAGTTAAAAACAACTCCATATTGCATCACGGGCAACAGCCGGACACGCAATGAAATATAAAGTTGGAGGACCAAGCAAACAAAGCTTAAATAAAAGGAAGAAATCGGTTTAAAGCTTAAAGGAAACTAAGCTGTCGGCAGTAACGAAAACAGTCGTCACTTGACTGGGCAACCCAGAATCATATAAGAGACAATGTTTAGAAACAGAATGTACTAAAAACAGTGTACGGCAAGACTAGAATCAGGCTGACATGCATGTGTGCGATGTGGGCACCGCTTTTTATACGGCCGGCCAAAACAAACCAGGCCATTGCTTCGTGTAGTATGCGATGTGAAGCACATCTACGCTGACACACGGCAGCTTCCCTGAATCAGTCGACACCAAAGCACCTAAGTCAGTCCATCGCCCCGAAATGAATTGGGCTTTAAAAGACCTGACATTTTGATGCGAACGTACCAAACAAAACTTAACATCCGTCAACAACAAAGATAGTAGCTGTGTAACACCAAACAGAAGAATGTTGACGAAATGAAGCTAAATAATAAATGTAAAAAAAAATCCCCACGTATCACATCCAGCATCTGGATACGTGATGAACCTGAAACCTTGGGGAAAAGAGAAAAAGAAAAAACAACACTGAACAGCAAGAAACGGTTATCAAAACCGAGAGACTTGTAATAAAGAGAACAGTCAGCACAAGGCTGAATTAGAAAAATCTAAATGATACAGTGTTCGTAAACAGAGAGCTAAATTTCATGTGGAAAACACTGAAAACTACATGGTGAAGGGATACGCATGCGCTGTCTTAATAATAGGCAGGCAGCACAGCTAACCTCTATGCCGCTATCCAAGTATCGCGCTACACTAACGCAGCGTTCACTTAAGTCTAGTCCGCAAAAGATGTGAGAGAAGTCCAAAGTCCGGGCAAGTCAGTCGTGTATCAACAGAAGCTATAGAGATACGGCACCATACACACTTTTATCATGCAGTACTAAACGTACTAATTTACACTCATGAGAAACACAGATGTGAGTGAAAACTGCATGAGGCAGCTATCCTTACGAACACGTGCACCTGCAGAAGCTCATGAAGATCTATGTCTCTTGCATTTGAGGTTTGTAGATGGCATGTGGTATTTATCCTCATGAGCCCGTGCATGTGCAGGGGCTCACGAGGATCCATGCCTCTTGCATTTGAACAGGTAATTGGCGCGGCCAGCATGAGGCATCTATCCTCCAGAGACCGTGCAACCGCAGGGGCGCATGCAGATCTATGCCCTCTGCATTTAGAATTTGCGGTCAGCATGAGGTATCTATCCGCATGAGCCAGAGCAGCTGCAAGGGCTCATGAGGATCTATGCCTCTTGCATTTGCATTTTGTAGTCAGCAGGCATCCTCATGAGCCCATGCTGCTGCTAGCAAGAATTAAATTGTACCGTAAAGTTCTAGTTTTTTTTCACCATTTTCTCAAGCCTATGAAGCGAAAGTGAAACTCGTATCACGTAAAATATAAAATTACGTTAAACCTAAAACTTACGTCATGACAAATCACGTTTGACAAATCAATCACGCCTTTATAGAACTCACTGATGCATTGGCAGATCTGCGAGACCTTTTCAATAGGAGATAATTCAACATTAGGTCAAAGACAAAAGGTAGAGACCCTTGACAGCGAGGACAGCTCTCATATAAACGTGACTTTGTGGGTTATGCTTTATCCCATCTTGATAAGAAAGTGCTGTTTAGACACCTATGAAATCATAAGGTGAAGGTAGAATTGTGTGGTTTATATTGTCACGGATCAAAACAACATGTAGATTGCATTGAATTTTTTTCTAGCCACACATATGGATACGTTTGCAATTACAGCACGCCTAAAATGACCAGAAATGCAATTTGGGCATGTGTCATAATGATGGTTTACATGGCTTATACACCCTTCACTAAAAACGTTATATCTTAGGTAATTTCCACCGTTGGCATGTGAATCAGACATTAAAATGTACACAAAAACACGACAAATCACCTTTTGTGTGATAATTTCACATTAAAACAAGCACATTAAGTTTTCAGATATGAACACAACAATATAACATAATATCTTGCATTCTAGCGCTGTATCTCATACATGGAATTCTGAATGCATTTCCATCATTTTTCAAATTTACCAGCAGCAGGACGTCTGTTGGCTTTGGAAACGTGCAAAGTGGTTATCTGCCTCGTGTTCCTTATTTAGGATACCTCATCTTCCCCCCTCCCCCGTTCCTGAGAGGGGATCTACTGGTGTCATCCTATGTGTCACTATAGCTGGGTGTCTGTCTGCGTTTTGTGCAGGTGATTTCTCCACAAGCAACCAACAGAATTGTTTAAATTTTCATATCTGGTCAGTATTAGATTAGAAGATGTGTCTTGTACCAAAGCCAAGGTCCTAAGGTCAAAGTCGAGGTCACAGTAGATATATTGTAAAGAGTTAAACGTTTAGGGATTAACGTCTTTTGTCCATCATTTAGGTAATTTCAAAGTCGGGGCGTCGTAAAGAGTTCTGTACAAATTTTTACCCCAGCTGGGTTCGAACCCACGACCTTTCTGGACAAGAGTCGAACGCTCTACCACCGAGCCACCCAGCTCCCCGTAGAGATATAAAGGGTTTGTACACTAAAGATAATATCACAAAAAGGAGGGCTCATTTGATTTAAATTGTTTTTAAAGTAAAGGTACCCTGAAGAAAGCTGCACAAAGGAAAATTATCTGAAATACTTAGTGTAAAGGCCCGGCAGCCATATTTGTTTTCAGTGCTTCCGTTTTTGTCTGTGCGATATCTCTGGAACCACTCTACCGATTTTCGTCAAGTTTTAGTATTTGATAGTCCTTAGTGTGAGAAATGGCCATAAGCAAAAACGGAGTTGATACTTTTAAGTTTTAGGTCCATGTGCGGAACGTGAATCTATGTAATGTGCCAGTGGTCGTCCGTCCTTCCGTCGTAAACTTCAACGTTGTCATTTCCTCGGAGACTATTCAATACGCACTCTTCAAACATGGGCCAAAGATATAATTGCGTGCTAAGACCTTTCTACACATACCAGAGTCAGTGACCTCTCTCAAGGTCAAATTCACAAGGGATTAGAAAATAGATTAAACAAATATATATTTTAACAAAAACATTTTTTTTTAATTAAATACTGTTAACGAAGAAACGGAGGGGGGGGGGGTGGTGGGGGTGGACACAGGGGCTCACGTGCTTTAGAGAGATGCTATTCGTTACGGGGGAAGGGGGGTGGAGGGTGGGCGGAGAGAGTAGAGACACAGGCTCATGTCCCTCAGAGAGGTGCTGTCGGTTGGGAGACGCGGCAGGGGTGGTTGTGTTAGTGGAGGGGGTGGGGGTGGGTGGGTGGGGGGTGGGGGCTGAGTACAGATACTGGATTCGGTGTAGGTCTTTTTTTCAAACGTGTAACCACTTTCTAGGGTTTGCTTACGTCAGTAAAAGCAAGAAATGGGAGACATTTTGCAGCCATCGTTTTAGGTCAGCGCTCATTGAAGGGCACACCTTCTTTACACCTTATGGATGCTAGCATCAGTCGTACAGACATGAATCCGCTATGACTACAAAAGAAGAAAAAGATGTTGTTTGACTGAGATGCTGGTCGGCTGAGGAGATACAGAAGAGTGGACTGGAAAGGATAAGTGGTCTGGAACGGTAGCACTCATTTCTTGGTCGAGATATTCATGTCTTTTTCAAGTCTATATTTTCTCATTAGACGGATACGCGTCTGTGTCACTGAAAGTGGCGGATCGACTTGCAAGCCTGCAGAGTAGCAAATCTCATTAAATAAAGAATGAGTTGAATATCTGCCGTCGTTGTGTCATATATTCAGCTGTAAGAAAATTTGTTGATTGAGATGGGGGTAGGTTTTGGTTGAATCTCCTCGTTTCCTCTGCTGAATACTGTCTGACAGCATCTTTAAGTGTTTGTCTAAATAAATTAAAAACAACCGTAACTATTTGTTGTTCAATTAGATTCTCTTTTGTCTATAGTAAGAAAGTGACAAAAAGACTAAAACTTCAAAAATAAATAAAATATAATAATAATAATAATAATAATAATAATAATAATAATAATAATAATAATAAAAATAATAATGTGTGTTCGTGCATACCGTTTGCTTTATTTACAAGTACGTTACAACGACTATAAAAGCATACAACACAAAAAACAGTGTTTTTGTCTACCGTATTGAAAATACGGTAGACATTAGGACGGGGCTTGTCGGAGCACGTTCCGTAGCATGCAGATGATGAACATAGGCGGGCACACATCAGACTCTGACAGTAAAGTAACACGATAAAAATTATGTCATGCCTAGCTATCCAGACCAAAAAGGTGACTGTCAAGCGGGTAAAATGCAAAGAAGTACCCAACGGAGAAAGAAACACGCTTAGAAAAGACGGTTACGAACACAATTTATTAATATTTCGCGTAAAAACCCTTTGTCAAAATAGACAAACAAACAGAGAGATCAGCCGCGACTTATCTTCATTCGCAGAAGGAATGTGGCAACTGAAGAAGGTGACGTAAAATAGAAGAAAAGGAAGAACAAAAGTGCAGGAAAAGTAAAAATGACGTCAACGAAAAACTCATAACAGAGAGACTCTGAGAGAAACTGAACACGAGAGACAAGAGAGTATGTAAGCGCGCACAGGAGCGAGCCAAAGTGAATGCGTGTGTGTGAGGCCAGAGAGAGAGAGAGAGAGAGAGAGGGAGGGAGGGAGGGAGGGAGGGAGGGAGAGAGAGAGAGAGAGAGAGAGAGAGAGAGAGAGAGAGAGAGAGAGAGAGAGAGAGAGAGAGAGAGAGAGAGAGAGAGAGAGAGAGAGAGAGAGAAAAGAATGAATGAATGAATGAATGAATGAATGATACTTTATTTCTCAAGGATGGAAACAATAGGCGCACAGGCCTCTTTTCATGTTTGTCCTTGCTAAAATACATTAAAAGCAACATTAAAACAATATGTTAACAGCACAAAACAGGTCACTTGGGTTACATTCCGATACAAGTTCCAAAGTCGCTGAAGATTACACACACGCACAGCAAAACGACAGGGTCTTGGGGGGGGGGGGGCCGATGTAAAGTGTGTTTATAGAAAGCGACTGCACGCTTATGATACCGCTACTCTTGTGTAGGAATTTAGTGAGCAGGCAAAACACTACGATAAAGAGAGATATTATGTAAAGACTAACAAGTGCAAAACGGAGGACCACAGGAAATCATTGACATGGCTCTTTTGGACATATTATCTAGGTTTCTTTCAAGTTTGCTCAGAGATGTATTTAAAAGCTTTCGTCCTAAACAATAAAATATGTCTCGTTTGCTGTATATGTGGAGGAAGTGAGTTTCATAAATAGGCATCCGCGTACGAAAGGCTGGATTTAAACAAGTCAATTCGGGGCAGTTCAATGACGAGACTGTTCCTCGAAGTGCTGTAAAACCTTTCGCTCTCAGTGAAAAGCTTAGCCAGGTAGAGGGGGACTTTCCCGTTCAGTGCTTTGTGCATAAGTACGCACTTATTTAACGTAAGGTGTTGATGTAAAGAAATGAGCCCTGTTGCCTGAAGCTTTTCCTCCAAAGTTAGAGAGGGGATTAGGAGGATCAGTTTAATTGCGCGATTGTATAGAGAATTAATCCGCTTATGCTACAGCCGTCCCAAATAGTAGATGCGTAGTCAATGTGAGGTTTAATGTAGGAGTTGAAAAATAGCTTTCGTGTCTTAGTATCAATGATAGATTTTAATCTTGACGTAAAAATAGCTTCTTTGATAGTTCTTCTTTCCCTAGTTGTGTTAGATGGGGCAACCAGCACAATTGGTCATCAACACTTACCCCGAGGAGGCGATATTCCTTGACTTGCTCAATGGGAACTGAATCAAAAGAGAGGCTAAGTGAACTGGGGCGGAGCTGATGCTTTTTGGCATGTTGTGATTAGCATGCTTTTCGTTTTGCATGGATTAACAAGCATTTGATTATTTTTGCACCACAGTGAGACCTCCTGAAGACTAAGCTGAAGATTGCTTGATATTTCAGGTACAGTTTTCCCGCCAGCGTGAAGAGTTGAATCATCGGCAAACATGTCACATTTGATATTTGGATTAGATATATGAAGTGGAAGATCATTTATAAACAAACAGAAAAGTAACTGTCCTAGTATGGATCCCTGGGGCACGCCATACTCAACACGTTTTTTCAGAAGAGAAGGTAGCATTGATGTACACAGTTTGAATTCTCCCTATAATATATGAACGAAAGAATGAAAGTGTCCCTTGGCTGTTATTGTTAAAGTAGCAGTCTAGTTTCTCTAATACAATTTCGTGGTTTATAAGGTCGAACGCTTTTTTTAGGTCTAGAAAGACAGCACCAGACATTTTGTTTCTGTTGATGTTGAGCAGCCAAGTGTCAATCATATGAGCCAAGGCAGTGTGACACAAATGTTTAGGGCGAAAACCAGATTGATATTTATTCAGGAGAGACTTTTCTTCCAGGAATTCGAGAAAATGTTTCTGTACATGCTTCTGAATAGGCTTCGACAGAATAAATAATATGGATATAGGCCGAAAATTATTTCGATCAGATGTGTCTTTTGTTTGGGGTATAGGTACCACTTTGGATTTTTTTAAAGCCGCCGGAGAAAATATTATTTTGAATACATAGGTTGTAAATATAGGTTAAGCTTTCTACAATGTATGGAAGAGAAATTTCGAGGATAAAACCATTGATACCATCAATGCCAGCTGACGTTTTGTTCTTGAGACTAGAGATAAATCTGCCCACTTCATGTACAGCGATGAAGGGGATATTAAAAGCATCGCCCGCGGACAGTCTTTGCTTACAAAAGTCAGTAAGCTTCTGCGATGCGACATGTTCCACCTGATCCAAACCTTCAGCATGTAGTAAAGATTTAGGGGCTAAAATGAAGTGGTCGTTAAAAGCATCGGCTGTAAGGTTGGAAGTCGTATTTGCAGAACAATTTTTACTATTGTTAGTCAGTAAGTTTAAAACTTTCCATATTGAAGACGGATTCCCGCCACATATGGTTTTCTCTAACAGTGCTTTTTGTGCCTCCCGGTTAAGGTATTTCAGTGACTCTGTTACGTAACCTTTTGAACTCAATAAAATCTTTGTCCCGCTTGTCTCGATTTCTGGCTTCCGTGGTTTGTTTAATCTCCTCCGTAATCCAGGTGGGAGGCTCACGACACCGGACTCGTTTTCTTTTTAAAGGGACATGTTTATTTAGCACTCCGAGGAACAGCTCAAGCCACAGCGAGAGCGCTACATCAGGGTCTTTGTGGTTGTAAACTTCATGCAACGGCACAAAAACTGAGCTCATGAAGGAAACTATCTCTATCTAGTTTTCTAAAACATCTGTAAGTAATGTATAAATGTTGGGTTCGGCTCTATTTAGGAACATAACAAGACCATGTACAGGTGATGGGAAAGTGGTCACTGACAGCTAGTGAAGGGACATCAGTTTCCGTGATAGCTTGAAGGTTGTTAGTATAGATGTGGTCAATCAAAGTAGACAAGAGTGTGTTACTCTGGTTGCAGTAGTAATCATCTGTTTTAGTCCAAACAGCATTGTCGTACATTGCCACATCGAATGGGGTTTTAAGATGTCAATGTTAAAATCACCGAGAATGAGTATATCCCTGCCTGTGTCATTCACTTTATCCATCACCTGTACAAAGTCGTCATACCACTCGGCAGTGGATGCTGGATTCCTATACACAAAGCCAACTAGCAGTGGCGAAGTGTTAGAAAGCTTGACTTCCAACCACACGCATTCCACCTCCTTGGTCTCAAGATCAAGACGTCTGCGTACCCTGTGCTGAACAGTGCTGTGCACATAAACAGCTAGCCCAGTATGTCCAGTAGAAGTTGCATCACGTGAATAAGAGAAAAATTCGGAATACTGACACATGCGTCAGTGATTCGAGAGTCCAGACGAGATTCAGTGAGACCAAAGAGGTGGAAATGTGACGGCTGGTTCAGAAACAGAGAAACATCATGTACTTTCGGATATAAATGATACACATTTAAATGTCCGACTTTCAGTCCTTGAGTGGCTGAGCCTGTGGATCCACTCGCCATATTCATACAGACACTAGTGTACACACGACGATAAAAAGACCTTTTTATAAAGTCAATAGTCAATAGTTATTCTTTCTCTCATAAGTCGGTACGACTGATCTTTGTACAGAAGAAGAAAACCTATTTAGATAACTAAGAGTTCGCAAAATCTTTCACTATACAGTCACACTCCGGCCTTAAATGAATACGTTCAAGTTATAACCGGCGCTATTCAGTCTAAACATGACTAAAAACCAACATTTACTAGTTTCACATTCCAAAGTGCAGATTCACCGTAAGGCACAGTGGATATAACAATGAAACAAATCCGTGTGTCCCTTTTCACGCAGCTTCTCGAAATAGCCGCTTAATGTCACACTTTGTCTAGAAACATTTCTGGCTCAGTCAGAAAGCTGCTCATTTGCAAATACATAGTCTTATCATAGACGACGTCTGCTTCAGAAGCAAAATGAGATTAACGTAGCCAAAATGCTCGGCACGGTAATTTTAGTCCAGATATCTGTCTATCGCAACAAAATCAGCACCAATGAACTAAATATGGCAGTAGAATCCAAATAGATAACAACAAGCCTCACACTTTGTGTCCTGTTAAACTAGTTCACATGTCACTATGAATGCATATTTTATGAAAAAAAAAAAAAAAACAAGACCACTCAGTACCCAGCTGTTCCTGGCATAATCCAATCACTTTATGACTTGGAGCCGCAAGCCGCCTGAGTGGTATGGGAGCAGCCACTGCGGATAAGATACTGGGTACTGTGAAAAGTCGGGTGGAATGCAGGTAACGGTGGTACAGGTAGTCCGTGTGGCGTGACCTGCGGCCAGAAGCCGGCAGAAGGGCGTACGTAGTTGCCGGAAAAAAACACGAAGCGAAGGGATCCAGTCCAGCTTCCACACGGTGGTAAAGGAGCGGCTGGGAGAAAGGGAAGTTGGAGGCAAAAGCAGCACCTGACCCGCCCTCTTTGGCACCTGTGAGTTCATTGGCAGGCGGCGCACTCTGTTCATCGTAAGACTGGATGCCAACAGCTTCAGTAGCTTGACGTCCACCAGAGGCTGAGGGATCAATGTCATTTGTATTGTTACTGGTTTTGAGAGGTGAGAACAGAGTATTGTGGGCTGTCTCCCAACGGCGGACAGGAAAAGTCACTGAGGGTTTGCGCATAGTTCCGTCTGAATTCTGAGTGTGATGGTCAGGTCCTGGTCTCCGGCCCTCAGCAGAATTTACTGGCTGAGTACGATCACTGTCCGAGCATAACGTGTCAAAAGCACATGTGCTCAGTACTTGACTTGTGGCGCACTGGTCGCGAGGCTGTTGTGTGTCAGATTCCCTGTGATCTCTGGCCTGAAGGAAAAACTGTTTGACCAGACGGAGCAGGACACCAGCACCACGCTCATTGACATGAAGTCTGTCGTTATTGAACAGTGATGTAACCACTGCGCCTGCTGGCGTGTAAAAGCCAGTCTCTTGGAGAAAGCGCACCTTCTCTTGACGGCAGAGGTTTGCCAGACGTTCATTAATGGTGCACACTTTCTGCAGGGGGCACCGGCCTTGTGGAAGGACGGAGGTGAAGGCGACAGATGCAGACGGGAAGGCACGGCGGACTGCTACTGTCAGACTCTGGTAGTCCCTCAGGATGACGTCAGTGTCATGGCCTGAGGCGCAGTCATTTGTACCAACGTGGACCACTACATGTCCAATGTCAGCACGTGGTTCGCAATGACTCAGGGCCACTGTCAGCTGTCCAACTGTCACCCCTCGCAGGGTTCGAACGCACGTGGCCCCACTGGGATCCAGTCTCCGGCGATCAACCCGCTGTAAGTTAGAGTCGCCAATCAGTAGCCCCGCTAACCTGGCTTTAGCCGCTAGTCGCACAGTGAACGGGACAGTATCCTGCGGTGGCTGACGACTTATAGGAATAGCCGACACCCCTTCGGTCCCGGTCCCGCTACAGCTATTCCCCCTAGGGCTGATTGGTGGCGTGGACTGACCAGCTTCCAATACTTGAGGTAGTGCCGGAGGGGTGATGGATCACCATCATCTCTCATCACTCACTCCTTGGTTGTTTTGTGGGGTGGTCACAGCCTTCCTCAGCTCCCGCTGAACTTCGCTCACCAGCTACCTGCCAGCTTGCCTCTAACCTGCTACATGCCAGCTTGCCCCGGCGCCAACCACCATCAATCTTCAGCCACCTTCAGCCTCCTGCCTCCTAAAAGCTTCGCTACGCCTGCCTGAATCGTATACCTCAACGACAGGGCTACTACCACCGCCACCAAAAGCCACTACCACCATCATTGACACTACCAGCAGCTGCCTCTGCGGTCCTCTACGACTCACTACGGTCGGCCTCGAAATTAAAAAAAAAAAAAAAGCGAAATTTTTTAGAAGGTGATATACCCCCGCTCGACTCTGGCTTACTAGTATAGGCTGTAGTCTCAAAATTAGCTTTTTAGCTGATAGATAGAATATCGTCTGCCGCGCCACCTGGTTGGCCGCGCCAAAACATTCGACAACGCCAAACTGGGTGAGCATCTCTCACCCAGTCGGCGCTGTACAGAATAGTACGGGCAAGAAGACTTAGTGTTCCAAATAAACTTATAGCCTAGCCTACTGAATAACCTAAAAATATTGCCCGGCAGCGCGGCCAACTTTCGGTCACGCTGCCCTGGTGCAAGATCTCAGACTTATCTTAACGATAAACAGCTATAGCGAGATGGACGACCTCTTTGGGTCCCTATCCTCGTCTACAAATAAGGACAGCACTGCTAGCGGAAACTCAGTGACTAACAGTCAATCCCCCAAACGAAAAAAGCAAAAAAACTAAACAGAAGCGGAACCTTCCTCCGCCCAAATCACCCCGCCGACACCGGCGTGGGGAACATAGGCTCTCTCTCTCTCTCTCTCTCTCTCTCTCTCTCTCTCTCTCTCTCTCTCTCTCTCTCTCTCTCCCTCTCTCTCTCTCTCTCTCTCTCTCTCTCTCTCTCTCTCTCTCTCTCTCTCTCTCTCTCTCTCTCTCCCCCCCCTCCGCCTCGGTGGCGACTTCTACCCCCTGTAATACTATAACTAAAACCGGCCATGGTGGCTGTGGCCCACAGGCAGACTTCTTTCCTAGTGACCACACGCTATCATCGGTCCATCAACCCAAAGATAATGATATTCCATCTGCTACCACTAAACAAAATAGGGCGGACTAAAAAAAAAATACCCCTACCAAACAGCCTCACTCAAAAACCAGTACCTGAGGCAGCTGTAACTACCCCTCAACCAGAACTAACCCAGGATAAAATAACGATGTCAACTAGTCAACAAACTGATAGCCCCCCCCCCCTCAACCGCTAGCGTGTCCGCTCCTGAACTTAAACCGGTTAAAACCACGAAATCTACCGGCCAACAAACCGATAGCCCCCCTCCAGCTGCTAAACGTATCGAGCCGTGCCCTTCACCGGGACCTGATTCCCGCTGCAGGAAGAGGCTCGATTACGGCTCGGGGATGGAAGAAGATAGTCCCCCAAAAATTAGCCCATGGAAAACTCAGATGTTAAATGAGATACAAAAAGGTATGGACTCTATCGCAAAAGCCACAAAAACAACAAGTCTGCAAGACATTATCGTAGCTTTAAATGCCCTCTTTCACACACTTACGAATCTGGTAGTCTCAACTAACAGTAGGCGCTTTAAACCAGCGGGCGCGCGGCGCGCGATAACCAGTACTCGATAACTACTAGCCACTAAGATAACTGGCCTCACAGCCACTAGCTATAGAGACGGATCTTAATCCAACTCTTAACTATTTTTAACCAGATTTACTTGCCTTACTATTCTTAATGCCGGACATTAGCCCCCGGAGCCTTTTTAAAGAGAATTTTATCGGAGCTTAGAATTAAAGTTTTTTTTATATAGTCCAGTAGAAAAAGACCGTTGTTGAAGGGTGAAGAGATGGGACGGCCTTTGGCCCCCCGAGACCTAACCCAACACAAAAAACGAACCAACTAAGAGTGAGAGAATCATGTTACTGGCCACGTGGCTTTGTCCACTGACCCACCTAGCTATTTTTATCCTGGCCCCACCGGCTCCCCTGTTCCCCAAATCATGTTAACCAGCTAGTCCCTCAAACTAGTATTAGTGAGTTGGGACAGTAAGCCAGACTCAAGCCGGGTGATGGATGACTGGGCGCTTAACGTGAGGGCTTTGTCAGTGTGTAGGCTGGTGTCAGTTTGAGTGGGCGCGGGGTGGGGGGGGGGGGGGGGGGGGGGACAGTGACCGACACAAAGTATCAAACTGAACTTTAAGTTCCGTGCTTTCAGCACTCTGAGTGTCCTTTGTTTTAGCTAGCTTGTTCATTTGTCTATTCAGTGTTTCATGTTCTTTGATAAGTTTCTCATGGTCCTTGGTCAGTTGTTCAAGAGCTGCGTGGTGCGACTGTTCAGCCGCTGTTAAACACCTTTCTTCGGCTAACTTGCCATTTTTTTTTACCATGACCTCAGTGTCCCTGATGGCACTATCAAGAACGGTTTGCTTTTCTTGAAGTGTTGCATATTGCCCTTTGATAGTAGCCAGCTCACTTTTCACAGACAATAGCTCTGTTTGTAGGTCTCTTATTGACTCTGTGGCGGCTGCTAGTTGGCTCAGCATGTCTTCCAACTGGTTAGATGAGAAGGCAGTTGAAGTGGTATTCTTATGGCTGTCGTTTTTGCTGGTGGGAAGGTCCGCTTGATCGTTGACGCGCTTGGTACTATTGATATCTGAGTGCACACATGCCTTTGGCGTACTGGTCAAGGTGACGTCATAATGGGATTTCGGCAGTGTAGCAAGGGACGGGTCGTGGTACAGGGCTACAGTGTCCTTTACATCATCAGGGGTTCCTGAGGCAGGCGAGGGTTTTCCGTCAGTCTCGGCATCAGTTGAGGTCGCCGCTGGCGACATGGGTCTGGATGAATGGGATCGAGTCTCTATAGGTACAGTAGAGGCTGACTCGCAGAGGAGTAGTTTTATCGGTTCATCAGGGTTCAGGGTGGGCGGGTACTCGCTGTCAATCATAATGCAGCGCGAGTAGGGAAGAGGGGGAGGAGAGAGGTAGCGACTTGGAATTAAGATTGCGAGCGAAACTGCTCTACGACATCCTTTATGATTTCAAAATCTTTAAAGATCCACCTCTCGCATCCCTTGCCTTGGGCTCTGATAAGGCATGTAGTGTAAAATACAGTTATTGTGAGCCGACAGCCTGTTCTAGATGATCCCTGTCTAAGCCACAGTAGAGTACTCTGTAGCGACTCGGGGTAGGGAGGGTAGACGGGGGACTTCACTTGGTCATGATTGACATCTTCATCTTTTCACACTGCTGTAGCCCCAAGGGGAAGCGGCTGCTCAAGATATCTTTCATGAAGGGCTATTCTCCACAGGAAGATTCTGGAGGGGTCAGTTTCCCAATTCTTCTGAATTGGGTCGAGAGTGTCATTTATATGCTCAAGTGTAGCTTTAGCGGCCGTCTTAGTTGAGCGAGTGGTGCGGTCGCCGGGCATGGTGAGAGGCTGATGTCATCTCGTTGCTGGACTCACTCGTAGGACGCCATGTTGTTTGCTGATCACGGCAACTCCTCTTAGAGAGCCAAAATACTAAAAGCGGCGCCATTAAAAACAGTGTGTCCCGTGCAGTACAGGGTCGGCCGCTCAACGTCAGTGTACTCACATCGCGGCGTGTTCGCGTAAAACAATGACAAGGAATAGCGCGACTATAGTTGCACAGCCGTAACAGATTGCGCTCAGCTCAGTGCTGTCTGAGTGGGCGGTATTGAAGGAGGCTACATGCTGCGCGGCTCCTTATTTTTTATATTACGGCCTGCACGCGCGCGCGCCTCCAACTAAATGGAAGGCCTTGAACAGCCGTGCGATCCTGGCGGCTAAAGCCGGTTTCATCATCATCAGTCCCTTGCCCGATCTGGGCGTTGGGGGGACTGAAAGGCAGCAGCAACAGACAGTGCTCTCCACTGAGTTCTATTTTGGGCGGTGGCCAGCAAGTCTGGCATCTCGAGTTCGGTCCATTCTTTTATGTTTGCGACCCAACTCTTTCTCTGACGACCTCTCCGGCGGCTTCCTTCGAGAGTGTCTTGGAGGATAGTCTTGGACAGGGTGTTGTGTCGGGTCACATGGCCAAACCAAGCAAGCTTGCGCCGTTTCACGGTTGCCAGAAGGGGTTTATGTGGGCCCACCAGGAAAGTGACGATGCTCCGTACATATTCGTTGGTCTTGTGCTCGCGGTACGAGATGCGGAGCAACTTCCTCAGGCACTTGTTCTCAAAGGCCTGGATTTTCTTTTCTGAGTCTGCAAGCAGTGTCCAAGTCTCACAGCCGTAGAGTAGAACAGACACTACGAGGGACTTGTAAAGCCTGTACTTGATGGTGAAGCTGATGGAGTTACTTCGCCAGATCCTGTCCAGCCTGGCCATTGCGGATGTTGCTGTACCTATCCTAATACGGATCTCTGCTATGCAACTACCGTCTTTGGACAAGGTGGCTCCCAAGTACTTGAAGCTATTGACCTCTTCTAGCTTCTGGCCGTTCATGTGGATGTTGCTGCTGCTGTCGCTTGTGGTGTTGATCATCACTTTGCTTTTATCCGTACTGATCTCCATCTCCATGCCATAAGACCCTGCGCTACTTGAAAGTTTGTCTGTCAGGTTTTGAAGCTCACTATTGCTGCCTGCCATGAGGTCAATGTCGTCTGCGAATCGAAGATTGCACAGGGATCTGCCACCAATAGAGATTGAAGTATGGTGGTCGTGGAGGGTTTCCTGCATGATCTTCTCCAGGAATATGTTGAAAAGGACAGGAGAGAGCAGACATCCTTGACGGACACCGATCGTCGTCCTGAAGAACTCGCCTGACTGATTGTTAAGTAGAACCGCGCTGCAGGCGTTCTTGTAAAGCGCTTCTATCATTTGGATCAGTCCCTCCTCTATGTTGAACGATATCATGACTTGCCAGAGTCCGTCGTGCCAGACGCGATCAAATGCTTTCCTGAAATCAATGAAGTTGTGGTAGAGTTCGCGCTGATGCTGCAGATGTTTCTCGATCAAGACGCGGCAGCTGAAAATCTGCTCTACAGTGCTTCTTCAAACTCCGAAGCCAGCCTGTTCTGCCAGCAGTTCCTCAGCGAAAGTTTTGAGGCGGTTGAGAATGATTCTAAGCATTACTTTGCTAGGATGACTTATCAGACTGATAGTTCTGCAGTTCTGGCACTGCTTCAGGTTTTCTTTCTTGGGGAGCGGGATCACTAGGGACTGTGTTCATTCTACTGGCCATTTCTTTTGCTCCCAGATCTTTTGACAGAGTATAGTGAGGACCTTCGTTATTACTTCTCCTCCATGTTTCAACAGTTCAGCAGGTGCGTTGTCTACACCTGGAGACTTTCCTCCCTTCAGCCCGCGTACGTCTGCTTCTACCTCTTCAGCTAGCACTGGCAGGTCCTCAGCCTTCCTGGCCCCAGCCTGGTTGTTTTGGAGGATGCTGGTGTCTGGCTCAGCCTTGTAGTTATACAAGTCTCGGCAGTACTCAGTCCATCTGTTTAGTACAGCAGTGTTTTCCGTAAGGAGTTGGCCGCTGCTGTCTTCGATGACTGTGGCTGTTCGCTGTTGAGTCTTGGTGAGGGTCCTTAGCGTTTCATAAGCCTTCTTGCTGTTGCCGTTTGCCATGCACTCTTCCACGCTACGACACTGGTCTTCAATCCAATCTTCTTTGGCTTCATTCATCCTCTTCCTGATCTTCTTGTTGACAAGTCTGTACTTGTTTCCTGATGTGAGGTCTTGGCCTCTCTTTTTCTTCCAGGCGCTCCTCTCATCACAGAGATCGAGGATGTCATCGGTGACCCAGGGCTGTTTGCGCGTCCTCTGCTTCCCCAGCACTTCTTCTGCTGTAGAAAGTAACACCTCCTTTATATTTCCGGCAAGGGTGTCTACGTCGCAGTCCAAAGTAGCTAAGGCTGCAAATCTGCCTCCCACCTGGGCTTGGAAGACCTCTTCTACTTCCGGGTCTTTTAGCTTCTCAAGGTCAAATCGGATGCGAGGGCTCTTGCTGTCTCTCTTCAAAGCCAGCTTCAACTTGAGGCTAGTAAGGACGAGGTTATGGTCGCTGCCAATATCAGCGCCAGGAAAGGACCTCGTTTGTGCTTTGTTAATGCTGGATTTGAATCGTCGAGGCAGCAAGATAAAGTCAATCTGGTTATGGACCAGGCCTCCTGGCGATTGCCATGTCACTGTTCTTGACTTCTTGTGTGGATGGAGGGTATTAGCAACGGTGAGACGGTGACTCTGTGCAAACTCTAAAAGTCGCAGACCTCTGTCGTTTGTTTCTCCAAGGCCAAACTTGCCAGCTGTTCCTGCCCATTGCTGGTAAGCGTCAGGGCCGATCCTTGCATTCCAGTCGCCGAGGACAGTCAGAATGTCTTTCTTAGGTGTTTTCTTGACGATGTTGTCCAGTTGTTCGTAAAATTCTTCTAATTCTTCATCATCATGATCTGCTGTTGGAGCGTATACTTGTATGATAGTGATGTTGTGCGCGGTCGGGCGGAGATGCGGATGGAGATTAGTCTGCTTGACACGGGGGTGCAGCTGATGACAGTTCCAGCCACCTCGTTCCTTACGATAAAAGCTGCGCCATGTTCGTGCTTGGTTTCTTTTCGCTGAACCAGATTTTATGGCCTTCATCTGTCGTTGTTTCTCCGAAACCTGTCCATCAAACTTCTGCAAGTCCTACAATGTCCCAGCGATAGCGCTTTAACTCGTGGGCGAGTTCCTTCACTTTGCCGCACTGGTAGAGTGTGCGAACGTTCCAAGTTCCGATAGTTATTCCTTGCGTGGGCAGCTTGATGGTGGGTTTGGTTCCATTAACACACTTGTCGCCCCCACCCTGGAGACCTCCAATGGGGTGCGCGGTCGTTGGTGATCCGGGCCCCGACTGATCCGGCATGTTATTCTTATTCTGTTGCTTGTCCATCAGTCCTTTTTTTAGTGGGCTTAGGCGAACTTGGCGGCGCCTGTCTCCTCTCCAAGTATTTCAACTGACTGAGAAACGCGTCAGACCCTCACAACGTTTCGCCCGCCAGCAGAAGCGGTTACTGGGGTGTGGCTAGGTGAAGGGCCTGGAGCCAGCTGTGAGAGTTGAGTGCCATGTGAAGACCAGTGGTTAGGTAAAGGACCTGGAGCCAGCTGTGAGAGTAGAGTGCCATGTGAAGACCAGTGGCTAGGTGAAGGACCTGGAGCCAGCTGTGAGAGTTGAGTGCCATGTGTAGACCAGTGGCTAGGTGAAGGACCTGGAGCCAAATATATTATTATATATTATATATATTTATATATATATATATATATATATATATATATATATATATATATATATATATATATATATATATATATATATATATATATATATATATATATATATATATATATATATATATATAAGAAGTCCGTTCAGGTAGTAAGTTACTGTAACAAGATGTTATATAAACGAGTTTTGAAGGTTCTAGAATTAGAAATGGATTTAATTTGGGGTGGTAGTTTGTTCCAGGCTTTGGCACCTGAGAACGAATGACTGGTTTTATATATATCGAGCCTGGCCCATGGTAGCTGTAACAAACTATTCCTCGTGTTTTGTCTTTGACTATCCAAAAATAACATACGAAGGTAAGATGGGTTTTATGGTGAAGAATTTTATGCATAAGTATGCATCGATTAAATGTGAACTGTTTGTTTAGGTTTAGCAGTCGGATGGTTCTAAACTTTTCGTCGGTGGGAGAGGGACCAGGCACAGTTAACTTTACCCCTCGACGGTACAATGAGTTAAGTTTCTTTAAATGTACGTCACTGCATCCATCCCAGATAGTGGAGCAGTAATCACAGTGTGTCTTAATATGGGCATGGAGAAAGAGTCTTCTAGTCTCAGTGTTAACTATTTGACTTGGTTTTGATAGCAGGAATAGATTTTTAGATATTGTTTTGCATGTGTTTTCGATATGTGGTTCCCAGCTGAGCTGGTTATCTACTGTGACTCCAAGCAAACGGTGTTTTTTAACTTGATCAAGGGGCTCAGAGTTCAGGTATAATGTTAAGGGCAGGAGACCACGTTGATGTTTTTGGCGTGAAGTAATTAACATACTCTTTGTCTTTTGGACACTAATTATCATATGATTATGTTGGCACCAGCTTGAAACCTCATCAAGACTTTGCTGGAGAACTTCGTTTATTTTTGGCAATTCGCTGTTTGATGTATGTATGGTAGTGTCATCAGCAAATAAGTCACATGTTGCATCGGGATGTGAGATAGAGAATGGTAAATCTTTGATAAATATGTTGAATAACAATGGGCCCAAAATTGACCCCTGAGGAACACCACACGTTACTAAACCTTCACTCGAGTAATTACCATGAAGCAAAACTTTCTGTCTTCTGTCACTTAGATAGGATGATATCAGATGTACGGTATTGGAATCGATGTGATACATCGGTAGTTTTTTTTAATAAGATAGAGTGGTTGACTAAATCAAAAGCTTTTTTAAGGTCAAGAAAAACTGCACCTGATAACTGAGAATTATTAATGGCTGTAAGCCATTTATCAATGATATGTATAAGGGCAGTTTGGCAAGAGTGTTGCGGGCGAAACCCAGACTGCATTTTACTGAGTAGACAGTTCTGTTCTAGAAAATTCTGCAGATGTGTATGGATATGTTTTTTCAATAGGTTTTGAGATAACTGGTAGAATGGAGATAGGTGTATAATCATTCAATGAGTTTAAGGTTTTGCTTTTGGGAAGGGGAATGACCTTAGCTGTTTTTAACTCATCAGGGAAAATATTTCTTTGAATAGAAAGATTGTAAATGAACGTTAGAGACTCAACTATGTAGGGCAGAGCTATTTTAAGAATTTCGCAACTGATGCCATCTGAACCACATGACCTCTTTTTCATATTAGATATATATTTACCCACGTCAAAAACAGTCATTGGGGGGAGTGAGAAAACACAACCAGCAGTATTGTTACTGTGAAATCGTAGTTGCTCAGAACATTGGTATTTCGCAGGATCATTTGTATTAGTGCGTGCTAAAGTCTCAGCTATGCTAAGAAAGTGGGTATTGAAGGTATCTGCAGTGAGCTCAGGTGCAATGTTCATGTCTCTGTGATTGTGACCTTTAGTAAAGGTGTTGATAATTTGCCAAACAGAGCGCAGGTCCTTGCCGTCTGCAATGATCTGTTCAGCATGTTGTCTTTGAGCTTTTCGGACTAAAGATTTGACAAAATTTCTTTGCTTTTTATAGTCAACAAATTTCTTTTCTTTCTTAAGTGTATCTCTGAGTTGCATGGCTGCTTTTATTTCTCCAGTTAGCCTTTCAGGAATTGTGGGATGTTTGACACGTTTTGTTCGCACTGGGGCATGTTTATCTAGAACACCGAGGAACAGTTCAGACCAGCGGGTGAGGGCTTCATTTGGGTCATTGTAATTTAACACATCATTAAATGGGGTATTGGATAAGTCATAGAGAAAGGCATTCTGGTTAAAGTTTTTGAAAGACCTGTAAATAATAGTAGTATGCCCTGTGCAAGATTTCTTAGCTAATTTGGCAGACAGCGAGAAAGATACTGGGAAGTGATCACTGATAGAAAAATTGAGAACATGGACATTATTAACAGCATTTACATATGTAGTATAGATATGGTCTATCATTGTCGCAGAAGATGAAGTAACTCGTGTGGGCGACTGAATAACTTGTGTTAAACCAAGAAAAGAGATCCTTGAATTCCATGAAGAGTAACAGTCTTTTAACAAATCAACATTAAAATCACCTAGGATATGTATATCACCCCTGCATTTCTGTACTGTGTCAATCATTGATTCAAAGTCATCAAGCCATGCCACTGTGGCCGCTGGATTTCTATAAATAAACCCTACAAGAACGGGTGATGACTTCGATGTTTTTATTTCCAACCACATGCATTCAATTTGCTTTGATTCTAGGTCAAGTCTTCTAGTCACATATTGAATTATAGAGTCATGTATGTATATTACTATGCCAGTTTGGCCTAGAACAGAGGCATCACGACGTAGAATAGCAAAATTAGGTATGGAGATTGCCTGATCACTGATATTGTCTGTCAGGCGGGATTCAGTGAAGCCAAAGATATGAAATTGTGATGGCTGATTTAAGAGAATATTGATGTCAGGTATTTTGCGGCAGAGATGATACACATTAAGGTGGCCAATGTTCAAGAGACGATCTGGGTTGTTGGTATTTGTTGACATCTGTCTTTCTGACTACAGGATAATGGGAGAAAAAAGAAACTGGTTGCACTTGTGAAATAACAAGAGAATGAGAAAGTAAAGTTAAATAACCGAAGCTAAATACCCGATAACAGGTTTAACACGAACGATCTAATCTATGCAATAAGTAATGACACGCAATAAGATTTCCAAAGAGAGAGAGAGAGAGAGAGAGAGAGAGAGAGAGAGAGAGAGAGAGAGAATGAATGAATGAATGAATGAATGAATGAATGAATGAAACTTTATTACATAACAGTAGAAGTTTTGACAGATACAAACACGTCATTTTTCAAACTTGCCGTTGCTAACATACTACAACATGAAATATACTGAAAACAAGCAAAAAATATTTAACACAAACAAAGAACATAACTAAATAAGTACAGACACACGCAGTACAGGACAGAAAATGATACTAAGGTAACAATAAACAAATACAAAAAAGGAAATAACACTCCTCAGCACAAATTACGTAGGGAAAAAAAAAGAAAAAAAGAAACAAACAAAAACAAAAAAGCCCCCCCCCCCCCCCAAAAAAAAAAAAAAAAAAAAAAAAAAACCAAACAAACAAAAAAAACCACATATCATAGCACGGCAAAAGCAAGCACAAAGTACCAAAATCAAACATACATACACACACGCTTACAGCCGTGTAAATGTACGTACTAACATATATACATTTACATAACCTTTCATCAAAATGACAGGATAAAAAAATAATATATCTAAGCAGTTTCCATCAGGTATATGTGTAGTTTTGTTTTAAAGGAGGCAAGGTGGGTTAGTGTTTTTAAATGTTGAGGAAGTGAATTCCATAAAAGTGGTCCCGAAAAGGCTAGGCTTGATTTGAATAAGTCAATGCGAGGTAGTGGTAACGGAAGAGTACTGTTCCTCGAGGACCTTTCACAGTGTCGTTGTGGAGTAAATTTAGCTGTTAGATACTGTGGAGCTTTCTTGTGGAGAATTTTAAACATAAGTATGCACTTGTAAACGAGTTGTTGCCGGAGACCGAGAAGTTTGAGACTTTGCAGTTTTTCAGCGGTAGGAATGGGTCTTATATCTACATTTTTAATGGCTCTTTTGTATAGTGAATTTAGTTTTTTGATATGCGCATCACCGCTACCATCCCAAACAGTGGAGATGTAATCAACATTGGGATCTAATGTGCGCATGAAAAAACATTTTTTGTGTATTTATGTCAGTCACACTTCTTAACTGTGATAAAAGAAATATATTTTTTTGATATCTTCTTACAGATGTTAGTCACATGTTTCTCCCAAACTTAGCTGCTCATCTATACGTATTCCAAGGAAGGTGAGTTCATGAACTTGTTCAATAGGTTGGCAGTTAAGACTGAGCGTTAGTGGAGGGGGGTGAAGTTGATGTTTTTGTCGTGAGGTGATTAACATGCTCTTCGTCTTATCCGGATGTAGTACCATGTGGTTTTTACAGCACCAATCAGAAACTTCGTCAAGAAGGGATTGTAAATGACGACTAATATCATGACTGTTCTTACCAGGAAAATGAAGGCTTGTATCGTCCGCAAAGAGATTACAATTAACGTTAGGGTCGGAAATATGTAAAGGAAGGTCATTTATGAAAAGTAAAAATAGGAGGGGTCCTAGAATTAATCCTTGAGGAACTCCAAATTTAACATGGCCTTGCATCGAGTACTGACCATGGACGTATACTTTTTAATTTCGGTCTTCCAAATAGGATCTGATAAAAGTTATTGTAGTTTCGTCCATGTGGTATATTGTAAGCTTATATAAGAGAATCTCATGGTCTACAAGATCAAAAGCTTTTTTTAAGATCTAGGAAAACTGCTCCGACATTAAATTTTTATTAATTGACTCTAGCCAGCAATCTACAATATGTGTGAGTGCTGACTGGCATGAATGGGTCGGACGAAAACCAGACTGATGAATGTTTAGCAAATTACTCTTCTCAAGGAAATTAAGAAGATGCTTGTGAATGTGCCGCTCTAATGGCTTTGACAAGACTGAGAGCAAAGAGATCGGTCGGTAATTATGAATATCTTCAATGTTTTTAGTTTTGGGGATGGGAACTACCTTTGCTTCCTTCAGGACTGTAGGAAAAGTACTTTTATTTATACACAGATTAAAAATGTATTAGGGGATTGCATTGTGTAAGGCAATGACAATTTTAGCGATTGGTTATCGATATCATCAATCCCTCTACTTTTCTTATTCGGCTTGTCAGAAATATTCTTGCCGACTTCTGCTATTGATATATTAGGAATTACGAATTTTTGTGCTATATTTGTTGCTTCGCTGAAAGATCTCAGAAGACTTGAGATACTATATTGCGTACTGATATTTGATGCCGATTGAGCTAGATTTTCGGCAGCTGATAGGAAATACTTGTTAAATTTGTCTGAAGTTAAATGAGATGGTATTTCTGGGGCTGTTTTTCCTTTAGTAATAGCATTTAGTGCTCTCCAAATGGATGCTGTGTCACGGTTTTCTGAGATCATTTGGTTGAAGAATGCTTTTTTTTTTGTTGCAGCCCTTACCAGATATTTTACTTGATTACGTTGTTTTTTGTCGTCATCAAAGCGTTTTTCTTTTCTAAGTTTGTCTCTGAGCGACATAGCATTTTTAATGTCTAATGTTAACCAGGGAGGCACGGTAGCATGTTTAATGCGTTTTAGAGAGAGAGAGAGAGAGAGAGAGAGAGAGAGAGAGAGAGAGAGAGAGAGAAAGAGAGAGTGAGAGAGAGAGAGAGAGAGAGAGAGAGAGAGAGAGAGAGAGAGAGAGAGAGAGAGAGAGAGAGAGAGAGAGAGGGAAGAAAAAGGACAAAAGGGGAGGGGGGGGGGAGGAAGTAACAACCAGCCTGAACCACCAGCCCCACCCAACAGGCACCCACCAGCCCACAGAAAAACACACAGAAACGCAACAAGACGACCACATGCCTGTGTCATTCTTATCTGCTAACTGTACCTTTACCTTACTTTGTCGCTTCTGTTTGACTACTCACTAACCAGATACGGGAGGCGGCTGGCGCTGGTTGAAATGTACAGATCCCATGGGGACTTTCTCAGCGCTGGCCGAACGATCGGTTGGATCCTTTGCCCTTGCCTGTCGGGCGCCCGGTCACCGGCTTGCGGAGGGGTGCGCGGGTGTGGGGCGGGGCGATCATGTGCATCCCTTGGGGATGTATGTGGTCGTCTTGTTCTCTGTCTCTCTCTCTGTCTCTCTCTCTCTGTCTCTCTCTCTGTCTCTCTCTGTCTCTGTCCCTCTCTCTCTGACTGCCGAAGAGAGCGGTCGCAGTCAGCGGAGCTCCGCAGTTTAGCCAACCGTTCCGAGAAAACACTGTGCACTATATGGAGTACTGTTGTGTTTTCTTCTTGGATAGACACATGTGGATTACGTTATTATAGGATTGTGTGTGATTTTGTGCAACGCGTGAGTACAGTTTGCATATAAACATTGCGATCCTAATTTTGCCTTATTGGGATTTGTGAAACGGATAGTTTTCAATTTCATCGGTTCATTTTTCACTTAACATGCGGAAGATAAAGTGCTTTGTGTCACAGTGAACTTGTGTACAATGTGTGTGTGCTGGTTATCCTAAACGGACCCCTTGCGCCGAAACCAAGGTATTCTGTAATATTCTTTTATATATTTTTCTCCCTATTTCACATTTTTTAAACTTTAAAATATGAACTGAACAAACTTTATTTTATTCGATCAGCCATGAAACCTGTTTTACTATAGAGATTTTGTACCTGGGGCCAGGCACCCTACGGCCCCCGCCACCTGCCGCCACCTCTGACGGCCACTTGCCTAATCCCTTGTGCTCTCACACCCACCAGCTGTGAATGGGGTCGGGGGCTCAGCCTGAGCACATTTGCAGGGGCCTGCGGGCACGTTTCAACAGCTGGCATGGCGACTTGGGGACAGTGACAATAGAACAGGCAAGATCTCTCTCACCACCTGGTCCTCGTCTGCCACGGCAACAGTGAAGTGTCAAGGCCAGGTGTGTGCTAATCTGTGTTTGTCGTGAGAGGCTCACACTGCTTGTGATGTTAGCCAGATGGCAAGATGGGCCCAACCACACGGTCCAAACTAACATTTACGCAGGCAAGTGTGGAAGAGATTAGACGGACTCTGGACCCTATTTAGATCACGTATAACACTGAACATGGCAAACTACCAGTGTGGCGAAAGGTGTTACATCTTCGCTACATTGGCGAGTTCAAGCCCCAAGGTGTCACAACAACGTGGGAAGACTACGGGAAAAACCATACCGCCATTGAACAACAAATTGACCTTGATACAACCAGCCTGCCCAAAGACCTAGTGCACTCAACCATACGGATAAAGGACGGCAAGCGGCAACTACTTGTGATACATGCGTACTACACCACAGCCAGTTTCCTGGTTCAGGGCAGGTCCTGCCGCCAGTGGGTGGACAGGGAGTTTGCAGCGCTGAGTGACATCGTCAACACCTTAACCGCTCAGTCTGATCACGGTCAGTTGGCGCTACCGTCACCGCCCTCTTCAGTTGACACCAGCCTGTCAGTAACCGACACCCAGACCATCAACATAATGGACGACACCGAGGGTTCTACCTATAGCGACAGCGCCCCTACCCCTAATATCGGCAGAACGGGCACCACCAGCGACAGCGACAACAATGCTAGTGCTGCCCCTACCTCCGACATCGGCGGCACTGGCACCATCACCGACATCGACATCGACAACAGAGCTAGTGCTGCCCCTACGTCAGACGTCGGCGGCACTGGCACCACCAACACCAACGACAGCGACAACAAAGCTAGTGCTGCCCCTACGTCAAACGTCGGCGGTACTGGCACCATCAACACCAGCGACAGCGACAACAGAGGTAGTGCTGCCACTACGTCAGACGTCGGCGGCACTGGCACCGTCACCGACAGCAACAACAGAGCTAGTGCTGCCATTACGTCTAACGTCGGCGGCACTGGCACCATCACCGACAGCGACAACAGAGCTTGTGCTGCCCCTGCCTCAGACGTCGGCGGCACTGGCACTTTCACCATCACCGACAGCGACAACAGAGCTAGTGCTGCCCCTACGTCTGACGTCGGCGGCACTGGCACCATCAACACCAGCGACAACAGAGCTAGTGCTGCCCTTACGTCAGACGTCGGCGGCACTGGCACCATCAACACAAGCGACAGCGACAACAGAACTAGTGCTGCCCCTACGTCAGACGTCGGCGGCACTGGCACCATCAACACCAGCGACAGCGACAACAGAGCTAGTGCTGCCCCTACGTCAGACGTCGGCGGCACTGGCACCATCACCGACAGCGAAAACACAGCTTGTGCTGCCCCTATCTCAGACGTCGGCGGCACTGACACTTTCACCACCAACGACAGCGACAACAGAGCTAGTGCTGCCCCTACGTCTGACGTCGGCGGCACTGGCACTTTCACCACCAACAACAGCGACAACAGAGCTAGTGCTGCCCCTACGTCTGACGTCGGCGGCACTGGCACTTTCACCACCAACGACAGCGACAACAGTGCTAGTGCTGCCCTACGTCTGAAGTCGGCGGCACTGGCACTACCATCACCACCACCTACAACAACTGCAACAACAGTGCCTCCACCTCCGACAACGGCAGCACTGGAGCTACCACTATCTCCACCATCGACAGCAAAGCTCGTGCTGCCCCTACCTCCGACGTCGACGGCGCTGGCACCATCACCAACGACAGCATCGACAGCGATTGTGCTGCCATCACATCTGACGTCGGCGGCATTGGCACTCAGCCTCCTGTCCCTGCTGATATCATGGTTATCGAGTCTGCGTGCCAGACGGTCTGCCCTGTTGTTCTCAACCCAGACCCCCTGGCCATGGAGCGCGTAATGGCAGAGATAGCTGCTCTCCGGTCAGCAGTTGGAGAGATCCGCCACGCCTACAATATTGAGGTGGATGCGCTGCAAACTGAAATTAGACACCTCCGACAACGAATCACCCAGCTGGAGGGGGAGAAGGAGGGATCGAGGATCGGCAAGAAAGGCAGCAAGGAAGGCATTTCCTCCCCCTCCAACACCCAGGCAAAGCAAGCGCCGAAAAAATCGCCTGCCACCACCAAATCTCCTGCCACCACGACCACATCTGAACCCCCGCGTCCACCTCAAGACAACACTGCTATCCGGCAAACGCCCGAGCACAAGGAGCCGGTACCAACACCCCGACACTCTCCAGGCGCTGACAAACACACCGACCGTGCTGGGATTCCAGAGCTAAAGCTTGTCACCCAGACGCTGCTTCTAGGTGACTCTGTCCTATGCGGTCTGCACGGAAAGCTGATGTCTGTCACTGGCACGGACAAGGCGCAGGTCGTGTCAGTGTCGGGCCTCGACAGAGCCGGTATTCTAAAGCGCCTTCTTGATGCCGAACCCACGAATACAGTCAGCACAGCCGTCATACACGTTGGCATCAACGACTGTAAGCGTGGGGTCGTCATCGGCAAGAAGGGCTGGAAGGATGTGATTTCTGCTGCCAGACGAGTCTTCCCTAAGGCAGAAATCTCCATGTCTTCCATCCTGCCCACGAACAACCAGCGTCAGCAGCCAGACCCATGCATCACTGACACCAACCTCTGCCTCAGGGAAACGTGCGCATCCCTCAAGGTCAACTTTGTTGACAATGACTACGCCTTCTCTACAAAAACCGGCGAGGTAAAGAGCGGCTGGTTCAGAGACGCCATCCATCCCAACAAGCGGGGCACCAGTGCTCTCGCTGTCAACATCAAGCGTTCGTACTCTGGCCGCACCGCCAACAACGCAGCCCGGCCAGAACCAAATCACCCAAAGTCTCGCCGTCATGAACAGCTGCCAGGGCACGGTGACACACACGGCAAGTGTGGTGCCAGAGACAAAGAGCCTCAAAGAGACCGACGCTCTCAGCGCCCAGTCAGTTCAAGCCTTGCACCCCGATTCCGACAGGAGCATGCTGTGGTAAAAGATTGCAGTCAAGCCGAATGCACACCGCTAGTCACTCAACGTAGCGGTGGATCGAAGGCCGGATCTGCACCGGAACATAAGTCACAGTAACCCACTTACGGTTACTCCACATCTCCCATGCCCCCCCCCCCCCCCTCCTTCTTCGTAGGTGACGGCCGACCGATGTACCCGTACTCTAATCCCTCCGTATTTCCCTATCCCCCACTACCCCCGCCCCTAGGAGTGCCCCAGCTTAGTGAAAGTGACTGCGCAGCCTTGTTTTCTCTGCTGCAGAAATTCAGACCACGCGCCGGACACTAGGACACGCGTCCCTAGATTGACAGCTTGTGTCAGACAGTCATAGGACACACCCTTCTTATTTGACAGCGTGTATTTTAGACAGTTCTTGTTTGTTTTTTTAGTAGTTTTCTCGCAGCCTTGCCAAAGTTCCATTGTGCAAGTCGAACTCGCAGCTGGACTCTGACCAAGAGAGTCAAAAACATTTTAATTTTGCTTTATTGTTGTTGCTGTTGTTTTTCCTACGTTTTCTTGTCGTTTTCTTATTTATTTATATACATTGACATTATTTTTTATTATTTTTGGGAATAGTATTGCTAGGTTTGTTCTGTTACCGACATGCCAAAATATAATGTAAAGACTGCCCCACAACGAACTGATGAGTTGAGAATTGGCCACCTCAACATTTACCATTTAGTTAATAAGGTGCCAGATTTGTCAGTGTTCTTGAACACGCCCACACATTTTCATGTTTTTGGTGTATCCGAGTCGAGGCTCAAAAACACTATCAGGGATAACTCCATCTCAGTTCCAAACTTCTCCATACTCCGCAGAGATGCCTCAAGTCCCCAGCACACTGGACTAGCAGTATATATACATGATTCGATAATTAGTAACGTTAAACGGCGACGGGACCTAGAGTCAGCCGAAGTTGAAAGTTTATGGGTCGAGGTGAAAACATCTAAATCCCCCCCGGTCCTGATTGGCTTTATTTATAGAAATCCAGCAGCCAACTGGGACTGGTATGATGACTTCGTAGAAATGATGGATAAAGTTAATCAAAGTAAAGATAACATTGTTCTTCTGGGCGACTTTAACATTGACCTACTTAAGCCTAAAGGGTACCATGATGCATGGGCATCCACAACAGCCTTATTCGGTTTGAAACAAATAGTTAAAAAACCCACTAGAACCACATCTACATCTTCAACCTTAATTGATCACATTTACGTGACAAATGATGATAAAATATCAAATGTGCAGGTTCCCTCCTTAGCTCTCAGCGATCATAACCCAGTATGCTGAAACGTCTTCATGAAACTAGACAAGAATAAAACTAAAAGACATAAACTATAAAATATCGCTCCTTTAAACACTTTAAAAAAGACAAATTTCTGTTGGACCTGCACAATGCTCCGTTTACTGAGGTTTATGATCACCAATCTCCTGACAGTGCCTTGTCATGCTGGATGGACCTGTTTCTCAGTGTCCTCAATAAACAAGCGCCAATACGTGAAAAACGAGCTAAACATTCCACCATACCACCCTGGTTAACAGCGGATATCAAGGAGGCCATGTCATTTAGAGACAAACTTAAAAAAGAGCAAAAGTACGAAGAATACAAAAAAACAACGTAATCGTGTCAAATATTTAGTTAGAGCGTCTAAGAAGTCTTTTTTTCCAACAAATGATTCGAGACAAAAAGGACACGGCATCTGTTTGGAAAGCTCTGAACGTCATAACGAAGAGTAAATCAGCAACCGAAATCCCATCCCATATGTCAGCTGATATATTAAATAACCATTTCTTAACGACAGCCGAAATACTGGCATTGTCAGCTGCAAATAACAGTAAACCATATGAAGTGCCGAGTTTTCTCAGAGAACACTTTAAAAAAAAACTATATCAAATATTTTCACTATCCCTAATATCACAGCTGCGGAAGTCGGCAGATATATTTCTAGCATGCCGAACAAAAAGTCTGCTGGCATTGATGGTATTGATAATGAAACCCTAAAAATCTCATTACCGTATACAGTAGAATCACTAAGATATATTTTCAACCTCTGCATAAAGCAAAGTACATTTCCAACCATTCTTAAAGAAGCAAAGGTAATCCCAATCCCTAAATCTAAAGATCTTGAAGATATCAATAATTATCGTCCAATCTCCCTTCTGTCAGCTTTGTCAAAACCCCTTGAAAAACACATTCAAAAACATCTGGACTTTCTGGAAAAAGGTAAATTACTTAATATTCACCAGTCTGGTTTTAGACCGAAACATTCTTGTCAGTCAGCACTGACACATATTGTAGACAGCTGGCTGGAATCAATCAATAAAAGCCTGATGTCAGGAGCAGTTTTCTTAGACCTTAAAAAGGCGTTTGACCTTGTGGACCATGACATTCTCCTAAATAAGCTCACAGTTTATCACTTGAACGCAACCGCCATAGCATTCTTCCGATCACATCTCGAAGACAGAAAACAAATGGTGTACGCCCATGGAAGATACTCTAAGCAAGGAAATGTAAAATACGGCGTCCCCCAGGGATCTATTTTGGGACCTCTTTTATTCATACTATTTATCAATGATCTACCGTTGCATATCACTAATTCTGACGTTAATTGTAATCTATTTGCTGACGATACGAGTCTTCATGTTTCTGGTAAAAAATTGACGGACATTAGCCATAGTTTACAGTGCAGTCTCAATGAGGTATCTGACTGGTGTAGACAGAACCATATGGTTCTTCACCCAGCTAAAACAAAGAGTATCTTAATCGCCACGCGACAAAAACATGAACGCCGACTAAAGCCATTACAATTACAATTAAACGCTGAACCTGTTGAACAAGTCACTGAGCGTAAATTCTTAGGAATACATGTTGATGAACAACTGTGCTGGGAGACCCATATAAATGCTGTTTGTAAGACCATTGCAAAAAACACCTTCTTTTTGTCCCAGCTTAGACATGTAACAGATACAAATACCCGTAAATTGTTTTTTCATGCTCATATAAAGTCCCACGTTGATTATGTCTCCACATTGTGGGATGGCTGCAGTGATATACACATGAAGAGGTTAAACTCCATATACAAAACAGCTGTAAAAATGATAGATAGACGCCCTATCCCTACCACAGACAAATTTAGACATTTAAACATTCTCGGTCTGCGTCAGCAACTTACTTTAAATAAATGCGTCTTTATGCATAAGATACTGAATAATATGACACCCCAGTATCTAATCACTAAATTTATATCTCACAAAGAACGTGAACGGACCTCAAGAAACAATACCTTACCCTTACCACTGCCAAGAATCGACCTTTTAAAAACTAGTATGTCATTCTCTGGTCCGCTTGCTTGGAATTCAATCCCTGTACATTTGAAAACTATTACCTCACCAGGAGGTTTTAAAACAAAACTTTATGATTACCTGATGAGTCAAACCTAGTACTTCTCAGGTACTGTAATATTTCCTTGTTACGATTGTGGTTGTGTTATCCTGTGAGAGCGTACATGTGTTGATCGTAGGTAACGATCCGATGTTTATTTGAGCTATCACGGTTACGTTTCACATCTTTTTTTTAGTAAGATTTTCTTTTGTTCGTGAGTAGAGCCGATTTCGTTTTGTTGTGTAGTCCGGTGCGTTCTAGAGGGGTCGCACTGTCTAGTGGCCTCGTAAGTGTCACGTCGGTTAGTTGACAACTCAACATTTTTGCTACTTTTTGTTTTCCTGTGCGCGTGAATTGAGCAGCCTTTATTTTGTTTTGGGAATGTTCTCATACCTTTTTGAGCTACCAGGTGATAGGGATACCATACTTTTATGTGACTTAATTATACCTAGAATTTAGAGCTGAAGTAAGCAGCCGTGTTTTTGTAGCCTGTTATAGTTTTTCTGGAAATTTTATTTTAATGAGCTTCGGCTGCGTGTTTCGTTCTGATTGGTCGCGTTGTATGATTTGCATAGACGGTTCTGGAATTTCGTAGTATTATATAAGGAGGGCGCTGGGAAAGCCCGTGGATACATTGTCTTGCTTTGTCAGTAGTAGAGACACGTAGTTTATTGCGAGAGACGCTGTGTATGAGAAACTTTGTGTAGCAGTGTGGACATCGCAGAAGAGACTTTGTATCAGTAGTTTGTGCATTTGAAAGTGCATTACTGTGTGGATATCGCATCGCTGAATTAAATATTGTTGGAACTGTTACTCCAGTATTGTCTACATCCTTAAGCCACGTGTGACGGATTGCAGCTGAACTAGGTTTATTTTAAAGAACTCTATGTGTGTGTGTGTCTGGTGTGTTTATCATACTTCGACTACGACTCCACCACGTAACATTTTGGCGACCCCGACGAGATCTCTTCAGGTGGTTCAGTGGGAAGGGTAGCAGGAGAAAACAGCCAGCAGTGAAAAGCAGAGATGGCGACATCGGAGATGGAGACATTCCTGAAAATTGGAAAGGAATGTGGACTCGAAGGAGCTCAACTCCTCGAGTTTGTAATAGAGAGAGAAAAGGAGAGACTGGAGAGAGAGGAGAAAGAAGAAAAGAGACGAGAGAGAGAAGAAAAGGAGAGACTGGAGAGAGAGGAGAAAGAAGAAAAGAGACGAGAGAGAGAAGAAAAGGAGAGACTGGAGAGAGAGGAGAAAGAAGAAAAGAGACGAGAGAGAGAAGAAAAGGAGAGACTGGAGAGAGAGGAGAAAGAAGAAAAGAGACGAGAGAAAGAAGAAAAAGAGAGACTGGAAAGAGAAGAAAGAGCCAAAGAGCGTGAAATTAGGAAACTCGAAATTCAAGCAGAAGAGGCGGAGAGGCAGCGACAACACGAACTTCATCTGAAGCAGATGGAGATAGAGGCACAGAGACAGAGAACTAATGAGGCAACAGCATTAGAGAGCAGAGAACAAACAGCCCGGGCGCCAAAACTTCCACCTTTCATTGAAAATTCAGATAAGATGGACGTTTATCTGGAGCGATTCGAGCGCTTCGCAAATAGCAACAATTGAAAACAAGAGACTTGGGCAATTAAACTGAGCGCACTTCTAACTGGCAAAGCGCTTGAATTTTACACCCGTTTGCCAAGAGAAGAAGCCGAAGATTATACTCATTTGAAAGCCGCCCTGTTGAGACAGCACGACTTCACTGAAGAGGGTTACAGGCGACGATTTCGGAACTGCAAGCCTGAAGAAGGAGAAACACCTGGCCTATTCATTGAAAGAATCAGAAGCTTCCTGGAGAAATGGATAGAGCTGGCTGGTCTAAACAGAGAGTACCAAGACCTGTGTGACTCATCATCAAAGAACAAGTTTTTAGCGCATGTTCTAAGGACCTGGCCGCCCACCTCAGAGAGCAAAAAGACCAGTCACTAAAGGCCCTGGCCGACTTCGCTCAAAGATACCTTGACGCTCACAACATGAAGTTCGGGTCCAGTAAGCCACAGCGTGTGTCTGCACCAGCAGAGGAAATCCACAATGTCAGAGACACCCCGAGATACAAGCCGGTGGAGAACCTGACATGTTTTCTCTGTGGAAAGAAAGGTCACAAAGCGATACGGTGTCCTTCTAAAGATGTTCCCCGAGGCGACAACATCAGAAGATCCAACCAAGATCGTGGGATAGCAGGCAGAAGCAGTACCACGTCTCAACACAGAGCTGCCCCTGTATTAGCCAATGATGTGACGTCATCCAATGACTTTGAATCCAGAGAAAAGCGAGTTACACCAGAGCTGATCGAATCTTTCAGAAAGAATGGACGCATCCCAGTAGGAGATGGGGCTACATTTTTACCAGTCTCAAACATCGCGCTGCCTGAGAATGAAGTGCCGAATATGCCGGTGGTGTCAGGATTCGTCGGCGACACACCAGTGAGAGTGTTGAGAGACACTGGTTGTAGCTGCATCATCGTGAGAGAGGACCTAGTAGCTGAAGACCAGCAGCTACAGGAGTGGACCACCCTCATTTTGGCTGACGGAACTGTAAGGATTATCCCCCTTGCTAAAGTCAGTGTCGACACACCATACTTGACAGGAGAGGTGAAGGTGTTGTGCGTGAAGACGCCAGTCTACGACCTCATCATCGGAAACATTGATGGTGCCAGAAACGCAGACGATCCAGATCCAGAGTGGAGACCTGAAATATGTTCTGTTACCACGACAAGTCAAGCAAAGAAGAGTCACCAAACCATCCCTCTAAAAGTGGCGGACAACACGGAAGCAGCTGTCGTGAATAGGGACAGGCTGGTGGAGCTACAGAGAGGTCAAGACAAACCAAAATTGGCGGAATCGGTGCGTCTTGCTGATGACGAAAGACTAGACGACGAGAACCTGTTTGACCTTAATGAACTCCGACACAAAGAGGATGTAGAAGATATTCAGTTCGGTCAGAATCTGACCCAGACTCAACGTGAAGAACTGCGCGTCCTGACTCAAGAGTTCGAGCATCGGTTTACACCTGACCCAGGGACAACAGACACCATCCTGCACGAGGTAAACCTGACGTCAAACGAGCCAGTTCGCAGCAAACCTTATCGTCTTCCTTATAACACGAGGGAAGAATTGAAAAAGGATATCAAGGAAATGCTGAGTCTGAATGTCATCAGAGAGTCTGAGTCACCATATGCGTCCCCAGTTGTCATCGTGAAGAAACCAGATGGATCCAACCGAGTGTGTGTGGACTATCGCAAACTCAATAAACTAACAATCTTTGATCCAGAGCCTATGCCTACAGCGGAAGAACTGTTCCAGAAGTTCAGTGGAGACCGATTTTTCTCCAAAATTGACCTAAGCAAAGGGTATTAGCAAATCAAGGTTGCAGAAGAAGATATCCCCAAGACAGCGTTCGTCACACCCAACGGTCACTGGGAGTTCCTGAAGATGCCTTTTGATATGGTGAACAGTGGTGCCACATTGAAGAGAGGACTGAAAAAGATCCTAGAAGATATGCAAAATGTGGTCTTTTACTGGGATGACATTTTGATCCATACCAAAACTTGGGGGGACCACCTCAAAGCCCTCCGAGAACTGTTCCAAAGACTGTCAGATGCGAATTTCACCATCCGTCCAAGCAAGTGTATTCTTGGGGCTGACAACATAGACTTCATTGGACATAAATTGAGCGAAGGTTTAAAGGGGCTACCCGATACCAACGTGCAGAAGATCAGAGATGCCACGCGACCTACGACCAAGACGCAAGTCCGCTCATTTATGGGTTTGGCGAACTACTACCGGGAGTTCATACCAAACTTTGCAGCAGTCACAGCACCCCTGACTGATTTGCTCAGAAAAGGACAACCTAACATAGTGAAGTGGGAGGAGGCCCAAGAGCGAGCATTCCAGGCGGTTCGAGACATCCTAACCGAGAAGCCTGTTCTACACCTTCCTGACCCATTGAAAACGTTCTTCCTGAGAACAGACGCCTCCAACGAAGGAGTAGGTGCAGTCTTGATGCAAGAAGATAACGGAAAACTCCACCCAGTGAGCAACGCCAGCAAAAAGTTGACCAGATCTGAGAGAAACTACTCGACCATCGAGAAGGAGTGCCTAGCCATCATTTGGGGAGTAAGGCGATTCGAACTGTACCTTCTGGGAGTGCCATTTGTTCTCCAAACAGACCATCAGCCCTTGAACTATCTAAACTCTGCAAAGTTTACAAATTCTCGTATTATGAGATGGGCGATGTTCTTGCAGAATTTTGACATTAAACTACAGTCTATCAAGGGTTCGCAGAATTTTGGAGCAGATTACCTGAGCAGAGCAGTTTAAATGAACATTTTTGTGTCCAGAGCATTTGTATGAAACATTTCGATGCTCAGGACTGTTTACAGGAACTGTGAGACGTTTATTTTAATTTGATTTTGATGTGAGATTTTTTTTTGTTTAGGGTTTTGTGTAGGTTTACACAGCCACAACCGTATTTTTGAAATTTGAGAAGAAATTTTTGTGACATTTCATTCTTAAGAGGGGGGTAATGTTACGATTGTGGTTGTGTTATCCTGTGAGAGCGTACATGTGTTGATCGTAGGTAACGATCCGATGTTTATTTGAGCTATCACGGTTACGTTTCACGTGTTTTTTTTAGTAAGATTTTCTTTTGTTCGTGAGTAGAGCCGATTTCGTTTTGTTGTGTTTAGTCCAGTGCGTTCTAGAGGGGTCGCACTGTCTAGTGGCCTCGTAAGTGTCACGTCGGTTAGTTGATATCGCAACATTTTCGCTACTTTTTGTTTTCCTGTGCGCGTGAATTGAGCAGCCTTTATTTTGTTTTGGGAATGTTCTCGTACCTTTTTGAGCTACCAGGTGATAGGGATACCATACTTTTATGTGACTTAATTATACCTAGAATTTAGAGCTGAAGTAAGCAGCCGTGTTTTTGTAGCCTGTTATAGTTTTTCTGGAAATTTTATTTTAATGAGCTTCGGCTGCGTGTTTCGTTCTGATTGGTCGCGTTGTATGATTTGCATAGACGGTTCTGGAATTTCGTAGTATTATATAAGGAGGGCGCTGGGAAAGCCCGTGGGTACATTGTCTTGCTTTGTCAGTAGTAGAGACACGTAGTTTATTGCGAGAGACGCTGTGTATGAGAAACTTTGTGTAGCAGTGTGGACATCGCAGAAGAGACTTTGTATCAGTAGTTTGTGCATTTGAAAGTGCATTACTGTGTGGATATCGCATCGCTGAATTAAATATTGTTGGAACTGTTTCGGCATCCTGTCTCGGAAGACAATGGAATATGCGCTTGCTGGGTCAGTCACTGGAGTGACCTCTCCAGTGCGCAAGCCTGGGCGAAGTGTATGGAGATCCTGGGATGCCCAGTCGTCAAGATCCCCCTCTCGGCCTCGCTGATGTATCCAAAGGAATGCAAAGCAGTACGTTTGGCACCAGTTTGGCTGCAGGAGCTGCCAGAACAGTGCGTGAATACAGGCAGCTGTCTGCCTTCGGGGCTCCACTCCTGATTTGAAGGGTTTACACATTTGGCCGTTGGATCCAACCTGATCTCCTCCGTCCTCTAGCCGTTGGCTGTCAGAAACAGCTCATCCGCCTAGTGGTGCAATGTGAACACCACCCCCTCACGTGGTTTAGCCCACCAGCTGAGGTGGTTTGCCAGGGTGTGGCGCTTGGAGCCAGCACGTGAGAGATTAAGGAGATGGATGAGGACCAGTGATGCCCGTCCATCCTATGTAGGACGCAGCTGCCGAACAGCAAAGGTACTACCTCTATCCAGAGCCCCCTACTGTTACTCCAGTATTGTCTACATCCTTAAGCCACGTGTGACGGATTGCAGCTGAACGAGGTTTATTTTAAAGAACTCTACGTGTGTGTGTCTGGTGTGTTTATCATACTTCGACTACAACTCCACCACGTAACATTCCTTACCTCATATATTTCATAATATGGTTTCTCTCTCTCTCTCTCTCTGTGTGTGTGTGTGTGTGTGTGTGTGTGTGTGTGTGCTCATGTTTGTTTGCGTGTGTGGGTGTATGTTTGAGCGGCGCGCGCGCGTGCGTGCGTGTGTGCATGTGTGTGTGTGATGAGTGTTATTATTTTTTCTGTATATAATGATGCTACTGGGTTTTGTATGTAAATATATTTTATAGTTTTCCCTTTTTTATGCTCTAGATGTTAGCAACGACAAGTTTGTAAAATGACGATTTGTTTTCTGTCAAAACTTTTTACCGTTGAAAAATAGTTTCATCATCATCATCATCATCTCTCTCTCTCTCGGTCTCTCTCTCTCTCGGTCTCTCTCTCTCTCTCTCTCTCTCTCTCTCTCTCTCTCTCTCTCTCTCTCTCTCTCTCTCTCTCTCTCTATTTTATTTTTATTTTTCTGTTTTATTGTTGCATGAAATAATATGTGTAAATATAATTCTTTATTAAATTATTATTATTATTATTATTATTATTATCTTTTAATTTATTTTATGTTGTAGATGTTAGCAACGGCAAGTTTGTAAAATGACGATTTGTTTCTGTCAAAACTTTTTACCGTTGATAAATAAAGTTTCATCATCATCTCTCTCTCTCTCTCTCTCTCTCTCTCTCTCTCTCTCTCTCTCTCTCCTCTCTCTCTCTCTCTCTCTCTCTCTCTCTCTCTCTCTCTCTCTCTCTCTCTCTCTCTCTCTCTCTCTCTCTCTCTCTCGGCTAATGTCAAGAACCAGTGTGCTGCACACACTAAGACCCTTGCAGAGATGGACTGCCTTGTGCGAGATAACGAGGTCAAGGCGAAAAGTGGGAGAAAGGCAGTTGAGGAATATGCAGAAAGCATTAACTCAGCTGTAGAAGGACTCTCAGCGGACCACGTCAGGCTAAATGAGAAAGTGACTCAACTGGCTAGCAGTAGAGACAACCATGCCAGTAGACTAAAAGACCTAAAAAAGCAAGTGGAATCCCTGTCTAAAGCCAGTGCCTGCAGCAACACCCAGAATTTTGAACCAGCCAACGAAACCCCCAACGCCCCCAAATGCTCACCCCAAAAAGATAGTGTCTCACAATCCCTCATGTCCCCTCCCCCTAAAGACTCTACCACGACCGACAACACACTCCTCGTGCAAGTTCCAGTTAAAAACCGGTATTCTGTATTGTCTGAGTTGGATGAGAACAGACGAGGCCACGATACCTCCACCCGCATTACCAACGACAGTAACATCAGCGCTAAGGAAAATGCACCCGAGAACAGACGAGGACACGATACCTCCACCCGCATTACCAACGACAGTAACATCAGCGCTAAGGACAATGCACCCCTAGAACAGCTTCAGCTCCTGCAAGTACGACCAGGTGTCAACACGCTGTTAATCGGGGATTCTGTGCTGAAAGGTGTTGACGAGCGCAGGATGTCTGTCGACGGTGCCCTTGTACAGAATATGTCTGTCTCCGGCCTGACTGTAGCTGATGTCACTGAGTGGCTCCGCACTTTGCCACCAATGCCCCACATCCGCCGTGTGACGACGCATGTTGGTATCAACAGCTGCAAAGTGGGCGCCGTCAGCAAGCAGTCCTGGGACCAGCTCTTCCGTTTCCTACGCTCAGCCTTTCCCAGCGCCGCTGTGTACATATCCTGCATTATTCCAGGTGGAACTGAACATTACCTGGCAAAGGCTGTGTTTGCTTCCAACGACAATCTCAGGGCTGTGTGTGAGCAGGTCAAGATCCCCTACATCGACCATGTCCCCCGTTTCTTGACAGCTAATCTTGCGCCGCGTCAGACTCTGTTCCAGAGAGACAGAAGTCACCTGACAGAGGAAGGCACCAAGCGACTGGCACTCGCCATCAGGTTCGCCGGAGCAGCACGCCGCTCACCGGGATGCGATGTGCCGAAAGCGGATCGTCATGCGCCTACCAACCCTCAAAATCGAGGACCACAGCACTACCAGAATCAGGCTTCTGGCAGGGGCACAGGATGGGGACAAGCAAATGGAGGAAACAATTTCAAAGTCCATACCCATCCCAACCATTCCCACCCCAAACATGCCCACATCAACGCCCACCCCCACAACAACCAAACCCCTCCCAGCCAAGCTAATTCCAACCACGTTCAAGCCCATTTTCAACAGTCTCAAATTTGCCAAGCCCATTCTGCTCAAACCCAGTTCAACATGTCTGACAATGCCAGTTACAACTCTGCCCAGCCTGGTTACCCCCCGACATTCTGTCCCCAGCAAGGTCACGCCGGGCAGTTCACTCCGTCAGAACGCGAATTTCCGCGCATTCCACACTCCGACCAAGGCTCTAACAGCGCCCTTCACGCCCTCGCCACCGCTAATCCCACACCGACCAGAGGGTGGGAGAGCCCTGCCATTACACCCGGATTAGACGCAACGCAGAGGATGCGCATGCTTGCGCAGCTCCTACAACCATTCATTCAGGGCTTTACCGGCTAATAATCTCATTAACCCTCCTGTGCATGCAACCACCGGTGCTGCAAACAGTACATGCTGCAAACAGTACATGCTGCAAACAGTACCGATGGATGCATGAACAGGAGGATTAATTGTCCATTGTTGGGTTAATAGGTGGTGTCTACTATTAACTGATTAGCTGCGATATCAACTGACAAGTTAACCGCAGCCTTTCCTACAGGGATTTATCTGCCACTAACTTGCTTAACCCCGTTGTGCATGCAACCACCGATGCTGCAAACAGCACCGGTGGATGCATGAACAAAAGGGTTAATTTTTATTTGTTGCACTAGTTCATCACTGATTTACTGACGCTTTAATTAGACGTTTATATTTGGTGATTGTGAACACGAGCACGGCAAGCTGACTGCTATTGTTACAGATGTAACTTGTTCTTACCGTAAATCAGTTAGAGTGACTACCAACGTTATTGTCTGCATCCACTGTGCTGTTTATTGATTACTTTGGTTCTACCTTCTAGCCGCGTTGGTCATAAACTGATGTGACAGTAACATTGAGTGTTACCACCAGAGACTGTGTTAGTTTACACTGTAAAGATTGTGCTCATTTAAGAAAGACTTAATTTTCAGCCTCTTTCGTGTCTTTACAGTGAGACAGACTATTAGCTTGAGTGATTTAATTAAAATTGTACTGGAACGACAAAGAAGGGAACTTAGTGACAGCCGAACATACAGGTGTTCCATGCGGCGTTTCAAGTTGCGTCACTTTTTTCTTGTGGTTCAGTCACTCCCGCAGCGAGTTTTTTTGAGAGCTCAGTAGCTTAACTGCTACTTGTTCTCTGGAGGACTTTTATTCAAATACGTGGCCTTTTATCGTTTTATAGTTTTATAGTATTTTTTATTTCCGTGTTTTTCTGTATTCAATTGTTTCTTCATTGTTTATCTTGTGCACTCTGTATTTTGTAATAAGTCCAAGCGAATTTTCCATCAAAGGTGCAGTTATGAGAATAGGGCACCTCAATGTGTTTCATTTGTACAACAAACTAGCCGACATATCTGTATATATTAACGATCCTACACCGTTCCACCTGTTTGGACTCAGTGAGACGCGTCTGAGTTCCTGTGTAAGCGATGCAGCAATCAGTATCCCCAATTTTTCAGTTATTAGACGAGACCCCTTGTCTCCCGGTCAAACTGGCATCGCTGTCTATATTCATAATTCTATCCAGCATTTAGTTCATCGACGCGTCGACCTAGAAATGATGGGGGTGGAGTGCGTATGGGTCGAAGTCAAGTGTCCGAAATCAAAACCGGTATTAATTGGGTTCTTATATAGAAATCCCGCCTCAACTTTTGAGTGGTACGATCAGTTTAGTCATAACCTTGACAGAGCTTTAAAAAAGAAGGCCGACATTCTTCTATTGGGCGATTTTAATATAGATTTACTTAAGCCGCACCCCGCCTGGGGCTCAACGTCATCTCTGTTTGGCTTAGTACAGTTAGTGAAATCACCCACCAGAATTACTCCAACTACTTCCACGCTTATTGACCACATATATACTAATAAACCCAAAGCCGTCTCTGACGTTGATGTCTCAAATCTTAGTGTTAGTGATCATTATCCTGTGGCTTGCTCCTGGTCTTCTAAACTCCCTAAACCAAAAAAGAACGGCCATACAACTATAACGTATAGGACATTCAAACACTTCAGGAAAGACGAATTTCTATTTGATCTAGAAAATACTCCTTTTAATGACGTGCTCCTGTCCTATGATCCTAATACCGCCCTCAGTATTTGGTACTCTCTTTTCCTAAATGTACTTAATAAACATGCTCCTCTACGCGAGAGGAGGGTAAAATCTAACACTCTTCCTCCCTGGCTTACTCCGGAAATCATGCAGGCAATGGCGCTTAGAAACGATCTACGTAGCAATAAAATGTTCACTGAATATAAGCAACAGCGTAACCGTGTTAAATACATGATCAGAGAGGCAAGAAAAAAGTTAGTTCGTGACACGGTTAAAGACAGCAAAGATACCTCTACTATATGGCGCCTTCTAAACACACTTACTAGGGGGTCTCCAAGTACCGCAACTACCATTCCCACTAATCTTACTGCTGATACATTCAATGACCATTTTCTTTCGATTGCCAAATCTCTAATATCGCCAAGCCAGGATAACACTTATCACCGTTCAAATTTGCTGTCTGAGTTTTGTCAACAAAGAACAATGGGCACAGCCCCCTTCAACATCCCTATGTTAGCTGTTCATGAAGTGGGTTTACTTATAAGTAACCTTCCAAATAAAAAGTCCTCGGGGCCTGATGACATCAGCCCGAAAATACTTAAACTGTCTCTCCCATACATTGTAGAATCCTTAACTTATATTTATAATCTCTGTATCCAGCATAACACTTTTCCTAACGAACTTAAATATGCCAAAGTAATTCCACTTCCAAAAACAAAAGATCGTTCTGATCCTAATAATTATCGGCCTATTTCTTTATTATCTGTTTTGTCCAAACCACTGGAAAGGCACGTTCATAAACACCTGCTTGCTTACCTAGAAAACCGTAAGCTCTTCCACCCTTTCCAATCCGGATTTCGTCCGCAGCATTCATGCCACACAGCACTTACACGCCTTGTTGACACATGGCTCAAGGGTATGAATAAGTCACAGTTAACAGGAGTAGTCTATCTGGATTTTAAGAATGCTTTTGATCTGATTAACCATACTATTCTGACTGCTAAGCTTCACACATACCTCAATAACGGAGACGCAGTTGCTTTTTTCACATCTTACCTTACTAAAAGAAAACAAAAGGTTCTTGTTCATGGCTCATACTCCTCTCTCAAAGATGTAAGCTTCGGTGTGCCCCAAGGGTCTGTACTGGGCCCTCTACTGTTTTGCTTATTTATCAATGATTTGCCTCTACATATTACTTGCCAAGATGTACAATGCGACCTTTTTGCTGACGACACCTCAGTTCATACTACTAGTAAAGATATACAGGTAATTTCCGACAACCTACAACAAAGTCTTCATGAAGTATCAGCTTGGTGTATAAACAATTCTATGGTTGTTCATCCAGCCAAAACGAAATCGATGGTAGTCGCCACGCGCCAAAAACAGCAGATAATGCCTCTATTACTTAACCTTTCACTTAAAGGTAGTCAGGTAGAACAGGTAAATGAACATCGAGTACTGGGGATTAAAATCGACAGTCAGCTAAAATGGCAAGCTCATACAGACGCCTTATGCAAAATAGTAGCCAAAAATCTCTTTATGTTATCAAAACTGAAATATTATACTGATTCAGATACCCGTAAACTATTTTATAACGCTCACATACGTTCTTATATCGATTACGCGTCATCGGTATGGGATGGGTGTAGTGAGGTCCATTTAAAGAGACTCAATTCCCTACACAGACGAGCGGCCAAAATAATCTGCCCTGATCAACACCTTAGCACTGAAGAAAAGCTCTCAAAAGCAGGTCTCCTGCCACTTCAAGATCATTTTAAATATAACAAAGCAATCTTTATGTTCAAAGTGTGGAAACGCAAAACACCTGAGTACATCTCCACTTTGTTCCGTAAGTCTGAGTCCAAGCTTGGAAACATCAGAAAGCTTTTCATAGTCCCAAAACCAAGGATCGATCTATATAAAACTAGCTTATCCTTCTCAGGGGCACTTATCTGGAATGCCCTTCCAGACCATGTAAAATCCGCCTCCTCGCTAGCCTGTTTTAAAAAGGGTCTCTTCAAATATTTTGTGGATCACTCGTAGGGATGACTCAACCACTTGTATTATATGTTTCTTTTTATGCTGGGTCCAATTTATTCCCAATTAAGTCTGTTATCCTTTTCAATTATCATTTGGACTACTTAGCTCTGTCTATGTGTGAAGGGGGGTGGGTGGGGTGGGGGGTGTCTGTGAGTCTATGAGTATGTCTGTCTATGTGAATAGTGTTGTCATCTCTTTGCAAGTATTATGTTTACTTATATGTATGTATATTTGTAGTTAGTCTTGTAGTTGTTAGCAACGGCAGGTTTGTAAAATGGCTGTGTCGATGACGATGTCAATGCCTAAACCGTTGTAAAATAAAGTTTCATTGATTCATTGATTCATTGATTCTCTCTCTCTCTCTCTCTCTGGCCTCACACACACGCATTCACTTTTGCTCGCTCCTGCGCGCGCTTACACACACTCTTGTCTTTCGTGTTTAGTTTCTCTCCGTGTCTCTCTCTTGAGTTTCAGTTTCGTTGACGTCATTTTTACTTTTCCCGCACTTTTGTTCTTCCTTTTCTTTTATTTTACGTCAGCTTCTTCAGTTGCCACATTCCTTCTGCGAATGAAGATGAAGTAGCGGCTGATCTCTCTGTTTGTTTGTCTATTTTGACAAAGGGTATTTACCCGAAAGATAATAAATTGTGTTGTACCCGTCTTTTCTAAGCGTGTTTCTTTCATGCGTAGCTACGCTAACCGCGTTATTGAACGTAAAATTTGGCGGGAAGTGCCGTGTGTGTGTGTGTGTGTGTGTGTGTGTGTATGTGTGTGTGTGTGTGTGTGTGTGCGTGTGTGTGTGTGTGTGTGTGTGTGTGTGTGTGTGTGTGTGTGTGTGTGTAGACACGCGTATCTCCGGTGTTTCTGTACGTACAGGCCTGAAAGTTTAAGATAATGCTTTGATCTAGATGTTTTTCGGAGAGCCTCCGAGCGTATTCAAATTAATTGCTTCATTCAAGAGAAAAATTGCCATTTGTATAAAGTCGGTTGACCCTAATCTGACTATCAGTAATTTTTGTTCTATTTACTTAGAATTTTGGATATAGCTAGCTTGGATATTGACATTGGGTGAGTTCATAATCCAGCGTTGTACCTTTTTCAACTTTTTGAATAATAATTAATTTTTGAAAGTTGTGGATCCACTATAACAATCAGCCCTGGAAGAGGCTGTGTGGAACGAAACAGTCAGCCCTGGAAGAGGCTGCGTGCTTTCGGATGAGTGACGTCAAACACCAAATTCGTCACTGTGTACACGGCGTCGTGAAACTAGCGATGCCAAGACGTCAAGCTTACAGTGACGTCATTTTCTTGCTCGTTCTATTCTTCTTCAGAATTCCTGTCGCTACACGAGCCCACAGAGCGTATAATGGTAGAGAGGCTACCGCGTACAGGTGATCATATTGAATAATGACTCGCGGTCGGCAAAGTATAATCGGAGAATGTATTTGCATGTGTTCTATATATTATGTAGCACTACAGTCCTGCAAAATTTGAAGTTGTTCGGATAATAAAATAATGTGGAAATAACGGTGTACCGAAAATGGACAAAATTATGACTTTTCAAATTCGGACTTCGGCAAAAAATTTTTTTTATGGCAATCACGAAAAATTGAAGTAATGTAGACATAACTCTAGTTATGTTTGGATTTTGAATACATCATCATAAAACACAAGAAATACAACAAAACATCCACCGCACGCTTTGTAGGATGCCAGGTGGGGCAAAAATATTGTTTTGGGTCCATGTACGTGTGTAACAACTGACCGACCTTACAGCAGCATAACGCGTTTACCAAATGGAAAGCATGTATTTCAGCTGCATATTCGTACAGTTCGTATATTATGTTCTACATCTACTTATAGAGCCAAATACAGTGTACATATTCAAATTGTGATGCTATATGGGCTCAAACGTGGGTGAAAATGCTGTTTCGCATGTTGATCAGTTTATTTGTCAGTGACCCATCAGTTTCTTTGTCCACGTGAGTTTTGTAACACCATTGGACCGACAGACTCAAACTTGGACTGATGAAAATCCGCTGTGAAATGGTGTGCCATAAACAAGAAACAAGTCACTATCTCCAAGGTCACGGTTATGGCGACCAAAACTATCCGATGAAATTGCTTGGAAATCAGCGTTTTGATATGTTATCGAAACAGAACGCTTACTGCAAGAATTAGATTGCTAACCTGAAGGTGGTTTAGTTTATTATCGCACATTCTTTTGCGGGCAATATTTCTGACACCATCGGGCCGATCTGGCTGGGACTTGGATTGATGATAGTGCCTAGTGACCGGGTGTGCTGTGAACAAGAATCAGTTTACTGGGTTAAAGGTCAAGGTTATGGAGTAGACATTTGTTTTTTGTCTGTTAATATACATCCATTGAACGGGTTTCGCTTAACATTGAGCAGATCATAGACTTTGGTAAAAAGAATGTATTTTAGAAAAAAACAAACAATGGCTATCACCAAGTTCAAGGCTGCCATATTGGAATTTGGTTTATTTAACGTGAGATATCGAAAATTACTGTTGATTTACTTCAAATTATTACGTTGACATAAATGAACAAAAGAGCGCGTTTCAGTGCATGATGCAAAAATTAGATCACAAGTTAATCGGTCAAGCCGTGGCAGCAACGTCTCTGAAACCATTGGACCGATCTACCTGAACCGTTACCTGAGAGTAGTCCTCAATCAAAAGAAGCGTTAAGAATAAGAATCACGTTGCTGCATACGGGGTCAAGGCCATGGCCGCCATGCATGTATTTGTTTTTTGCCTATTTATTATAGTCCTCTTGATAAATGTACTTGATGGATATGTACAAAAGATTTTTTGTCAAGCGTGAATGAATTACGACCCGATCTCGGAAGTTGGTACTGTGACATCTAAGATTGTTTGCACGTCATGATCACACTGTAAGTACATGTATGTATTTTTTTTTTTTTTTTTGGACAGCTTTGGTTGTAAGGAAGTGTTATTCACAAAAAGGAAACTGATGAAGATAAAATAATTAAGATGAAGGGTTTAGCTACGAGACTCGTAATCTCAAAATATCAAGTGACTGAAGAGTGGGGTGGGGGGAAGAAAGACATGTGAGTATTTGAAACAAAAAACAAAAAAGTGGGGGGAGGTTGAGGGGAGGAGGAGGAGGATGGTGGCTTCCGAACTCCCCAAAAGGGAAAATTATTTTAGTATATGTGGGCCACCTTGGTGCGTGGATAGGGGGGTCGGGGTAGGGGGGGGGGGGTGAGTTGTATCCACTATCCACACCCCCTAAAAATAAAACTCACCCGAAATCTGCCCCCGAGAGTCACACGCCGGACTTGTGTGTGACGTTCCACTTGGTGTTAAATATTTGAAACAATCTGTACTTTATTGATCGCTACGATTTATCGCAGGTATTACTTCTTTATTAAAACAAACAAGCAAACAAAAAACAAACAATCAAACAAACAAAAAACCGAAGGAGATTTATTTACCTGTAAGTAACTGATACTACATAGACCCGCTTTTTTTATGCTAATGAGTCAGACGACGTGAAGACAGTGATTTTAGAATTGTGTCGTACACTCAACAGATATATACAATTTGCACAGAGTTTAATCTAGGTCTAGATCTGAAAATTTGAATGACGTTTTAATGTATCCGAGTTATAGAAAGCGTTCTCAATTTAGCAGTAAGCCAACCAAGTGATCCACTGTATGAAAAGTTGAAAAACACGTCTCCACTGGCTGTCTTCCACACACTCGTTGTATTGACTAAAAGTAGACATAACAAAACCAATAACATCAGTGGGAAGGGAAAGAAATAAACCGTATCGCCGTATAAAGCACTTTCGCGACAAGTCAAATGATTTAAAATGGAAGTGAGTGGGAAGAATAGGTACCAACAGCGCTGTGAGAACATGTGCACAGCGTCAGGCTGCCGAAATATTTATGACCATGCGATGGCGCGCTCAAATGAGCGGAGGGTGAGTCTGTCTTCAAACTCGTGCCGCTACAATCTTGAAATAATCACTGACATATTTAGTGATTTTAAAAGCAGAGACGTGCCTCTTCAAATCTAGGACGATCCTCCCTCTTGATTTTCTGTAATAAAAAATAAGGTGCCCAATCGAAAACTTTTTACTATCAATGGAGTATGTTTTCTTCAAAATTCGGAGCGGGGATGTCCTAGAAATACTAAGGAGCTCACGCTGTTTCAAAACTGTTTTCGGTTTGGCTGTAGGTGCATGTTACGATTGTGGTTGTGTTGTTTTGTGAGAGCGTGCGTGCATAAATCGTAGGTAACGATCTGACGTTTTATTTGAGCTATCATATTTACGAATCACGTACCTTTTCAGAGAATTTCACTTTCGTTTACGAATAGTGCGGTGTTGATTATCTGTTGCCGCACGGAGTTGAGTCAGGAAGGGTCTAGAAGCCGCTCAGATATTCATTTGTTTACTGCGCGCGTGTCGCTTGGCTTTCGGTGCTGATGCACTGTTCGCGTGTTTACCAGTTAGAGCGTGCAAGGTCGTGACCTGTCTGGCCTACTTTGGTGTGACGTCATGGCGCGCCGCGGATTTTCCTAACATAGAGGCTGAAGATCGTAGCTAGATATTTACAGAATATTCCAGTGTGAATGTACCTTTGAGTTTTAGATACGTACTGTGTTTTGATTGGCTGTGTTGTACGATTTTGCTTGATTTTTCTAGAAGACATGCCACTATAAAAGAGTCGTGCTAGGAAGCACCGGTGTACATTGTTCAGTTGTATAATTGCGATGTAACAGCATCGGCACAGTGTTCAGTTGTAGAATTGCAGTGTATCGAAGAGTGTATTGACATTGCGAGAGAGTGCGCAAGATATCGTGCTTCATTGTCAGTAACGGAGTTATGCAGTGAATGGTTATATACATTGTATGAGAGACGCTTTGTGTCAAAGCTGAGAAGACTTTGTACTATTGTTGGTGCTTTTGTGAACGCATTTCGTGGAGATCGCATCGCTGTAATAAAATATTGTTGGAACTGTTACTCCAGTATTGTCTACATCCTTAAGCCACGTGTGACGGATTGCAGCTGAACGAGGGTTATTTAAAAGAACTTTACGTGTGTGCGTTTGGTGTAGTTATCATTTCTACGACCAGGGTTTAACCACGTAACATTTTGGTGACCCCGACGAGACCTCTTCAGTTGGTTCAGTGGAAAGGTTAGCAGGAGAAAACAGCCAGCAGTGAAAAGCAGAGATGGCGACATCGGAGATGGAGACATTCCTGAAAATTGGACAGGAATGTGGACTCGAAGGAGCTCAACTCCTCGAGTTTGTAAAGGAGAGAGAAGAGAAAGAAGAAAAGAAACGAGAGAAAGAAGAAAAGAAGAGACTGGAGAGAGAAGAGAAAGAAGAAAAGAAACGAGAGAAAGAAGAAAAGGAGAGACTGGAAAGAGAAGAAAGAGCCACAGAACGTGAAATCAGGAGACTCGAAATCCAAGTAGAAGAAGCAGAGAAACAGCGACAACACGAAATTCATTTAAAGCAGATGGAGATTGAGGCACAGAGTCAGAGGGTTTCTGAAGCAACAGCCTTAGCCAACAGAGAGCAAACAGCCCGTGCGCCAAAGCTTCCACCTTTCGTTGAGAACTCAGATAAGATGGACGCTTACCTAGAACGATTTGAGCGCTTTGCAAGTAGCAACAATTGGAAACAAGAAACTTGGGCTATCAAACTGAGTGCACTTCTAACTGGCAAAGCACTTGAATTTTACACCCGCCTGCCGAGAGAAGAAGCCGAAGATTATACGCAATTGAAAGCCGCCCTGCTGAGACAGTACGACTTCACTGAAGAGGGTTACAGGCGACGATTTCGGAACTGCAAGCCTGAAGAAGGAGAAACACCCGGCCTATTCATTGAAAGAATCAGAAGCTACCTCGAGAAATGGATAGAGCTGGCTGGTTTAAACAGAGAGCACCAGGACTTGTGTGACCTCATCATTAAAGAACAGTCTTCAACGCATGTTCTAAGGACCTGGCCGCCCACCTCTGGGAGCAAAAAGACCAGTCCCTAAAGGCCCTGGCCGACTTCGCTCAAAGATACCTTGACGCTCACAACATGAAGTTTGGGCCCAGTAAACCACAGCGTGTGTCTGCACCAGCAGAGGAAATCCACAATGTCAGAGACACTCCGAGATACAAGCCGGTGGAGAACCTGACATGTTTTCTCTGTGGAAAGAAAGGTTACAAAGCGATACGGTGTCCTTCTAAAGATGTTCCCCGAGGCGACATCATCAGAAGATCCAACTAAGATCGCGGGATAGCAGGCAGAAGTAGTACTACGTCTCAACACAGAGCCGCCGATGTATTAGCCAACGATGCGACGTCATCCAATGACTTTGAGTCTAGAGAAATGCGAGTGACACCGGAGCTGATTGAATCTTTCAAAAAGAATGGACGCATCCCAGTAGGAGATAGGACTACATTCTTACAAGTCTCAAACATCGCGCTGCCTGAGAATGAAGTGCCGAACATGCCGGTGGTGTCAGTATTGGTTGGCAACATACCAGTGAGAGTGCTAAGAGACACTGGCTGTAGCGGCGTCATTGTGAGAGAGGATTTAGTAGCTGAAGACCAGAAGCTACATGAGTGGACAACCCTCGTCTTGGCTGACGGAAGTGGGAGAGTCACCCCTCTTGCCAAGGTCAGCGTCAACACCCCGTATCTAACAGGAGAGGTGAAGGCGTTGTGTGTGAAGACCCCAGTTTATGATCTTATCATCGGAAATGTTAGCGGTGCCAGAAACGCAGACGATCCAGATTCGAAGTGGAAACCTGAAACCTGTGCAGTGACTACGAGAGGTCAGGAAAAAGAGAGCCACCAGACCATCCCTCTAAAAGTGGCTGACAATGTAGAAACATCCATGATGATTAGAGACACGATGGAAGAAGAGAAGCGCAAGGCGCTAGAACAAGAGCAGAACCAGATGGACGCGACCGTGGCCAGCGATCGGGAAATGCTGGAGGTGGAACAGCGAGCAGCCATTGATCGTATGCAGCAAAAACAGGCGCAAGATTTGGACAGTCTGCGGGACGACGTTGAGTGCCACCGCGAAGAACAAATGGGGTCGCTGAATCGCCGGGAGAACGAAGGATTCGAGCGAGACAGGGCTCCTCTGACAAAGGAGATGTTGAAGCTGCAGAAAGAGGATAAGGAGAGAGGTAACCAGGAGCTGGTGTATGAATATAAAAGTCAAGAGGTCGTCGAAGATTTGATCAGCATGAGAGAGACGATGCAGAACCTGCTCATTGATGAGGACGATGATGGCAATGTCGATGGACTGATGTCCCCCAAAGTGAAGTTCAGCCTTTCCGCGGACGTGGACGCGACCATCAGGAAAGCTAACGAGAGAAGCAAGAGCAGTGAGAACGGAAAAGATAACGACAGCGTCGACAAAGAAGAAGCAGCTGATAAGAAAAATAGTGAAGATGGCGCGGGGGAGGCAAAGGTCAACTGCCATGTCGTGAAGAGTAAAAGTGCGCCGATGTTGGAGATGAGAGATGATGATGATGATAATTTCCGAAAATGCAGAGGAGGAGGAAAAGCTGGTCTAAGACGAAGCGGAACTTATGAGACTGATCGACAGCGATAAGCCGACAGTGTTTGATCCAGGACCAGTAACTTTTGAACTGTATGAACTGTGAACTGTATCACATGAGTTGACTTTGTTTCAGGAGTGAACTTTGTCATTCATTTTAGTTTAATCAATGGTTCGCAGAACTTTGAAGCTAATTACCTGTACAGAACAGTTTAAAGAAACATTTTGTGTCCATGAAAATTTAAAGGGCCATGTCTGTGATCAGGACAGTTTGAAGGAGCATGTTTTCATTCGGGACATTTTGGAAAGAACTGTGAGTTAATTTTTTTTTTTATGTAGTTGATTTGATTTTAATTTTGATGTGAAATTTGTGATATTTATGGTTTTGTGTAGGTTTACACAACCACACCGTATTTTTGGATTTGAGAAGAAATTTTGTGAAATTTTGTTCTAAAAGGGGGCGGGGGGGGGGAGGGTAATGTTACGATTGTGGTTGTGTTGTTTTGTGAGAGCGTGCGTGCATAAATCGTAGGTAACGATCTGACGTTTTATTTTAGCTATCATATTTACGAATCACGTACCTTTCAGAGAATTTCACTTTCGTTTACGAATAGTGCGGTGTTGATTATCTGTTGCCGCACGGAGTTGAGTCAGGAAGGGTCTAGAAGCCGCTCGGATATTCATTTGTTTACTGCGCGCGTGTCGCTTGGCTTTCGATGCTGATGCACTGTTCGCGTGTTTACCAGTTAGAGCGTGCAAGGTCGTGACCTGTCTGGCCTACTTTGGTTTGACGTCATGGCGCGCCGCGGATTTTCCTAACATAGAGGCTGAAGATCGTAGCTAGATATTTACAGAATATTCCAGTGTGAATGTACCTTTGAGTTTTTTATACGTACTGTGTTTTGATTGGCTGTGTTGTACGATTTTGCTTGATTTTTCTAGAAGACATGCCACTATAAAAGAGTCGTGCTAGAAAGCACCGGTGTACATTGTTCAGTTGTATAATTGCGATGTAACAGCGTCGGTACAGTGTTCAGTTGTAGAATTGCAGTGTATCGAAGAGTGTATTGATTGCGAGAGAGTGCGCAAGATATCAGTCTTGCTTCATTGTCAGTAACGGAGTTATGCAGTGAATGGTGATATACATTGTATGAGAGACGCTTTGTGTCAAAGCTGAGAAGACTTTGTACTATTGTTGGTGCTTTTGTGAACGCATTTCGTGGAGATCGCATCGCTGTAATAAAATATTGTTGGAACTGTTACTCCAGTATTGTCAACATCCTTAAGCCACGTGTGACGGATTGCAGCTGAACGAGGGTTATTTAAAAGAACTCTACGTGTGTGCGTTTGGTGTAGTTATCATTGATACGACCACGGTTCAACAACGTAACAGTGCAAAACTCGGACAGCACGAGTGAATTAAAAATTAATGAAAATGTTTCACGGCTGGGACACAGCGAGCCGCTCACGACGTAAACACGCGGCCATGGCGTTTTGCTGAAACGTCGCGATCACGTAATTGACCGGTTTCCACACGTAAAATAAAGAAAACTACGCAACATATCCGCAAAATTCTTTTTAACGGTCAGACAGTAAGTATTTGTGTACTATCATCTATCTCCGTGAGTGGATTGAACCAATGTTTATTTTGTTACAAGCGTGTGAAATAGGTACGTTGTGAAGCGCACAGCGCTAGTAAGCGTGAGCCTCTCTACTAATGGCGGGAAGCGCCGTGTGTCCGTCTTTATTTGTGTGCGCCGGCGTATGTGTTATCAGAGATTGGCTTACAGGGAAAGAGGAGGGAAATGGGTCAGAAGGATAAGCTTAAAAGTATGAACAACTCTGAACGTTCCTAAAAGAAAAACGCATGTGAGCTCCAAACAATACGGTAGACTTTGGGATGAAATCCTCATCTTGTTTCATAGTTTAGGCAGTCGAGTTGGCATTCTGAAATTTTTATAATTTGTCTGCTACCTGGCAAAGAGCTGTCGTTCTTGTTGTAGAGTAAAACGTTTTTTTTTCAAAGAAACCGTGGAACATATTTGTCTCAGAAAAATTCAAGTGCAACTCTGAATCATTGCAGTAAATATAGCGTGCATTTCAGTAAGACTAGACTTGTCAAAGCTGTAATTTAGGTAAAAAATAATTATACCCCACGAGAAGGGCGTGAAGTTCAGCCTGGAAATCGACTACATACAGTAAATATTAAACTGCAGTTCCAAATAATCAATTCTGTCATCAGTTTTAGTTTATAATGCTGAAAATGTCTTTGCCTATCATTAATCATAAACATTTGTGTACTTGCGCAACGTTTTCTGCAAGTCACAAGCAAAGTTTGCGTCATCGTTGACGAAAGCAGCTTCTATTGCGGGTGCCATTGTGTAGTCGTGTTTGCGCGTTGGAGTGTCAGTTTCACAGCTACTGCGCAAATCCAAGATTTGATCGTCCGTGTGAGATGATATATCGATCGATAGGTTTTTGAATGAGCTTTACACCGGTAGCTGGCGCATGTGCGCGCGATCATTCCCAGATAACATATCTCATGAGTAAACAAATTGAAAATTTCACATCATAATCGGATGCAGTTTTCTCTTGAATTCAAACATGCGCCAGGCACCGTGATAAAGGGCAGTCAAAGCTCTTTTCAATGATACCAAATATAGCGCTGTGCGTTCTATCGTGGATTTGCGCAAGCGGTTTTTCTAACACCACTGTAGAAATCAGAGCATCATTATAGTCATTGAAATGCCGCCAGAGGTGTCAAGTGTGTTGATTATGAACACTAAGTAATCGTCATACAATGTAAGAGGTATGCACCATGGAAGATCATGACTCCTTATATGATCTGCACCTGTGTTCATCATATAAATGAGTTTATTGGGTATATAGAGCAGTATCATGGTTCTTCAAAAATAGCGTGTCAGTGCAGTGTCAGTTTAGTGCTGCTCCTCAAATGGAGGAGATAATTGGGAGTAGATTGTTGTCAAAATACATATGATGATTGCTAATGCAGAAACTCCCAGTACAACTTATTTTATCAGAAAATTACTACCATTGTAAAATAAATAAATAATAATAATAACAATAATAATAATACTAATAATAATAATAATAATACATAGTATTTATATGGCGCATTTCTCATATTTATAATATAATTCAATGCGCGGGTACCCGCTTTCATCTTCTGTTATGGAGGTGGGAGTAGGCGGAGAGGAAGACAAGTGTGTTTAGACGTGATCAGCTCTCCTTAAGAAAACGTGCTAAAAGCGGTGGTGTGTCCTGAGATTTTTTTTAACAAGAATGGCAAAAACCTCCAGGCTCACGTGCATGACCGATCCACATAATTAATGACATTGTGACCTTGACCTTTCAACAGTGTTTAAATGTTCTAACATAACATAAAGAAAGGGTTGGCATTTGTACCTGCAAAATCCATGTTTTCCCACAATTTACGCATTTTTCACTTTTGTCAACCTGTCAGTCAGTGTCGCTGTTTATTTTTTCATTTACAGGCACACTCTTGCTTAAACATACTCTACTTTTTCTAAAATAATTATATATTTTTAAATGTCATAATAATTTGAAACTGCTGAACTTGAAGGCCCACTACCGCTGTAACTGTTCAAAGATACACTTATGTAACAAACGGTTACGAAACGCTACACACAGGTCTAGCTATGGTTCATTTGGACACAGGACAATCCAGTTCAGCACACGTCGTCTTTATACTAAGTAACCTGACATTGACTCCATTCCTCTCTATAAATACAGTGCTATCAGTACGAGAAACAGCTAAAAATAGTTTGAAACGCTAATGGCTGCACAGAATAAATAAGTGCGATTGCACATGCTTAATCAGGAGAAGAAGAGGCATTTTAAAGAAACGAGCAACGCGTGGCTTGCAAAGTCGAGCGGTTTCTATCGTTTCAGATGAAATGTGACTGTGACACGTCACATTTTGAGGGACATAAAGAAGCCTGGTTTCAGAGTATACGGGTAAAACATCATCAGTTGTCATGCTTGAGGTTCGATTTCTCGCGTTCGAAATGGAAAATGACGGAGATTGTTTCCGTTTGTCGATAATCGGTGTTCAAGTTTCTATCGTTTCGTGTGCGACACGGTAGACACAAAGTGATCTGATTAACATGGAAAAGGACGGATTGACTGCAAAACAACGACATGAACCTATGACTTTTATAAAATACAGAAAATGTTGCTGTCATTTCTGAAAATCTGACAAGATTGCCCTTAATCTCTTCTCATCAGAGGCCAACCGCTCCTAATTAGACTGTTTGCTGGGGATACCTTTACAGGACGAGTAAGAGTCGTCTTAAGTGATGACATCGCATGGTCGTTAGAGGCCATTTATGCTTAACGTTTTAAGTAGTTAATCTAAACGATCAACTTTATGTTGCGTCTGAGCCTTTGTTAAGAATAGGGTATCCTTATTGCAGATAGGTTTTTGTAGGTCAAAGTCATTGTGCACTATCCTTTGAACTGTTTCAAGACAAAGATCGGAAGTTTAAGATATTTCTCAATATAAAAAATATGCGTATTTTCCGATCATTGTGTAAAGAAAGTAAGTATGCTCGTTCCCGGCTGAAATTAATTGACAGTACTCCTCCTCTCTTTTAGAGTTGAAATTACACAATTCACCTGCAGTCATTGCCAGGCAATGCACAAGTACCACATCAAACAACTTATAAAATTTGTTTGTATTTTGACAAAATTGTCTCAGCGTTTCACTCTTTTTAAAATGTAAAAATAAATTTATTTTCTTGGAGAGTCTGCTGTTTTCAAGCACAGCTGCTTACAATCAGTTTTTCAATGACGTCACATGGCAGCATGGCTAAAGATACCAGCTCCATATTGTGCACGAATTAAGGTCAAAGGCTGAAGTTTGTTTTGATACTAATTTTATTTACTTGATTTAAGTAGTTTGCAAATGGCGGCCCAACTTTATTACTTTTTGATCATACTTCGTATCTGGGGACACAGCGCCGCTTTTAGCACTTTTTTAGGAGGGGCTGATCATATCTATACGCACTTGTAATCCTTCCCGCCTCTACCCCACCTCCCTTACAAAATAAGATTAAACGTGACTTGCACTACGAAACCAATGTTGTTATAATGTAGGCCAGTAGCATAACTGATTTCGCCAATTTTGAAAATTTTCGGCCATTCAAATCGAAATGTCAATATCCTATACTTTTTTGCACCTTATATATGCCTGTAGAAGTATACTCGGGCACAGTTCCTTCGGGCCCAACCGTTAGGTGAGTCAGCAGATAATCTCACAAGCCGACATAGGTTGATTGTTCTGCGAGAAAGGCTTGTTATGCTACGAAACTTCAGTTTGCCTTCGGCATGTTGGACCTGTTGTCTCTGCTTAGTATGTGTACAAATGCCCCTGATCTGTACCACCCCTACACTCTTTTGAAGCTGTTGAAGTTAGTATCATCAGTGACATCTCAGTTACTTTGACTGTAGTATACCGACCGCCTCCTAGCAGACAAAATCAACTAACCACTAGCGAATTTTTCAGTGAATTCCAAGATTATGTGGACAGTGCCTCCAGCAGCAGACACGAATTAGTTATGGTTGGAGACTTTAATTTTCATTTTGAAGTTCCATCTGATCCTGATGCACTTCGTCTGCGTTCACTTCTGTCTGACCGTAGCTTGCGTCAGCATGTGCAGGGGCCGACTCACAGACGTGGTCACACCCTGGACCTTCTAATCACAGGGGAGAGCTCCTCTCTTGTTCAGGACGTTCAGGTGTGTGATTCGCTGTTGTCGGATCATGCAAGTGTTTTCTTTCATGTGCTTGCGTCTCGGCCTCGTTCCACAAAACGCTCGATCACTTCCAGAAACATTCGTCGCATTGACATAGATGTTTTCAGCTCCGATGTAAAGGTGGCTTGTGACGGTGTATTGACAGACTGCACAGCACATGAACTGCTGGACACTTACAACTGTACACTCTCTGACATTCTAAACAGGCATGCGCCACTCACCACCAGACGCGTAACCTCACGTCCCCCGGCCCCTTGGCTAACGAAAGAGCTGAAAGATGCCAAGCGTGAGCTTCGAAGCACTGAGAGACTGTGGAGGTGTAGTGGTCTTACAGTACATAGAGACATGTTTGTGAAGCAGCGTGCTGCACTGAAGTCCTCACAGCGTGCAGCTAAGAAAGACTTTGTTTGTGCCAAACTTGAAGACTGCATATCTAGTCGTCAGCTGTTTGGCCTTACAAATGAACTTCTTGGAAAGAAAAATGCACCTGTACTCCCGAATACCATTCCTATGAATGATTTACCTGATAAGTTTTGCCAGTATTTTGATTCTAAGATAAGCACGATCCGTCAGGAACTGGACAACTGTTCTGATGCTGTGTCCTATTTACCATATGACGGGCCTGTGTTACATGCGTTTACTGCTGTCACAGAGGAGACTGTAAAGAAACTAATTATTTCCTCACCCACCAAATCTTGTTCCCTTGACCCCATTCCCACCTCTATACTCAAGCTATGCCCTGATGAGCTTGTCAGTGTGATAACCAGAATTATTAACTTGTCTCTGGAGTCAGGGTCTGTGCCTCGGCATTTTAAGCAGGCTGTGGTAATTCCATTGTTGAAGAAGGCAGGGATGGATGCAAACTTGCTGAAAAATTATAGACCAGTGTCTAATCTTCCCTTTCTTTCCAAGATTCTGGAGAAAGTTGTGCTGAGTCAGCTCATGTCACATCTCAGTAGTAATGATTTACTTGAACTGTATCAGTCTGCATATCGAAGAAATCACAGTACTGAGACAGCATTGCTTCACATTACCAATAGCCTGCTTACACATGCTGACGTTGGACATGTCTCTTTGCTATCATTATTAGACCTGTCTGCGGCGTTTGACACGCTGGATCATGGGATTCTTTTAGAACGCCTACGCGTGTCTTTTGGTATTTCCGGTCCAGCGCTGTCATGGCTCAGGTCTTACCTTTTTGAAAGATATCAGTCTGTATGTGTGAATGGGATCATGTCTCAGCCTGTGCTTTTGAAGTATGGTGTCCCACAGGGGTCAGTTTTGGGTCCTCTGCTGTTCTCTCTGTACACTAAACCAGTTTCCCGAATCATCAGCCAGAATAGTTGTGAGTATCACAAGTATGCTGATGACACTCAGATCTCTAAGTCTGACCATCCTGGTAAACTGCAGACCATTGTCTCCAATGTGGAGAAGTGTATAGGTGAAGTCAAAGACTGGATGACTTGCAACAGACTCAAGTTAAATGATGATAAAACAGAGAGCATGCTTGTTGGTACTCGAGCTAGAACATCCGCCTCCAGCAGTGATCATATTTCCATAGGTGGCCAAGACATTTCTTTCAAATCCGATGTAAAAAATCTGGGTGTATTCCTGGATTCAAGTTTATCGATGGAAAAACAGGTTAGCCATCTTTGCCGCACTGCCTACCTGGAGCTCCGCAGAATAGGCATGATCAGATGCTTTTTGACAGAAAAGGCTACTGCCCAGCTCGTATGCTCTCGCATTCTGTCCCGTCTAGATTACTGTAATTCCCTCCTTGCTGGTATCTCATCTGATCAACTCACTCGCATTCAGCGTATCCAGAATAATGCAGCCCGGTTAGTCCTTCGCAAAAAACGTACTGATCATGTCACACCACTGCTAAAGCATCTCCACTGGCTACCTGTCAAACAGAGAATAGAGTACAAGCTAGCCACTTTGGCATACAAACACTATGACAATACGCTTCCTGCATATCTGTCTTCTTCCCTTGCCTCACACAATCCTAGTAGAAGTCTACGCTCAAGCTCACAAAAACTGCTTGTTCAGCCCAGAGTCAGCATAAAAACTGCTGGTGCCCGTTCTTTCAGTTATCAGGCCCCTCACGTCTGGAACTCACTTCCACTGCATGTCCGTCTTTCCCCTACCCTGTTGACCTTCAAAACAAATTTGAAGACCCATCTTTTCCAGGTAGCATATCAAGATTAGCTTAGTCTGGATGTGCTGCCTGGAAATGTTGGTTGTTTTCCCCATGTAGACAGGCTATGTGTGTGTGTGTATGTGTGTGTGTGTGTGTGTGTGTGTGTGTGTGTGTGTGTGTGTGTGTGTGTGTGTGTGTGTGTTTCGTGTTAGGAATGCGCCTACATGGTGCGAGCAGATGTTTATTTAAAGAGTGAGTGCGTTCTAATTTTTCTCCTTTTTAATATTTTTTGTGTGCTGTAAAGCGCTCCGAGCTTGCTGTTCGTGGGGAAGGGCGCTATATAAAAACTATGTATTATTATTATTATTACACCCCAATCCCTAGCCCCCACCACTTCCCACAACATAATCTTCCTGTAATCCCTCTCCTGGAAATATCCTTACGGTACTGATTAGTGTCCATTACTTAAAGCGACCTTCTCCATGAAGGTTATTATTTCATAATAACACCTTTACAAATGTTTTTGCTTTTTTCGAAAATGACGCACGAAATGACTAAATTAAATTTGTTTTTATTTATGAAGTTTAAGTATCGGAAAGTGAAAGTTTCTGCCCTTTTTTTCCTTTGCTACAACAGGCGAAAGCACAGTGCGACATCTTTGATACGTGTATCTACACACGTGACTTGAAAAAGGGTGGGCAAGTCTTTGTTAAGGTAATTTTAGCGTTCAACGCGCGCACTGTTAAAGCAATTTTAACAAAGCAAACGTTTCAGCAGATGATTCGAATGAAATATATTATTATTAATAATGTTATTTTTAATGTCTAAAGACTTCAAACCTGTCATCCCACACTGGCCAACAGAGTCACAACACATCACCGAGCAAATGGCGGAAGCAAAGTGTCGTGATGGCCTCAGAAACTCTTCGCTTTGGACTCTATGCAAAGCGTCTGTTGAGGAGGTTAACAGCTACATTGCTACATGTAAAGAGGACATTAAGGTGAGCGTCATGTATGTCAGTGTGTATTTCTCAGGTCAGATCATAGTCAGGTTTGAGTCCTGTTATGAAATTTTTAACAAAACACGGATTGTTTTTTTTTTTGTTTTTTTTTGCTTCTGCCGGCAGACATATTTGTGCCACCAAAGATGTTAATGATTCATGTCACCATTGATATAATTTAATTAGTAAAGGAAGTTCTTCTTATTGAAGGTAGTAGCCAACCGAATGCGTGTTTATTGTTTTCAGATTGGAGACAGCTATCAACCAGTTGTTTCAATGGTGTCGTCATTTACGGTCGACTGCCAAGTAAAACTGGCCAAGGACCCTGACAATTATGTTTCCACGCCTGATGGGAGAAGTATTGTGAAGCAGGAGATATCCACTGACGTGTGTAGCGTTCTTTGCGACCAGCACGGTTATTGTGATAAGGGGGTCTGCCACTGTGATCAGGGTTACACTGGCGAAAACTGTCAGCTGCTAAAGGATCAGCCGCCTACGCTTCATCGAATACGAGGGTGAGAGCACACATATAAAGGTATAATGTGAGTGAGTGAGTATAGATTGCTTTACGTCCCGCAAGCGACAAAAGCCTTCTCAGGACGTGCCTGCGCTAAATGAAGAAAAGAACTGCAAGAAGCGCAGACAGGAGGGAGAATTTCAAAAGAAAAATACAGATGAATGGACCAAAAAGACAGAAATACAATCCCCCAAAAGAGTAGAACCCACCTTGCAGGGTGACCCTAGGAACTAAAAAGTAGACAACCCCACCAAGGTCCCCTAGGGCAGACCCGGTGGAGGAGGTATAATGTGAGCAGTACCGTATTCGTTTAAGGTGTCAACTTTCGAATGACAATTTTGCCACCATTACCTTTTAACTACAGCTAAATCGTGACATTTGGAAATTAGGAACGTTTAATTCTGGTTTTTGATTAGTTTGATTATAGTTCGAATATGACTGCGATTGATTACATGAATACCAATGACGCATGGCCGCCATTTTTAAGACGTCGGTCACACACCCTATGTTTCGGGTTTTGTAGTTGTTTGTTTCTTGTTTTTCTGTTGTTGTTCTTTTTGGTTTGCATTGGGTTTTTTGTTTGTTTGTTTGGGTTATTGTTTGTTTGTTTGTTTATTTTTTTGTTTTTTGTTTGCTTGTTTGTTTGTTTGTTTGTTTTTGGGGGCGCTAAACAATATAGGGCACTAGGCTGCTGAAGTTAACCTTAGTGATAAACTAAAGATATATTTAGACAACCAAATAAATGCTCTTTTTCAGACTAGTATGTTTTTTTTTTAATGTATGCATATTTGTTGTTCATGAAAATTAATTATTTCTTGTCCACGTTTTCATCAGTCTCTGTTTAAAAAAACAAAATCACTATTCTATATTTGACAGCACAGTGAAGGAAAGTGTATGAGTGTTGCGAGACTTTTTATGAACGAAACTAGATTGTAGTATTGATAAAAATAACGGGCATCTTACTGGATATCGGACAAACATGGCCGTCATTGTCAAAATGGCCGACTATCATACATCTGTAGCCTTAGAAAATAGGTTGCTGTTTACAGTGTGCAACCAAATTGACTCTGATTCAATTATTTTGAAGGAAAACGACGTTATAATAAACTGGGCGATCCCTGTTAACTTTTGCGAATGCCAGCAAGGTGTAACCAGGTATTAATGTCAAACTAGATTCATCTAGGCACCGACACGTCGGTTTTAAGAAAATATGGGCATACTACCATTGCAACACAAGACATAAAAGGCATGCTTCTTTGTCAACTGATTTTTTTATTTTTTAATTTTTTTAATTGTATTATCATGCTAGCAGCTGTCTTTTAAATATAGAAGCCAAACACTTCCCGTTTCTCGACCGTTACGTCTGACTTAACCTGCAGTCTGTTTTCAGTCGGATAATATGACACATAACATTTATCTTTTCAACACTACGAGATTGACAGTAACAGCCACATATACTCATCTGTGTCCTAGTTTGCCATATTACCTAACTAGGAACGGCCGTACGATTACCTAGGTCATGGTCATAGCTGCCCCATAATTTTGTTTTGTTTTTGTTGAAATCCTGCTTCTGAAAAAGCGATAGAACTTTAAAAAGAAACGGCATTGTCAAGTTAATGTGCACTTGATGGTGCTCTACTTCAAGACGCAATATTATGAACGAGTGTCGTGCTGCATCCTTTGAGGTCAAGGTCATAATCTGCCATATTTCCTTGAACTTTTGTGTATGGCATGTCTCTCAAATTACTTAATAATCAGATACAAATAGTTGATGGTGATATTATGTATTCTAGCAAAAATATCGAAAAACAACATTTCATTTCTAATGTAATAAAGGTCAAGGTCACAATGGCTTTTAAAAAAATGCTAAGTGCCAACGAGAATTCTGAACCACAGAAGCAGTTTAATCTAAGATAAAGATGATGAAAGTACTACTCATTGCAGATTGGTTGATTTAAGAATCAGGTTGTCATCCTCAAGGTCAAGGTCATGGCTACCATAATTATTCGTTTGCTCTTACTGCAGGATCTTTCTCTCAAACGACGTGACCCATATGATTCAAATTAAAGACGATGATACTACCAAAACCGGGGTGGGGGGGGGGGGGTGGAATGAAAAAAAAAAATAGACAAAAACAAAACAAAAAACGTGAGCGAAAATCCGGTATTTAAAGATGAGGTTTAGTCTTTTTGTTCCGTCCCGTTCATTGTCCTCTCTCTCTCTCTCTCTGTCTCTCTCTGTCTCTCTCTGTCTCTCTCTCTCTCTCTCTCTCTCTCTCTCTCTCTCTCTCTCTCTCTCTCTCTGTTCATTTTTGTCTTGCTATACCTGCATGCCAGTGTTTTAGCTAACCCTGTACTCATTCATTATGATCTTGACTGTGTTAAATGTCTTTAATGTCACGCGGTTTGCCTTGTCGGGCATTGTGGCCTGAGAATGTACCGCCCCAAATGTGTGGATGTTTTGTATGCATCGTTTTTCTACACGGACACGGAATAGTGCACTCCTACACTTTCCAGCTATTTTGTGATATTTTAAGTTTCGTTCTTTCCCAAACATTGGTAGAGATGCATGCTTTATTCAAGCTATGAAACTATAGGGTTACTGTAGATACTACGTACCTGGCGCCAGCCATCTTCGCAACCGCCACCTGTGTCTGTCACTGGACTTTAATCTCCGGCGTACTCAAACTTTCCCGCTATGGATGCGGTGAGGCCGACCCTCCCGTTACGCCTGAGACCGTCTGCAGGGGCTAGTTCCCACGTTTCAACAGCTGGCATAGCGACTTAGGGACGGAGACAACAATCCAGACAAGACCCCTCTCACCACCCCAGTCCTCGCCACCCGTGACCAACACTGACGTTTTAGGGCCAGATATGTGTATTTGTATGCAGGATGACAAGATCAAGATGTGCCCGACAACAATTTACAATATTAACGACTAATGTTGAAGAAATAAAACACACTTTAAACCCGGTTCAAATAACCTGCGACACGGATCCTGCAAGCTGCTTGCGTGGCGAAAAGGGCAACATTTACATTGCGTCGGCGATTTTAGGCCCCAGTGTGTCACAACAACCTGGGAAGATTACGTTCAGAACCATGTAGCCTACGAAGACCATGATGCGCTTAGCCTGCCCGAAGGGCTACTACACTCAACTCTACGGTTGAGAGACCGTAAGAAGCAACTACTACTTATTCATTTGTACTATACCCTTGCCAGTTTCCTGTTGCAGAGTCGGTCCTGCCGACAGTGGGTGGACAGGGAGTTTGCAGCACCGAGAAACATCGTTCACACACTGTCTGCCATGTATGGTCACGGTCCGTTGGCAATTCCATCACCATTTTTGCTAGCTGACATTACACGGTCTGTGCCGGACTGTGATGACATAATGATAATCTCCCCCCCCCCCCCCCACCCCACCCCTCCTGAACACCAACGATCCAAACTCCGACACCCTCAACACCGGTGGCACTGGCACTGCTACCTCAGCCACCAACTGCGACGACAACAATGGTAGTGCTGCCATCCAGCATGACGTCGGCAGCACTAGCACTGTTTTCTCCACTGCTGACAGCGACAACAACAGTGCAAATACTGCCATCAACCACGATATCGGCAGCACTGGCACTACGATCACCACTGCCAAGAGCGACTAAACTAGTGATAATAATTATGTCAACAGTCATGACGTCGGTGTTCGATGGAACAAAGGAATGACAGACGCTGCTTGTAACGCACGCAGACTTGCCCACAGTCGTACGCACAGACTCTCACGCAACAGACGCATACACCGCCACTGACTCAGACGGGCGCATTCATGCGGTAAAACACAACACACGGGCTCCTTTTCTAAAGTAACCTTTATACACTATAAAAGAAAAGAAACGCTTTAAAGAGTATCAAACTATATACAAGGCTCTCCTATCACACACTCAAATCACAGTATCTTTGCCAGGCTAGGTTTTAGTCTCTCAATGTCTCCAACCTGTTTGATGTTGTTGCCTGGTTACGTTGGTCCTTCTCACGTCTAGGCGTGAAAGTCCTTCGTCGTACGCGTATTGCCGTCCTGTCTCTTTGGGCACGGACGTCCTCGTTCTCGTACGGTACACTCAGTTCTCGCTTGGACTTGGGTGTCTTAGTTCCCAGTCAGACTCACTCTCAGAAGAGCTGGAGGGATGACCTCACGTAGGTCCCACCTGCGACTCGACGTCTCGGCGTCTGTCTTTCCACTCTCGTTACAAGAACTCTAAATAGACAACAAAAGTCCCAACGTAACACTTGCTAAACACACAACATATTGGATCAATGAGAAACGTCACGTAACCTGGCTGATACAAATAACTCACACGTTCATTCACACACACACACGTGCTTCATAAACTATCTATTTTCGTATCACCCCCCATATCTCTGTCACTATCTTGAAACAGACTATAGCCTAACACTCTTGCTATACATTACTCTATACCCTGGAAAAGACTATGCTTACCCAACCACGTACTATCTTCATAGCGGCTTAGACATACACACTTCATATTCCTTTAGTCATCTATCTCGGTAAACAACTGTATACAAAACACCGGTTACTTCACCGAATTCTAAACATACATAACTAAACCAAACCGGAAAACCGCTATACAACCCCATTAATCTTACCACGCATACTGTCTTTAACTAAACAACTATCAATACTACATTTATAGAAACATACCTGAAATCTAGGCTTCAGAGTCTTGGAATGCGGGCTAGGTAACTCGAACACAACCGTTCCATACAACAAAACAGCCCGCACTCCCGATCTAGACCTTTGACAGTCACAGCTTCCGCCTAGAACTCACTAAACAGAACTCACTAAAAAGACCCGTGCTAACCATGTCTTACAGATTTCCACGTGCGTCTAATGCCACACGGACTTTCGGCAACAAACCGTTAACAAAAACCGTACCGTACTAATCCTATTCGTTAACAAAAACCGTACCGTACTAATCCTACTGTGCGAGCACTATGCACGAGCATAGAGCTTCATCACACTGCTGTTGTGATAATTATTCCTGAGAGGGAGGTGAAGCGATCGACACTACTCGCCGCTAAGCCCGCAGCCATGACGAGGACAGCAGACGAGATGTCTGAAGATAGCAGGACCTCCACAAGTCATGAGGCGCGGCTGATACAGACTGCTCTACATGTCACGAACAGTACACCAGATAGTGCGATTGGAAACCCGAAACAGAAAGACTGTTTGCTGTATTTGAGACTGCACGCCCACGTCGTCGCAACTGCTATCAACGTCATCACTCAGAGAAGGCGGCAGCACTACGGAGCGCCACACTGATTCACCAAGTTGCATCCAGCCGGAGGACGGATCGCCTGACGTAAACGAACACCAGCCTAGATGACTGCAATGACAGCGGCTGTCAGAACCAAGCACCAAGAAGCAAACGCAGTTAAGGTGCGCCGAGGCCGTCATGCGTCGTTTACGTGTAAAACACGATCAACTTTACGTCACTTAGAGCCAGAGGAGTGATGGGCCCAATCAACGTAATGGCGAGCATGCCGAGACAAACTTCTAATTGAGTCATTATTAATTTCGTACTGGTCACAATGCAGGAGTGTCATGAAAAAAGACGTAACACAATTTCTATTTTATTATGAAAACCTTAAACATGGATGCAAGCTACGAAGAAGAGATCAAACAATCTACAGTAGCATAGATAATATCAACATATTATATCAACAGATCTGGATAAAGTGGTAAAATCTGGGGAAAAGGACTGAAATCGCTTGTTAAAAAAGGCGCCAGAAACGAGGAAATCAGATACCTTAAGGGCGTTCTTAACTGGACAAACCTTTGATCGGAGAAGATCAGCGATCTTTTGGTTTTTTGTTTTCTTAACTGAGGTTGAATGAACCGTAACAAACCTAGGCAATCTTGAGCAAACTAGGTTTTCCAAGAGATTAGAGAAATGAGATTCCAAAACCACAAAATAGGCATAATGTCTGAGTCGATGCCAAACTCAGGATTATTTTAAAACATCACACCCGTCACAAGTCACACCATAAGTGTATTCTGAGAAATCAATATGCACAAGGCGCTACCGCTAGTCCAGCGGGAATTCCCAATATAACCTTATCTATTCATTTTGTGTCAGAGGAATTTTTAGTTCCTCAAATTAACCTTAGATTTTTTTTTTTTTACTAAAGTATACATTTTCCCATTAAAACAAATGACAAGGTGTGTCAATAATTACGGTAGTTTTCTGTACAGGTCTAACTTTGATCCGAAAGAAATTTTATTTATGCTAAATCAAAAAAAAAAAAAAAAAAAAAAAAAGATAAAAAACCCTACAACAATGGCAGAGGAGGATTTGACCATGATATTGAAATGGAAGATGTGGATGACTATGATACAAATATAACGGATATGATTGGTACAAGAAATACTGCTAGTTTGCATCATAAACTGTTAGAAAGTAAATTAAACTCATTTATTATCATATTGGTGAGATGCCAGATGTCATAGATTTTAAGCAATTTGAACTTGGGAAGAACCAGCACTTATTTGTAAATACAGACAGAGGTAAAATACAACTGACTCACAAAAATGACCCTAGTAAGTTTAGAGCTTTAAGTATGATAAAAACTGAAGATGATGTGGGAGCCCTGCGACAACTAATTTGGTGTGGGTAGTAAGAGGTTACCAAGCAAACTTGTGAGTGCTCTTCATGATGTGCCAAAAGGTTGCCAACAGGACAAGAAATTGAAATGACGGAGATAAAAGGTCTGTTGGAAATAGCAGACAGAGCAATACAATAAATCTCTTTTACCAGTGAAACTATGAAAACAATAAATGACCCTCCCTTGCCCATGAGGGGGATAATGGGGTTGAATAAATCACTGCAAACAATCAGAGGTGAACTGGTGAGTAATGTAGCCAAACTAGGTGAGCTTGATAATCACATAGAAATGAAAAAGAAAAAAAAAAACTAAACTAGGTTAAAGCCGATGATGGGAATTATGGCATTGAAATAAAAGAAAGAATACAACAAGATTAAAGGATTGCAGATAGAAAGATCAGCACGACTAGAAGTAATTGAAAATTTGAAAAAAAAAAGCTAAAAACACAAGTCAACAGGATTAGAGAAACTATTTAGAAAATACTTTATGAAGACACAACTTTACCTGAGAGATTGAAAACAAAGTTCAGAGAGCAGGGTATTACTATTGCAAGTATTATTACTGCTCTTGAATTTATTATTAGTACTGTAGTAATGGCTGTAACTGATGGCAGTGGTGGTCCTCCCCCACCACCTCCTCCTCCACTATCTGACCCAAAAGACCTACAGCCATGGGTTAAAAAAACACAACTAACACATATTTCAGACTTGCTTAAGAAATTGGCTGTCAAAGCAATGGATGCTTTGTCTGGTGGTATAGGCAGTGTTGTCATTTGGTTGATAAGTACAGCAGGGAAGGTAGTCGGGTTTATGGAAGAGCGTGTGTGGGTCTTTCTCGTGACAATAGGAGGATTAATAACAGGATATTTAACAAAACAGGTAAGGAAGTAATATCCCTAATCCAGTAAGACCTATTACAATGCAGTTATCTCTGACCCATGTGTCTTTTCCCAGTGGTTGTTCTGGTGTTACTGGTGCTGGTCTTACTGGTGCTGGTGTTACTGGTTGTATGGGTGTTACTGGTGTTATTAGCGCAAGCAGTGGTTGAACTGACTGTGACTATAAATGTGTGGTTGTTGGACTGGAGCTTAAGTTTACAGACTGATTGAGTCCTAATTTTTGATCACCCCCCTCAACAATTATTTCATTATTATTTTTTTTTTATTATTGTTCCCAGTTGGAGTTGAAGGTCACATGGCAACATGTATAACCCAATGCCAACCACAAAGTCAACTTTTGATCTAGCATACATGAAAACGTTTTGATAGCATTCTATCCTTGATGGGAGATCTACTACTGAGTTTATAGCATCTTCCAGGTTTGCAAGAAATTGTTTTTGTGCTTCAAATCCTTTTAAGATGCTTGACTTTGTTTGAGCTTGTGCTCCAAGCACACATCACACATATGTTCTGATAGATTCATTAATGCGTTCGACTCTTGCTTTAGTAAACCCGTCATTTCTGTCTAAGACAAATTAATGTGGTCCAGGAATTATACTGTTTCTGTTCTATTGATTGTAACCAGATTTAATTTTTTTGTGTGAATGAAGTGTGGCCTGGTTAGTGATCTTGGTGGTATTGTCTGTGACTGAGAGCATAATATAATGTTCCCATGCCATGCTGATTATCAAGTTTTTGTGTAAAGTCATACTTGGCGCAAATGTTAAATTAATTACAGATGCTTTGGAACACTTTCATATCTATGGGGTTATTAAACTAGCTGAAACTGGATTCAGTTGGCAGTGGAACATGAAGTTCTGACAGTATTCTTCTAAGCTGGTAATACGTGTGGAAACGATACACAATCAGTTTGTTTGTATGATTCAAGTGGTCTGTAAAAGAAACACTGCAGCCAGTAGTTGAACACAGTATATTAAAGTTAAGCTGGTTTTGAAACATATGTAATGGACGTGTGACCCAATTTCTTGCAGTTACATCATCTATAATTAGTTGGTTTAGGTAATGATCAAAAGAATTAGGAACTTTTACTTGAAAGAAATCTCTTTCTGACACAGCTATGTTGAACTGATTTAGTTGAATTAATTTTTGGTCATAAGTAGGTGCCTCACCGTGACAGAGGGGCACCAAAGAAGAGATACAAAGACTGTCTCAAGAAGTCACTTAGTGCCTGCCAAATCGACCACCACCAGTGGTCTTCGCTTGCTGCGGACCGTGACACCTGGCGCTCCACCATTTACAAGGCAGCTGTCTCCTTTGAGGACTCTCACAGAGCTAGCCTTAAGGACAAGCGGCTCAGGAGAAAAAACAGAGATGCCGCAGCTCAGAACCCTGGCCATACCTTCCCCTGCAGCCACTGCGGTCGAACCTGCCTGTCTCGGATTGGCCTCTGCAGCCACGAACAAGCCTGCAGACGTCGTGGGCAACTCCTATAAAATCTTCGTTCGCGAATCAAGCCAAGACACTGTACTTGGCGTCCATGCTAAATTGAATTGGAAATCTGGCACTAATGCTTGTTTGTGATTTAAATTCCATTTTGCACTTTATTATGTGTTTATAAAAAATGTGTATTACTTTAACAAACCTTGATACAAATAAACCAGTGTTGTTAACTAATTGAATTGATAATTGAGATGGTAACAAGGTTGTAGCTATCCATGAAATGTTCTACACTGTAAAGTGGTTTAATATAAAAGATGATAAAAGTTATTTTGTAAGTCATGATGAGACCCGCGCTATACCATCTGGATATTATGCCTTGTGTACTATAGCTAACTGGTTACAAAGCAAATTAATAATTAAAGCAACTTTTAATCCAGCTATTTTATTTTTTACATTTGAAATTCCGAGTCGTAAGCCTGGGCGTATATTTTCAGGTAGACTTGTATCTTTACTTGCTTTAAAATATAGTAGGGATGAGGATAGGATATTTTTGGATTTTTTTTGGTGCAGATTTGATAAAGAAGTAAAACACAAAACAAAAAACAATCAACATATAGTAACTGGAAGATGTCCTGTTAATCTGGCAGTACAAAAAAAATACTAAATGTTCATTTGAAAGAATTAGACACAACTGAAAATGTACACAATGAAAAGCCTTCAACTTGTTAAGATGCTTGCCAGCTGGAAATGCTTCTTAGTGTGATAGTGTGGTTGTTAGATTTCCAAATTTGCACTTTAAAAATTAGGTGCTGTCACGTAACGGATGTGACATGTTGTTTTATTTTTTCGCCAAGTCGGTTTTTTTGTTAATAAATGTAGGTCGCCGACTTCTGTAAATAGCCTTAGTTTAGGGAAGTTAATAAATGTAGTGTGAGCGTAATCGTAAAGCCCGTGCAGCAAGCTTAGCAGTGAGCGAGTACAGCGGTTGCACGCTTTCGTCAAGTAGCTTTAAACCGAACAGTGTTCAGAAGCAAAGTTAACCTGCGAGGTAGCAGTAGGATATTAGTCAGTCAGCGGAGTTAGCCAGCGAAGTGAGAGTCTGGGTCAGGGTGCGGCCTCGTTTGGAGCCCTTGACAAGCTGTGTGAGGGTTCTTTTACCCTCCCTGCAAGACCACGGCCAGTGTTCCTGGGTGTGGGTGTCCCGAAAGACTTGCGACCACGGCTGCTACTCACCAGGAGACCCCTCCGGTTCGTCTTCGTCCTTGTTTTGTCTCGTCCTGCCGGAGGACTCACCAGTGACAGGTATTTACTCATGCCATTTTCCTCAGTTAGCTGCTGCGCTCTCGGGTGTGTGAATGTGTATATAGGTGCGGAAGGGTATGTTCGTCTAGTTTTTTAGTGATGTTTTAATTGAGTCTTTAACCATGTTTTTTAGGTTGGGTTGTAATGTGGTGGGTGTCGGATTTAGTTGTTTATATTCGGCTGTCGCCGAGTGAGTATATTTAAAGGGCCATGTTGTAAAATGGATTAAAGTGGGTATCCTTTCAAATATATCTGTATTAAGTCCTAGATGTAATTTAATAAGATTGTCACGTTGGGTGGTTGCTGGTGATTATTTGATATCTTTGTATGTACATGTGGATATTTTGATAATGTTGGTTTTAGCAGTGGCAATGTTATTATACAAAAGTGGTTGTGCTAGCTTAATGCTAGTGTAATGGAATAGTGCAGACCTGGTGAATGTTGAATGTACATAGGCATCCTCTTTATCCATGATTGTATAGTTAATATGGCCAAGGCGGATATTAGGGTGAGACGAGACACAACTCACGTGGTTTGTGAGTAGGTGCGTGTCAAATAGGCCAGAATTAACTGTGTTGGCACTTTGACTGACAATGCGCCCTTTTCCAGTGCACTGGCTTCAAAGACTGGCTTCGAAGACTGGCTGCGATCACTGGCTTCGATCATTGGCTTCGAAGATTTCGTTCTTCGATCTCATCATCCACGACCAACGGTGACGCATCATCGGGAGTCAGAACGCCTTCGCTAGCCGGTCCTGTTGGACAAGTACGTTGGGCTACAGCAGGCTGACTCTACGTTCTGAGCGTCGGTCACAGGCGTGCGTGAGCAAGCGCGGCTACGGTGCTCTGTGGTGCAGGGGTAGTACTCGTACGTTATGAGCCACCCTGTCTAGTGTGGGACAGAGGACACTGTACAGAGACTAAGTTACCCGCCTTGTATAGCCGTTGGCCATATTAGTCATTTTTGTCTGTTAGTCATTTTCACATATTAGTCATATTCACCTGTTAGTCATTTTCGTCTGTTAGTCATATTCACCTGTTAGTCATTTTCGTCTGTTAGTCATTTTCACCTGTTAGTCATTTTCACTTGTTAGTCATTTTTTATATGTTAATCTTTTTTAAGTGTTAATACGTTATGAGTGCATGCGTGGGTATGTGTGAGTGTGTGGGGCGTTAGTGGGTTGGGGTGGGAGTTAGAGTAAGGGTAGGTAATAAAGGATTTGTTTGTTGTTTATCACTGGCGTTGCGTTATTTATTTAGAGTGGGTGGGTTTTCTCGAGTGTCTGCACTCATATTGTCCACGGCGCCCTGACCCCGTCAGGCGTGTCGTGACATATTTGGTGGCAGCGGTGGGATAAGGATTAGGGGGAGGTAACAGGTTAGGTAGATTAGGGTACTTTTGTGCGCCAGTGACCGTGTGTTCGTGTTGTGGTACGAGTAAGATTTAGCGGGCGGTTGGCGGGAGTGGGGGCGTATTGCGCCAGGGGGCCACGGCCAGAGAGTGCAGTGCGCATAAACGAGGGGTGGCATGAGTGGTTGCCTCTCATTACTCAGGTACCGAGTGGTGAGGACCCTTCGGCTCTTGTCACTGTCTAGCCCTTATTCGTTGTTTGTATTCTGTGTATTTATTTGTTTTGTTTTTTCTTTGGCAGGGGTCCTGCTGGGGAGCAGTTGTCGTCGCTGCCTCCGGGACACCCACATCAGGATGCCCCCTAAACGGGATACCAGGGCCACCCGTGCCACGTCGGGGCACGACCCTGAGTCCGAGGGTGGTGGTGCAGGGGATGAGGGTCCAGGAGAGAGAGGAGCCACTTTGGCCACTCCCTCTCGGAAGGAAACGGTGGTGAGTACCCTTACCCGTACTCTCACTGCAGCAGGACTGACACCCAGTAGGGATCAGGAAAGTAAAGAGGGGTTAGGGGTGATAGTAAACCCATATGAGCAGTATAAAGTGATAGGAGAGGGCCTAGGACTTAGTGGGGGAGCTCTAACCCAGTTCATCCTGTCCGAAGTTAGGAGAGAGGAAGAAAAACGGGAACGTGACCTAGAGCGTAGGGCGTTAGAGAGGCGGTTCCTGATGGACCGCGAGGCAGTAGAGAAGCAGCTCCAGATGGCTGAGCAGGCTAGGCGGGATGACTTAGCATTGACCGAACGTAAGCTAGCTGCCGCGGAACGAGCACGGAAAGAAGAGCTAGCTGCCGCGGAACAAGCACGGAAAGAAGAGCTCGTCGCGGCCGAAACGCGGCTTAGGTTACAGTTAGCAGCATCGGAAAAGAAGTCAGTTACGGAGTCTAGTCAGCATTACTCGCTCAAGATGCGTCCGTTAGAGGATAAGGAAGATGTGGAATCTTACCTTCAGCTCTTTGAGAGAGTAGCCGAAACCCAGGGGTGGCCGAAAGAGGTATGGGGGATCAGGTTAGCACCTCTATTGCAGGGGGAGGCCCGTGATGCATACCTTAGGCTGACCGTAGAGCAAGGGAAAGATTTTGAGGTGGTGAGGGAGACCTTACTGAGAAGATTTAGGCGTGACGCTGAATATTACAGACGCCAGTTTCGCGAAGCCAGAAAGGAAGTTCCCGAAACGTTTCCCCAGTTGTTCGTTAGGTTAAAGACCTCAGTCAAGCGTTGGTTCACTTTAGCCCATAAGAGCATAGAGGACGTAGAACAAGTGCTAGACATGTTTCTGTCTGAGCAACTTTATGCTATTATGAATGCAGACCTTGAAATGTTCGTTAGGGAAAAACGTCCTAGGAATGGTGAAGAGGCCGCGGAGCTAGCGCAGCTCCATATCGACACCAAACGGGCAGTCTCGCGTCCATTGGGTGGGGGGCCGATTCGTCCGCCGTTCAAGAAGGACAAAGGGTCGAATAAACCCCCTGAGACCAAAGCAGAACATAGGACAGAACCAGCTAGTTCAGGCAGAGGGACTGGTGAACGGCTGTGTTTTAAGTGTAACAAACCAGGGCACTTAGCAAGGAACTGTCAGAGTAAGGCGTCAGTTAACCAAGTCACCATTGCCCCTGAGACAGTAGCCGTAATGACAGAGCCTGTGACCGTAGGGATGCGGACGATCCGGCCCTACGACCCGTGGAGTAAGGGATTAACCAAGGGAAAGGAAGTTCGTATCATGCGTGATACCGGCGCGGATATGAGTGCGATCGCCGCCAAGTGGATAGAACCCAGGGATTTTACAGGTCGGTTCATAGACGTCAATCCCGTCGACCATACTAAGTCCGATAAGTATCCGACTGCATGGGTTGAAATCGATTCCCCATTTGTGCGAGGGACGATCGAACTTATCGTAATGGAGCGCATGGGACCGGACGTAATCCTAGGAAACTGGGTGACTTTTTCAGATGGGAAACGTAGTCCCGTATCCATCGATGCCAGTGAGTGTGCTATGGCAGCAGCAGTCCAAACTCGAGCTCAGATTCAGAGAGAAAAGGAGGGAGAGAGCGCGCTTAAAGTCGTTAAGCAGGCCGATCTCAATGTGACTCCTGCCCAACTGATAGAGTGGCAGAACCAGGACAAAACTCTAGCTCGCGCTAGGAAGTTGGCCGAAGAGGGCCGAGCAATTCCGTCAGGGAAAAGTCTGATAGAATTTTGCAGGAGGAAGGGAATTCTGTATCGGGTCTATAGCAAAGGAGGCAGCCAAATGTCCCAGTTAGTCGTCCCGAAGCCTTTGAGGGAGACTGTAATGCGTTTAGCGCATGACCCACCGATGGGAGGGCATTTGGGAGGCAAGAGAACCCGGGAACGCATTTGGGGTACTTTCTATTGGCCGGGGCTGTGTGCTCAAGTTCGCAGGTACTGTGAGTCGTGCGAACAATGCCAGAAAGTAGTACCAAGAGGGAGAGTACCGCGGGTTCCTATGCAACAGCTTCCGCTAGTAGAAGAACCATTTCAGAGAGTAGCGGTAGACATTGTGGGGCCTATTGCTCCAGCTTCCGACAGAGGAAACCGGTTCATTCTCGTTACCGTCGATTACGCCACTCGATACCCCGAGGCAGTACCTTTAAAGGGGATCGAAGCAGAAAGGGTCGCTGAGGCATTGTTAGAAATCTGGTCTAGGGTGGGAATTCCGAGGGAGGTGCTCACCGACCAAGGGTCCCAGTTCACCTCACAAGTGATGTCTGAAGTCAACCGTTTGCTGTGCATACAAGGCAAGTGTACTACTCCTTACCATCCGCAGGCAAATGGCCTAGTCGAACGTTTCAACGGTACCTTGGTGTCCATGTTGAAGAAGTTAGCTAGCGAGCAACCTCGATGTTGGGACAGATACATTCCCTCATTGCTGTTTGCGTACAGGGAGGTTCCTCAGGAATCGACGGGGTTCGCGCCGTTCGAGTTATTGTACGGCAAGACTGTAAGGGGGCCCATGTCAGTTCTACGGGATCTGTGGACGAAAGAGCAGATGGGAGAAGAGGTGAGAGATGCAAGCCAGTACGTAGTAGATTTACGGAATCGCATTGAAGAGACTTGCAGGTTAGCGCAACAGAATCTGAAGCTAGCTTCGAAAAAGCAGAAACAGCACTTTGACCGCAGAGCCAAACCACGCAGTTTTAGTGCAGGAGACAAGGTTTTGTTGTTACTTCCAGTTAAACACAAGCTGGAGATGGCTTGGCAGGGACCATTCGAAGTTCTAGAGAGAGTCGGAGAGTGTGACTACAGGGTACGGGTGGGCAGTAAAAATAAACTGTACCATGCAAATCTGTTGAAAAAGTTCCAAGAACGAGTGTCAGTAGCTACAGTAGTGATAGATGAGGAGGACGAAGATGAGGGGGGAGAGGCATTCATGGTGGTAAAGGAAGTACCCACCATTCCTTTGGTAGTGTCTGAAGGACCCTCCGACGTCCATCTTGATCCTAACTGTCCAGAAATCCATTCTAGTATACAAGCTCTGACTGTCCAGTTTAAGGATATTTTGACAGATTATCCGTTGAGGACGACACTAGACTCGTGTGAAATCCATTTGTCTGATGAAGTGCCGGTGAGAACGAAGCAATATCCTCTACCTCATTCTCAGCTAGAGGTAGTCAAAGCCGAAGTGGACGCTATGCTAGAGATGGGAGTAATCGAGAGAGCCAATTCCCCATACAGCTCACCGATCGTCTTGGTGAAGAAGAAAGATGGCACTGTTAGGTTTTGCGTGGACTTTAGAAAACTGAACCAAAAGGTCGTGTTCGATGCGGAGCCAATGCCTGACGTGGAGTACCTATTTTGCTTACTGTCCAAGGCTAAGTACTTGAGTAAGTTAGACCTAGCTAAAGGCTACTGGCAGGTACCCATGTTAGAGAGCGACAAACCGAAAACTGCTTTCACCACACCGGCAGGACAATTCCAGTGGAAGGTAATGCCTTTCGGGTTAAAGACGGCAGGGGCAATCTTTTCCCGAATGATGAGGAGGTTACTAGAACCTTTGCGATTGACAGAAGTTAGCAATTTCATGGACGACGTCATGATTGCTTCCTCCACTAAAGAACGTCACTTACAGTGTATTGCCCAACTCTTTGGTAGGTTAAGAGAGGTCCAGTTGGCGGCCAGACCTACTAAGTGTTACTTGGGGTTCAAGCAGTTGGAATATCTGGGGCACACAGTGGGTAACGGTCAGATAAAACCAGAGGGAGACAAGATGCAGCGGATAAAAGACGCGCCGCGACCACAAACAAAGAAACAAGTCAGATCGTTTCTTGGGTTGGCAAATTATTACCGCCGGTTCGTTCCTAACTTTGCGGCCATAGCAGCCCCACTAACCGACCTGACCAAGGGAGGAAAGACTGGACAGATCGGTTGGAACGATGCATGTGAGACAGCATTTGAGACGCTGAAGGCGCGACTGTGTTCAGGTCCTGTGTGCTCATTGCCAGACTTCGATCGTCTCTTCGTGTTGCAGACAGATGCGTCCGAAGGGGGGGTAGGGGCCGTATTATGCCAGGACCATGGTAACGGTTTACAGCCTGTTGCATGCGCGAGCAAGAAACTATCCAAAGCAGAGCGTAACTACTCCACCATCGAAAAGGAGTGTCTTGCAATCGTGTGGGGAATTCAAAAATTCCGTCAGTATCTGTATGGTAGGACATTCGTCGTACAGACCGACCATAGACCATTGCAGTACTTGCAACAAGCTAAATCCACAAACAGTCGACTGATGAGGTGGGCTTTGCAGTTGCAGCCATTTTCCATTAGAGTGGAAAGCATAGCCGGTAAAGTAAATGTTCCTGCTGACTTTTTGAGTAGGACAGGGTGGTAGAAACCGTAAATGTGGAAGCAGTATTGGGACAGTCATATAGTAATCAAACCCGGGTGTTTGATCTGGGAGGGGGGTATGTCACGTAACGGATGTGACATGTTGTTTTATTTTTTCGCCAAGTCGGTTTTTTTGTTAATAAATGTAGGTCGCCGACTTCTGTAAATAGCCTTAGTTTAGGGAAGTTAATAAATGTAGTGTGAGCGTAATCGTAAAGCCCGTGCAGCAAGCTTAGCAGTGAGCGAGTACAGCGGTTGCACGCTTTCGTCAAGTAGCTTTAAACCGAACAGTGTTCAGAAGCAAAGTTAACCTGCGAGGTAGCAGTAGGATATTAGTCAGTCAGCGGAGTTAGCCAGCGAAGTGAGAGTCTGGGTCAGGGTGCGGCCTCGTTTGGAGCCCTTGACAAGCTGTGTGAGGGTTCTTTTACCCTCCCTGCAAGACCACGGCCAGTGTTCCTGGGTGTGGGTGTCCCGAAAGACTTGCGACCACGGCTGCTACTCACCAGGAGACCCCTCCGGTTCGTCTTCGTCCTTGTTTTGTCTCGTCCTGCCGGAGGACTCACCAGTGACAGGTATTTACTCATGCCATTTTCCTCAGTTAGCTGCTGCGCTCTCGGGTGTGTGAATGTGTATATAGGTGCGGAAGGGTATGTTCGTCTAGTTTTTTAGTGATGTTTTAATTGAGTCTTTAACCATGTTTTTTAGGTTGGGTTATAATGTGGTGGGTGTCGGATTTAGTTGTTTATATTCGGCTGTCGCCGAGTGAGTATATTTAAAGGGCCATGTTGTAAAATGGATTAAAGTGGGTATCCTTTCAAATATATCTGTATTAAGTCCTAGATGTAATTTAATAAGATTGTCACGTTGGGTGGTTGCTGGTGATTATTTGATATCTTTGTATGTACATGTGGATATTTTGATAATGTTGGTTTTAGCAGTGGCAATGTTATTATACAAAAGTGGTTGTGCTAGCTTAATGCTAGTGTAATGGAATAGTGCAGACCTGGTGAATGTTGAATGTACATAGGAATCCTCTTTATCCATGATTGTATAGTTAATATGGCCAAGGCGGATATTAGGGTGAGACGAGACACAACTCACGTGGTTTGTGAGTAGGTGCGTGTCAAATAGGCCAGAATTAACTGTGTTGGCACTTTGACTGACAATGCACCCTTTTCCAGTGCACTGGCTTCAAAGACTGGCTTCGAAGACTGGCTGCGATCACTGGCTTCGATCATTGGCTTCGAAGATTTCGTTCTTCGATCTCATCATCCACGACCAACGGTGACGCATCATCGGGAGTCAGAACGCCTTCGCTAGCCGGTCCTGTTGGACAAGTACGTTGGGCTACAGCAGGCTGACTCTACGTTCTGAGCGTCGGTCACAGGCGTGCGTGAGCAAGCGCGGCTACGGTGCTCTGTGGTGCAGGGGTAGTACTCGTACGTTATGAGCCACCCTGTCTAGTGTGGGACAGAGGACACTGTACAGAGACTAAGTTACCCGCCTTGTATAGCCGTTGGCCATATTAGTCATTTTTGTCTGTTAGTCATTTTCACATATTAGTCATATTCACCTGTTAGTCATTTTCGTCTGTTAGTCATATTCACCTGTTAGTCATTTTCGTCTGTTAGTCATTTTCACCTGTTAGTCATTTTCACTTGTTAGTCATTTTTTATATGTTAATCTTTTTTAAGTGTTAATACGTTATGAGTGCATGCGTGGGTATGTGTGAGTGTGTGGGGCGTTAGTGGGTTGGGGTGGGAGTTAGAGTAAGGGTAGGTAATAAAGGATTTGTTTGTTGTTTATCACTGGCGTTGCGTTATTTATTTAGAGTGGGTGGGTTTTCTCGAGTGTCTGCACTCATATTGTCCACGGCGCCCTGACCCCGTCAGGCGTGTCGTGACAGGTGCCAGTTTGTTTGAATCACTGTGTGTATCTGTAACTATCAGGATGATAGATCAGTTTTGATGCATGATTTCAGTGTTGTCTTAGAAGTTAAATAAATTTTATTTTTGTTGAATAAAATGGGTGCTGGTCAGAAACCGAGAATTACATTATTTGCATGTCATATGTAATAAAGTCGAAAGATTTGGGTGATGTACTTGGTTTTGATAAAGAAGGAGAGGTAGGAGAAGTGTATGGCCTTGAACTTGATCCCACTGGATTGTACAAATGGAAAGTAATTGATGACGTGAAAGATGACACAGGAAAAAGGTATCCTAAACTTAATCAGCTTCGTGATCTTACCATACCTAGTTCTGTAAATAATGTACACTACCTCTTAAAACATGTGGGTAATAAGTGGGTAGTTGTTCCTGCTCCTGTTCCTACTCCCGCAGTTGACTGGGACATACAATTTGAATTCATTAGTACTTATGTAATTACTGAAGATGTAAACTTAACATTTAGAAACGTGCTTAACTCTGGTCCTTTGCTTGTGAGTCTTGTTCTGAGCTATACAGACATCAATAGCAGAGATAATCTACAACTATATTATAAAAAAAACAAAGGTATCTTCTTACAGGTAAGAAGGGTAGACCTGATCCGACTGTTGTGTTTACACCAGAAAACATTACCATAGCTGGAGAAGCAACAATAGTTTTTTTTAATCATATTGAGACCTTTAGAGGATGCCAAAGAAGCAGAACTTGCACATGGAATCAAACTTACATGGGATAACCTAGTTGCAGAATCAGCAAACGTATTCATTGCAATTATGAAAGGAACAGATGTATTCGCGTTGAGTAGTAACCCGGCTGTTAAAGTAGTAGTTGATAATACAAGTCTAGTTTCATTAAATTACATAAAACTAACTCACATAGATCTTGTTTCATTTATTACGCTAGTATATATACACCAGAGGTGTTGCAAAATGTAATTGCTGATTAAGTTTATTTTGAAATATGTTATTTATCATAACAAATGGTGACCTTGTTTCCACAAATACCTGATAGAAGATTACAGGTTGAAAGTGCTGACCCGTTTCCTTTAATAAATATTACAGAAGCGTTTAAGTATTTGAAAGGTGAACAAGCAAAATACTCCAAAAGACGGTACAAGACGGCTTTTAGCACTTCCATTTGCTATCATATGTCGGATAGATGCTACACTCTCATCATCCCCCCAAAATCGCTATCTAAAGTGTGACATCGGCTATATAAAATAATGTGTTCGGTGCAAGTGTTGTGGTTGGTGCTTTGTGTAACATCCCTTGTGACTCCATCTACCAGTGCCATCGTTTAATCGGATAAGAAAGATAAACATCGGCAGCAGCAGTACGGCGCTATGGCGACGGAACACGTGCCACCGGTGTTTATCATGTTGCAGCTACTGCCGGCTGCGGACGATAAAGACAATACAGTTTTTGAACTCTGCTAGGCAGCAGAAAAATCTACCAGCGTCAACAACGTAGAAGGAATCCAAAGACTGGGAAATCTGTGGAGGATATACCCCCAAAACATGGAAGCGCGAGTGGCCCTCCTAACCAAGGGCATAGTGTTGAGGGGTCGGCTTGTGACCCCAAGTGACAAAAAAACCCTATATTGTGATGAACGCGCAAGGAGAGTGAGAAATCCCAGCCACTCGTCTCACCATTGGAAGTATTTCACTGTCTTTATCGAACGAGGAAATACTACAATATGTCCAAAAGTTGTCTGTGAAAACTCGGTCCAGACTCATGGACGAGAAGGCCCGAAACGAGAATGGAAAGCTGTCCCATTGGGAAACGGGTGGTAGGTTAATCTACATAGATGTGCCTGCAACCTATCTCCCCAGATCACTAAAAATGGGGAATTTTAACGATACCTTGTTCCACTAAGAACAGAAAACGGTCATCTGCTCGACTCTTTGAATTGCCTGTCTGCAGGCCGCCACCAAAGTACTTGCTCTGCGCTGGTCAGGTGCAAGCAATGCTTGGGTGAGGGCCATAAGGCGGGTGCCAGCGAGTGTGAACTCGCTGCACCTATGCCTCCGCCATCCTCATCGGAAGAGAAAAAGAAGCAAATCACAATAACCAGCAGCTTCAACCCCCGCGAGCCGCGCCAGCCTGCCCGCGGTGCCAGCACTGCCATCGCGTCTGCTCGCAGCAGGTCTCCGACACCAGCGCGGTCCCCCTTAGCGCAACGCTCGCTGCGATCGGCGGAAAGAAACACGTGCGAGTGGACAACATCTCACTCAAGGAGAACGCAAACTCCAACTCTGACCCCTGTGGAGAGAGAGAGAGAGAGAGAGAGAGAGAGAGAGAGAGAGAGAGAGAGAGAGAGAGAGAGAGAGAGAGAGAGAGAATGACAATGACAATGATTCTTTATTTTACAACGGTGAAAGTTTTGGTGAAACCATTTTTCGAACTTGCCGTTGCTAATCTACTTTACAAAGAAAGGCACAAATCACAAAATACTATCATTAAATTGGGAAAAACTAAATATATAACTAACAAAAAATTGAAATATAAAGTTTTTAAAAAAGAAGAAGAAATCATGGAAGAAGTAGAAATAAACATAGAAAATCTCACACATACACACAATTGTAAAGGTATAAATCTCCATACATACATTCATAAACACAAGCACGAGCACAAAACACACACACACACACACACAAACACACACACACACGCGCGCGCGCACGCGCGCGCGCACACACACACACACAATAGTGCAGCCTTAGCATCTTGTATTAACTGAAAATATAACTGAATTGAAGAGTTAGAAAGGGGAAAATCGTACACTGCAAGTGCAGGTTGCTGTGAAAATCTTACGATGCTGAGGTGAGGTACTTGAAGAGAGCGGTTTTAAAAGACGAAAGCGTTGTTGATGTTGTAACATGTTTGGGCAATGTGTTCCACATGCTAGCACCTGAAAACGCTAAACTTGTCTTATAGAGATCGATTCTAAGTCGTGGCACAATAATGGACTGCCTTGATCTGGAGTATGTTGATGCCGTGAGGGAAAACATTTTTTTAATATACTCGGGGAGTCTGTTATTCAATACTTTGAATATCGTTATTCCCTTATTGTATAATATATGTTTTTTCAAGGGGAGAAATTCTAAGGTTTTCAGTTTATTATCCGTTGTTGAGTTAGGGTCTGAAAGGATAAGCTTCGCAGCTTTACGATGAAGAGAGTTCAGTCTCTTTAACTGGACCTCGCTTGCGCCATCCCACACCGTAGAAGCATAATCTATATGTGACCTGATGTGGGCGTTGAAGAACAGTTTTCGTGTTTCTACATTAGCTATATGTTTTAACTTGGATAAAATAAACAGTTTCTTTGATATTGTCTTACATATATTACTAAGATGGCGTTGCCATTTAAACTGGTTATCTACAGTAACGCCGAGAAGACGATGTTCCGTTACCTGGCTGATAGATTTGCCTTGAAGGGACAAGCTGAGTGAGAGAGTGCCGAGCTGGTGCTTTTGGCGGGTACTTACAACCATACATTCAGTCTTTGCAGGGTTTAAGATCATGGAATTGTTACTGCACCAGCTGTTAATGTCCTGTAATGTGTTTTGTAGGCGCGAGTCAATTACTGACAAATCCTTATCGGGAGTGTGTATCGCAGCATCATCAGCGAACATATCGCATGCAACACTATCACCACTAATTGTGAGTGGAAGGTCGTTAATGAACAAACAGAATAAAAGAGGGCCTAAAATAGAGCCCTGGGGCACGCCATGCTTTACTTTGCAGTGACTAGAATATGTACCATTAAGGAGAACTTTTTGTCTTCTGTTTTCTAGGTAGGATTTGAAAAACACGGCTGCGCTTTTAGTATATAAGGATATTTTCTTTATAAGTATGTCATGGTTCACCATGTCAAAGGCTTTCCGAAAGTCTAAGAACACTACACCTGTTAGTTTGGAATCATTAATAGATGATAACCAGATATCTGCCATCCTTATCAAGGCAGTGTGACAGGAATGGTTTGGTCTGAAGCCTGACTGCAGTGAATGGATGAGATTTTGGTTTTCTAAGTATTCAGATAGATGCTTATGGATGTGCCGCTCTAAAGGCTTCGACAAAACAGGTAATAGTAATATGGGGCGAAAGTTGTTGATTTCACTCAGATCTTTTGATTTTGGTAGGGGGATCACTTTTGCGTCTTTAAATGCGTCCGGAAAAGAGTTTTGGTTTATACAGAGATTGTAAATATATGTAATACTTTCGACAATATATGGAAGAGATATCTTGAGTATTTTTGAGCTGATCTCATCAGGCCAGGATGACTTTTTATTTTCCATCGAGGAAATTAATTTACCCACTTCGTGGACTGCTATAGGCGGTATCGTGAATGGTTCTTTGTCCGTATTTTCCCGGTTACAGTGGTGTACTAGCGCGTTTGGACAAATATACTCACATGAGTTATTTCCTGTTGGGATTAACGATTCGGCTATAGAGGTAAAGTGGTCATTAAACCTATTTGCAGTGAGGTGGGGTGACACAGGCGCACTATTTTTATTTGTACCTCTAGTTACTAAATTAATGGCACGCCATACAGTAGATGAGTCTTTGCTTTGTTTAACTACTTTATCGAAAAAAGATCTCTTTGCATTTAAAACCATATATTTAACACGATTACGCTGTGTTTTGTATTCAGTAAACCGCTTCTCGCTTCTCAGCTGGTCTCTATGTTCCATTGCCTCAATCAGATCCGCAGTCAGCCATGGTGGAACGGTAGCGTATTTCACTCTTTTGTGTCTCAGAGGCGCGTGTTTGTTCAGCACACCAAGAAAAATCCGGTACCAGGTATATAATGCTTTATTTGGGCCACTAAAACACGTTGATGAATCGTGCTGTGGCTAAATCAGCCAAGAAAACACTTTCATTAAAGTTTTTAAACGATCTGTAAGTTATGCAAGTGTGGACTTGCTTTTTTAGCTTTGGAAGTTTTGACAGCCATGTGCAGCTAACCGGATAGTGGTCACTTACACTAAGACTATTTACTTGAGTGTTGTTGCTAACTGCTTGAGGTTTGTTGGTATAAATATGGTCTATAATAGTGGCTGATGATGGCGTAATTCTGGTGGGCGATGTTACCAATTGGTGAAGACCAACAAGGGTAGTAGTACATTCCCATGATGGATGGGGTTTAAGAAAGTCAATATTAAAATCTCCAAGAAGGAGAACATCTTTGTTGTGAATGTCTGTTTATCGATCATGTGTAAAAAGCTATTGTACCACTCAAAGGTGGCTGCGGAGTTTCGATACAGAAACCCAACAAGTAAGGGCGGGGATTTAGAGTTTTTGATTTCTACCCAAATACATTCTACATCACCAGTTTCTAGGTCTTGTCGCCTGCGGGTTATGTGTAGAATGGATTGATGGATATATACCGCTACACCTGTCTCACCCTGTACTGACGGGTCTCTCCTGATAATAGAATAATTCGGGATGGCGATGGCTTCATCACTGATGTGGGCGGCCAAACGAGTCTCAGTTAAACCGAAGAGATGGAAATAGTTGGGGGTATTAACATAAACACAGACATCCTGAACTTTGTTTGCCAGGTGGTAGATATTTAGGTGACCGATACGAAATTGTTGGCCTTTTTTCGAGGGTCTGTTCATAGTTGTATAAATCATGTTCATATAATAAGGTAAAAAACCAGGGAACAAAACTAAGGTACAGGATACAAATATTAGAAGGTTACGCAGTTAAACCAGGAAAGAAATTACATGTACAAGTAAAATATCAGATGAAACAAATAAAGACTAATAAGGTAAAGAACCAGGGGGCAAAACTAAGGTACAGGATACAAATAGTAGAAGGTTACGCAGTTAAACCAGGAAAGAAATTACATGTACAAGTAAAATATCAGATGAAACAAATAAAGACTAATAAGGTAAAGAACCAGGGGGCAAAACTAAGGTACAGGATACAAATAGTAGAAGGTTACGCAGTTAAACCAGGAAAGAAATTACATGTACAAGTAAAATATCAGATGAAACAAATAAAGACTAATAAGGTAAAGAACCAGGGGGCAAAACTAAGGTACAGGATACAAATAGTAGAAGGTTACGCAGTTAACCAGGAAAGAAATTACATGTACAAGTAAAATAGCAGATGAAGCAAATAAAGACTAATTCGACTTTAGTCTCAGTACTTCAGCTGAACGGCGGTTCACGCCAGAAACCGTGTATTACAGCACACGCAAAGAGCACAAAAACAAAAACTTGCAGTAAAGAGTAAGAAACGACAAGTGTACGATCTGAGAAAAACCCGCTATAAAGAAAGGGTTTATGTCAGAATTCGTGTGTAACGAAGTCCATATGTTATAACAACACACTCGCTTTTCATTGAAAATGTAAGACAGACGATAATCTCAGTCACCTGAGAACTTAAGTAAGGTTACTAGTCAAAAGAGTTCACGCAATGATCGTGCACTGTGAGTCGGGTGTTCCGACTGACGGTCCGACAAAGCGGATTCCGGTCATTAATAAAACATTACAAGGATAGTTTACGGTTTGTTCACTGTACTAGAAACACTGTTTCACAGAGCAGTAGTGCACTAATGATCAGATGTGGTCATCGTTCATGTGTCTCTGTCACCCAAAAATCGGTTAATCCATAGTAACTATGACAACCATCAGCAGCTAGCCTGAGTAAGTCGTCGCCGAGTTTATGCCAATTTAACAAGCGAGGTTGATGACACCTTCACGCAAACTCATACCATCACACACACACACACACACACACACACACACACACACACACACACACACACACACACACATGCACACACACGACCCACGGGTTTGTACACACATACCCTTTTTACTTCCAGCGCCAAGTCGGTAGGAGCGACTGATTGACCCTGAAAGCAGAAAGGCAATTCCCGACCAGTTGTGCGCCCTGCAGGGCGAAAACTGATCAGACAAAACCTTAGAGCAGTAAACGTCCATCCATCGCTCTCCGTGTGTACACAGTGCAGAGATGTGATTCTAAAGCCTGTGCAGCTTGGCCCTGGAAGTAAAAGAGGTAGCGGGATGTCCTTCAAACAAACGGCCTAAGAAACTGCGCCAGCAACTGGAGCAGGTGTTGGGGATCCAGGGCCGTCTTGGTCTCCGCTCCCTGACTCTGGAACCAGGCGTTGGTGGGAGGTGCGGCCACTGGAGTTCTTGCTGGGACTAGTAACGGGAAATCTGAAGAGAGGAGCTGGGGGACTTGGAGATTTTGTCGCCCCAACACGTTGCTCGATGGCGGTTGGCTAAGCTGGCTGGTCGACGTTTGGCGTGTGGTTGGCGAGGACTGCAGGCGGCCCGGGGCGGCAGACATTACGTGCTGCGATCCGCCACTGGTTGATGACGAGTCCCCTTGCTTCCCGCTCTCGCCACGTGACCCGTTACGTGGGTTGGACCCGCCCCGTTGACTGTGCCCCCTGGCGTCTCTCTGTTGGTGGTAGGGGCCGCGGGGAGGGTCGCCGTAACGGATCTTGAGAGCGATCAGCTTAGTGCCCTCGTCACTAGGGTGGGTCATGGTGTTATCACGCCTGTACATGACCTGCTTGGGGGCGCCGTTTTTGGTCAGGAAGGTAGAGGTATGGTCAACAAACTGAGTGTTTGTTAGTTGACAGGCCTGTTTTAGGTTGAAGTTGGACAGGCGCGCAGGTCGTGACAGGGCGTGGTGACTGCTGAAGGGAGGGATGATGGAAGAGGCCTGGATCGTAGCACTTCGTGGGAAGGCGGCGGACACCAGACGGATTAACGTGTCACTTGCAACTGGACCCTGGTTGACACTGCAACTGTTGATTTCTACGTGGAAAACCACCTGCCGGATACGTGGCGTAGGGGTGAGGTGGGTCAGCCATTTGCTCAAAGCCTCGACTGAAAGGCCGGATACAGCCAGGTTCTGCACGCTGCAGTCTGTACTCTACATTTTTCGCTCGCTGACTCGCTTCATGACGGAGTCACTGAGCAGCAGAACGTTCGAGTCAGGCCTAATGCTCATGTTGCAGAGGTGGTCGTACGGCGTCTTAGCAGGCTGCGCGGGGGTGGCTTTGGGGGATGTCTGCATATCCTCTTGGGATGATCCGCATGAGGTTTCGTCATTTGCTTCATCGGTGGCGAGGACTGCGAAGCGATTACGGGTGGCCACAGTAGCCGCTGAGCCGCTTGATAACGGCGCGCTTTGTGCAGTCACTGGAGTGCTAGCGGCCGATGATTCGATCTGCACCCTGGGGTGATTGTTGAAGCTAGAGGGTGATGGAGGGCGTGGTGGGGACTTGTTTGTACCAGGCGCTTGGACAGGCAGTGAAGATGACAGCAGAGACTCCACTTGTTTTTTTCAGCGTCCGGAGCTGTGTGTCTTTGCTGAGTGCATGTTTAGTAACTTGTGTGGACAGGGCGCTCTGTTCTCGAGCCAGCTTCTCCACCGCCTTGTCAGTTGAAGTAGCATAGTCTCGTAGGGACTGGTCACCAGCTTGGAGGCCGTGCTTGAATTTGGCTTCGTTGTCCCTGATGTTACAGTCAAGGTTGTCCTGTCTGGCGCTGAGGAATGCATTCTGTTGCTTGACAGTAGCCAGCTCCAGTTTGACCGTCTGCAGCTCAGAGAGAGAGAGAGAGAGAGAGAGAGAGAGAGAGAGAGAGAGAGAGAGAGAGCGAGCGAGGGAGGGAGGGAGAGAGAGAGAGAGAGAGAGAGAGAGAGAGAGAGAGAGAGAGAGAGAGAGAGAATGAATGAATGAATGAATGAATGAATGAATGAAACTTTATTACATAACGGTAGAAGTTTTGACAGATACAAATACGTCATTTTTCAAACTTGCCGTTGCTAACATACTACAACATGAAATATACTGAAGACAAGCAAAAAAATATTTAACGCAAACAAAGATCATAACTAAATAAGTACAGACACAAGCAGTACAGGACAGAAAATGATACTAAGGTAACAATAAACAATACAAAAAAAGGAAATAACACTCGTCAGCACAAATTACGTAGGGAAAAGAAAAAAAAAAAGAAAAAGAAAAGAAACAAGCAAAAAAAAAAAAGCCCCCCCCCCCCCCCCAAAAAAAAAAAAAAAAAAAAAAAAGAAAACCCCACACATATCATAGCACGGCAAAAACAAGCACAAAGTACCAGAATCAAACATACATACACACACGTTTACAACCGTGTAAATGCATGTACTAACATATATACATTTACATAATCTTTCATCAAAATGACAGGATAAAAAATAATATATCTAAGCAGTTTCCATGAGGTATATGTGTAGTTTTGTTTTAAAGGAGGCAAGGTGGGTTAGTGTTTTTAAATGTTGAGGAAGTCAATGCGAGGTAGTGGTAATGGAAGAGTACTGTTCCTCGAGGACCTTTCACACTGTCGTTGTGGAGTAAATTTAGCTGTTATATACTGTGAAGCTTTCTTGTGGAGACTTTTAAACATAAGTATGCACTTGTTGTAAACGAGTTGTTGCCAAAGGCCGAGAAGTTGAGACTTTGCAGTTTTTCAGCGGTAGGAATGGGTCTTATATCTACATTTTTAATGGCTCTTTTGTATAGTGAATTTAGTTTTTTGATATGCACATCACCGCTACCATCCCAAACAGTGGAGATGTAATCAACATGGGATCTAATGTGCGCATGAAAAAACATTTTTCGTGTATTTATGTCAGTCACACTTCTCAACTGTGATAAAAGAAATATATTTTTTGATATCTTCTTACAGATGTTAGTCACATGTTTCTCCCAACTTAGCTGCTCATCTATACGTATTCCAAGGAAGGTGAGTTCATGAACTTGTTCAATAGGTTGGCAGTTAAGACTGAGCGTTAGTGGAGGGGGGTGAAGTTGATGTTTTTGTCGTGAGGTGATTAACATGCTCTTCGTCTTATCCGGATGTAGTACCATGTGGTTTTTACAGCACCAATCAGAAACTTTGTCAAGACTGGATTGTAAATGACGACTAGTATCATGACTGTTCTTACCAGGAAAGTGAAGGCTTGTATCGTCTGCAAAGAGATTACAATTAACGTTAGGGTCGGAAATATGTAAAGGAAGGTCATTTATGAAAAGTAAAAGTAGGAGGGGTCCTAGAATTGATCCTTGAGGAACTCCAAATTTAACATGGCCTTGCACAGAGTACTGACCATGGACGTATACTTTTTGCTTTCGGTCTTTCAAATAGGATCTGAGAAAAGTTATTGTAGTTTCGTCCATGTGGTATATTGTAAGCTTATGTAAGAGAATCTCATGGTCTACAAGATCAACAGCTTTTTTAAGATCTAGTAAAACTGCTCCCGACATTAAATTTGTATTAATTGACTCTAGCCAGCAATCTACAATATGTGTGAGTGCTGACTGGCATGAATGGGTCGGACGAAAACCGGACTGATGAATGTTTAGTAAATTACTCTTCTCAAGGAAATTAAGAAGATGCTTGTGAATGTGCCTCTCTAATGGCTTTGACAAGACTGAGAGCAAAGAGATCGGTCGGTAATTATGAATATCTTCAAGGTTTTTAGTTTTGGGGATAGGAACTACCTTTGCTTCCTTCAGGACTGTAGGAAAAGTACTTTTATTTATACACAGATTAAAAATGTATGTAAGGGATTGTATTGTGTAGGGCAATGACAATTTTAGCGATTGGTTATCGATATCATCAATTCCTCTACTTTTCTTGTTCGGCATGTCAGAAATATACTTGCCGACTTCTGCTATTGATATATTAGGAATTACGAATTTTTGTGCTATATTTGTTGCTTCGCTGAAAGATCTCAGAAGACTTGAGATACTATATTGCGTACTGATATTTGATGCTGATTGAGCTAGATTTTCGGCGGCTGATAGGAAATACTTACTAAATTTGTCTGAGGTTAAATGAGATGGTATTTCTGGGGCTGTTTTTCCTTTAGTAATAGCATTTAGTGCTCTCCAAATGGATGCTGTGTCACGGTTTTCTGAGATCATTTGGTTGAAGATTGTTTTTGTTTTTTTGCAGCCCTTACCAGATATTTTACTTGATTACGTTGTTTTTTGTAGTCATCAAAGCGTTTTTCTTTTCTAAGTTTGTCTCTGAGCGACATAGCATTTTTAATGTCTAATGTTAACCAGGGCGGCATGGTAGCATGTTTAACGCGTTTTACCCTGAGGGGCGCGTGCTTGTTAAGGACTCCGAGGAACAGACTCATCCAGCAAGACAAGGCATTGTCAGGGCAAGTGTGGCAGTATACATCATCAAATGATGTATTGTGTAAATCGTGCATTAATTTATCCCTATCAAATGTTTTATAAGAACGATACGTTATAGTTGTGTGTTTGTTTTTCTTTAGCCTATCAAGCTTCAGGGCAATTGTACAACATACCGGGTTATGATCACTAATGGCTAAGGTAAGGACATTCGCACTAGTTATTCTGTCCTTGTTGGTAACATAACTATGATCAATGAGCGTGGATGATGTAGGTGTGATTCGAGTTTGCGCTTTAATTATTTGTGTCAAACCAAATAGCGATGTGGTCGTGATCCATGCTGCATTTGATCCCTTAGGTCTAGATAGGTCTATATTGAAATCACCTAGGAGAAATATGTCACACTTGCTCTGACTTGCCTTGTCCATCAAAGCTGTAAACTCATCAAACCAATCCCAGCCGGCTGCCGGATTTTTATAGACAAAGCTGATTAGTATAGGTGATGACTGTGGCGTTTTTAACTCGAGCCACATACACTCCACTTTGGTAAATTCTAGGTCTTGCCGCCTCTTGGCGTAGCTAGATACAGACGTATGCATGTAAATCGCTAGCCCTGTGTGTTGAGGCAAAGCAGCATCTTTACGAAATATTTTATAGTTAGGAATAGAGATGAAAGCATTTCTGATTTTATTCTTAAGTCTTGATTCAGAAACACCAAAAATGTGGAAGTGTTCAGGCTGGTTCAAAAACACACAGAGATCAGGTACCTTATTGACAAGATGATAGATATTCAGGTGACCTATTTTAAGTCACCACTACAAAATAAATCAATTTTTTTGTACCACCGCCAGGCATTCTATCACTATAAACGTTAAAGTATATAAAAGTACAAAAATTGTCTTCTTTGAAGAGGTATATATATATATAAAATCTTTGTGACAAGGAAGGTTTTGTACACAAATAGAACTACAGGAAGAGAAATATTCCCTTGGTGTATGAAGTGTCAATAAGAGATAATGTCGATAAATGCAAAGTACAAGATAACTGATTATCACAAAAAAGGTGATTGAATAAAAACGAGAATAAATGTTATGACTACACGCTACTCTATTACAAAGAAGATAAAATAATTAAAAGAAAGAAATATAAACTTCGTCGATTTGTTATTCCAATTAAGCAGTTAACCGATCGCACACTAGAAACCTGTCAAAAATCCCTGGGCAAGAAAGTACACCAGACGCCTAGAATCGCACTGTCTACTGTCCGGCACGTGGCCTGATCCTGTCAAGCAGATCATTTTAAACAGCACTGCAAAGTCACTGTCACTAAGCTGCCCACGTGAGGCTGAGGGCTGGCACTGGAGGGGGTGGGGGTAAAAGTAAGAAGGGTATGGGTATATAGGCCGACCAGTCGGGGCAACAGGCGGAGGGCTCATATGCTGTGGAGCATAGCCGTAGAGGGGTCGCTGTTGCTTCGGGTCAGTGGTCGGTGCATCCTTTGATCTATCGATCGGCTGGATGGGATTACCCGACATTATCTGAGTAGTTTTTTCACAGGGATTTGGATCCCTCTGATCAGGCGAAGTTTTCAGCTGTGGCGACCCTCGGTGCAGTCCACGTACTTGTCGCGAGTTTCTGTCCTCGCTATCATGCTTGTCTTGTTGCGTGTGTTGGCGGGGGTATTGTTGCCCATCTTTGTGACGCGACATTACGCTGGAGGCGCTGCTAGAATATGTCCGCTTGATATTGACGGCAAGGGCGCTGGTACCCCGCCTGTTGGGATGAATTGTATCTGTGTACCATCCAGTTTTCAGTTCGCCTGCCCTAGTATAGAAGGCACAGTAATTGTCAACGAGGTTTAGCTTTAGCGACTCGCACACTTCTCTCAGGCACATGTTGGTGTCGGCGATACACGGGTCTACTTGCTGGCGTTCGTTATTTACTGGCAAGACAGAGGACATGTAGATCTTCGCTTTAGGGAAGGCGTGTTTGGCAGCGGAGATCACATCCCTCCAGCCCTTCCTGCCGATGACGAACCCACGCTTACAGTCGTTTATGCCAACATGTACAACGACTGTGGTGACTATTCGTGGGCTCGAAATCGTAAAGGCGCTGAAGGATGTCGGCTCTGCTGAGGCCCGACACTGATACAACTTGCGCCTTGTCTGTGTCAGTGACAGACATCAGATTACCGTGCAGGCCGCGCAGTACCGAGTCGCCAAGAAGTAGCGTCTGGGTGTTAGGCCTCAGTTCTGGTATCCCGGGACGGATAGTGGGATTGACGGCGGCTGGAGGGGGTCGCGCATTAGGTACTGTTCCTTTTTGCTGGGGGGTCGGCGAAGTAGTGGTGTCGTCATGAGCTGCGCTCCGGGGGTCAGCCGTTGTTTTGCTGGTGGGTGCATTATCCACCACTTGCTTGTGCTGGGCGTTGGAGGAGGCATAGGAGGTGTTTTTGTTGCATTTTTCCGCTTCTTTGACCCTCCTTCTCCCCCTCTAGTTTGGTGACCCGTTCACGCAGGTGCCTGATCTCCGTATGGAGAAAATCCACCTCTATTTTGTAGGAGTGGCGGATCTCCCCAACGGCGGCCCGGAGAGCAGAGAGAGAGAGAGAGAGAGAGAGAGAGAGAGAGAGAGAGAGAGAGAGAGAGATGGAGAGAGAGAGAGAGGGTGAGAGAGAGAGAGAGAGAGAGGGTGAGAGAGAGAGAGAAAGAGAGAGAGAGTGAGAGAGAGAGAGAGAGAGAGAGAGAGAGAGAGAGAGAGAGAAGAGAGAGAGAGAGAGAGAGAGAGAGAGAGAGAGAGAGAGAGAGAGACCACATGGATGATGACAACTTGACCCTAAATACCTGAACCAGGCGTCACCTCGCCCTTCAGCTCTAATGACGGACTGCTTCCGGCCACGGTCTATGAGTCCTTCCTCTCGATATGGCTGACTTAATTTGTCTGACTCTGAATGTACGCGGACTCAAAAACAAGCAAAAACGCGATAGCATTTTCAGACTGCTAAATAAGAAAAATATGATGTAATTGCTTAACAATAATGTCACGTCTCCACACTAGAAGAAGTGGGGCAGTGGGAACTTCAATGGGGAGGGAAACTATTCCATTCTCTGGGAAACAACCGCAGCCTGGGCCAACTCACTTTAGTCCCCAGAAAACTTACGTAAAACTCGAAATGTATCTACAAAGACACACGTACACTTATCATAGAAATATTAGTAGACGGAAGAAAGATACACATTGCTAATGTGTATGCTCCACAATCCACCGTCGACAAGATTAACTTCTATTCCCACGTCCGACAGACCATCCTAGATCACGACACGGAGCACAGCGGCATAGTAATTCTTGGAGATTTTAACTCTGTGATGAGCAATGAGACTGACATAATAAGTGGAGAAAAACACAATCAGAGAGAAGTCGAAGCACTCGTACAGTTAGCAGTAGACTTACACGACAGCTGGCGATCCCTTAACCCCGAATGTAAGCAATACACCTGGTGCTGACATCACCCATTCACAGCCAGACGCTTAGACTACATAATTATTGATCTCTAACAACCTCACCCCAAACACTGTGCACATTGAAATACCCTCATTCGCTCACTCCGATCACAGAGCAGTGTTTACATCAATGTCCTTCCATGACTACCAAAGGGGGCCATCATACTGGAAATCTAATAACAGTCTTCTTAAAGACAAAGCGTACGTTAGCGTCATTACTCAACACTATCAAAGAATCCTCTCGCGATCAAACAGAGCTCAGCCCACACACTAAATGGGAACTCCGCAAAGTCAGAAGCAGAGAACAGTCTATAGCTTATTCAAAGCACAAGTGGCAGAAACAAAAAGACAACATCAAAATCAAGCAAAATAAACTACAACTCCTAGAAAACGAATTCGCTGAGCAAGCAGACAATGAAAGACTCATATCGGAAATAATAAAAATAAAAAACAGATCTTAGTCTTTCAAACAAAAATGACATGTCCCTGTCCGATTTTCACAGCCCTCACTGTACTCTGCATGCACTGAACGATTTTGACAAAAACAACTGCGAAGATGCAATCACGAAAAACGAAATAGCTGAAGCCTTTAAATCCATGAAAAACGGCTCTGCGCCGATATGTGATGGACTTACAACGGAATTTTACAACTGTTTTTGGTAAAAAATAAAAAAGAACATTATTATGGACTCCTTTTGTTACTCCTTTAAAAGTGGAAACCTATCCCATACCCAAAAGAAAGGAATTATAACACTCCGCTATAAAGGCAAAAACCTCCTGTGAGATAACCTGCCAAACTGGCGACCAATCTCCCTCCTAAACACTTACTAAAAACTACTCGCAAAAAACACACGCTATAAGGCTTGATACAGTAATACACACACTTATAGCTGAAGACCAGTGCGGTTTTGTAAAAGGCAGAAACGTTGCAACAATCCTAAGAACAATCAACGACAGTCAACTACCTGAATAAGGAAAAGCTTCCAGGAATCTTGGTCGGAATTGACTTTACAAAGTTTTTGACACAATCTCCAAAAAATTCATAGAGGACAGCCTCAAACTGTATGGCTTTGACCCCAACTTTCAACAGTGGATAAGCACTCTCATAGAACAAACAGAAAGCTCCGTAAACCACTATGGATGGATCTCCGAACACTTCACAACTGAGCGAGGAATACAACAAGAATGTCCACTGTCCCCGCTGCTGTTCATCTTAGCAGTAGAAGTGCTTGCAATAAAGATCAGGGATAGTAACGTAAAGGGGATAGCGATCAAGAGGAACCTCAATGTAGAGCTGATACTAAAAATCCAACAGTTTGCAGATGACACTATACTCTTTCTTAAAGACGGTACTGACCTGGACAAGATAATCGAGATATTTGATAACTTGGCAAAGATATCTAGCCTCAACATGAACAAGGAAAAGACAGAGGCAATGTGGCTTGGATAAGACAAAAACAACAAACATCCCCCCCCCCCCCCCCCCCCCCCCCCGCCCAGCATTAAATGGGTAAAACAAATGAAAATTCGTGGCACTTACTATTTAACAGCAATGTGAGTGCATGTGTATATATAAGAACTTGCAATGTTACTTGCAGGTTGTAGGTAACTTTGAAAATCTGTTATCAAGTGCCTATAGGTAACTTTAAAAATTTGTTATCAAGTGCCTGAAAGTTACCTGTTGGTAACTTTGAAAATTTATTATCAAGTGCCTGTATGCATCAAGAGCACATTTAAATTCTAGAATTCTCTCTGTGTTAATATAACCGTTTGAACCCGGCAAACCACTACAGCGGTTTCAGGTATTTCGAATCACGCGCGCAGTGATGCATTATCGCTCGCATTACCTCGGTGGCCGCGCGGTAACTGGGCCACATTCTGTTTACTTAACTGATATCCTGGCAGTGCCAGAGTGTGTTCCTCTTGCAGTTTTTGAGTTACTAGTGTGTAATTTTGTGATAATGTCGAGTGATTTTGAGAGTGATGATGACTTGTGGTCGGACAATGAGTTTTGGGATGCTGGACAGTTTGACTTGTTGGACAGCGATATCTTTGACCCACCGGCACTAGACACAAGTGGTCACGGTCAGCCGGCCGTGAATGACACTGACACCGACAGTGACATTGAGCTACAGTCTGACAACGAAATTGATGATCCTGATGATATGCCCCTTTCTACCTGGCGCCCAACTTCACCTGGGCTGCTGATTTACCGCGGCATAGTGACAAGCCACCGTTCGAAAAGCTAGCAGGCCCGGCTCGTGTGCTAGACACGTCAGCCACGGCCTTGTCTCTTTTTCAGCTGTTTTACGCGGACGATGTTGTTACGATTGTGTTTGTGTTGTTTTGTGAGAGCGTGCGTACATAAATCGTAGGTAACGATCTGACGTTTTATTTGAGCTATCACGATTTCTAATCACGTACCTTTTCAGTGAATTTCACTTTCGTTTACGAATAGTGCGGTGTTGATTATCTGTTGCCGCACGGAGTTGAGTCACGAAGAGTCTAGAATCCGCTCGGATATTCATTTGTTTACTGCGCGCGTGTCGCTTGGCGTTCGGTGCTGATGCACTGTTCGCGTGTTTACCAGTTAGAGCGTGCAAGGTCGTGACCTGTCTGGCCTACTTTTGTGTGACGTCGTGGCGCGCCGGAGATTTTCCTAACATAGAGGTTGAAGATCGTAGCCAGATATTTACAGAATATTCCAGTGTGAATGTACCTTTGAGTTTTAGATACGTCTCTCTCTCTTGGCTTGACTTCGCGAACGAAGATTTTATAGGAGTTGCCCACGACGTCTGCAGGCTTCTTCGTGGCTGCGGAGGCCAATCCGGGACAGGCAGGTTCGACCGCAGTGGCTGCAGGGGAAGGTATGGCCAGGGTTCTGAGTTGCTGCATCTCTGTTTTTTCTCCTGAGCCGCTTGTCCTTAATGCTAGCTCTGCGAGAGTCCTCAAAGGAGACAGCTGCCTTGTAAATGGTGGAGCGCCAGGTGTCACGGTCCACAGCAAGCGAAGACCACTGGTGGTGGTCGATTTGGCAGGCACTAAGTGACTTCTTGAGACAGTCTTTGTATCTCTTCTTTGGTGCCCCTCTGTCACGGTGTCCAGTAGCAAGCTCGCCGAACAGGGTGATCTTTGGTAGGCGATGATCCTCCATCCTGGAGACATGCCCCGCCCAGCGGAGCTGTGTCCGCAGCAGCAAAGCCTCGATGCTCACAGTTTCAGCCTGTTCAAGGACCTCGACGTTGGTGACATAGTCACTCAAGGGAATGCCCAGGATGGTGCGCAGGCAGCGCTGGTGGAAGCGTTCGAGGAGTCGTAGTTGGCTGCGGTAGAGGGCCCAGGACTCGGAACCATACAGCAGGGTGGTGAGGACCACAGCTCTGTACACGCTGATCTTGGTGCCTGTTTTCAGCTGTTGATTGTGCCACACCCGCTTGAAAAGTCGCCCGAAAGCGCTGTTCGCTTTTGCCAGCCTGCTGTCAAGCTCCTTGTCCAGCTTGGCGTCCGACGTGATAATGCAGCCAAGGTAAGTAAACTAGTGCACTGACTTTAGTTCAGACTCGCCAATGGTGATGTGAGGAGGGCGATACACTGTCTTGGGTGCCGGCTGATGGAGGACCTTTGTCTTTTTCAGACTGACCTCGAGTCTAAAGAGCTGGGCAGCGTCTGCGAAGCAGGACGTGATGCGCTGCAAAGCTCTCTCTGTGTGTGCAACGAGGGCAGCGTCATCAGCAAAAAGCAGCTCACGAATCAGTTGGTCTAGGGTTTTCGTGTGGGCCTGCAGTCGTCTGAGGTTGAACAGGCTGCCTTTCAGACAGATTTACAGCGCAGGCTCAAAGACACAGCGGACCCAGCAGACTCCTCCCCTGAAACACTCTCGGAACGACTGAAAACTGCTATTGCAAAATCCTCTGCAGAAGTCTTGGGTTTCGCTAGAAAGAAGAAGAATGAAGACTGGTTTGACGAAAACGATGTTGAGATCCAGGAACACCTAGCAAAAAAAAAAGAGCCGCCCATCAGGCCCACCTAGCCCAGCCTTCCTGCCCTGTGAAGAAGTCTGCCTTCCGCCTCGTCTGCAGCAGTCTCCAGCGCAAGCTCAGAGATCTCCAGAATGAGTGATGGACCAGACTTGCACAGAGGACCCAGCTTTGCGCTGACAATGGTGACTACAGGGGCTTCTACGAAGCACTCAAAGCAGTGTATGGCCCCAGGCACCTGGTACAAAGTCCCCTGCGAAGCGCGAATGGCCAGGTACTCCTCACAGATAATACCTCCATCTTGAACCGCTGGTCGGAGTACTTTCAGGGCCTCTTTAGCGCTGAGCGCACTGTTCAAGAAGCAGTCATCCTACAAATCCCACAACTCCCAGTAAAGGTTGAATTGGACGAACCGCCCACCGCTGAAGAGACCCTCACAGCCATCCACCAGCTCAAGAGTGGCAAAGCAGCAGGCATTGATGGAATACTGCCAGAGATCTGGAAACATGGAGGCACAGCACTGCACAACAAGCTCCATGACCTTTTTCTCTGCTGCTGGGAGGAAGGAACACTACCAAAGGATCTCCGTGATGCTGTCGTTATCACCCTGTACAAGAACAAAGGCGAGAAGTCTGACTGTTCCAACTATCGGGGAATTACCCTGCTGTCCATTGCTGGGAAAATTCTTGCAAGGCTGCTCCTGAATCGGCTGGTACCTGCCATCGCTGAAGACCACCTCCCAGAGGGCCAGTGTGGCTTCAGAGCAAACAGGAGCACCACCGATATGGTCTTTGTGCTGAGACAGCTTCAGGAAAAGTGCCGCGAGCAGAACAAAGGGCTGTACGTAACGTTTGTCGACCTAACAAAAGCGTTCGACACTGTGAGCAGGCAAGGCATGTGGCAGATCCTGGAGCGACTTGGCTGTCCCCCAATGTTCCTCAGCATGATTGTTCTGCTACACGAGGACCAGCAAGGCCAGGTCAGACTCAACAATGACCATCAGAACCATTCCCTATTCTCAACGGCGTAAAGCAGGGCTGCGTGCTGGCACCGACCCTCTTCACCATCTTTTTTAGCATGATGTTGAAGCAGGCCACAGTGGACCTCGATGATGACGATGCAGTGTACATCAGGTTTAGATAGGTACTGTGTTTTGATTGGTTGTGTTGTACGATTTTGCTTGATTTTTCTGGAAAACATACCACTATAAAAGAGTCGTGCTAGGAAGCACCAGTGTACATTGTTCAGTTGTATAATTGCGATGTAACAGCGTCGGTACAGTGTTCAGTTGTATGATTGCAGTGTATCGAAGAGTGTATTGACATTGCCAGAGAGTGCGCAAGATATCGTGCTTCATTGCCAGTAACGGAGTTATGCAGTGAATGGTGATGTACGTTGTATGAGAGACGCTTTGTGTCAAAGCTGAGAAGACTTTGTACTATTGTTGGTGCATTCGTGAACGCATTTCGTGGAGATCGCATCGCTGTAATAAAATATTGTTGGAAGTGTTTCTCCAGTATTGTCTACATTCTTAAGCCACGGTTGACGGATTGCAGCTGAATGAGGTTTATTTAAAAGAACTCTACGTGTGTGCGCTTGGTGTAGTTATCATTTCTACGACCACGATTCAACCACGTAACAGATGTATTCACACGAGTCGTTGACTTTTGACAAATCAAAACACTGAGAGGAGGAGACAAGACGATCCGGTGAAAAACAAAGGTGAGTGGTGGCCGGTTTCTTTGACAGAGATGAAAGCATTTTATGGTGTTGTCATCATGATGGACGTTGTGAAACTTGACAGAGACTCCACATACTGGACAGGTGGCGGAGAGGGCATACTCTACTTTATGATGGGTACCAATATTCTCCTAGTGTTTACTAGGGATCGTTTTATGCAGATCAGGCTGTACATCGCATTTTCCGATCCACCCCCATCTGGTGCTAATGACAAACGGACAAAGGTAAGGTACATGCTTGATACCATGCGCCAGAAATTTCAGGAGGAGTATGTGCCTCACAGAGAACTGTCTGTCGATGAGGCTATGATTCCTTTCAAATGTAGGCTTGCTATCAAGCAGTTTATGAAGGAGAAACCTGTAAAGTTTGGCATCAAAGTGTGGGTGTGTGCTGATGCAGTGACAGGGTACTGTCACAACTTTGAAGTGTATGTAGGTAAATAAGCTGACAGGGCTGATGAGATGTTTGGAGAGTGGGAGAGTGGTGGTGGCCATGACCAGACATCTTTTCTACACTGGTCACGTATTTTACACAGATAATTTTTACATTACCTGTTGACCAAGGACACCTACCTGTGTGGGACAGTGAGACCCAAAAGGAAAGGATTCCCGAAGGATATTGTAAAAAAAAGGTGCTGTGGTGAACCGCCTGCCACGTGGGGCATCTGAAACACGCCACAGTGGTCAGATAGCGGCCCAAAGCTGGAAGGACAACAGAATGGTGTATTACCTGTCAACATTCCACAAGCCAACAGATAATGACACTGTCAAGCACAGACAGAAAAATGGGACAGTGTGACACATTCCCTGCTCTCTCCTAGTTGCAGACTACCAGCAATACATGGGTGGCGTCGAAGACATGGACCAAATAACTCAGCAGAACAAATCAAAGAAGACAATGAAGTGGTATAGGCGCATGGAGCGCAAGCTGATGGAATGTGCCATCTTCAACGCCTTTGTCATTGAAGACAGCTTGACACCCCACAAAGAGGTGGGCAAAAAAGATAGAGGCATGTTCAACTTGAAGCTGGACCTCGCTCATCAGCTTGTAGGTACGTGGCGTCAACCCCGCCATCTTGCAAACCAACCATGCTCCGACGAGAACATGAATTGACTGCGATTAGATGGCAGACTTCACTTACCTGTGCCAGGTGAGGGTAAGGACCACCAATGTGGCGTGTGCTCCATCCGTTACAATGCTTACAAGCGAGCTAACCCCAGAACCCAGACCACCAACAAGTTGTGAAAGACCACTATGAAATGTGAAAAATGTGACCAGTACCTCTGCTGTAACAATAAAACTTTATGTTTCAAGGAATATCACACCTTGTTACACCTGAAGGTGACAGTGTGGACACCAGTGACAAGAATCGGATGTATATAGTATGTATAGACATGGTAGTATTGTTAGCGACTCACAAACTAATGTGCATATAATTGTGACAGCAACTGAAAACAGTAAGCAATGTAAAACATTTTCTTTTGTGTGCTGTGGATAATGTGAACATACTGAATCAACGACAGGTGTACAGAAGGACATCTAGAGACCAGGTAGGGGACAATACAGTGTATCGGCATGCTGGCAGTGCATGGGTAGTAATGTAGCAGTGACTGACATCATAGTTAGTGTTGCATGGAGCTAGATAATTATTCTCAGTATGAAGCATCCAACTTTTTCAGGTTTTTCTCTCACTTGTCACTCTTTTCGTCACCAAGCACTGTGACACAGGGGACACAGTCATGTAACATAGACAAAACAATAGTCCGTCCAATGACAAGTCTGTAAATATATACTTTTATGGTGATATCTGCAATAGTTATTTTTTATAATTTTTTAATCTGAGGTACCTATGTCTAGACTAAAAGCTCTCAAATAAAGTCAGGGCTGAAGGGAATACAGTCTTGTTATATACTCAGGGATGAAGGGTTAACTGTGACAGAGGAGGAGTTAACCTGGGTGAAAAGAAAATGGCAAAAGTCTGCTTGTGGCCCTTTTCCACTCGCTCTCACAGGCCCCCACCCGAGTCTGCCCTGGGGGACTTGGGTGGGGTTAACTACTTTTTAGTTCCCAGGGTCACCCTGGTCAGCCCCACAGGGTGGGGTTTCCCTCTCTATTCTGGGGCATGTGTTTCTGTCTAACCTTGGTCCATTCACCTGTATTTTCCTTTTTTAAACTCTTCCTACTGTCTGGCTTGCCTGTAGCTCTTGATGTTGGATGTGTGTTGCTAAATGGTCTTAGCTTTATTTAGACTGGCGACATACATTCAATATTCTGTTTAGTTTTTTTTTTTTTTTTCACATGCAGTGCAGGCACATCCTGAGAAAGCCTTGTTGCTGTTGGGACGTTAAGCAATCAATCGCTCTCACAGAAGAGGTTATAACCTAGATTGTGCGTGCAATTCACCTTCTCTGTGAGAGTTTGTGGTGTGGTCTGAACATTATGGTCGTCACACCCCAGACGGGAATCTCAATCCACTGAAGAGTCAAAACAAAAGTGTGGAGATGCCCAGTGGTGATTCGAACCGCGGAACAGGCAAGAAGAGTTACAACATAGATTTTGCGCACAACTCAATCTCCTTGCTTTGACCGGCAGCCAAACCACTGAGCCAGTTTGCAGACCTATAATGCATACAATTCTTTTACAGTGATTAATCACACATTTTTCAACAAAAACAAATAATCACGTCTCTGCACTATTATCTACCGTAATTATTGGCACACATTGTCGTTTATTTCCATGGGAAAATGTATACTTTAGTTAAAAATATCTAAGGTTAATTTGAGGAACTAATAATACCTCTGACTCAAAATGAATAGATAAGGTCTTATCGAGAATTCCCGCTGGACTAGCGGTAGCACGTGGGCGTATTGATTTCTCAGAACACTTATGATGTGACTTGTGACGGGTGTGTTGTTTTAAAAATAGCCCTGATTTTGGCATCAACTCGAACATTATGCCATAGGTGGTTTTGGAATCTCAGTTCTCTACTCTCTTCGCCATGGTTCTCTTTCTTAATTGAAGTGCTTGGTTCCGTGGAAAGTAGCTCTGCGACAGTATTCCAAATGGCTGCCGCAATGACGCTTCGCGATTTGGTAGATTTTTGTTTTTGTACTCCTTGCAGCAGTGATCCCACATACAGCTTCGCGCCTCCCACAAATCAATAATAAAAAAAGATCTTGTTTTTCCACGAAAGTAAAATATCCCCGTCCGCCATGGTTGTTGGATGACGTCGTCAGATCGGTTACCTCGCCGCGGAGAGGGGTGGGGGGTTGGTTTCCAGCTTTTTGTTTGGGACCTACAATCTGATACAAAAGGCCTCCCCGACGCTAGACCTTGCTTTCAGGGGCCGAAAAATAAAAAAACCGGGAGGGGAGGGGGCAGGGGGGGGGGGGGGAAGGGGGGGGGGGGGGGAGGGGGGAGGAGAGAGAAAAGGCGTGTGCGTGCGTGTTCACACTCTCACCGTTCGCCAAAATATCAAACAATGGGAGTGGGGGGTCGGGGGTGAGGGGGGGGGGGGGGGTCGAAGACTCGCCAGAATTTTAAACATGGTGGAGATGGGGGGTGGGGGGGGGTGGGTGTCCAAACACCTCCAAAGGTACTTTGTTATAGCATTTTAAAAAATTGAGTCGGGGGGGGGGGGGTGTGATCCGCAACCCTGGACCCCCCCCCTTCCCCTAGATCCGCCACTGAGTGTAATGCTTTTTGTGCGTTTCCAGTAAATGAAACATCAATGAAACATGCAAAAGGCTGATAAATTTGTCTGCCTTATATCTCTGAATGTTTCTAACGTTTCATCCGGTGTCACGTATTCCATGTCAATGATCGTCTGCAAGCGCTGATAATTAATATCGTCGGTACAAATCAAAAGTGCACCACGAAAACGTCCGAAACGGGTCATTTTGCAGTCAATCCGTCCATTTCCTTGCTAATCAGATCGGTTTTTTGTCCACCGTGTCACAAATGAAACGTTGTAAACCCGAAAATTTAAACGCCGGTTATAGACAACCGGAAGCAACCTCCAGGCATTTTTCACTTTAAAGGCGGGAAATCGAGCCTCAAGCACAACAACTGACGACAATTTACCCGCTTACTCTGAAACCAGGCTTCTTTGTGGCCCCCAGAATGTGACATGTCTCGCTCAAATCCACCTGAAACGCTACAAACCGGTCGACTTTTATTAGCCACGCGTTGCCGATTTTTTCTAAAATACTTGTTTTTCTCTTGATTACCAGTAAAGTGGGCAGTTTTACATTAATATATGATATGTATCTTTGTTGCTGTTGCTGTTATCGTTTAATATTTAGAGTATGTTTAATCAATTATGTGCCTGTGAATGGGAAAATAAACAGTGCACATCTCCCCGGATTGAACCCGAGTCAAGTTGGTGGGTGCGTTTACAGTTGGATCTAAACCGGATTCCATTTTGCGTCATCATTGTGCACGTTGCAAAGAAATCCCACGTGACGGTACTAATGGGAGTTTCAATACACCGAACAGATTTCTTAGCGCTGAAGTCCATTGTTCACATCGACAAACATGAGTCTTTTACACGGCTTCTCAATCAAACTTGGGTTGCAGATGTTCATTGTAAGTTTGCAAAATCATTTTCCACAGCAGTCGTGAGACCGTAACAGAGACCGACCACTTCTGATAATAGAACACGTGGTAGCCGAAATGACAATGTGAGAACGCTGTTAATGAACAATGTTGTCATACTGTTCATGATCTGTCAGAAATGTATTTTGCAAACCTTTTTTTTACTAAGCAAGGGCAGATTAATTACCTGAAAGTGTATGTGGGGGGGGGGAGGGAGGGGGAGGGGGGGTAGGGGGGGCTGTGGGGGGGGGGGGTCCGACTTCTTTGTTTGGGACCTTCAACTTGACACAAGAGGCCGACGTTAGACCTTGTCTCCAGTGGCCGAAAAATGGAAGCATCCTCCACCTTCTCGCCACGCGCTAAAATCTGGAACAGTGGTGGAAGTAAGCCGGAGGGGGATGGGGGGGGGGGGTGTCCAAACTCCCCTATCATTCATCATCGTCTTGTCACACGGTGTCACATGAAACGCGGTAACTCACTTCACAAACACCTTCTATTTCAAATTGACAAGGTAAAAATTGATGACATGAATGAAAAATTCTTGATGATATTGCAAGGAATGTGTTAATGAGAAAACTTAGGAAAACATGTAAGTAATATATCTTGAAAACAACTTTAAGTTATATGGTTTCTAACGTTTCAGTGTCACGCGACTATGATCAGTATTATGAACATAAGAAATGGTAAAAAAACACTTCATTTTTAAGTTTTAGGGCTAAAAAGAAGTTCATCTAATTATTTCATATAAAAATAAGTTACTTTCATTCTCATATCACTTTTATCTGCACATCGGTATCACGGTGAAGCGTTAGAAACATCTTGAAGTGGCTGAAGACTAATGTCAATATTGCGCCGAAGCAAATTGACTCCAAGCTTTTCTTCTGGTTAATTCCGAAAGTAGATCAATACGAATTGCTGCAAATTAAATTTCATGAACTTTGCTTACGTTTTAATTTTTGCAACAATTCCTCCTTTTTGTGACAAGTCCCAAATAATGACGCAATTCCGAAAAAGGAATAAGACCCAATGAGAGAGCTGGGGGATAGTCATGTATGTACATGCAGCTGAAATCATCTGGAAGCAAAGTAAGCCAACAGCGGCCTACAGTGCCATTTCGCCTTTCTCGCGACTTGCTGCCGATGTCGCCAGGTATCCTGTTGTGGTTGGACGTACCTGCGAGATATCAACCCGCTCAGATGGGCGACTGGCATTGCCTTCTTAATGGTGTCAGACAATGAGACCGGACGGGGAATTTCTTCAGTGCGGAACGTACTTTGTGACGACTCTGAGCTGACCAGAAAGCGCGATGTCTATCAAGAGACAAAAAAAAAAAAAAAAAAAAAAAAAAAAAAAAAAAAAAAAAAAAAAAAATAGACCGTGCTACTGGACGCAGTATGAACTGTTGCCTACTACACATCGAGCTTCGCCTAACCAAAAAAAAACGAAAAGAAGGAACATGACGCCCCAGCATTTGTGAACCATGACTAAGGCAAATAGACTGAGACGGGTCGAGTCACCTGTGTACGCTAAGAGATCTGCTTAGAACAGGACATTTTGACTTCAGTTCCAATGACAAGAAACGCAGAGCTATTGCAATGGGTGAAATGTACAGTAGGTTTGTTACACTGGAATTCGCCTCCGATAAGAATTTGTGTGCGTGTGTGTGTGTGTGTGTGTGTGTGTGTGTGTGTGTGTGTGTGTGTGTGTGTGTGTGTGTGTTAGTTAGTATGTGGAGTTTTTATTTATTTATTTAATTTTTTTTCAAGTTAGGATCGACATTTTTGGGTAGGTGGGGGTAGTGTAGGGGAATGCAATTGTGTGCGTTTACGTAATTATGTTTAAAAAAAATGTTAGGGTTTCAATCGTACGCGAGCGCAGTACTCTTGTTCTATATATTCTTTGATAGTGTCATATTATACGTTTGGAATATGCCTGACGGTGGTACAAAATGAAAACTGATTTGTTTCATTGTGTTGGACTGAAAATATGTCACCTGAACATTTATCTACTCAATAAGGTGCCAGTTCTCTGCGTGTTTTTAAACCAGCCCGCATGCTTCCACATTTTTTTTTTTTGGAGAGGGGGGGGGGGGGGGGTTATGCATCTAACTACAACAAGAATTCTTGAAGATGCCACTTTACCTGAACACACGGGGCTCGCGATTTACATACGTACATCTAAATCTAGTTTTGTCAAGTGGCTGCAAGACCTCGAATATACCAAAGTGGAGTGTATGTGGCTCGTGTTAAGCCATCACTTGTACTCATCGGCTTTGTCTATATAGAAATTCGCCAGCCAGGTGGGATTAATTTGATAAGTTTACAGCTTTGATGGAAAGGGCAAGTCAGGGCAAGTGTAACAATTTTCTCTTAGGCGATTTCAATATAGACCTCTCTATACCTATAGGGCTTGCTTAACTGGGCGAGACAAACCCGAACCATGTCTCGGCGAGACACCCGAGACAGTCAATGCGAGATACCCGTACCAGCCGTTTATTAGGTTCGGCACGTCTGATCTTGTCTCGGAGAGTTCGCCGAACCTATTAAAGGGTGGGTCGGGTATCTCGCATTGACTGTCTCGGGTGTCTCGCCGAGACGAGGTTCGGGTTTGTCTCGCCCAGTTAAGCCAGCCCTTATGGGATCAAATGCAGCATGGACCACGACCACATCGCTGTTTGGTTTGACACAAATAATCCAAACACAACCTCGATTCACATTTACGTTACTAACATGGACAGTATTATTAGTGCCAATGTCCCAACCTTAGCCATTTATAATCATAACCTGGTATGTCGTATAATTGCTGTGAAGCCTGACAGGCAAAAGAAAAGAAAACACACCAATATAACATATGATATGGATAAATTCATGCACGATTTGCACAATACATCCCTTGACGATGTGTTCAGCCACATTTGCCCTGATGGTGCCTTGTCTTGCTGGATGAATCTGTTCCTCTGTGTCACGACCCCCGCTTCCGGGGCGCGAACTATGATCGCTACCACTCGAGAACAACCAACCCACACTAACACAAACACCAGAGGAACAATTACGACAACATTTATTACATAATTATAAAACTAACAATAATCCAAAATATCCTCACTCAATCCTATCCACGCATTCACGCATCACATTCACACGCACACACGTCCAAACTCCCCAACCTGAATAAGCATTATACACCATGCAAAACAAATATATAACAAAACAAATATCCTTAATAAGATGCCAAAAACAATTGAGAAAAGTAATACAATTCAAAAGCTACTAAATCTCCTCGGCGGGAGCACGAACGACAAGTTCAAATTAAATTAATGCTTCCGCCTTTGCAATGAAGTTCTTGAACGCACAAGACTCCTTTTAATAACACAATACTTCAAATACCACAATGTCAAATATATAATGGATCAAATATTCTTAATGAACCACAAATGAAAGTCGAGCAAACTTAATGGTTTACAAGTCACTGAGCCTTCTCAACGGAAGCACAACCGTTAAACTCAGCTCAGTTTAACGCTCTTGCTTCCGCAATAAGGTCTTTCGTAACACTTGACTGCTTTTAAATAATACAATATTTCAAAATCTTTCTGTTACTGTGACAAACCCCCACCCGGGTCTGCCCTGGGGGACTTGGGTGGGGTTAACTACTTTTTAGTTCCCAGGGTCACCCTGGTCAGCCCCACAGGGTGGGGTTTCCCCTCTATTCTGGGGCACGTGTTTCTGTCTACCTGTGGAACCATTTACCTGTAATTTCCTTTTTTTAACTCTCCCTACTGTCTGCACTGCCTGTAGCTCTTGATATTGGATGTGTTTTGCTAAATGGCCTTAGGTTTCTTTAGCGTATTAGATCGGCTGGCGACATACATTCAATATTCTGTTTAGTGTTTTTCACAAGCAGTGCAGACACATCTTGTTGCTGTCGGGACGTTAAGCAATGTACAATCAATCAATCAATCACTGCGACAAAGCTCCTCTCAAAACATTGTCACTAGGAGGAGATGAAATCAACCTCACAACGTCCTTTACAAGTTTACAAATAAACCAGACTTTACTTAAATGGGTTAGAAATTACTAAATGGGACGACCCGACCTGGCTAAACACGGGGCGTGCCTCGACGCTCGCAACAGCGCCCAGGTACGGCGTCGTAGACCCACAAGGCGGCGTGACACAGCCAGCCTCCACTCTCACAATGAACCACCCAGGCCTTCCGCGCAGCACGGCGGCGGACTTAGCTGGTTCTTTAGATCTTTAGGTTTTCGGATGTGTAGACTGTTGGATTTGGATGTACTAAAACACAGGTGCAAAAATACACATATCAATAACTAACAACAAAAGAAAGAAAGGTAATCACATCGCCCTTCCCGCAATTTTAATTGTTGTCTTTTATATTTCTTCACCTCTCTTCCAAAACCACAAATTCAAACTCAACAAAATGCATATTTACACGTCACCATATGACTCACTTCCCAATTTACACTCTGACGCCAGATACTACCAAATAAATAAATGGCATTTACTTCTACATTCTTACACTTGCCCCCCAATACGCACTAACCAAAATAATAATATAACAAAACAATCAAACACAAAGAAACCCCCCGAGCAAATGGCCCCTAAAGAATTGCTGGGTGTACTTACTGCCATCCGTGAAGACGCCCTGGCTGGGACGAAGACAAAGAAAGACAAGACAAGCCAGGGGTTAAGTCGTCGCAGTACTTCTTCTCTCTTTCCTCGGACACCGGCTCCAGAACGACTCGAACCGTATCACAGGGCCGTTACAAACGAACGACACTGCTGCTTGAGGCCTTCAGCTAATGGCGAACCACGCCTGAAAGACCCCCCTAGGAGACGGTTGGAAAACGACTGCCTTCGTTCGCTGCTGGAAAGCGACTCACCAACAATTTGGATATCGTAAGGTGTTACGTGGTAAAATCGTGGTCATAGAAATGATAACTATACCAAGCGCACACACGTAGAGTTCTTTTAAATAAACCTCATTCAGCTGCAATCCGTCAACCGTGGCTTAAGGATGTAGACAATACTGGAGTAACAGTTCCAACAATATTTTATTACAGCGATGCGATCTCCACGAAATGCGTTCACAAATGCACCAACAATAGTACAAAGTCTTCTCAGCTTTGACACAATGCGTCTCTCATAATGTACATCACCATTCACTGCATAACTCCGTTACCGACAATGAAGCACGATATCTTGCGCACTCTCTCGCAATGTCAATACACTCTTCGATACACTGCAATTATACAACTGAACACTGTACCGACGCTGTTACATCGCAATTTTACAACTGAACAATGTACACCGGTGCTTCCTAGCACGACTCTTTTATAGTGGTATGTTTTCTAGAAAAAATCAAGCAAAATCGTACAACACAGCCAATCAAAACACAGTACGTATCTAAAACTCAAAGTTACATTCACACTGGAATATTCTATAAACGTCTGGCTACTATTCAACATCTATGTTAGAAAAATCTCCGGCGCACCATGACGTCTAACTGGTAAACACGCGAACAGTGCATCAGCACCGAAAGACAAGCGACTAGCGCGCAGTAAACAAATGAATATCCGAGCGGCTTCTAGACCCTTCCTGACTCAACTCCGTGCGGCAACAGATAATCAACACCGCACTATTCGTAAACGAAAGTGAAATTCACTGACAAGGTACGTGATTAGAAATCGTGATAGCTCAAATAAAACGTCGGATCGTTACCTACGATTTATGCACGCACGCTCTCACAAAACAACACAACCACAATCGTAACATTACCCCCCCCCCCCCCCCCCCCCTTTTAGAACGAAATTTCACAAAATTTCTTCTCAAATCCAAAAATACGGTTGTGGTTGTGTAAACCTACACAAAACTATAAATATCACAAATTTCACATCAAAATTAAAATCAAATCAACTACACAAAAATAATTAACTCACAGTTCTTTCCAAAATGTCCGGAATGAAAATATGCTCCTTCAAACTGTCCTGATCACAGACATGTCCCTTTAAATTTTCATGGACACAAAATGTTTCTTTAAACTGTTCTGTACAGGTAATCAGCTTCAATGTTCTGCGAACCATTGATTAAACTAAAATGAATGTCAAAGTTCACTTCTGGAACAAAGTCAACTCATGGGATACAGTTCACAGTTCATACAGTTCAAAAGTTACTGGTCCTGGATCAAACACTGTCGGCTTATCGCTGTCGATCAGTCTCATAAGTTCCGCTTCGTCGTAGACCAGCTTTTCCTCCTCCTCTGCATTTTCGTCATTATCATCATCATCATCTCTCATCTCCAACATCGGCGCGCTTTTACTCTTCACGACATGGCAGTTGACCTTTGCCTCCCCCGCGCCATCTTCACTACTTTTCTTATCAGCTGCTTCTTCTTTGTCGACGCTGTCGTTATCTTTTCCGTTCTCACTGCTCTTGCTGCTCTCGTTGACTTTCCTGATGGTCGCGTCCACGTCCGCGGAAAGGCTGAACTTCACTTTGGGGGACATCACTCCATCGACATTGCCATCATCGTCCTCATCAATGAGCAGGCTCTGCATCGTCTCTCTCATGCTGATCAAATCTTCGACGACTCCCAGGTCCGGTGTATCCCCGACATTCTTCCTCATTCCTTGTCTCGTGTTGTGAAGCAAACGACCCGGTTCGTTACGAAATGACTCGCTCGATGTCGGATCAATCTCACGCTGGACACTGTCCGCAGTCTCTGAGTCGGGCGCAAACTGATGCACGAAAACTGTAGACTGGACTCTCAGCGTCTCCTGTTTATCTCTCTCCTTATATTCCTCCTGTAGCTTCAATATCTCCTTTGTCAGAGGAGCCCTGTCTCGCTCGAATCCTTCGTTCTCCCGGCGATTCAGCGACCCCATTTGTTCTTCGCGGTGGCACTCAACGTCGTCCCGCAGACTGTCCAAATCTTGCGCCTGTTTTTGCTGCATACGATCAATGGCTGCTCGCTGTTCTACTTCTAACTTCTCTTTCACCATGGCTGTTTGTATGTTGTCATCCACTTTTAGAGTGAGGGTATGGTGGCTCTTCTCTTCCTGACCTCTCCTAGTAACGGCATAGTTTTAAGGTCTCCACTCTGGGTCTGGATCGTCTGCGTTTCTGGCACCATCAATGTTACCGATGATAAGGTCGTAGACTGGTGTTTTCACACACAACGCCTTCACCTCTCCTGTCAAGTATGGTGTGTCGATACTGACCTTCGCAAGGGGGATGAATCTTATAGTTCCATCGGCCAAGATGAGGGTCGTCCACTCCTGTAGCTTCTGGTCTTCAGCTACTAAGGCCTCTCTCACAATGACGCCGCTACAGCCAGTGTCTCTCAGCACTCTCACTGGTATGTTGCCAACCAATCCTGACACCACCGGCATGTTCGGCACTTCATTCTCAGGCAGCGCGATGTTTGAGACAGGTAAGAATGTAGTCCCATCGCCGACTGGGATGCGTCCATTCTTTCGGAAAGATTCAATCAGCTCTGGTGTCGCCTGCTTGTTTCTAGCTTCACAGTCACTGGATGACGTCGCATCATTGGCTATTACAGCGGCGGCTCTGTGTTGAGACGTAGTGCTACTTCTGCCTGCTATCTCGCGATCTTGGTTGGATCTTCTGATGTTGTCGCCTCGGGGAACATCTTTAGAAAGACACCGTATCGCCTTGTGACCTTTCTTTCCACAGAGAAAACATGTCAGGTTCTCCACCGGCTTATATTTCGGAGTGTCTCTGACATTGTGGATTTCCTCTGCTGGTGCAGACACACGCTGCGGTTTACTGGGCCCGAACGTCATGTTATGGGCGTCAAGGTATCTTTGAGCGAAGTCTGCTATGGCCTTCAGGGACTGGTCTTTTTGCTCTTTGAGGTGGGCGGCCAGTTCCTTAGAACATGCGTTGAAAACTTGTTCTTTGATGATGAGGTCACACAGGTCTTGGTACTCTCTATTTAGGCCAGCCAGCTCTATCCATTTCTCCAGATAGCTTCTGATTCTTTTAATGAATTGGCCGGGTGTTTCTCCTTCTTCAGGCTTGCAATTCCGAAATCGTCGCCTGTAACTCTCTTCAGCGAAGTCGTACTGTCTCAGCAGGGCGGCTTTCAATTGCGTATAATCTTCGGCTTCTTCTCTCGGCAGGCGGGTGTAAAATTCAAGTGCTTTGCCAGTTAGAAGTGCACTCAGTTTGATAGCCCAAGTTTCTTGTTTCCAATTGTTGCTACTTGCAAAGCGCTCAAATCGTTCTAGGTAAGCGTCCATCTTATCTGTGTTCTCAACGAAAGGTGGAAGCTTTGGCGCACGGGCTGTTTGCTCTCTGCTGGCTAAGGCTGTTGCTTCAGAAACCCTCTGACTCTGTGCCTCAATCTCCATCTGCTTTAAATGAATTTCGTGTAGTCGCTCTTTCTCTGCTTCTTCTACTTGGATTTCGAGTCTCCTGATTTCACGTTCTGTGGCTCTTTCTTCTCTTTCCAGTCTCTCCTTTTCTTCTTTCTCTCGTTTCTGTTCTTCTTTCTCTTCTCTCTCCAGTCTCTCCTTTTCTTCTTTCTCTCGTTTCTTTTCTTCTTTCTCCTCTCTCTCCTTTACAAACTCGAGGAGTTGAGCTCCTTCGAGTCCACATTCCTTTCCAATTTTCAGGAATGTCTCCATTTCCGATGTCGCCATCTCTGCTTTTCACTGCTGGCTGTTTTCTCCTGCTACCCTTTCCACTGAACCAACTGAAAAAATCTCGTCGGGGTCGCCAAAATGTTACGTGGTAAAATCGTGGTCGTAGAAATGAAAACTACACCAAGCGCACACACGTAGAGTTCTTTGAAATAAACCTCATTCAGCTGCAATCCGTCAACCGTGGCTTAAGGATGTAGACAATACTGGAGAAACAGTTCCAACAATATTTTATTACAGCGATGCGATCTCCACGAAATGCGTTCACAAATGCACCAACAATAGTACAAAGTCTTCTCAGCTTTGACACAATGCGTCTCTCATACAATGTACATCACCATTCACTGCATAACTCTGTTACTGACAATGAAGCACGAGATCTTGCGCACTCTCTCGCAATGTCAATACACTCTTCGATACACTGCAATTATACAACTGAACACTGTACCGACGCTGTTACATCGCAATTATACAACTGAACAATGTACACCGGTGCTTCCTAGCCCGACTCTTTTATAGTGGTATGTTTTCTAGAAAAATCAAGGAAAATCGTACAACACAGCCAATCAAAACACAGTACGTATCTAAAACTCAAAGTTACATTCACACTGGAATATTCTATAAACGTCTGGCTACTATTCAACATCTATGTTAGGAAAATCTCCGGCGTGCCATGACGTCACACAAAAGTAGGCCAGACAGGTCTAACTGGTAAACACGCGAACAGTGCATCAGCACCGAAAGCCAAGCGACACGCGCGCAATAAACAAATGAATATCCGAGCGGCTTCTAGACCCTTCCTGACTCAACTCCGTGCGGCAACAGATAATCAACACCGCACTATTCGTAAACGAAAGTGAAATCCACTGACAAGGTACGTGATTAGAAATCGTGATAGCTCAAATAAAACATCGGATCGTTACCTACGATCTATGCACGCACGCTCTCACAAAACAACACAACCACAATCGTAACATATGGTTTAGCAAAAATACGCTCAGTAAATGTTCGATGTTAAAACACGTGAAACAAGAACCACCCGATCGTGCAGACTGAGCGATCACGTGCGTCATACACCGTCCTTCGCATCGTATGGCAGCAACCGCCCGTGCAAAGGCCAAATAATTCACCTATGCTACCCTTGCGTTCGGTGACTCCCTGTCACCCTTCTAAATCTAACTCCTCTACGAAAATAGGGATAAAAACCCGTGTGGTGACACACCTCCCCCCCCCCCCCCCCCCAAGACAAAACTACTAGTTTTTGTTACTTAATATTATTTGCACAACTCAACATTTCAACTCAAGAAATCAGCGGGTACGTACTGGTCTGTCATCTTCCAGTCTTATCTCGTACTCGCCTAACGCAGTGGGCAGCAGTAAGTCGGTAAAAATGTCTGTGCACTGCTCCACCAAGTCTCTAATGTCCGGTGTACGTCTGGACACTCACAATCTAAGTTAACACCTCTCCTGATTTCAACGGCTGTCAACGTCACTGTCGGTACCTTGTCAACATCGGACAGCTCCTCCCATTTTCGCCTTCTACATCTACGCACACTCTCTCGTGGAATAGTTTCAACAGATTAGCATGGAGTAACTTGGTTTTGCTCCCTACCTTTACTTGGTAGTCACACTCCCCTTGTCGCCCTACCACTTCATAGAGTCCCCGCTAACTCATTTCTAGCTTGTTGTGTTTGGTGGGTAGCAAAAGTAACACTTTGTCTCCTACTTGGAAATGGCGGCGTTTGGCTTTCCTGTCAAAAGGCCGTTTCTGTCTAGCGCCAGGCTTCTTTAGGTTTTCTCTTGCTAACTTTACTGACGCTCTACCTGACTTCGGGATGGTTCCTGGCTTAGCACAGTTCGTAGTTTTAGCTAGTCTCATCCTCCTCCTGCCCCTTCTTCAACTGGTCGCATCCAGCTTAAACGCTTCTGGGATGTCTAATGGCTTTTCTCCTCTGCCGTCTGCCCTCAGGGAAGACCCGGGTGTGTGTGTGTGTGTGTGTGGGGGGGGGGGGAGAGAGAGAGAGAGAGAGAGAGAGAGAGAGAGAGAGAAGAGAGAGAGAGAGAGAGAGAGAGAGAGAGAGAGAGAGAGAGATGCGCGCGCGCGAACACTCACATGCACGCACACACCAGCATAACAAATATGCACAAAACACACTGTTCCGCACACATGCACGCACACACATACACACGCGCCCACACACTTACATGTTTGATAACAGTCATTATTCAGAACGCATTAGTCGCCGCGTGCGCTTTGTTCGGCGGCTCAATTAAGTGCCGGAATAGTCTTGCCTTGAAGGTGGACAATGAAGATGCCTCGGTAATATTGGCCTGAAACGAGTTTTAAAGTTTGGCCCCTGAGCAAGACAGACTAGTTTTGAATATATCAAGTCGTGGCCTAGGTAATGACAGTTTGTTCCTTGATGTCTTGTATGATGTGTTAGCATACTTAAACAAATCCGAGACGTACCGCGGGGCTTTGGATATGCGGACTTTAAACATTAACACGCCCTTATTAAACAGAAAGAGGTTACGTAACGGAAGCATGTCAAGGGCCCCGAGTCGCACGTCAGTGCTTTGTTTGCTATTAGGAAGGATTAGCTTGGCTGCCCTCCTGTGGAGGGAATTAAGCCTCTTTAAGCACGCATCACTACACCCGTCTAAGACTGTAGATGTGTAGTCAATGTCCTGGGACTGGATGTGAGCGCTGAAGAAGAGTTTTCTAGTCGGCGAATTCGTAAAGTAAATAAGTTTTGAAAGGAGAATTAGATTTCTGGACACAATTTTGTACACACTATTTACATGCGCATGCCATGTCAATTGGTCGTCTATAATGACGCCTAACAGCCTTAGCCTTAACTTGTTTAATCGGCTCATAGTTAAGGGAAAGGCTAAGTGGCGGGGGGATTAGCTGGTGCTTTTGACGTATAGTGATTAACATGCACTCTGTTTTAGATGGGTTAGGTGTCATGTAGTTGTCTTGGCACCAATTTGAGACGTCTAATAGACAATGTTGCAAAGAAGAATTAATTGTAGATATTTTTGCCGACGACATGTTCAGAGTTGCGTCGTCTGCAAACAAATTGCATCGCACATTTGATTGTGAGATACACAAAGGCAAGTCATTCATAAAAATTAAAAACAAGAGAGAGCCTAAAATAGACTCATGGGGCACTCCATGCTTAATGACACCTTCTGAGGAACGCTTACCGTTGACAAAAAATACTGAGATCTATTGCTTAGATAAGATTTAAAGAAGGCAGCGCAGCGGAACCTGTGTCTATGTGTTATGCCAACAGCTTCTGTAGCAACAGTTCATGGTTGACCAAGTCAAAAGCTTTAGAAAAATCTAAAAATACTGCACCGGTCATTTCAGCATTGTTTATTGAAGTTAGCCAGGTATTGTTCAGATGAGACAGAGCCGTGTGACAAGAGTGGCGGGGTCTGAAACCTGACTGTAACGGATAAATCAAGTTATGTGTCTCCAGGAAGTGACTCATGTGCCTGTGGACATGTTTTTTTCTATCGGCTTTGACAAAGTTGATAAAAGTGAAATTAGCCTGAATTTGTTGGGGTCAATGAGGTCTTTAGTTTTAGGCAGCGTAATAACTTTAGCTATTTTCCAGCTTCTTGGGAAAGTACCATGCTGGATTATAAGATTGTAGATAAATGTTAAAGATTCAACCACATAGGGGACAGACAGTTTTAAAAAAGAAACTATTAATGCCGTCATGACCAAGGGAGCGTTTATTTTTCAGCTGACTAATAGACTTGCCTACGTCGAAAACAGTTAAGTACGGAATACTAAAAAAATCATTTGGCGCCAGTCTCTCGTCGCAAAGATGTTTAAGTTTTACTGAAATAGTCGGCTTGTTTAGGTTATTAGTACTTTTATTCAAAAGTGAGTCGGCAGCAGACAGGAAATGTTTATTAAAAGTATCAGCAGGTATAGAAGTACATGGTGGCGTTTGACGTGATTTGGTAAAGGCATTGAGGGCTCGCCAGACAGATACGGTATCAGTTTTATTATCCATCAAGCGCTGGAAGTGTTTTTTTCTGGGCCTCGAGCACCAGGTACTTTACGCGGTTGCGCTGCTTGCGGAAGGCAGCATAATCGTTGTTCCGCTTCAGTTTATTTCGGAGAGCCATGGCGTCTTTAATGTCCTTACTTAACCACTGAGGTAACTGTGCGTGTTTGACTCTCTTCTCACGTAGTGGCGCATGCTTGTCAAGTACACCAAGGAACAATCTGTACCATTCCGCCAACGCTTCTTCAGGAATATCATAGTTATAAAATGACTGAAAAGAAATTCCGCTCAGGTTGGCGAGAAACGCGTCCCGATTGAAGTGTTTAAACGACCTGTAATGAATAGTGGTATGCTGGTTTTTAAGACACGGCTTGTCCACCTTCACAGCCCAACTACAGCACACAGGATAGTGGTCGCTAATCGCCACTTGAAGAACACGAGAGCTAAGGACCCTTGACTTGTTGGAAGTGTATACATGATCAATTAGAGTGGCAGACGACTGCGTAACTCTAGTTGCGGATGTGATAAGCTGCTTGAGGCCTACCATAGTAATAGTAGACTCCCAAGCAGGGTGTGGGGAAAACATGTTAATATTAAAGTCTCCGAGCAGTAAAATATCAGAGCTGCAATTGTTAACGGTGTCTGCCATTTTGTAAGAAATCGTCGTACCACTCAAATGATGCAGACGGATTTCTGTAGACAAATCCAACAAGCAAAGGGGCCGATTTGTTTGTCTTCGCCTCAACCCACACGCTTTCAACAGAGTCTGATTCCAGCTCTATTCTTCTGTGTGTAAAGTGCGCAATAGAATCATGAATATAGACAGCTAATCCTATTTGTTGAGAACGTATAGGATCGCGCCGAATTACAGAAAACTCCGGTATCGAAATGGACAAATCACTTATGTCAGAATGTAATCGCGACTCTGTGATTCGAAAAAATGTGAAAGGGGGTGGGTTGAGTCAGAAGGACGGTCAAATCGGGAATCTTATTCAGCAAATGATAGATATTTAGATGTCCCACATGTAAACTGTGAAATTGTAATGAACTACTCGACATCTTAAAAGACTAGAAGTTTAAGTTAAAGAAAATAAAAAGAAGATAAGCATATGAAATAAAATGGTACAGGAACACGTTTCAGAAGTAATGTCTGAACTTAACACAACAGTCAATAATGGCTTGCACACGTGATGCAGAATGTCCGACAGTATATTTGTCTCGGCAGGAGCACTAGCACTGTGATAGTGTTTTAAATAATAGAGATCTATAGAGTCCGGTGTGAAACATTAATTCCACAACTACTATAAATTGTCTATGGCGCGGAGTCACTGAGAGTCAAGGTTGAGAACAGCACATGAGCATGCTTTACAGTTTGTTCTCGAACTCGGTTATATCAGACGAAACGATTCCGTGGCTGCTGGCAGGGAGTTCAACGAAAAGAAAATTATTGTCTTACTCACTTACTGGTAAACAAATACGGTATCAATGTCAGGTCAATTTAGACGTCGTGGACCCGGCTAGGCAGCGGCCACTGATGCAATGACGGATAAGGCCCAGGAGCGTGTGTTGTCATGGTGATGTAAGGCTGCTGCGGCACGCCACCGTAAACACTGTAGAGCTGCGGTAGGAGCTGTGGCGGTCCAAACACCCGGGGATCGGTGTTGCACCCCGTGTCAGTGGTTATCTCTCTCGATTCGCCACGCTGATCATAACAAATTGAGGGAGACAACCAGTGTGCACCGTATTCCTGCCATGGGGAGAGTTGATGGGGGCCAGAATATTGCGTCATTTCCGGTCATTGTAGTATTGGCGGCGTCTGTTGATGGACATCAAAGGACTGCTGCGGCGGCTGAACCGGGGCTGCAGTGGCAAGGATGACGCAACGTTGACGTCAGCGTCACACGCGGAGCCAGGGGAAGCTGCCTGCTGCACATTACGTTGTCTGGTATTCTCTTGGCTTGACTTCGCGAACGAAGATTCTATAGGGGTTGTCCACGACGTCTGCAGGCATGCTCGTGACTGTGGAGGCCAATCCGGGACATGCAGGTTCGACCGCAGTGGCTGCAGAGGGAGGTCTGGCCAGGGTTCTGAGTTGCGGCATCTCTGTTTTTTTCTCCTGAGCCGCTTGTCTTTAAGGCCAGCTCTGCGAGAGTCCTCAAAGGAGACAGCTGCCTTGTAAATGGTGGAGCGTTAGGTGTCACGGTCCGCAGCAAGTGAAGACCACTGGCGGTGGTCGATTTGGCAGGCACTAAGTGACTTCTTGAGACAGTCTTTGTATCTCTTCCTTAGTGCCCCTCTGTCTCTGTGTCCAGCGGCGAGCCCGCCGAACAGTGGGCAGGCGATGAACCTCCATCCTGGAGACGTGCCCAGCCCAGCGGAGCTGTGTCCGCAGCAGCAAAACCTCGATGCTAACAGTTTCTGCCTGTTCAAGGACCTCGACGTTTGTGACACAGTCACTCCAGTGAATGCCAAGGATTGTACGCAGGCAGCGCTGGTGGAAGCGTTCGAGGAGTCGTAGTTGGCTGCGGTAGAGGGCCCAGGACTCGAAACCATACAGCAGGGTGGTGAGGACGACAGGTCTGCACACGCTGATCCTGGTGCCTGTTTTCAGCTGTTGATTATGCCAGCTGTTGATTATGCTTGAATAGTCGCCCGAAAGCGCTGTTTGCTTTTGCCAGCCTGCTGTCCAGCTCCTTGTCCGTGATGATGCAGCCAAGGTAGGTAAACTGGTGCACTGACTTCAGTTCAGACTCGCCGATGGTGATGTGGGGAGGGCGATGCTCTACCTTGGGTGCCGGCTGACGGAGAACCTCTGTCTTTTTCAGACTGACCTCGAGTCCAAAGAGCTGGGCAGCGGCTGCGAAGCAGGATGTGATGCGCTGCAGGGCTCTCTCTGTGTGTGCAACGAGGGCAGCGTCGTCAGCAAAGAGCAGCTCACGAATCAGTTGGTCTAGGGTTTTGCTGTGGGCCTGCAGTCGTCTGAGGCCGAACAGGCCGCCATCGAGACGATACCCGACGTACACCGCATCGTCATCGTCGAGGTCTGGTATTAGTGGTAACATTGCAGTACCGCTTCCCCCGTACTGCAGCCGGACTTGAGATGTTGCGCGAAGAGCGTGGCGGGCCGCGTGGCTGGTCGCTGCTTTGTGACCACGCCCGTTTGAAGTTGGCCGCAAGCCGGGTCATGACCTTGAAGCTGGGATGAATCAGGTCGTGCCCGTCTTTTCGATAGAGGGCAAGACGCGGGACACCGGCAGCTGTGAAGGTGCCCGTGTTTTCGATAAACACAACCCTAAGCTTGCGGAAGGCGTGACAGAGGTTAGCGTTGGACAAGTCTATGGGAAGTGTCAGCCCACACTGTGTCTTGGGAGGCAGGATGCTGGAGGCGTGAAGACGGGCCTGAGGGAACACGCGCCTGCACTGCATTAGTAGTTGGTCCCACAAGCGGCTGGTCACTTCGCCAGTCTTACAGTCGTTTACACCCACATGCACAGTGACCACCTGTACATGGGGTGCCTCGGTCTGTCGCTGCGGCATCCAGTCCGCAAGATCTGCAGCTTTGAGGCCAGACACAGAGATTAATTGGACCCTCTCGCGCCGTGAAGTCGCCATCTTGCCAACCTTCATGTACTTAAGCGTGGAGCAGCCGATGACGAGATGTGTAGTGTCCGGCTAGATACGGCGAGTGGCAAGGTGTTCAGCTGGCGACTGACGGCGGGGAGGGTTGATGTGACTGACGGCACGGTCTGATGTGTTCTGGTGCAGGAGTTGACCATCTGAGCCACAGTCGTTTCTGGGGGTGACAACAACAGGTATTGGGCCAGTATCAGACATGGACAGCGGTGGCGAAACCTCAAGGGTTTTAGCACTCTGCTCAGTGGTAGGAGACTGTGGCGGCTGGACGGGGCTGGAGGGTGAAGGGGCCATGATCTTTTTGACCCGTTTCTTGATGTCAGGTATGGTGTGGATTTGGCTTTTCTTGCATGATGACAGGTGGCTAATTTGAACTTCAATATGGTGCACCTGATCGTGCAGGCCGGTCAGTTTGCTATCCGACACCTTACACGTGTTATTGGCTTTTACAGGAGTATCTCGAATTTGGCCGTCTAGCTCGCTAATCCTAGCTAGAGCGGAAGCCAGCTGCTGTCTGGTGTCAAGCAGTTCCCGCTTGACTAACTGCATGTCTATGTGCAGGGAGCCAACAAGGACGAAGGTCTGTAGATGACGCTGTAGCTGCTGAGTGGCGGCCCATAGCAGGGAGACAGGCTCTTTCACCTTCATGCCGGATGTGGTTTTGAGCTGTTGCGCAACTGTCTGCACAACCGTAGCATCAAGGGCACTGCCCTCCGCAAGGGAGGTGGGAAGTGGCGGGTGGGTGGGGCCTGAAGGGGACATAAGGGGACTAAGCTCGACCGTGATAATGCCGTCATCAGATTCTGTCTTACGATTTGTGGCTTGATGGTTGATCGGTGTAACCACGGGACCTGACGTGGCCACTTGACTCAAGTGAGTGGAGGGGATAGGGTTTGGTGTGGTGGCTTCGTCCGCAAGTTGAGTGACATACATTGCCGAGTGGGGAAAGACGGAGGCGGCCGTATCGTCGCCGGTACCCTGTTGAACGGACTTGAGCCGCTTACGTGACGTAAGCCTGTTTGCATCATGGAGACGGGCAGCGGTAAAGACTGCAGTGGAGGGCCGTGAGCTGATGGGCTCAGTGGGGATTAAGGGAATGGAGGTCACTGGAAGGGACTGCCTGTCGCTGGGCACGGCCTTTGGCTCTGAAGGAGGGAAAGTAGAGAGGGTGGGAGGAGCGTCAGTGCCGGCGGCCGGAGAAGGGGCAACAGTCACAGACTTAAGAGATCGCCACTTCGGCCCCATCTGGTTCTGTCGATAACAGGGTGGGTGTGGTCTGGGTGTCCATTATGTCCAAGAGGGTGCACGGGGGGTGGGGAAGTGTGACGATTGGGCTGGGCACCGCAGCGTCAGACCGGAAACTAGTCTTGTTGATCTCAGGAGCGGTCAAATACATTGGCTGGATGGAGGGTAAGGGCATTTTGAGGTGAGGACCAGCTGTCAGCAGGGAGGTAGATAACGGCAGGACTTGTGGCGATAGAGGAGAACACACTGTCCTCATTAAGGTCATCCTCCATTAGGAGTTTCGTCAGATCAACAAGTTGATGAAACTCAGTCATGACCCACTTCACGCCCTGAATGAGACACGTGCCTCCATTAGATCGTTTTTTCCTGTAGTAGAGAGTGATAGGGATGTACATGACGCCGGCCCGCCATATCTGTACGAACGACTTGGCCAGGCAGTCTGGAAGAGCAGTGTTCTTGCTACGCAAGTAGAAATCACGGAGGATAATGTCATTCTCCTCAAAGTCGATGTCTCTCCAAACAACATAAAAGTTGTATTTTTTCAACAGATGGTTGTACCTAACATTGAGAGCTTTTCGCCAACGCTTCAGAACCGTTACATCACCATTCTTAAACACCTTCTGGTTGTCGTCTTTGGTGTGTATGATGGTGGGAGTTGTGGGGGAGCCAAGGGGATGGAGACGGGTTGGCTGGTTTCTTATTAAGGGGGACAACGTCGCCATTGCGTAGCAGATGTAGTGAAATACCAGCTGGGTGGGGTGGAGTGTCAGATAAGGGGATGGGCAAAACGAAGGGAGGAAGGGGTGAAGAAGGAGTAGGGCTCAGGGGTAAGTTGAAGGTACGGGATTGTCAGACTCTGAGCAACTTGACACTTAGCAAAACACCGCGAGGAGCTGAAGGCCTAATTAGTAACACGGTGTTTGCACAGCTGTGGGTAGGGGGGCCAATGAGACTGGAGAAAGCGCTATAGCAGACCAGGCATGTCGTAACAAGCATCCGGCATTGGCGTGGTCAAGAGGCACTTGAGTCTGGCAGCTTGATCAAGAGATACCCCGCTGACGCCAGTCACGTCACCGGTAACCGACAGGGCAACGAGGAAGGTGCTTTACAGAAAACATAAGGCGAAAAGATCATGTACAAATATGATGGTACACACAAAGTCCAAATGCGCGTAGTGCCTGACAGTATGTTGATAGTGAGCAGTATGTTGATACCGTAACTTTCACTTAGTAAGCACACACGATGACAGTCCGTGTAGTCCATGTAAAACTCTCGGCAAGCTAACACAACCATATACTGGTGTCAAAAGCCTTTTTTTCTCTTTACATAGTAATGATAATTTTCAAATATCCTGAGACACTAACACAATTACAGTATGATTAGTGTTCCATGTAAAACATTTGCAGCACAAATTTCGATGAAAGTAATGACAGTAAACTCGTGAATAGTCACAGTAGTCTATCAATACAAATTTGCGCAATAGGCTCAGTTTTCTTGAACACTGAAGCACGAACACAATCACAATATAATATTCCAAATGAAAAGGTTGTCCATATTAACACACTGCAGCACAAATTTCGATGCAATTGATGACAGTAAACTCCTGAATAGACAGAGCTTTCACAGTGTTCGCAAAATCAGTCAGGGGTCATGCTCTGCTGCACATTGGACCGACCCGCGTCGGACGTCCGGTCGGGACGGCGATCGGAATGAATGAGAAAAATGAGACATAAGAGAGAGAGAGAGAGAGAGAGAGAGAGAGAGAGAGAGAGAGAGAGAGAGAGAGAGAGAGAGAGAGAGAGAGAGAGAGAGAGAGAGAGAGCATCACTGTAGTCCTGATATAACTCAACATTGCACATCCCACTACGTTATAACAGTGAAATTTACAGTGTCCAGCCACCAAACTGCACTACACACATACTGTGCACAATGTTGGCATGAAAATCAAACAATACTGTTACCAGTACCACACTCTGTCCCATTGCAGCACAACGAAGTGAAATGCAGTCTCACGCCCCATAACTTATTCTGCACAATGCTGACTTCAACACAAAATAATACCATAACAACTGCATAACAAGGGTAAAATGCACTGTGCCACATAGTCTGCATAATATAGGCATGCACACCAAAGAATACTTGTACTGCTCTTGATACAAAGTCTGTTGATTGATTGATTGATTGTACATTGCTTAACGTCCCGACAGCAACAAGACTGACGTGCCTGCACTGCTTGTGAAAAAAAAAACTAAACAGAATATTGAATGTATGTTGTCAGCCGGTCCAATACGTTAAATAAACCTACGACATGGGACCTAAATAAAGCTAAGACCATTTAGCAATACACATCCAATATCAAGAGCTACAGGCAGCGCAGACAGTAGGGAGAGTTTTAAAAAAAGAAAATACAGGTGAATGGACCAAGGGTAGACACAAACACATGCCCCAGAATAAAAAAAAAAACACCCTCTGGGGCTGACCAGGGTGACCCTGAGAACTAAAAAGTAGTTAACCCCACCCAAGTCCCCCAAGGCAGACCCGGGTGGGGGGATACAAAGTCTGTGCAGTCCACCATATCATAACGCTGCAAAATACAGTGCTGCGCTGACAAAGTACCTACAACATAGTCTGCACCATGCTGGCCCGTAAACATAGCAATACCAATGCTGCTCTCAAAAAATCAACATGGTGCAGGCCATCGTGTCACAACCGATTGCACATTGCATATCTCCCACCACATACCCCCTGGTACTGTGCACAATGTTGGCTTCAGTTTTACTTTGTTTATTTAATTTTGGACCCGCTGGGGGCACGAGAAAAATCACAAAAAACATACATGAATGTGCTCAAAAATTAAATATTACCCTTATTACTACGCTGTACACATGTTCCTTAGACAGCACAAATAACTTGTATGGACACAGACCATAGTCAGGTCATTCTGTTTGCTGGTGTGTGTCATGTACAGTACATCTGAAAGACTTGTGAAATGAACCATGTGGTTAGCAATTCTGATACAAGTAAAGCCACACATCTGAAAGTCAAAGATTGACAGTGGAAGAAAAAACCAAAACAAACGAAAAACAAACACAAAGTGCCTATGATCAGTTATCACCCAACCACTTAAATCTGATGTGACAGCTGGAGGGTAATGCAAGAACAGCATGGTCAACTCACTCTTGAGAAATATTGCGTTTTTTATTGAGCATGTCCACATTTGACACAACATTTTGAGCTGAGGGTTTAATGACATACATATACCCCTCCCCCCCCCCCCCCCCCCCCCCCCCCCCGCCCGCCGCGTTTCTATATTTCGGCACATACCCTCTTCAGAAAGGACCCATGGGTTTTATACTGCGAGGCCAATGGTCATTTTCAGGATGAACCCTGTATATCATTTATAATCATGCAAAGCGGAGCAGTGATAAGTTTTCTCCTTGTCTCACACAGACGCTGTACAAAATCTATCTGTACCACTGTTTCCTACCCCATAAGTTAAGAGTCAGCTGTGGAGTTCATATTTTAAATGACTGATGTATGCCAGTATTTAGTTGCATGTCACAAAAAAGACCTGTTCATATGATGAAATGTCTTCAAAAAATGAACACATTGGCAGTAAAGGGGTTTTCCCGGGAAAATCAAAAAATAATACGAATTAAGCTGCGTTTCCAAATTGCGACATGACAGGAGAGTGACAAAAAGTAACCTTTCTGAGGGGGTCATCCAAATAAATATGCATAGTAAGATCTTACCATCAGGTATCTCTTTACCACGTTTGGGGTTACAGTTGTGAATAATATTTGAGAAAAAATATCTTTGGGCAATATATGGCTATTTTGTACCTATTTCCCGATTTCTTGTGACCCTTGACCCCTTTCTGAGCGGTCATCAAAATTAGTATGTATAGAAAGTTCTTACCACTTTGTATCAAGTCTGGATTTGAAGTTGTGTATATTTGAGAAAACTTTTTTGGGGTCAAAATACAGCTTTTTTCACCTATTTTCTGATCCCCTGTGACCTTGACCTTTGCATAGTCTCCAAGAAATTGCCAATGTTAAAGTTTACCACGGACGACGGGGGACAGATGACCACTGGGTCAAAACATAGACACACACTTTTGCTTCACACGTACGCGTGACATGGAAGCTAACCGACAGCGGGCTAAAAGCAACAGCAGCCCAAAATGTATTGCTCAGTCGAGTGATTCAGAGGCAATTTTGGTGAGTGGGTCGCGCTTTTACTGCAGTGATGGGGAGGTGGTTTTTACTGCACTACAAATTAAAACATGGGTGTCAAATCGCTTTGTCACGTTGTTATATGAAAACACACAAACCACGCCCCAATCACTGTACAATAGCCCATGAACCGCTCGATTGCACGTTACAATTTTGTCGCCCTGCTGCTTCTATGTCAGGCTTATGGAAACACTCCCTCTTTATTTCTATGTTCTCAAGTTTTGTCCCTGTCACTTTGTTGTCACTGCCCCACTGCTGTTGTGTCTGCAGTTGAATAGCCAGGCTTAAAGCCTGCCTGCCCTTCTCTTAATATATGGCTATGCATCAGCTCAGGAAGTAAGGCACAGGCTTTGATGCATTGTGAAGGATGTGACTGTCCAAAACCTTGACATTGTGGCCAGCCTGGTGAATGGACATCAAAATAAAAGGACGTCTGCCCTTCTACACAGGACAATCTGTTCACTTCCTTTGCCTTCTTGTCGGTTGGCCATCCCAGAGAGACATACATGCTGAACGCTTTTTTTCCTTATCTTTCGCAGCAATTTCAACAATGTGGCTATTGCAACCTGCAAAAGATAATTTAGAATCAAAAAAAAGTTTTCAAATGCACATCATGCATGCATATATGTGTTTGCAAGTATTTTTACAAAGTACATACATGCATAATATGACAGTGGTCAGAGTAAAAACAAGAAAGGAAATGTCCTTATGGTTCGTGTGTATGACCAACCCATACAATACTTCTGACTATTGTGACCCTGACTTCTCCAACAGGTCTCTGAAATGTCTAAACATAAGTATAGGGCTGGATTTTATAGCAGCGAATCCTGAGTTTTCTCAAAATGCCTACATTTTTCACAAATTTGTCAACCCTCTGTGACCCTTGACCTTTGTGATTGGCTGATTAAATTAGTATGCACAAAGTTGGTAGATGTCATGCCAAATTTTATTGAAAAGTTTGGAAAAACTTTGATAAAAACTACAATTCTATCAAAAACTAACTTTTATCACACTCTTGCCAACCTTGAGCATTCTGAAGGGTCATCCAAATTAAGGCCTTATCGTGTGGTATCTCCATACCAAGTTTGAGTTTGAAGTTGAAAATAATACCTGAGAAAATACAGTTTTTGTCTTAATATGCCTATTTTTTTACCCCTTTCTAAACTCCCCAATACCCTTGACCTTTGTGAGAGGACCAGTAAATTTGTACACATAGAAAGTTCTTACCATCAGGCATCTCGGTACCACATCTGGGTTTGAAGTTGAAAGGAATGAGGAGAAACAATTTGTGTCAAAATCTGGCCATGTTGGACCCCTTTCTGGACCCCCCCCCCCCCGCCTCCTGTGACCCTGACCTTTGAAATGTTTGGTATGTTTAGAAAGATTTTATCACAAAGTACCCTTGTGCCAAGTTTGAAGTCTGAGGCTTGAATAGTCTCCGAGGAAATGCCAATGTTAAAGTTGCCCACAGAAAACAGACAGATGACGGACGACCCATTACAAACACTTACTTTTGCTATCACACGTGAGCCAAAAATGTGACGCCAATGAGCTTGAAATGACCACAATGGGTGTATACATATCTAGAATCAGCATCAAAGTGTAACTTGCAGAAAATGTTTCAAACAGGACACAACGAATTAACATATTGCCGTTTAGCAACAGCACACAATGGACCAAAAGGTATTCAGTGTTTTCTAGTCCTTCTGTGTGCACTAAGTGCTTATTAAAGAAAACGAAAGTATTTGCAGTCTTGCTCAAGCCTCTAGATTCCAAATCAAATGCAATGTGGTACCACTTGTTGACAGCAAGTGATTTTAGCATTCGGTGTTGTAGAGAATGCTGGTACTGGTACTACACCATCTTTAAAATGAAAGAAAGCATTACAGTATGATGTGTTTATTCACACCAGTTGTGTTTTGTTCTGAACCTGATTCTATTAAAAAATCAACTGGTATGATTTACCTTAGTCCAGGAGAATAAGTGTTGCCTTCTCTCTCTTTAGTTGAACCACTGGAACTGGCATTGCCTGTTTTCAGTTGGTTGGTTAGTTCGGGTTTTAACGTCCAAAGCACCGAGGTGATCATGGACGGCCCTGACGGGCGGGTTATGGGGGACCAGGAAATTTATTGCCTATGGAGTACGACCTGAACACTGATCAACTCAGGTGCACTCCAACTGTGCCACTTTGATTTACCAGGACCATTCAAAAGACATGCTATTGAACAAATCCGTTTTTTCCCCTGGATTGCGAGTCCAGCTACCAGGGCCGGGATGGGATTCGAACCCACGACCCGGCGATTCCCTTTGCTCTCCTGCTCCTGAGCTATTTCAGACTCGCATGTTGTCACTGTGGCTTTCTCCTTTTGAGCAAACATGACCTGACTAGCTCCCGCCTCTTCTTGGTGTAGGTGTCATACTGCTGTGCTTGTTTGCAAGTATGCCCTCTGGGCGAGACTCCGCAGCGAGACGCCAACAGCAGCATTGACCTGAATGAAATACATGTTTATTACCGTGTTGTTCGGCAGCATGACAATTTCACTTCTGATCTTATTTCAGGGTGGGTCGGTTCCAAACTCCCCCAAAAGGGACTTTGTTATAGCTTTATAAACAATTCGGGGCCGGGACGGGGGAGCGCCCCCCCCCCCCACCCCCCACACACACTAATCTGCCCCTACATTTAGTTTACGCATTACTACCTTCAAACTAATGTGAAATAAACCGTGAACACCACAAACAACAATGGTGAAGCCTGGATCGCTCATGTGTATAACTGATCATTTACATATAATCTGAACTGTGTGACCTTTCCAAAAGGTGACTAAAATTTTAGTGCCATGAGTTTCAGCATAGGTAAAGGGCTGGCTTTTGTACTAGTTGTGAATAGTATTTGAGAAAAAAAAACATCTTTTGTCAAAATATGGCTATTTTTTAAATCTATTTCCTGATTTCTCATGACCCTTGGCCTTAACTCAAATTGGTATGTTTAGAAAAGTCTTGCCACAAAGTATCCTTTGGCCAAGTTTGAAGACTGTGGTTTGAATAGTCTCCGAGAAAATACCAACATTAAAGTTTACCCTGGACGACCAATGGCCCAGAACATAGCCTCACTCTTGCTTCACATATAAGCCAATGAAAGAAGGCATTACAGTATGATTTGTTCATTCACACCATAGTTGTGTTTTGTTCTGCACCTGATTCTAGTCACAGATCTACCGGTATGATTTACCTTGAGTCCAGGAGAATAAGTGTCACCTTCCCTCACTTCACTTGAGCTGTGAGTGTGACCTTGGTGTAGGCGTCATACTTCTGCACTTGTTTGCAAGTATGTACTCTGGGTGAAAGTACTGAGACTCCACAGCGAGAGGTCAACAGCAGTATTGGCCTGAAATGAAATACATGATTATTACTGTGTTGTTCGGCAGCATGGCAATTTCACTTTGCATGAACTAAATGCAGGGGCAGATTATTCCTTTCAAAATAAATGCGACATAAACTGTGTACACCGCAAAGAACAAACAACAATGGTAAAGCCTGTACGCCTCATGTGCATAACTGATTCACATATAAACTGTGTAACCTTTCCAAAAGGTGGCTGAAATGTGTCACAAGTCTCAACATAAAGGCTTGCTTTTGTACTAGTGAAATTTGTATTTTCTCTACATCTATGCATTTTTCACAGCTTTGTCAACCTTCTGTGAATCTTGACCTGTGTAAGGAGTCAACCAAATTAGTATCTATAGGAAGATATCATCATCAGCTACCTTTGTGTCTAATTTGATAGGGAAATTGCAAAAACTTGATACAAACTGCAATCAAACACTGAAAAAATAACGAATTTTTCACACATTCCACGGTCATCCAAAATGGTAATCAACAAATATTAAGGTTTCAGTCAGAGTAGCGTAGGTTTAATTGAACATACATACATACCTATAAAGTACTAGGTAACCCTTTTAATCCTGATACACCCACTGCTTGAAATAAATGTGACTATGATAGTTCAAGGGTGGTGCCAGAATAGCTTGGCATCTCATCCGCCAAGCTATTCTGGCACCATCCTGGAAGTAACTAAATGCTGGATCTATCTCCTAATCTGTAATATAGCCTTGATATGACAGTAAGGGAATGGATGAGCAAACTAAGTTACTAAGTACTGGAAGCAATTACTGAGTTAGTGGTCCATAATGCCAAATTCTCCTTTAGCACGGCTTTTTCCTACACACAGTACGTTTTCCTAGATAATAAGCACTGGCACTGGTTTAATATAACTACAATGTCGACTACACACCCTCCACCGTATTAGTAAAGGCTCTCTGAAAATGTATGGAAATGTTCTACTTCTAGGTGGTGACATGAAATGTATGCCCCTGTCAACCCACAATAAAATGTAGTCTTCTTTGCAGGTAGGCAGTGGCGACGGCAATACTACTGTGGGGACCTAAATTTTCATGCATAAAGGGATAGTTAGCTAGTGGGGTTTGTCACGACCCCGCTTCCGTGGCGCGAGCTATGAGTGCTACCACTCGAGACACAAACCTAAGACAAACACAAGAGGAACAATGACGACGACATTTATTACGTATAACCCTAACAATAAACAGCTATCCGCACTCAATCCTAACCACACACTCACACGTCACATTCACACACACAAACGTCCAAACTCCGCATCCCAAATACCCCTAATACACAATACCAAATACCAAATAACTGATATATTAAATATCCCTAACACAAAAGGTTGATCAAACTAATATATAATAAACAAATATCCCTTATAAAAATACAAACGAACAACTGAAACTGAACAGCTTAAGTCACACACCACCCCCCTACGGAAGCACAAACGTCAAGCGCTAACGCCAGTTAGACCAACACCTCCGCTTCCGCGAAGAGTCCCTCACAGCACGTGGCTCCTTAAGTAACAATATTTCAAATAGCACAATATTAAATATACGATGAACCAAATATGCTTTCTAACACAAATGAAGATCGAGAAAATGAATATAGTTTGCAAGCTATTGAATCTCCCGAGCGGGAGCACGAATGACACGTTCAAATGAAATTAACGCTTTCGCAAACTAGACATTCACAGCACAAGGCTCCTTTAGCTACCACAATGTTTTAGAATAACCAATATCACGTATACAAATGGAGCAAATATCCTTAATTTAACACAACTGAAAGTTGAGCAAACTCAATATATTTCACGTCACTGGACCTTCTCGCCGGAAGCACAACAGTTAAGCTCACCTCAGCTCGACGCTCTTGCTTCCGCGATAAGGCCTTCCGTAACACAGGCTGCCTTTAAATAATACAATATTTCAAAATCTTGCCGCCACTGTGACAAAGCTCCTCTCACAATATAAGCACTACGAGGAGATGAAATAAATCTCACAACGTTCTTTACAAGATTATACACAAACAAAACTTTACTTAAATAGGTTAGAAATAATTAACTGGGACTACCCGACCTGACTAAACACGAAGCGTGCCGTGACACTCGCAACAGCACCTAGGTATGGCGTCATAACCCCACAAGGCGGAGTGACACAGTCAGCCTCCACTCTCAGTACCACAGCACGGTGGCAGACTTAGCCAGTTACTTCTTTAAGCTTTAAAGCTTCAAGCTGTTGAATTTGGACCATTGGATTAGGAACTGGATTTAGATGGATTTGGATGCACTAAAACACAGGTGCAAAAATACACATGAATAACTAACAAAAGAAACAAAATAATCACATCACCCTTCCCGCTACTTTAATTGCCGTCTTTTATATTCCCTTCACCTCTCCCACAACAATAACTCCAACCTCAGCAAAATACGTATTTACACGTCACCACATGACTCACTTCCGATATTTACACTCCGACGCTAAATAGTGAGATGGCCCTAGTCGCCTGCTCGGCGTTAAACCCCAATAAATAATCCGTCACAATATACTATCAAATACGCTAAATGGCGCTGACTTCTACACTCGCCTCCTTAGTACACACTAACCAACATATAATAATAACAGAACAAGCAAACACAAACAACCCCCCCCCCCCCCCCTCCTCCGAGCAAATGCCACTAAAGAATTGTTGCGTGTACTTACTACCATCCGTGAAGATGCCCCGGCTAGGACGAAGACAAACATCGACAAGACAAGCCAGGGGTAAAGTCGTTGCAGCTCTTCTTCCCTTCTCTCCTTCCTCGGACACCAGCTCTGGGACGACCAAACCCGTATCGCAGGGCCGATACAAAAGACCGACACAGCTGCTTGAGACCTTCAGCAAATGGCGAACCACGCTTGAAAGACCCCCTCGGAGACCACTGGCAAAAAAACGACTGGCTCGTTCGCAGTTGGAAAAGCGACTGTCTAACAATTTGGATAACGTTGGGTTAGCGAAAAAACGCTCAGTAAATCGAGCAGTGAAATTTCACGTGAAACAATAACCACCCGATCGCGGAGACCGGGCGATCACGTGCATTACGCCCACATCCAAATCCCCGCACGGCAGCAAATACTCGTGTACAGACCAAATACTAGACACCTATGCTATCGCTACCCGGTGACTAACTAAACCCTGTCACCCCTCTAAACTTACTCCCCTACAAAAATAGACGAAAAAAACACCGTGTCGTGACAGGGTTTTACGCTGTGCAGGTGACATATCACGGCGGTGCATAAAAGGGTTGAAAAACCAGTGAGATATGCCACTTGTGTATGACATTTTTGCTTCCACCAGTTCTAGTTACTTAGCAAAAACCACAACCTTTTTTTTTCTAGTTCTAATTTAGTTTACCTTCTCGTTGCTAATGTCTGAAGAGATATTGTTGTTTTCCTGGCTGCCATGTAGACTGCTTCCCGTTTGGTTGGCGTGTTCTTTTTTTTCTTCAGAAATTACGTTTTGTTTCGCGCCATCTTACGCCAGTTATGCGTTACGCTAGATGACTTGTCACAACTTTATGCAAAAGTATCTTATTTCTGAGGAAACAAAACATTTTATGCATAGAAACAGTCAGCTTACATATCTATTTCAGACAGTATATCTCTTTTGTCAACTATCGATAAATTGAGCTTGTTTGCAATACGACCTCCCGTACGGTTTATTCTGTGAACTCTAGCTCAGGTTTCGGACGCAAGATAGCGGTATCTAAATGCTCAGAAAAGATGCGCGAAAGTGGTGTGTCATACCACCTTAAGACGATCTTGATCTCTTTTACATAAATTTCCTGTTGCTGACGCACAGACGGTTCATAATGATTTTAGACCTGTGATTAGTGCTTACATAGCCCGTGAGTGGCAGTCCGAGTGGGACAAAGAGAAAGCTAACAAGCTGCATGAAGCTTTTCCTAAGGTGTCCGACAGTCTACCTTACCGCTGCGGCAGCTGCCGTGAGCAGACTGTCCTTGCTCAGCTCCACATCGGGCACATGTATGTTATGCACTCTTATTTACTAAAACTGGAGGAGCGTCCATGGTGTTATGCCTGCGATGAGCAGTATTCTGTTAAACACATTTTGCTGTCTTGTGCTGATTTAATTGACACAAGATATAAATACTTCACAGCAGACTCCTTGAAGGTTTTGTTCCGGGATGTACCCCCGGACACGATCTTCAGTTTTCTGATAGAGTGCAATATTTTAAATACGATTTGAGCATTCATAGACTATGACAATTCTATTATTTTGACCTTTTTGACAGTCTGTGGACGTTTCCATTAAAGACCTGTGCGGCATTTTAGCATGAAATATTTTAAAGATATTTACATCTTGTCTTAAGACCTTTCTTTTAGTCTGGCTGGCCAGATTTTTACCCATCCCGCTGTGAGATGGCCTTATTTGCCTGCTCGGTGTTAAACCCAAATAACTAACTAAGTAACTAACTCTTGTCATGGAGTTGACGGTTACATGTTGGAGGGAAGGGAATGGCCGGGTCCCAGTCCTGGCAAGGATAGCTGGACTCGCAATCCAGGGGGGAAAAGACGGGCTTGTCTGAAGAGATTTTGTTGTTTTCCTGCCTGCCACGTAGACTGCTTCCCGTTTGATTGGCCCATTCATTCAGAAATTACGTTTGTTTCACGCCATCTTACGCCGGTTATGCGTTACGCTAGATGACTTGTCACAACTTTATGCAAAAGTATCTTATTTCTGAGGAAACAAAACATTTTATGTCAGTCAAAAGGTCCTGGTAAATCAAAGTGGCACTGTTGCAGTGTTTCTGAACTATCAGTGTTCAGGTCGCACTTCATATTCAATCGATGCCCCTGTTCCCCATAACCCGCCGGTTAGGGCCGTCCATTATCACTCCGATACCATTGATGTTAAACCCCGAACAAACCATCTCTTGTCATGCTTCAGTTGTCCTGAAGCTGCTATTTTTCAGGGCAATCACACTCGTCTGAATGCCTTGATGCCAAAATTGGGGTTGTGTGTTATTGCACTCTATTACATTTTGGTGTCAGAAGTGGTATCCTGCTGTGGGGAACTATAACTGAGCAGATAGACAGGCCACAGAAGCGTGCAACGGAGGATTAAACAAAGAGGTCGCTATGACATTTGTTTGTTGTATTAAGTACTAAGCAGTGCCAAGAAAGAAAACAAAATGAAAACATTAATTTTACAGATCACAAAATCAATTACATATATCGAATAAACCAAGTTTGAGCACAAATACTCACACTGCGCAGACAAAGTGGCTAAACAAATCTTCACAATGTGCTAACATCATATCAGCTGCATCTCAACACACACAGTAACCCGACATCAAGAGAAAAACAACATTTCTTGCACGAGGTCATTCATATAATCATGCCAATGTCTCGCAATCAGCATTGCTTCTGTCGCTAATCATTACTGATGAAAACGAAGGAACAAGCATCAGCGACTACGTGTAAACAAACAGAAGGCTCAAAACACCACAGACATCGTCGTTGCAACACGAACATGAGATCTGAACATAGTCTTGCTACACAAAAATACGTGTACCTCATCCGACACATTTAAATTCAAAGGGAAAACGAAACGCTTATCTGGTATGCCAGCACTTCTCGCAAAAAAAACATTACACCCGAACGCAAAATTACAAACATGAGACAAAGCCGCTTATCCAGGAATCCTCAGTACAGCAGCCAACATAACAAGAGACTGACATACACCAGTACTCAGAAAAGAAACAGTCACAAACATACAAAACAGATGCACAGCAGCATGTATGACCAGCATCACACTGTAACCTGACTGACTGGGTGTAGGCGACTTAAATAGTTTATCAGATAGACAAAAACTGCCCATCTAATACAGTACTCAAGTGCCTACAGAGTTTAAGTCCGCATCCCTTTTGTGATCTAGGGAAGGGCTGGAGATTGCTGTGGAGAGTAAACTATAAGTCTACTCTAGTCCCGCATGCGCACAAAATCCGTGTTTATTTCAGTGCCTCCCGTTGTGTTCAAAAGTCAAATTACCTGCGCAATGGACTGACCACAGTATCCAGAAAAACCCTATTTTGACTGGATTTGGTGTTTGTTGTTATAGTCGTTCCTACTGAGCTGCTAACGTGCGCTCGCACGATCAGTCACACCGTCATACATGCACGGACGTACACACAACCAAACTTCTCGCACTCACACACACGCACAGTCTCCGTCTTGCTCTCACTCAAGCTGAGCACCATAAGATAGAAATATGGTTCCAAGATTTATTTATACCAGAAAAGCATTCATGATGTGAAACAAACAACATAATCAACGTTAGTCAAACCAGTGCGACAAGTCCTTAATAACCTTAAACACCTATAGGAATAATAACTATACCTTCGAACACGACACCTAGCAGACCTATCTCCTATGACTAACACCTATAACGTATATACGATTCCTAGCTCCTAGACCTAACATCTATACGCACTTACCTATAAAACCTACGCGCAATCCTAACACAGCCTAAGCCCTATTTAGGTGAATTAGAACTGAACTAAAACGCTACTGCCCTATGGGATACTGCCGGGGTGGTTGAGGAAATCATTGTTCACAATCGCCTCGTGGGATAGGGTCGGGGTGGTTCGAGGAAATCATTGTTCACAATCGCCTCGTGGGGTAGGGTCTGGGTGTTGAGGAGATCATTGTTCACAATCGCCTCGTGGGGTAGGGCCGGGAAATGTAGGAGATCATTGTTCACAATCGCCTACGGGGGAAGAGGGAGGGGAGTGTGAGAAATCACTGTTCGCAATCGCTCACAGGAGGGGGGGGGGGGGAAGGCCGGTGGTGAGCATTGTTCACACTCACCCCGAGACTGAGAATCAGCCGCTTTATATAGGCTCCGAGCCTCTGGAACCGGAAACTACGTCACTGAGCTTCGCGCGTGTAGTCCGCTACACATCAACTAGCTAAGTCAGCAAAATTCTCGCTCACAGTGCACCAAGCGTGCACTAAACCACTGAACTCTGACTCGCTGGTAGTAACTAGCGATAGCGTTAGCAGAGGGCTCCTCTGCTACACTCCCTCCTCCTTAAGACCTAATGTGCACGACACATTAGTCAAACAAAAGGAATAAAGTCGTACAAACTAAATAAAACGCATCAAGTTCAAGAAAATCAATTCTGGCATGCACAGTAAAATCCAAATACAATAGAAACTCAACAAAATAAAATCATGATGCATGCACAAACAAAATTAAAACCAAAATTCAAACCAAAGTCCAAATTAATAAAACGTTCAAAACACATTTCAAAACATGATCCCTGATCATGAACACGCATGAGCAACCATTTCAGCAATTGTGATGCGCACGTGACAATCAACAAGCTTCAGCATCACTCAAAATGCATAGCCACTGCATGGAATCCACCATGAAAAACAAACAAAAACAAAGTTTCAAAACACAAAATTTAAAGTACTTGTATCATCTTACGAGCTGATACACAACAATGCAACCATAGCAAAGTCCAAAACTTACTTATCTTGCAAAAAAAAAAAAAACATACAAAAGCAAAAATCAGTCTCTCGGACTGTTCGGGTAACATTTGGTCCACATCTCATGGAATCCTCAAAACCCGTGAGAGCACACACAAAAACAAAAACATTAGCACCGATGAATCCTGACGATTTTAAAGTGCCAATTCCTGAGGTAATATTGAGTACAGAACCAAATGAGAAGCTAATTAACCAAAATTAATTCAAAACTCGTATGCCAAAGAGTTCAAAATACACTGAGTACAAAAACAAGCGACCAGACCCAGTTAGTCGCTGAGGTACAAAAAAAAAAAAAAAAAAAAATCATAACAACGTAGTCAGATGATAACATATTATAAGGAGAAAAATGATATATATATGATATGCATATTGTGAAAAATGATATATGATCCAGACGTCCAGGCATGCACAAAGCAATCTGACTACAACAACAACAACAAAATCAAAACATTTCTAATTCAACACCAAAATTGTATGCATGCTAAGAACATATGAAAAGAAACAAACTTAACACTAATGTCGTAGTTGGTCCTTGAAGAATGTCCTTTTCCGTTGACTCGCATGACGTGAGAGGTTACCTGGTCAGAGCCGACCGGGCAACACTCTCGTCTTGGAGTTTCCAGCTAGAGCCACTGGCTTACTCCAAGACAGGTACGAGACAGACGCCTGTCTCAGATGCACATTAACGGACAATGTGAGCTGGAGGCCCAACTCACTTTCAAAGGGTCACTAGGGAAGCCGACTAGAGCCAGTACGAGCTCCCTCGATGCCGCCATCTCACAAAATTCTTTCGGACACGTGAGACACGCGCATGTCTCACTGGCCACAATACGCTCCTGGTATTGGGTCAAGCTCTCCCATGAGCTTTTCAAACGATATCTCTGCGCAGGAAACGGAACGCTCCGCACCTGGCATGAACTCTTCCAGTGGCTCTTCCAGGGTTGGCCCGTCATTCTCGCGGGTCGTGGAAGGCGGCTGCTTGGGTGGCACCTGGGGACGTGTTTTAACCTGTTCAGGGGGAAGAAGGCCAGACTTGCTATGGTGTCGTTCCTGGTGCCGCTTAAGCTTTCCGGTCCTGGCGAACCATCCCCCGCACAGCTGACATCTGATGCCTTTGCCGATAACTTCGCTGGTGGTTTCATTTACCTCCACCGTAAGCTCAGCTGAATGAAACGTAAGTTCAGAATTACGGGGATGGGGAATACCTTCTAGGGGCCCTGACTTCTCTTCCCCTTCTAGTTCTGATAGGAGTTTCCTCTTCGTCCCTTTCTTCAGCTACTGTCAGATCTACATTTCTCATCTCCTGACTCTCACTCGCACTACTCTCACTTTCAGTTTCTATCGCACACTCACTCTCATTCTCACTGAATGGCTGGTTTCTACCCTCGTAGGGTTTAACATCATTAATATGTACTACAATGGGCTTGTCATTTCTGCTCTTAGTAATCTTCACTGCACTGTTTCCAACTTTCTCCATGACTCTGTAAGGACCTGTCCATCCTAGACCTAGTTTTTGTTTAGCTTTTGGTGGGTACCATCTCCAGACCCACATTCCTGCTTCTACTGGTCTCTCTTTACACGTTCTGTCATGGTAGTGTTTCTGCCGTTGAACACTAGCCTCTGAATTCTCTTGTACAAATCGAAATACTCGTTCCAGCGTGTTTTGAACCCATTGTACGTACTCTATGGGACATTCAGACGCATCTCTAGTAGGGAAGACACCAAGTTCGACAGTCAATGGGAGATTGTCTTTTCTACCAAAAACAATTAAATTGGGCGTACACCCTGTTGAATGGTGGACAGAAACTCTATATGCCATCATGATCAGGTCGAGGTGATCGCTCCAATCATCACGGTTCTCGTTTACATATGCTGAGAGCATCTGTTGGATGGTTCTGTTCTGTCTTTCTACCATCCCGTCACTTTCTGGGTGATATGGTGTGGTTCCTGTCTTGCTAGAACCTAACGCTTCACATATATATCTGAACAAATGAGATTCAAACTCTCTACCCTGGTCTGTGTGGATAGTTAGAGGAATACCAAATCTACAGATAAACTCTGTTAACAGCTTGTCTGCTACCGTCTGGGCTGTATGGTCTGAGAGACAATACGTCTCTGCATACTTTAAATAATAGTCTTCGACGACCATAATATACTCGAACCCGTCGTGTGACATGGGCAGTGGACCCAGGATGTCTATGGCTATCCTCTCCATGGGCATACCCACGTTCACCTGCTGCATAGGAAGCTTCGCCCTGCCCGGACCCGGCTTCCCTCTTGCACACATGTCGCACTGTCTGCACCATCTGGCAACGTCATCCGCCATGCCTGGCCAGTACACGTGTCGTCTGACATTTGCCAGGGTCTTATCACGGCCCAAATGACCTGCACATCTTATGTCATGTGACATACGTAACACTTCTTGCTAATCTCAGCTGGGACTACTAGCAATAGTACCCTTTCCTTATCAGGCACAACGTATAGTAAACCGTCCACTACTCTCAGATTGTCCCACGCTGAGCTATTAGTGTTCTGACAGCTGCGCTATACTTGCAAACTTCTGTCCTAGGAGGCTTCTCTCCTTTCTCTATCAGAGCTATTAGAATGCTAGTCACTGGATCTCTCTTTTTGAACATCTCTAAGTCCTCACGAGACCAGCCAGCAAACCAATTGCTTTCCTGCATGCCAGGACTAAACGCAGAAGACTGAGTAGAATCCACGGTATCCCCTTTAGACATTGAGGCAGAATTACTCTGAACCGATTCATCTTCCCTGACTCTTACACTGGACCTGTCGGTGGTAGTGTCGCCCTGACTTTCACTGATAGTTGGGTCCGCACGCGGAACATCTTCACCCTTCGGTGAAGCAGCGTTCCTCTCAGAACCGCTAGCTTTCCCAACATCAGCTGAGTCATGACCACGTGCTTGCCGACGTGTCACCACTCTCACATGCTTCTTTGCACACTGATTACACTCCTCTCTCTGACAACATCTACTTGGAATCCTTGACAACCCGTCCGCATTTCCATGTAGGACGCCTCTCCGGTGCTCTATCTGAAAATCGTAGGTGTCCAACGTAGCTATCCATCTAGCTACCATGCCTTCGGCTTGATCAAAGGACTTTAACCACCTAAGGGAACTGTGATCGCTCCGGACCAGAAACAGACGTCCCTAAAGATAATGAGAAAGTACTTCACAAACCTCACCACTGCATACAGCTCTCTGTATGTGGTACAGTACCTCTGTCTACTCTTAGACAAAGCGCAACTTGCATAAGCAATCACCTTTTCCTCTCCATCCTGAATCTGAGACAATACGTCACCAATGGAATTTGCTGACGCATCTGTATCAAGAATGAACCTACCCTCTCTCGTCGGATAAGCAAGAACGGGAGAAGACACTAAAGCCACTTTCAGTTTCTCAAAAGCTTGCTGACACTGTTCGCACCAAACAAACTTCTGATTTTTCCTGGTCAGGTTTGTCAAAGGACTAGCTATCTCAGCAAAACCACAAATGTATTTTCTGTAATATGATGTGATCTCTAAGGAGCTCCTGACTTCCGAAACACAAGTAGGGACGGGCCAGTTAACAACTGCCTCTACTTTCTTTGGGTCACACTTTGTCCCTTCTTTTGAAACCACATGCCCTAGGAAAGCGCACTCGCTCTGCAGCAACAAACATTTCGAGGGCTTGAGCTTCAAATTGGCATCTCTGAACTTCTGCAAGACAACCTTGAGATTTTCCAGTGCCTGTTCCTCGGTTCTGCCTAGTCAAATGACATCATCAATGTAGACTAGACATCTCTCAAAAAGAACACCACTCAAAGTCATCTCCATGAGTCTCTCAAAAGTAGCTGGACTGTTACACAGCCCAAATGGCATGACCTTAAACTGGAAAAGACCTGTATGCGTAGCAAACGCTGTCTTTTGTTTATCATTTTCATCCATCTCAACTTGGATGAAACCCTGTTCTAAGTCAAGAGTTGAGAACAAACACGAACCTGACAAAGCATCAAGCGAGTCACCAATGTGGGGTAAAGGATAAGCATCTTTGCGTGTCAACTGGTTCAACTTCCTATAGTCAACGCAGAACCTAGTTGTACCATCCTTTTTCTTGACAAGTACCACGTTAGCAGCCCAGGGGCTGTCACTGGGTTCTATGACATCTTGCTTCAACATTTTGTCTATTTTCTCCTCCACTATTTCTCTCTGAGCTACGGGAATACGACGAGGGGGCAACTTGACAGGTTTGCCACCTCCTGTGTCAATAGTGTGTTTCACTTTGTATGTCCGTCCAAGTTGTCCACCTGGAGACTGGAAAACATCTTGAAACTCTATGAGCGTCTCTTTCAATTTATCTTTTGTCTCTCTCCACGCTAACATCTGACGAAACATTAGCTACCAAATCCACTAAGTGACTAGGGAGTCTGTCATCCATATAGACCACTTCTTCCTTCTTTTCAGAACTAGTCGACAAAGAGTTCACTGAAAAACCAATTTCTATGGACGCCACAACTGTATCTGGATTCACTACAATCTTTCTATCAGTAACGTTGGTAACAGGAACAAGGATTTCTTCTTGTGACACCTGAACCATGCACCTTGGAACTACTAGCCCTGTTTCACTCCTGAAACTCTCAACACCTTCTAACAGACCATCAGCTTTCTGTAACTGACACGGCTGAACGAAAGATGCCTTCAAAAACATTTCAGACCTAGGGGGAACCCTAGTGAGTTTACATACTTTTACCTCTGCACTTGTACCTGAACTCTCTCTTTTCAACTGAACCACCTGCTTGCGTATCATCAAAGTACCTTGCGCTAAGTCTAGCACGCCACCGTATTTCTGCATGAAATCAGTGCCTAGAATACCTGACGAACTGCCTAAGTCTGCAACTACTACATCATGCCTAAACCTCTGTCCTCCTACTTTCAAACAAAGCGTGGTTTCACCCTGAATTTCTAAAGTGTCACCGCTAGCTGTGCAAAGATTCAACTTACTTTTCTTCAGAGCCGATCTTTCCATGTTGACTAGCTTGAAATCTCTGTCACTAATGACTGTGACAGCAGACCCGCTATCTACTAAAAAGTCTAAGGAAATGTTTCCTATCACTAGTGGTGCCATCCAACATCCAGTGTTTGACAGTACACATAAACGCGGCCGTCTTACCTCCGTCTGACAGTTATCAACACTTGAGGCCTGGTAGGCTGGGTCCCCGACCGCTCCGAGCTCAGCCTCTAAGCGTTTCCCTGCCCACAGGCTCATTCCTGTCTCTATTTTCATTTTTTCTGGCATAGTGCCCCTTCTCTTTGCACTTATAACAAACAACATCAGAATTTCTTCTAGTCTTGTCTCCTGCACACTGACGAGTCAGCGCTTTCGTTACATTCTGAATCGCAGAAGTAAGTCTGTCACTCAGATTCTAGAAAGCCGTTGCTAAGTCTGTCTCAGCTGAATCTTTCTCTTCGAGACTTCTAACACCCTTAGCAGTAACATCAACATGTCTCTCTGGGTCTTCTGGTTTCCTGCCATCAAATCTCTCATCAAACGACTCAAATCAGTTCACTAGCCAGTGCTACTGCCTCGTGTATTGTCGTGGGATGATTGAACTGAACATGCCTTCTCAAGTCTCTAGAGGAAAGACCACTAACAAACCGATCTATGACTATGGGTTCTCTCGCTTAGGGTAAGCGCTACTAGCAATACGGTTTAACGCAAACCCGTATTCGGTCACACTCTCGTTCTTTCTTTTCATCCTTGACCTGAACTTAACTCTACGAAGATTCTCTTTCTCAGCGGGATCAAAACGACGTTCAAGGGCCGACCTGATAGCGTCATAGTCCTCTATTTTCTCTAGTGCAAGCTCACCTAGCACCTGTTGTGCTGGACCCCGGAGTGACATTGCTTGATTCACTCCTTTCTCACTATAGTCCCAACCATTCCATCTTGCACAAGTCTCGAAATGGCAAAGCCAGTCTTTCAAGTATCCTTTTGTGCCAGTGAATATCTCGGGCACCCTCTCTCTCGTAGACGAGTTTCCACTGTCATTCAAAAAAGATCTATTTCTCGTAGTGTTCCTGTCCATCATGCTCCTTTGCGAGCAAGGACTACCGTGACTGCATGAGCTTTCCTAACTGCTACTATCTTCACCGTAAACTGAGTGCCTGCTGCTCTTCGCAGATCTTCTAGGTTTACTCCTTTTTCTACCATCTTGACTTTTAGGACTACATGACACCAACCAGCTTGGAACAAGAAGCCTAAGGAATCCTAAGACTGCACCCATCTTGTAGACTGAACCTCACTATCTGTGTAGTGAAAACGTCGCTTGTTCAACTGCGTTTCCCACACAGACAGACTACAACACGACTCGCTAAAACCAAACGAAAACCAACTTCAAACTCGGAATGTTTTCACTACTAAAAATCTTCAGTGCTGGTACTAATGCAAACGCTCCCTGCCAGTACCGGTACCACGCTAACGGAAAAGACGTGTCGAAAGTGACACAGCTAGTCTGCCGCCGGCACAGCACATAGTCTTGAACTCACAGCGCTAACTACCAAGTTCCTCCAACGAAGTATCTTGGTCAAACTATCTAATCAAACAACAATTCTGGTCAAACAACAATCCTAACTAAATGACAATCCTGGTAAAACACAATCCTAACCAAATGACAATCCTGGTCAAACAACAATCCTGGTCAAACAACCCTGGTCAAACCAACAATCCTGGTCAAACACTGAACAATCCTGGTCAAACAACAATCCTGGTCACGGCACCAATTTTTGTAACCGGACTGACTGGGTGTAGGCGACTTAAATAGTTTATCAGATAGACAAAAACTGCCCATCTAATACAGTACTCAAGTGCCTACAGAGTTTAAGTCCGCATCCCTTTTGTGGTCTAGGGAAGGGCTGGAGATTGCTGTGGATGAGTAAACTATAAATGAGTCTACTCTAGTCCCGCATGCGCACAAAATCCGTGTTTATTTCAGTGCCTCGCGTTGTGTTCAAAAGTCAAATTACCTGCGCAATGGACTGACCACAGTATCCAGAAAAACCCTATTTTGACTGGATTTGGTGTTTGTTGTTATCGTTCCTACTGAGCTGCTAACGTGCGCTCGCACGATCAGTCACACCGCCATACATGCACGGACGTACACACAACCAAACTTCTCGCACTCATACACGCACAGTCTCAGTCTTGCTCTCACTCAAGCTGAGCACCATAAGATAGAAGTATGGTTCCAAGATTTATTTATACCAGAAAAGCATTCATGATGTGAAACAAACAACATAATCAACGTTAGTCAAACCAGTGCGGCAAGTCCTTAATAACCTTAAACACCTATAGGCATAATAACTATACCTTCGAACACGACACCTAGCAGACCTATCTCCTATGACTGACGTTGGATACTATTCCTAGCTCCTAGACCTAACAGCTATACGCACTTACCTATAAAACCTACGCGAAATCTAACTGACACAGCCTAAGCCCTATTTAGATGAATTAGAACTGAACTAAAACGCTACTGTCCTATGGGATAGGGCCGGGCTGGTTGAGGAAATCATTGTTCACAATCGCCTCGTGGGATAGGGTCGGGGTGGTTCGAGGAAATCATTGTTCACAATCGCCTCGTGGGGTAGGGTCGGGGTGTTGAGGAGATCATTGTTCACAATCGCCTCGTGGGGTAGGGCCGGGAAATGTAGGAGATCATTGTTCACAATCGCCTACGGGGGAAGGGCCGGGAAATGTAGGAGATCATTGTTCACAATCGCCTATGGGGGAAGAGGGAGGGGAGTGTGAGAAATCACAGTTCGCAATCGCTCACGGGGGGGGGGGGGGGGGGGGGGGGAGGGGGGTAGGGGGGGGGGGGGGGTGGTGAGCATTGTTCACACTCACCCCGAGACTATGCTATTATTGAAGGGACAAGGACTTCCAGCTGGCGCTGATTTCGTCCGGGGGGGATGGGCCAAGGGGTGGGGGAGAAGGGGGTTTAGTTCTGTCTGTCGCTGGTGCCCGCGCATCGCTAGTTTTACAATCTTGCATCATGGCTGCCCGCGCCCTATGGGGGTTGAGTCGTAGAGGCATGGGGGGGGGGGGGGGGTTCTCCTTCGTTCCCGTCGTCAGTGACGGGTCGTTTGTTTAGATGTGTTGGATCAGGGGGTGTTTGTTAAGTAGTTGTATTGTCTGGTTTGCAGTGGTGTGCCAAGTGTCTGGGGTGGGGTTTATGAGACCTTCCAGTGTGAGAGGTGGGTTTAGTATGTCTTCTAGTCTAGCTCTGGCGTGGTTTATGGTAGGGCAGTCTAGGAGTATATGTTCTGTTGTGAGTGTGTGGCCGCATGTACATATGACTGGGTTGGGGTGGACCAGGTATCTCTCGCCCCCTAGTCTGATTCTTGTTAGTCGGGTTTGGTCTTTCCTTTTGCCTGAGAGTAGGATGGGTACGTTGTTCAGGACCCTCGTGAGGCCTTTACGTCTGCCTCGTTTTGCGTGATGAAATTCTTTATCCCATAGATTTTGGAAGGCTGGCCGGAGGGCGTATGACCTTTCGGCTGCCGACAGGGGTAGGTCGAAGAAGGTCGATTCTTGGTCGAGGCCTTTCTTCGCTATTTTATCTGCTTTCTCATTACCTGGGATCCCTACATGGGAGGGAACCCAAATGAACTTAATTTCCTGGCCTAATTCCGTGAGTTCCGCTACTCTGAGTCTAATAAGATATGTTAGGTCTTTTCGGGAGGAATCCAAGTTTTGGATCGCCTGGAGCGCTGATAGGGAGTCAGTACTATGAGAATTTGTTTAGCTGCATTCAGGTCTGCTTTTATTACTTTGATGGCTCCTAGGATTGCTGTGAGTTCGGCTGTGAAGACCGCCGTGTGATCCGGTAATTTGATGGCTCTGTCCGATTTGTGAGGAACGTGGATACCTAGTCCAGTTGCGTGTGTGCGTGGGTCGTGGGATCCATCTGTGTAGATGATGGTGTATTTATTGTACGTGGTTGTTCTTTTTACGTCGAACTCTAGTCTCATTTGGGGCCCGTCTATTTCTTTTTTGAGCTTGGTTAGGTCCAGGTCTACTTCTATTTGGGGTAGTTTCCATGGTGGTACGCTTATTGGTGCGTTGGGTACTTTATTTGGTAGCTTAAGATTTATGGATTCTTCTAGCTTCTGTACCACTGTTTTTATTTGGGGTTGTTGAGTGGGTTCGAATTTGGGTGTGTGGTTGGTGTTTAGGGTTTGTTTGGCCGGGTGGTCGTCCGGCATACCTATTGTTTTATAGAAGAGGTTAGCTGCTCTTTCTGCTATTATGATGTTGATGGGTCTCTGGCCGCACTCCGCCAGTACAAGGAGGTTGGGGGTATGTCTTGGGACTCCCAAGACCACCCTCAGGGCCCCGACCTGGACTGTCAGGAGTTTTTTTGTTAGAGTTTTGTTGAGGTTGGTGAGGAGGAGGGCTGCATAAAGTAGCCTGGACATCACGTATGAGTAGTATAGATTTAGGAGTGATTTGGGGTCCGTGCCCCAATCTGCTCCGCTTACTTTGCGCATTAGGTTGATTCCTTTCCTGGCCGACTGACAGATTTGGTTTACGTATGGTGCCCAATTATTATTGTGTGTGAATAATACTCCTAGGAATGTGACTTGTTTGCGGTATTCTATGTCGGTCCCGTCGATTTGAAGCTGAGGCACGGGGGTTCTTATTTTGGTATCTTTTGGCGCGGTTCGTTTGAAATATGATAGCCTGGGTCTTTTGGGTAGAGATTTTTAGGCCTGCTCTAACTAGCCATTTCTCGACTCTTGTCAGGTCGCTTTATATAGGCTCCCAGACTCTGGAACCGGAAACTACGTCACTGAGCTTCGCGCGTGTAGTCCGCTACACACCAACTAGCTAAGTCAGCAAAATTCTCGCTCACAGTGCGCCAAGCGTGCACTAAACCACTGAACTCTGACTCGCTGGTAGTAACTAGCGATAGCGTTAGCAGAGGGCTCCTCTGCTACAACACAATGGAGGGGAGGGGTGAGTGGGATAGCAAACAAAAGAATATGCGCAAAACAAAGAAAACACCTAATAAAATGCAAACCATAAACTAAGAGTAAGAGCAGTGATTTCACATAATAAAATCCGACCTAATTACTCATCAGACCACAGGCTTCAGCCAAGTGCACCAAACTCATAGTCATAAACCAACTTGGCGGACAAAAAGGAGCCATCAACACGAAAATGATTTCTCAAGGCAGCATTTAGCAAAGTACATCATTAACAAAACTTTTTAATCCCATACACTGCACATAATACAGAAAATAAAACCAGCACAAAGAAATGCATTAAAAAAAAAAACTAAACACAAGTATACTTACAAAGCAAATTCAGCACAGGGTGACATGTTCAGTCTTGCAAGGATGCAGTTCGAAGTTCGTTAAAAAAAAAATGAAGGTTCACATGGACAGTAGACCGGCGCAAAGGTGAATGAAGCTACAATGTAAACCTACCACTGACCAGAAAATTGACAAAGAGGTCAATGTTAAAAATGATTGGCAGTTAAAGAAAAACAGAAGATAGTGGTAGAAAACCCTTTAAAATAGAAACAAATAACGACGTTTCGGATCAAAGATCCTTCCTCAGGTGACATGGAAACAAACGTAGAACAGAAAAGAACACGACATAAAGAAAAGACGTCATCCTGTATAGAGAGAATTTAGAATGACGTATAAAAAAAATAATTAAAAAAAAACCCACACACACATAATGATGCAAATACACATGCACAAAACACGTACCACAAAACTTACGTCTATATACATACACGTCACTGCATACAACCAACACTTGTATAGGACCAACACTTGTGCTGGTCGTATTTACTGTCCCTCTGGCACCGAAGTGATCGGTGACATACTTGTGCTCTGTTCTTTCTCTTCTTTATGTCACCCTTCCCTCTATTGTTTATCTGTCATCACTTAGTGTGCAGACTAGGACAGGCGGGATGGGGTGGGGAGAGAGGTGGGGATAGAAGAAAAGCAAGTACATACAGATAGTCATCAAAGTGACAAAATGAAAATATGAACCAAAAAACGAAAAATACAAAATAAAATAACCATACAAAACAACAACCCGGGAATGACTCGGTTACATCACTTTGACTGCGTGTCGTCATCCGTTACAATACGATAATTATATCGCAGAAGCCAATGCCATTCTCATCTCTGTTGAAAACATGCTCATAACTGTCAAGGATCATAGAGAGACGCAGGCCCTGCTCTTGAGTGATGTCTACGACAGATGCTTCAGACATGATGTCCCAACTAGCATCCTGTGATGGCAGTACTGTGGCCTCCTCGATGATAATGTCTTCTTGTGTTACAGTCACGCTATACTGGTGCGGGGTGTTCGCTTCAGCTGCACATGCTATAGGGACATAGGGTTTCAGGTAGATGTTTCGTTGACTGACGTTGGCGACCTGAACTCGTATGACCCCTTTAGCCCCATTAGCACTGAGTCTAGTGAAGCATCTCCCAGCTCCGATTCTGGCCGAGAGGTACAGCTTGTCCAATGGTTCGACTAGAATGTTACAGGTAGTATCTAGCGCGGCTGGTCTGGCTGCGCATAAGATTACTTTAAGACTAAGCACTGGATCACTGGCTAAGAGCCGTTCTCACGAAATGGGTGATAAGTCGCGACCGTGCGAAGGCAGTACAGGTTTGTAAAGGTAGTGGGGTCAATCAGGTGATTTTCAGGTTATTGTTGTTGTGGTTGATGTTGTTGTTGGTGTTTTTTTGTGTGTGCGTATTATTGGGACTCAGAAGTGAAGGAATTATGTGTATGTGAACGTTAAGTATATTTAAAATGATGATTGATGCTGAAGAAACAATCGTAAATGAACGCCCAAAAGCGTATTTTTGACCCGAAAATTCACCCTCCATCCCTTGCAGAGCCCCCATGTGTCGCACAGTAAGACAAAGCTCACGATTCATAATATCTGTAGCGCCCAGATGGCTGGCCGAATGTATTTATTCCTGTCCTAGGCCGCTACTTTTAAAGAGTGTTCAGTGCTGGGCTTTCTAGTGCGTGCAACCTAGAATGAACACACTGACAGACACACACTGGTCTTCATATCTACACACTCAGTCTGTCTCACATGCGCGCGCATCTATAAACATACCCGCTTGCACACTCATAGCATGCAAAACTCAACATGCACTCACGCACTCTCATGCAATAAAGTCTGAGAAAAATGTAAACTGAAAGGATTCACTTATTCTAGTAAATTCTGTACAGAATCATAAAATCATCAATAATCATCATAATCAGAATATGCACAAGTTCAGCATGCAGTCTACGTGTGAACTGAATAGAATCTGTCTGGTTACTAAAGAAAGGAAGGTTAAAAGGTTTATAACTCTTACCGAGAACGAACGGGAGTCTCTGAGTCTATAAACCGGTATATACGAATGTTTAAGAAAGAATCATAATTTTATTTTACCTGTTTGTCTGTGAATGAAACACTATCCCAATAAACATTTAATCCAAAAGGTATCCCAGACGTGGTACTGAAGACGGCGGTAGTTCCAATGCGGGGACTACAGAGTTTTCACTGGAGGTGTGACTATTGTCTTTTTCAAAGAACTTCATACTACTAGTAACACACTTTAGTAACAGTTCCAACAATATTTTATCCCAGCAATGCAATCTCCGCACAATGCATCCACAAATGCACCAACACTAATACACTGTCTCCTCTACAATGCAGTAGGGTAATAAAAGATAGGTCTCACCCAGGTATGCATCCTGTCGTTTTGGACCCGACGCCAATAAATATCCGAGCAGAAAAATGTGAAGCACTCGGGGGCGTTTCGATCGGTATTCGTAGTTTGTAAATACAGGCTCAGATTTACTCATGAGGGAACCGGCTACAATTCTCAATCCATTCCTTGGTGTATTCCGCTGTGTCGCATTATTATTCCTTAAATCTGGACATGGTGATTGCTGTCAGTGTGGTCCATGCATATACATGCGGCTCCTGACGCGGCATCAACTGATGTAAAGTATGATCGCTTTTAAATCCTTTTAAGATCCAGTCAGTGCAATTATGCTCTTATGTCGGGATACGATTGCATCAACGCTTATCTTTTCCCACGGCTCTTGTGCCTGTCAAGTCAACGGCCATTTCCTGCTCAGCCGGGCGTACCGCGATAAGACACCAGAAATCGTTGGGAGTCTGCATGCATGGACGTCTATTGTCGCGTGGGAGTCATATTCAGTTCTTTGTTTATTAATTCATCCATTTGACGGACCAATCTCAGATTTAATGTTGCTGTTGTTGTTTCTGTATTCGTGTTTGTAGACGTTGCTGGCTGTTTGTGCAGCTGTATTGCTGCACTTGCTGCAGACTGATATTTGTAGTATCGCCCTCTATGTAGATGTTACCGACCGCAGTGTTGCCGTGGTGCATATATAACAGTTGACGCCTTAAAGGCAGCTTATTGTTGTAGTTGCTGCTACTGTTTTGGTGTGGCTGTCGTTTTGTTGATCGTTGTTGTTGCCGTTGGCTTAAGTGTCAACTTGTATATATAGATGTTGTTTTCTCCCGGTGAGCCGCCTGACGTGTATACCGATTTAGAGGTAGATGACGGGTTTTGTCGGTGTATATGGGCCTTCATCTCTTTGAGTGCTTCACACAATAGTTGGCCTCGCTTGTTGCGAGTGTTTAAGAGATAGAACTTTATTACCATATGTAATAATACATTAGGAAATCGTTGCGGTGATGCCCAACTTAAAAAGAAGAACATAAAACACATCAAAATATAATTAAGCTACTCACGTTCACACACACACACACACATACACACACACACACACACACACACACACACACACACACACATTCACTCACATACACCCGTATGCCACATATTATGGTCTAAACGTAAAGGCAATAAACACGATTTCACAATGACACAAATTACATAGGACATAATTATCGTAATATAAAAAAAAAAAAAACACGTCACTTGCATCATAGACACGGCTGTGCAGTTAGCCCGTTTTCCTACTCTTTAGTTTGGCCAGCCACCTGCTGCTGTGGTGTGCGGCGAATCCACTCCCCGCTGCGAGCAGGCTATATAGGTCACTGTCTGGCATCAACTATTACTTCTATAATCTCTGTTACGGATTATTGATGTGTGGTGTGTTATGCCTGTGTTTAATGTTCTCTATCTCCTCTCCATCAGTTTTTCTATATACCCTGCGGTATGCTTGACAGCAGATACACACATTTGTAGGGTAATGGCAGAGCACTCCCTTCTAGCTTCATGAACAGCTCTTCCAGTCTGCCTGACCAGGCGCGCGCTAATGATTAATTGCCTCCACGCCCGGCTACTGCCACCGATGGCTTATCTTGCACTGAGTGACACCCGTCCGCTCCTAAATAAAAGTGTGTTCTGCACAGCCGTGTAGATGAAGTATTATGCTGATAGCTGGACAATACAGTACATACATTACAGTAAACAGGAGGACAGATGGGTCAGGTTTGGCGTTTGTTTGCATCATTACAAGTATGGGCAGCGGTTGGGTAAAAACTGTTTTTAAAACGACTCGTGCGTGTTCCGATCGCTCTATATGGCACCCTGATGGCAGCATCTCAAACAGCTCATGGGCTGGGTGGGAAGCATCTCGGAGGATGGATTTAGCCTTTTTTTTTTTTAGCATTATTTCGTGGAAGAGGGACTCCAAAGAGGGCAAATCGATACCTATGATTTTCGATGCAGTTTTTACTACTCTGTTTAATTTAGATCGCTCTTTCTGTGTGGTGCTGCCAAGCCAAATGGTCAGGGAGAAGGTCAAAATACTTTCAATAACTGCAAGAAGTTGGTCAAAATTTGTCTGCTGACGCCAAACGTTTTAAGACGTCTGGTAAAATACAGTCGTTGCTGTGTGTTACGTGGTTGATCGTGGTCGTAGTATGATATCACACCAGACGGCACGCACGTAAGGTTCTTTTAAAGAAACTTCATTCAGCTGCAACCCGTCACACGTGGCTTAAGGATGTAGACTACACTGGAGTAACAGTTCCAACAATATTTTATTACAGCGATGCGATCTCCACGAAATGCGTTCACAAATGCACCAACACTGATACAATGTCTTCTCTGCAAAATGTCCACACTTTGACACAATGCGTCTCTCATACAATGTACATCACCATTCACTGCATAACTCCGTCGATGACAATGAAGCACGATATCTTGCGTAGCGCTCTCTCAATGTCAATACACTGCAATTATACAACTAAACAATGTACCGACGCTGTTACATCGCAATTTTACAACTGAACAATGTACACACGGGCTTCCTGGCACGATCCTTTTATAGTGGAATGCTTTCCAGAAAAAATCAAGGAAATTCATATAACACAACCAATCAGAACAAAATACGTAACTAAAACTCATAAATATTAAACAGAAAATTACACCAGAATAATCTACAAAAATCTAGCTGCTATTTCCAGCCCCTATGTTGGAAAATCCCCGCGCGTTACGACGTCACACAAAAGTAGGCCAGACAGGTCACGACCTTGCCCGCATCCTCTAGAAAGTACACAACTGGGGCACAATATTGACCGCTAAACTTCACGCGTACAGTAAACAGTGGTGAATACTCGAGCAGTTTCTGGACTCTTCGGGACTCAACTCCGTGTGTCAAAAGATAATCAATTCCGCACTACGTGTGAACGAAAGTGAAACTTACTGAAACGGTACGTGATTCGTAATCATGATAGCTCAAATAAACATCGGATCGTTTCCTACGATTTATGCATGCATGCTCTCACAGAACAACACAACCACAATCGTAACACTGTGATTTTTTTCACTAAAGAAGCAACGTTTTTCTCCTAGTTAAGATCGTTTCAGAGGTGGGTGCCGAGAAACTTAAAAACAATTTCAGCATGTCTACCATGAATAGTGAGGGGAACAATGTCACTTTTGATTTTCCTGAAATCCATGACCATTTCTTTGGTTTTAGGCTCATTCAGGTCAAGGTTATTATCAGAACACCAGCCAACAAGTTCATCTACTCTCTCTCTCTCTCTCTCTCCCCCTGTATGCTGTTTCATTGTTGTTTAAAATAAAACCGTCAACAATTATGTCGTCAACGAATTTAACTGTAAGGGAGTTATCATCCTTTGATGTACAATCATGGGTAAAAAGAGAGTATAACATAGGGGACGAAACACAACCATGGGGTGCACCCGTGCTCAGTGTGACGGGCTTAGAAAAGCGACTACATGAACCAGATGAGTGGTTAAATCCACTTTTAAACCAATTATTTGTAACCCGTGTTGACTGGTGGGAGCACATATAATGCGTCAAAGGATTGCCCCACCCCTGTCAACTTTAAACAACGGACCATGACGCCAGCCAATCAGACTTGAACGTAAAATTAACTAGGGGGAAACAATCCCGCGGGACCTGCCTACACCTATATCACCCGGACCCCCGAGTAGTTTCGCCACTCAATAATGAGACCCAGTGGACTGCGAAAATCAAATCCCCCGTCATCTACCGCACCGAAATACACCATGGCAAACAACGAAACCAGCGGAGCGACCGACATCGCCTCACAGCCGAGCGCCCTCGACTCTCTACTAAAAGACAACAACTCGGGAGAAATGCCGACCAAGGATACCACAAAAGACGCTTTAGCAACGTGGAGGAATGTCACCACAGCGAAGGAGGCCATGCAAATTTACATGGCACACGGCGAGGATCTCTGCCAGTATGTTTGATTTGGGAGGTAGCGAAAACACAGAGGCAAATGGCCACCATACAAATTAAGACTGAGATGACTGAGACGCAGTGGAAAGGAGGGAACGGAGATGGACGGCAACACAGACACGCATTGATCATATGTTTATTCAATTAAAGTCGGAGCAGTTACTGAAAGTAAGGAACGTACAGTCTATAACTCAACGGACACAGAGATTACTCTGAACTGAGGTAGTCGCTACAGCTCCAAAAACACATGGCCCCACGAGCTCCTTAGCATCCGCGTTATCGCGGAATTGTTTATATTACAGCGGACGGCAGATGCAGCCGTCCCCGTTAGTCCCTTCCTTTTTGTCCCTTGTCTCCTTGACTGCATGCGCAAAATAAGGTGAACTTGTGTGAAATCATTGAAAATTCTCATCAACTTCATTTTTAAAAAAATGAACTTTAGAATTTTTTAGTGCGTGTACGGGTAAACCGCATTTTTTGGGAAACAATAGGCGCACAGGCCTCTTTTTGTGTTTGTCCTTGCTAAACTACAACATTCTCAGAGAGAGAAAGAGAGGAAACAATAGGCGCACAGGCCTCTTTTCGTGTTTGTCCTTGCTAAACTACAACATTCTCAGAGAGAGAAAGAGAGGAAACAATAGGCGCACAGGCCTCTTTTCGTGTTTGTCCTTGCTAAACTACAACATTCTCACAGAGAGAAAGAGAGGAAACAATAGGCGCACAGGCCTCTTTTCGTGTTTGTCCTTGCTAAACTACAACATTCTCAGAGAGAGAGAAAGAGAGGAAACAATAGGCGCACAGGCCTCTTTTCGTGTTTGTCCTTGCTAAACTACAACATTCTCAGAGAGAGAAAGAGAGATGAAATGAAACTTTATTAAGAGAGAGAGAAGACAACAGCCTAGTGATAATAAAGTGTAAAAATGGTTATAACTAAATAGTGTATACACGGTATAAGTGAAGACACAGTCGTACTATCCGTGAACTGAAAAACTCGAAAAGCTTTTGGTCAGGGAGTCGCAGGAGCAAAAAAGGAGGGGAGGAAATACGCTCGCGGCGGGTTTGATATGTGCCAGATATCTCTCACGACAGCTTGATGATAACTGACTCGCACTCATACTTGCCGGAATTCAGGGACCTTTTTTTCTCTGTCCGTTGAGTTATAGACTGCGTAGAGATTGATGGGTGCCGACCTCTACGCATCCGCTTTAGAACAGCATACACAGACGCATAAATATATAAGCAAAGGATACAGTGGGGCATCGCCCACGCACCCTACGGCACGGACAGCGTGCGACCAGCCCACCGACGACAGCCGACCAATAAGATTCGGCCCGCCACTCGTCATCGACACGCGCACTGCACCAAGCCGCTCCCTCGCACGCGACAAAGCCTCATACGAAGCGAGATTACGTAGGAGACAACAGCTGCCAGCCCTGACTGCGCCAGAAACGACAAAACAACCAAGACGCAAGACTCAACGGAGAACTACAACCAAGAAGGAACTCAAAGATTGTTTTCCACACCTGAAACAGGGTGGTTGAGACTCAATCCCCACACATGAGAAAGTATGGATGGAGCTCATTCCCCACACCTGATAAAGGGTGGATAGAACTAAACCCACCCCCCACCCCACCCCCCACGCCTGATAAAGGGTGGTGTGAAATTTAGCGGAAAAAAGCACCACACGACTGACAAGCTAGAGCCCCGGTAACTACATTGCGATCTTATATTCTGCTGACATTATAACAAGACACGCGTGAGCCAACAACTCAACCGAGGCCAGCAATCGGCCCAACAGTCCTCCACGACAAAGCTCTCAACTGAGTGGCATCTGTCATGAATCGCTACATGCTATGACGTCATACTGTTTGCTTCCGTCAGCAGTCGGAAACGGACACTGCCTATTTCACATCGGCCATAGGACAACGCACAAACTTTAATCCACAACACCAGGCAACATCATTTGTTGGTTACAAAGAATTGGTTTGAAAGCGCACAAAATTGATAGTAGGATTAAAACACTCGCAACAAGCGAGGCCGACTATTGTGTGAAGCACTGGAATAAATTAAGTACCATTTACACCTACAAAACCCGTCATATAGTCTACCACTAAATCGGTATACACGTCAGGCGGCCCACCGTGAGAAAACAACATCCATATTAACAAGCTGACACTTAAGCCAACGGCAGCAATTGCGATAAACAAAACGACAGCCACACCAAAACAGTAGCAGCACTTGAACTACAACACTAAGCTGTTTTTAAAGCGGCAACACAGCGGTCGTAACATCTACACAGAGAGCGAAGCAAATATCAACCTGTCGCAAGTGCAGCAACACAGCCGCACAAACAGCAATATACTATCCCAGTCAGCAACATCTACAAACACGAATACAGAAACAACAACAACAACATTAAATCTGAGATTTATCCGTCAAAATGGACGAATTAATAAACAAAGCATATGACTCCCACGCGACAATAGACGTCCATGCACGCAGACTCCCAACGCTTTCTGACGTCTTATCGCGGCTAAGCCCCGCTGAGCAGGTGACCGTTGACGTGACAGGCACAAGCGCCGTGGGAAAAGGAGACGCGTTGATACAATCGTATTCCGACATGAAAGCATAATTGCACTAACTGGATCTTGCAAGGATTTAAAAGCGATCCGCATAATTTACATTAGTTATGCCGCGTCAGGAGCCACATTTACATGCATGGACCGCACTGACAACAATGACCATGTCCAGATGTAAGGAATAACATGCGACACAGAGAAATACACCAAGGAATGGACTGAGAATTGTAGCCGGTTCCCTGATGAGTAAATCTGAGCCTGTAGTTACTAACTACGAATACCGATCGAAACGCCCCCGAATGCATCACATTCTTATGCTCGGATATTGATAGGCGTCGGGACTAGAACGACAGGACGCATACCTGGGTGGGACATGTCTTTTATTACCCTACTATACAACACTTTTGACACACTGCGTCGCTCAGACAATGTACACACATATTTCCTAACCTCGTCTTTTATGCTATTACAGATTTCCAGAACAATCCAGCAAATTCACACAACTCAACCAATCAAAAAAGAAAACGTAACCAAAACTCATTAATATTAAAAAGAACCCTTTAGAAATAACTACAGCTTTGACTAATATCAAAGATAATGGATGACCAAGATTGGACAGTGGCACACTTCTTATATTAGCGAAAGCGTACCCGCGGCACGAGTTACTTGCCCTTGAAAGCGTGTTCGCGGTCAGCGTTCCTTGTGTGTACTGTGTAATATGTCGTAACTTCGGCGTGGCCTTTGCGCAATAAAAATAAATATGCGATTGTTTATGCTGGGTTTATACGACTATATTTATATAAAAGCAGTGACTTTATTTCGTTCTGTCTTTTAAATCCTCTATTTTTATTGATTATTCATCTAGACAACATATACATAGATATCTCATGAACAAGCTTGCTGGCCGTTTGTAAAAAAAAAAAAATTAATGTGCTTTGGGGGTGCAGGTAGGGTGTGTGCAAAAACATCTATACAATGAATAAAACATACTCTTTGTGACTTTTGATATGAGTTGTTAGGGAATTCTTTATGCAGTCTTTTCAATGTTTGAAATAACCTCCATTCCCACACGCCCCTCCCCCTTTGTTTTGATAGCTTTGTTTAGTTGTAATTTTTGTAAGTTTTATTTCAATGTATTTCTTTTTGTTTGTTTTTTGTTTATGTTTTGTTTTGTGGTAGACATAATCAGTTGAATGGTTGATTAATCTATTTTGTTGTTTGTTTACATTAATTTTAATATAGTTGTTACATGTAATTGACCTTTCCTTTTTGATTTTGTGTGCATGTACAAAAATTAAAAAAAACAACAACACTGTAATGACAGATTGATAGCTTATTAAAACGATACTTTTTGTTTTTAATACACAAGACAGTAAGGCCCATCCTCCGATCTGTGCGAAACAGATCATCAATGTGTTTCCATTGTACATTTTCACTGCCAACTTTGAAATCATTATTTTTCAGATTGTTGCTGATTGTTTCTGATTGTTTCTGACGTTCTTCAGTAGATGGGGTGGGTCATATAGTACATGAATCTTCTTGTCATTGTGCATGAAGAAGGGAGCTTCTTCCTTTATCCCCCACCTGGGTCTGCCCTGGGGGACCTGGGTGGGGTTAGGTACTTTTTAGTTCCCAGGGTCACCCTGGTCAGCCCCACAGGGTGAGTTTTTCTCTCTATTCTGGGGCATGTGTTTCTGTCTACCCTTTGTCCATTCACCTGTATTTGCCTTTTTAAAACTCTCCCTACTGTCTGCACTGCCTGTAGCTCTTGATATTGGATGTGTGTTGCTAAATGGTCTTAGCTTTATTTAGGCCCCATGTGTTAGGTTTATTTAACGTATTTGACCAGATGGCGACATACATTCAATGTTCTGTTTATTTATTTTTTTTTCACAAGCAGTGCAGGCACGTCCTGAGAAAGCCTTGTTGCTGTCGGGACGTTAAGCAATGTACAATCAATCAATCTTCCTTTACATTTAGTGATGAGAACGCGCTTCTATTGTTCGACCCTTGATCTGCGATGACCACTCGCACATCCAATCCTGTGTGGGTCACCTTTTCCACACACTTCAGAAGTAGATCTTTCAAGCGGTCACTCCGCATGGGGCGACTTGACAAAAAATACCCCACAGGCTGTTTCCAATTTATTGCGAGAGCCCTGACCATGAAAACAGTTGCATGGTTTGCAGCAAACATTGTCCTTGAATCTCCAAAATCTTCAAGACCTTCTACCCTGTCATTTGTAGCATCATATGTCACTTGCTCTTTAATAGCCACTTCATCAAACACAATTGCACACACATTGGCTAAGGGTGGCAATGACTTCACTTTCAGGCCTAGTGCTTGCAGAATGTTGTCACTGAAGCCAGGCTGAATTTGTACATTGTACACGACTCTCTTTAATGTCTTAACTGTTGGCAAGAGTCAACACTTTCCCCAACAGTTTGTAGGCTCTTGGTGATGCATGATAGATTGTCAATGCAAGAGTCTTGTCAAGATCAGTCCACTTCCTACCCATTTTTGACATGCCTGCAATTCGGAGCTGACGGTTGACTAGAGCTGCTGTCTCAGGAGGAAGAATTTCCTTCATCTTTTTCATCAGCACTTTGATGTTTGTTTTCTCTTTTGGGGTTTTGGGGTTTTGAATCTTGCATTTCAACTTGCTGATTTTCTTTTCTCTCCGAAGCAGCCTTGCTTTCAGCATTTTCACCGTAGAGGTCAAGGAAGCAACTTTTTCTTCTTCGGTGCCTGAAACATACACATATCAAGACTTACCACTGTGTTGTCATATATCAATTACCAAGTTTTGTATTAAAGATTAGCTGTAATTTCTCCAGCACTAGGTTTAATAACCGCAACCATGACAGAGAAAGGAAGAGAATTCTAACAACTGAAGCTTCAATCTTATTATGATGCTTGGACAGAGAAAGGAAGAGAATTCTAACAACTTGAGCTTCAATCTTATTATGATGCTTGGACAGAGAAAGGAAGAGAATTCTAACAACTGAAGCTTCAATCTTATTATGATGCTTGGACAGAGAAAGGAAGAGAATTCTAACAACTTGAGCTTCAATCTTATTATGATGCTTGGACAGAGAAAGGAAGAGAATTCTAACAACTGAAGCTTCAATCTTATTATGATGCTTGGACAGAGAAAGGAAGAGAATTCTAACAACTGAAGCTTCAATCTTATTATGATGCTTGGACAGAGAAAGGAAGAGAATTCTAACAACTGAAGCTTCAATCTTATTATGATGCTTGGACAGAGAAAGGAAGAGAATTCTAACAACTGAAGCTTCAATCTTATTATGATGCTAGGACAGAGAAAGGAAGAGAATTCTAACAACTTGAGCTTCAATCTTATTGTAACCGGCTGATGTGGTCCTCCAGCTGAGACGCTATGATGTGTTTTTTTTTATACCTTTACCCTCTGGCCACCAAAGTCTCTAAGCCTTTGTGCTACCCACGCTTAGTCAGGGGCCGCAACCCAGCAACGAAGTCAGTCAGCTAGTCATTTTGTAGTAGTTGTGTTAGTGAGTCCGTGTGCTAGCCTCTATAACTTTGTAACGGCTTTACCGATCGAGAATCCGTAACTCACATCAGTTTCCTCATGCAACTACCCTTCTACTCATATGCTCTGTGTTTAGTGATTTTATGATCACCATAGTTCAATTAGCGATTTGCTTACTTTTACAAATTCCAGTGAGCCCTCCTAGCCTACTTTAAAATTTAATAATAAATTCCTAGGACTTCCCTCCTGAATATAGTTTTTGGTAGGTTGTAGCTATTTACATTTCCTGTCTTTTACGTCAAACCCGAAGCCTTTGTGATAAGTAATTATTGAGTTATGGCTCTTTTTGTAGTACCTCGGAAGCACAGATTCACCCATTTTTTGGTCTGTCTGGGACCGTTTCTTTGTCCGCGCCGAGTTGCTCTCTTTGCGGTTCGCTCGCAGAGTATTTAAGCCGGTCAGTGCCAGAGCGGGAAGTCTTTGTCCTAAGAGTTGCCCCACTGACCGTATAGCGACCATCACTCTGAGCCATCACTGAGCTTTTCTTCAACCATATCTCCACTGGGATATTCGTAAGTTATGTTCTTGTTACATTGTGCATTGATGAATGATGTTATTTTATCCACCAGCTGTTTATTGGAACTGATGAAGAGTTTACGAGCTAGATTGTCGGTTTTGCCCTGTGTCTGACAGTCGGCCATTAGCGGCCTTTCTTTTGATACGATCGCAACAAGTTGCTTCGCGACTGTTTTTGAAAACCTTGTTCCCATTTCGCCTGATGTCTAAGTGTTATAGTTTCCTTTGCTGTCGAGTAGCATACTTTCAGTGCCAGATTATCCGCTGAATTTATGACTGTTGTGGCTGGTCGACCGAAAGTTGAACGAAGAGAGAGGCAGGACTGAGTGATCAGTTCGTTGCAGTGTGACGCACGCTTTCATTTCGCTTCGTTGGCACTGTGCCAATTTTGTTTGTAACACTCTGCGTATTTGAAGGAAGTATTTAGATCAGTAGCTCAGACTATAACCAGGGCAAAACAACATGACAGCTATTTTTATGCAAACTTGATTGTTGTACTGATCCCGAAGATGCTTGCAGTGCTTGTTGTTTTGCTTGATTCATTTGTTGGTTTGATTTGCCATCGAATGTTTGTTTTGAGATTACATATGATTTCGATACGTTATTTGTATTGTGTGCTTGATGCATTTTATTTCATGTTTAATTGGGCTTTCTTGCCGCTGCTCCTTTCTCACCTTGTCGTGCTTAGTTCCGCGTAAATTCCACTCAGGCAATACGTGTGACGTCACGAGTGCTAAAATAGACAGCCATCTTGGACTGACCTTGACCCGCTATTTGTCGTCTGCTTGTTTACATTGGGTCGAGCAGAGTAATGCGACAGATTTCTACCTTTCCAAATTTAGTGTATGATCGGCAGTGTCTGATTATAACGTTAAATACATTCAACTAACTGGTCAAGGCTTTTACTTTGATCTGTTACAACAAGTGGCAACACTCGCTGATTTTCTGGGTAGTCGGTTGCACACTCCTATGAAATGATCCTTTTCTCTACGGCTTAGTGCATAGTAATTATTAGTGAGTTCGACGTATGCGCACATGGCGCCCCTTATACGTATATTATGTGACTAAGGATTAAAGGCACCGGCAGCCTGTTTTAGTAAAAGTCCTTAAGGTCCGGATCCACACTCTTGATGTCACATTAATTGTTCATGTTTTACGATGCAGATTTCTCTCTCTCTCTCCCTCTTTCACATGTTGTGTCGGTCTGGGATTGTGCATTATATGGCCTAGTGTCGTTTGGTCCGGGATTGCAGATTGACACAGTGTTTGGCCATTATGCGTCACTTAGTAATTCCAGTGTAGTGTTTGTCTGTGATTTTGCATCCTGCGGCCTGGTGTCGTTGGGTCCGGAATCGCAGACCGACACATGAGCTGAGCTTATAGCGTGCTAGGTTGTGTTGTAGTCGTTTCCCATTTTATTACATGTTCGGTTACTGGTAGTGTTTGTATGATTTGCTTACTCTATGGTCATGATGCCTTGAATGCCCTGATTTGCATGCTGATTCCATGCTTCGTTGCCATTTAATATCATGATGTGTGGTATGGTTGATCATGTGTATCTTTGATGATTATGTGACGCCTTATATTGATCTTTTGGCTTTAATTATAATTTAGTGCCAACATGACGTTTCAGCCTTAAGTTATGACTCAAATTAATAAGTTGGTTCATTTAGTGAATACAGTATTTGTATGATGCAACTTTCTGGTACCATTTCTGATATGTTTTGTTGTATTTGTCCTAGGTGCTGTGCTGTTTGTTTTCCTGCTATTTGATAAACCACAAATAAAAGTACGTCAACGCGACCTCTGCTTCGGCTTCTTATATTCCCCAACCTCAGCACCCACAAACACCGGGTTCACACAAGTTCACATTATTATGATGCTTGGTATAATCAGAGACGCCAGCACCCTTCGAAATATTGGGGGTGGGAGTGTGGGGGGATGGTCAAAATGCCTTCTGACCTTGGGGTGGGCGTGGGCGCTTGGGGAACATAATGGCACCTATCGCGTGATCTGAACTAATTTAAATAGAGTGTAATGAATTTCTTGCCTAGTAATATTTTTTAAATATTATAGGGGGGGGGGGGGGAGAGGCAGTCTGAGACATTGAATGTTATTATCATCATCTTAAAAAAAATGTGATGATGATGAGTTTCATTATTATTATTATTGTTTCATTACTACTATTCTCATTATTGCTTAACATTTTGTGGTTTTAAATACTCTATTTCCATGAGATACAACAGTTCAGACCCCCAAATAATAAAACTCACCCTTGCGCAAAGTTCCTCTGGCAAAGTTGGGAGCTTCTTCTTCTGCACTTGTGGGACTGCAGCTTGGAAGTTCTTGATCCTGGATTTCAGCAAAGTTATCCTCCTCCTCCTCTGTAAACATACACACATAAGGAGAATGAATGTAATGTGTAGCAGAAATGCACAGTGAAAGGGGGAGGGTAAGGAGGCAAGTACCAGGTTATTGTAGGGGGACACTAATTAAAACTAAAGGCATGCATAATTACTCATCATCATCATCATCATCAGTCCCTTGCCCGAACTGGGCGTTGGGGGGACTGAAAGGCAGCAGCAACAGACAGTGCTCTCCACTGAGTTCTATTTTGGGCGGTGGCAAGCAAGTCTGGCATCTCGAGTTCGGTCCATTCTTTTATGTTTGCGACCCAACTCTTTCTCTGACGACCTCGCCGACGACTTCCTTCGAGAGTGCCTTGGAGGATAGTCTTGGACAAGGTGTTGTGTCGGGTCACGTGGCCAAACCAAGCAAGCTTGCGCCGTTTCACGGTTGCCAGAAGGGGTTCATGTGGGCCCACCAGGGAAGTGACGATGCTCCATACATATTCGTTGGTCTTGTGCTCGCGGTACGAGATGCGGAGCAACTTCCTCAGGCACTTGTTCTCAAAGGCCTGGATTTTCTTTTCTGAGTCTGCAAGCAGTGTCCAAGTCTCACAGCCGTAGAGTAGAATAGACACTACGAGGGACTTGTAAAGCCTGTACTTGATGGTGAAGCTGATGGAGTTACTTCGCCATATCCTGTCCAGCCTGGCCATTGCGGATGTTGCTGTACCTATCCTGATACGGATCTCTGCTATGCAACTACCGTCTTTGGACAGGGTGGCTCCCAAGTACTTGAAGCTATTGACCTCTTCTAGCTTCTGGCCGTTCATGTGAATGTTGCTGCTGCTGTCGCTTGTGGTGTTGATCATCACTTTGCTTTTATCCGTACTGATCTCCATGCCATAAGACCCTGCGCTACTTGAAAGTTTGTCTGTCAGGTTTTGGAGCTCACTATTGCTGCCTGCCATGAGGTCAATGTCGTCTGCGAATCGAAGATTGCACAGGGATCTGCCACCAATAGAGATTGAAGTATGGTGGTCGTGGAGGGTTTCCTGCATGATCTTCTCCAGGAATATGTTGAAAAGGACAGGAGAGAGCAGGCATCCTTGACGGACACCGATCGTCGTCCTGAAGAACTCGCCTGACTGATTGTTAAGTAGAACCGCGCTGCAGGCGTTCTTGTAAAGCGCTTCTATCATTTGGATCAGTCCCTCCTCTATGTTGAACGATCTCATGACTTGCCAGAGTCCGTCGTGCCAGACGCGATCAAATGCTTTCCTGAAATCAATGAAGTTGTGGTAGAGTTCGCGCTGATGCTGCAGATGTTTCTCGATCAGGACGCGGCAGTTGAAAATCTGCTCTACAGTGCTTCTTCCAACTCTGAAGCCAGCCTGTTCTTCTGCCAGCAGTTCCTCGGCGAAAGTTTTGAGGCGGTTGAGAATGATTCTAAGCATTACTTTGCTAGGGTGACTTATCAGACTGATAGTTCTGTAGTTCTGGCACTGTTTCAGGTTTCCTTTCTTGGGGAGCGGGATCACTAGAGACTGTGTCCATTCTACTGGCCATTTCTTTTGCTCCCAGATCTTTTGACAGAGTGTAGTGAGGACCTTCGTTGTTACTTCTCCTCCATGTTTCAACAGTTCAGCAGGTACGTTGTCTACACCTGGAGACTTTCCTCCCTTCAGGCCGCGTACGGCTGCTTCCACCTCTTCAGCTAACACTGGCAGGTCTTCAGCCTTCCTGGCCCCAGCCTGGTTGTTTTGGAGGATGCTGGTGTCTGGCTCAGCCTTGTAGTTATACAAGTCTCGGCAGTACTCAGTCCATCTGTTTAGTACAGCAGTGTTTTCCGTAAGGAGTTGGCCGCTGCTGTCTTCGATGACTGTGGCTGTTCGCTGTTGAGTCTTGGTGAGGGTCCTTAGCGTTTCATAAGCCTTCTTGCTGTTGCCGTTTGCCATGCCCTCTTCCACGCTACAACACTGGTCTTCAATCCAATCTTCTTTGGCTTCTTTCATCCTCTTCCTGATCTTCTTGTTGACAAGTCTGTACTTGTTTGCTGATGTGAGGTCTTGGCCTCTCTTTTTCTTCCAGGCTCTCCTCTCATCACAGAGATCGAGGATGTCATCGGTGACCCAGGGCTGTTTGCGCTTCCTCTGCTTCCCCAGCACTTCTTCTGCTGTAGAAAGTAACACCTCTTTTATATTTCCAGCAAGGGTGTCTACGTCACAGTCCAAAGTAGCCAAGGCTGCAAATCTGCCTCCCACCTGGGCTTGGAAGAGCTCTTCTACTTCCGGGTCTTTTAGCTTCTGGAGGTCGAATCTGATGCGAGGGCTCTTGCTATCTCGTTTCAATGCCAGCTTCAACTTGAGGCTAGTAAGGACGAGGTTGTGGTCGCTGCCAATATCAGCGCCAGGAAAGGACCTCGTTTGTGCTTTGTTAACGCTGGATTTGAATCGTCGAGGCAGCAAGATGAAGTCAATCTGGTTATGGACCAGGCCTCCTGGCGATTGCCATGTCACTGTTCTTGACTTCTTGTGTGGATGGAGGGTATTAGCAACGGTGAGACGGTGACTCTGTGCGAACTCTAAAAGTCGCAGGCCTCTGTCGTTTGTTTCTCCAAGACCAAACTTGCCAGCTGTTCCTGCCCATTGTTGGTAGGCGTCAGGGCCGATCTTTGCATTCCAGTCACCGAGGACAGTCAGAATGTCTTTCTTAGGTGTTTTCTTGATGATGTTGTCCAGTTGTTCGTAAAATTCTTCTATTTCTTCATCATCATGATCTGCTGTTGGAGCGTATACTTGAATGATAGTGATGTTGTGCGGTCGGGCGGAGATGCGGATGGAGATTAGTCTGCTTGACACGGGGGTGCAGCTGATGACAGTTCCAGCCACCTCTTTCCTTACGATAAAAGCTACGCCATGTTCGTGCTTGGTTTCTTTTCCGCTGAACCAGATTTTATGGCCTTCATCTGTTGTTGTTTCTCCGAAGCCTGTCCATCGAACTTCTGCAAGTCCTACAATGTCCCAGCGATAGCGCTTCAACTCGTGGGTGAGTTCCTTCACTTTGCCGCATAATTACTACAAGCAGCATATAAAATAGGCACTATGTGATCACTTCTATTTCGCAGTTTTCAATGCCTTAGGACTGTGACAATTATTTAGAGAATGAAATTGAATACATGTGCCTTCCCACACTTCTGGGGGGGGGGGGGGGGTCATCCATTATCTTTGCTAATATCTAGGCATATTCGATACAATGTTACGAAATGTCCCTTCTATATGAGAGCTGTCCCCGCTGTCAAGTGTCTCTACCTTTTGTCTTTGACCTGATTCTGATGTTGAATTATCTCCTTTTGAAAAAAAAAAACCCACCCGGGTCTGCCCTGGGGGACTTGGGTGGGGTTAGGTATTTTTTAGTTCCCAGGGTCACCCTGGTCAGCCCCACAGGGTGGGGTTTTTCTCTCTATTCTGGGGCATGTGTTTCTGTCAACCCTTTGTCCATTCACCTGTATTTGCCTTTTTAAAACTCTCCCTACTGTCTGCACTGCCTGTAGCTCTTGATATTGGATGTGTGTTGCTAAATGGTCTTTTAGCTTTATTTAGGCCCCATGTTGTAGGTTTATTTAACGTATTTGACCGGCTGGCGACATACATTCAATTTTCTGTTTAGTTTTTTTTTCACAAGCAGTGCAGGCACGTCCTGAGAAAGCCTTGTTGCTGTCGGGACGTTAAGCAATGTACAATCAATCAATCCTTTTGAAAAAGTCTCGCAGATCTACCAATGCGTCAGTGAGTTCTATAAGGGGCGCAGGACATACGTGTCATTGATTTGTCAAACGTCTTTTGTCATAACGTAACTTACAAGTCACAATTTGACCAAGTCACAATTTGACCGAATACTGCCCGAAAGCCGCGACAAACAGCGGGCTTATGCAAACACTGTTTATAACAAATCATGCGGGTATTAATGTGAAGATAGTTTGTTTGTTTTTTCGTAAAAGAAAAACCAAACTTATGTTGCCTGTTTCAAAAAGTGGTGCCGAGAATTAGTTAATTTTCACACATAGGGGTAACAGGTCACAGTTGACCTAATCGTACCCGACAGCCGAGACGAACTGTAGGCTTATGTAAATACCTTCTTTTTTTTTTTTTTTTTTTTTCTTTTTGAAAAATCATGCGATTATTAATTAGATTGCTCTTTTCGTAAATTTTTTAAATTGTTTTAAAATTAATCCCGAATAATTCGTGAAATTAATCCCCAAAACGGGAAACTATTTTTTCCAAAAAATATTTAATTATCACTCAAAGCGTTTAAGAGGAACAATGCTGGTTAACAAACTCACTCAATGTCTTCCATTAATCTAGCGATATGCATAATATCTAGTAAAAATAAGAAAAATTACGAACTCCAGTGTGGATCAGCCGGTTTTTTTTTTAAACGGCCATTTTCTCGCCAATGTGCATCTTAATAATATTTTTTTAATAATTTTTTTTTTAAAGCCTCAGTTTTCCTTCGGAAGGCTGAGCTGCTATTTTTCAGGGCTGTTAATTTAGCCCCAAACCACACCCAATTGAGTACCTTGATGCCAAAGTTGGGGTAGGAGCCGATCACCGAAAGCACGATTCCTATGGGACCCTGCTGCTTCTGCTTCTTTTGTAGATGTAAGGGCCTGCTTAGGTCATTAAAGATACAAAGCCGACATATAACAGCAAGTGGCATAGATTTCCATGGTCTCCTGCGGTTCTTTTTCGCCCCTGTGGCCGCAGGGGTTTATGAGAATCTATGCATTTTACAGGCAGGGTATTCTTGCAGACTGGAGTGGTTTTGAGACTGAGACGGTCTAATCCACCCATTAATGACTTGATTGTTTGTGCACTCTCCTTGAGACTTCAAACAAGGGTGACACGTGCCAAGGAGAGTTGTAGATACACGTGACCCGCGTGGCGTAAGGGGCCATGAGAATATATACACTTTCAGAAGAACATGCCTCTTGCAGTAGGGAGCGTTTTCCGTTTTTCCATTAACACTTAGGCTTACATGTGGCATAGATTTTCATAGGCTATATAGGCCTAATTCATGTCGTCTTGATGCCGCAGGGCCCATGATAATCTGTATCTACTACAGACAGAACGGGTTTTGTGGTACAAAACATTTGTCAGATTTTTGCGTATCTTAATTGGATGATCATGAAAAGTAGGATGAGTTGTGAAAGTGACTGACAGACAGGCAGCCTGAGGTCTGACTAACAAAGAGGCGGGGAGCCGAAGGGGCGGGTCAATAGCCCTTTCCCATTTGTAATAAGGAAGTTAAGCACGAGTATCCTCCCTTTGCTACACCGAGTTCCGGCAAGATGGAAGCAGACATAGAACGCATGAACGTGAAACAATTAAAAGATTTTCTTCGAAAACATGGACAACTTGTCAGTGGAAAAAAAGAAGAATTAGTGCGCAGAGCAAGAGGCACATTTCTGCTGCGAAAAGATGTTGAGGATGCTGTCGATGATGCTGTGGAAAGAAATGATGCAGGTCAGTAAACAGTTGACTCCACTGACCACTGCCATATGATATATTATAAATATTTCATATTTGTCAGCATGTGCTTCTTGTGCTTTGGACTCTGTTTATAAATTACATTATTGTCATATGTGTGTGTGTGTGTGTGTGTAAAATTTGATCTGCGAGTTAGTAGTTTTGTAATATAAGTAAAATCAATTATCCCTGATTTCTTATATAAATAAAGTATTCTACATGGCATAAAGTACATGAAATTGTTAATATTAAAAAAAAATTCATAAACTTTATAAAAAAAAAATCAATGTCTGTTTACTTGAGTACCTATGCATTTTTGTAGCGCTATCAAACGTACTTCGAGCAGTCCCCTTTATTATTATTTAATTTAATTTTTTTTTTTTTTTTACAAAATGCTGAGTGCTAACTACTTGCATCTATTTCATTGTCATAGTCAGAGTTCCTTTCAAATAATGAGTATGAAGTTAAAATGATGTAACATGAGATGATATGATTTTTAAAAAAATAAAAAAATATATATAAAAATTAAAAAAAAAGAGAGAGCTATAGGCAACAAGTAGAGGTTTCTAGTAGTTGTTGCATTTTTTTTAAATCGCATATTCAAATTAAACTAATGCAGGCTGTAAAATAGATACCAACATAATCAATATTATATAATATAATATTACTAATTATTTATTTGTTATAAGACTTCTAAAATTACAACTGAGTGTCATTATTATTAGTAATAACACCACAGATGTGTTGTTTAAAACATTTACTGTCAATTTTCATTCATACAGTATTTTTGCTTATTTTACGGATTGGCCACTATTTATCTTGAAAATGAAGTGGTGGAGTGGGTGACACCTTCTTTGTCCTGTTGCTTCGGGGCGATGGCATTGCTGGACTACTACAGTACTAGTACTACTAATACTAATACTATAGATTAGAGGAAATCTCAAAGTGTGATTAATAAATAAAGCTTCATTAAAGAAGACTAAATAAAGCTTCAGTAAATAAAAACACAAGTAATAATTCAAATAATTTACTAACCGTAGAGAGTTTAAAAGTTCGATTCGGGAAAACAGATGGGACATTATCACCAAATACAGGTCCACGTTTTCCAACAAAATGTTCCGAGCAAACAAGTGGATATTTGACCGTGTTATAATCTTGTCGGATCAAACGTAAGCGCTGCTCCCAAGCTCTTTTAAGTTGCTTGTTTGCTGGACAGCTTGACAACTCTTTCGTCAATAATTTTTCCTCGGTGGTTATGGCAAATAACACAGTAATGTTTTCCACCTCCACATACTTTTGCCGATCTAGCCTTTAATGCTGACGCCATTGTCGAAACAGCAGCCGGAACTCAGTGAGCGTTCTCCTACGCTAAAGAGCAGCGAAAGATAACCCGTACTTGATGAGACGTGAGACTGTCCTATAGGGGCGGGAAAATTGAGGGGCAAATAGTAAGGGGCTCAAGAACGGCGGCACAAAACATTTCTACCCGATTAAAACGTTTTAGCTAAGGGTTTGCCCTTATAGTAACCCAAGTAGGCCATGGGACAGAGCCTTTTATAAGGCTTATTTTTTGAGTTCGCTAATATTTTAAGTATATTAAAAAAAAAGAAAGTGTTTCTATATGTATTTTCCGTGCTGATTTTAAATCTGATGAGATCTCCGCTGTAAGTGTGCGCACTGCTTCAGGAAAAGGGGGGGGGGGCAACTCATAATGTCAAACGCGCGATGGAAGTTATGGTTTGTAGCTTGCTGTATGAAAATTGTGTAGTGCAAGCACATATAAACACATTTTAACCTATCAGCATGATATGAGGTTGACGTGTTTTATGAGCCTTTTATGAGGGGGCGGGGGGGGGGGGGGAGGGGGGGCTTCATTTTGCGCACCATACCAAGAAGTAGACCCAAAACAAATTAAAAATAATGATAAAAAAATATGCCGACCTACCGACCCTATTTTTGGTGGCCATGTTACCCTAATCAATGGTGGCCAAATCAATGTTGTTCGAATATTTCTTCAGAAGTTCTGCTTTCGCAAACGCTGCCATAACCTTGTCATCAGATGTTGATGGCAGGGAAGGACCGACTCTTTTGTTTGCATGATATTCTGGATGGGGATCCTCACTCACAGTTACGCTGCGCTTCTTATTCCTTGTCATTGGCTGTTTTTCTTTCTGTGTTGTGACCTCTTCAGTATGTGAGGAATTATCTGGAATTTGTCTCTGCACGATAATTCCATTTGTGTTATGGGTTGTTCCCTTTCCACTGAGAGTTTCTTCACCGAAGTCGTTGTTGTCCCAGGCTAACTGTGTGAAAGTCTTCTTACGAAATCCCTCCGGAATGTCACTTCTAGACACCTGTTGTTCAGCCAAAGCCGTGTCCAGTTCAAGAATCGTGCTGTGGCTCATGGAGTGCCCAAGTCCATTCAAGACACCTATGAGGTTGGACTGACCAGTCCAGTGCCTAACAGCCATGCCAAGGGCATAATGCTTCGGCAAAAACAAACCTCCCCTGTGCGATATGTACAAAATGTCTTGAGCAATGGCAAGGAGCTTTCTCTTGTCACTCTCAAAAACATCAACAAACTTGTTCTCCAGGTCAAATTCATCAGAAGCACCACACATCCATGCCAAGGAGTTGAACAATTCTACAGGAATAACCTCCATAGCACGTTCTGTTGTGATGTCTTTGCTGTCAGGAGGCCATAGGGTTGGCGACTTCACAGACATCACCTGCGCCCGTAGGTACATGATACCATGATACAGGTGCCTCTTGCCGACTTCATCTGCACCTGAAACAAACATTGGAACTATAAATTACAAAAATCAATTAAGGGAACACACAAACACACGCACACAAACTCTCTCTCTCTCTCATTCACTCATTATCCTCACTCATACATGTCATGCAGATAAGAACAGTGGGAGGTGGGTTGGGGGTGTAGTGAAAAATCAGGAGGAATATGAACTCGATGAAGAGGAGGAGGAAGAGGATAAATGTTGATGGAAATGGAGGAGAAGAAGGGTTGAATGTAAATGGAATGTGTATTATAAGATCTGAAGAAATATATGGTCATATCAGAAAAGAAGAAGATAGAAAAGGCACGTTTGAATGAAATCCACAATATCAGTTGAAGAAGGTGAAGAAGAGAAAAGGTAGACACAAAAATATCAATAAGTATATCAAAACATTTTTTTTTAAAAACACGATTTTATGTTCCCTGTACCTGTGGTTTCATATTGTTGTGCTGCAGCAGCCTGTTCACACTCCGATTCACTTGAGGACTCGTCCGTGTCACCAGTCACCAAAAGCTCAGAAACAGTTTTCTCACACAGCACAACCTCACTCTGATTCCTTTGCCTTGGTTTCAAGAAAGTCAATTGTGGAAAGTCACGTGAAATCTTTTGCTTAAGAGACTGAGTCCTGACCACAACATCAGCCCCTTCCACTGACTTGATGATGTTTCCATACAGCTCAGCTAATTTTGACATGCGCAAAACTTCATTTCCTTTAATGAGTTTCTCCAACACAATATCTTTCTTAAAAATGCTGTATGCAGCACCAAATGCTGATGCATCACTGTTGATGTCTGCTTTAGGCCTTTTCTGTGAGCGCATGAAATTGGTGTATGATACTTTACATGTATGGTGGTATCGTAGCTCTGCAGCCACAAGATCTACACCCTGAATTTGTCGAAGAAGATCTTCATCTTGCTTCAGCTGTGCAGCGGCTAGAAGCTCATCATTTGCAACGAGTTCACATCTTTGCAAAGCTTCTCTGCGGCGTTTCCCACTGACTCTGTCTTTTTTATCTTTTCTCTCTCGCTTGCAAAAGATGCACTTCACTGGCAGAACAGAGGAGCAGTGAATAGTCTGATTACCTGTACCAGCCCTAGGTGAGACAAAGTCACTGCTGCTCCTTAGCTTTTTCCTGCTGGGTTCTTGCGCTTCATCACGGGCAGCAGAGACAGTGAATATTAGGCCTTCTTCAGCAACGCTGCGTTCCTCAAATCTCCTCAACCTGTAACATATCAACATTGTCCGCTTTGTTAATAACGACAACCACAATAAACAAATGGTGTCCTCTTTGGACTATTTTTGTACACTTGTTTGTACTTCCATACTAAGTCTGTTTCCAATTAAATCTTAGTATATTGTCGGATATATTAATGTTGTTAACAATCCATCCTTTGTATGAAAAGCAATGTAAAAACTTATCAAATATCTTACTCTAAATGCCGGTTTGCTGCTTTGGTAAGGGAGGGGTTGGGGGGAGTGGGGGGCTGCTTGGTGGGCAGTGGTGATGGGGAAGGGGATGGATGATGGGTCAGGGGTGGGGGGGGGGGGGGGGCGGGGAAGGTGAAGAGGGGCGCGTGAAAATCAACTATTGTAATAACATTTTTCTTCAGATTTTTTTTTATTTACTAACCTACATTTGTGAAAAATATAGCAATTAAATGGTGTAAATATAGGTCCACATTCTTCAAGGTTACATCAAAGCATACATATACTGAAATATTTCAATAAATTTTACCTTGTGCTATCGCAAAATCGGTTGTAGCATTTTCTGTGAAAGCCAAGTCCTTGTTCGTCTGCTTCGCCACTGTTTTGGAAGGTGAAAGAAGACTCAAAATGACGAGCAACATCTCCTTGTTGGCACACAAAACGGACCCATTTCTTTGTGTAGTCCTGCACTTTTTCACACGTTGTTTCGCTGAATAAAATCACTGTATCTTCAATCTGTGTAGCTTCGAAATGAATAACACAGGCCACACAGGGCAATTAGGTTACGCCCCCTTTTCACACACTGTTATCTGTTAGCCTCTTGCAGCATAAAACTATGAACGAAGAACCTTTCTGCCAAAACAAAAAATCCACGCGGAGCACATCACAGGAGAAGCTATTTCAGCAATTCTTAAAAAAATTAAGAGTTAGCGTTTTTCACAACACTCAAATGCACTAAGTACCCCATGACAAAACTGTCGTCTGCAAGCCTGCATACAACCGTGCACATGCCCCAATTAGGCTCCCATGAACACACTAGGTCGACTAAAATTACCCAGATTTTGCTCTTTTTCACACCACCTGTCATGCCTTTTGTTGCTCAAAACGCCAAAAAAAGGCACACAATTGAAGTTTTACACCCTAAAAAAAGGGCAAAAAGGGAGGAAATTTTTTGAACTATTTCTGGCGGAAAAGTTACTACATGCACCGGAAGCAATTGCCCTGTGTGGCCACATGTTTTGGTTGCCATGATTGAGAAGTACGGTGAAAATGCTTGAAATTTTTCTGATTGGTCAATATTCAAGCAGGGGACGCAACTTCTGTCGACTTTTGCTGTTATTGGGTCTCCCATACTCTCCCTTTGTAACTTGTAAACAGACAAATTTGGGATATAATAGTCCATGATTACAAAGCAGTGCGCAACCATTTTGTGGAGATCTCATTTGTTTTAGGATTAACTATATTTAAACTCTTAAAAACAAGTCAAATTTTGTCATATACTTTCAATATTAGCGGAATGAAACGAACGACCGAGTCATCCCATGGCCTAAAGTCTTCTGAGAACATTCAGCGAAGCAAAAAAAAAAAAAAAAAAAAAAAAAAAAAAAAAAAAAAAAAAAAAAAAAATATATATATATATATATATATATATATATATATATATATATATAATATATATATATATATATATATATATATATATATATATATATATATATATATATATATATTCTTGCATATATATATAAAACGCAAAAAATGGAGATTTATAACATGTCTGTAGCAGAGGTCGGTAAGTATATTTCTGATATACCGAATAAGAAATGAGGGATTGACGATGTTGATAACCAAACACTAAAAATGTCGTTGCCTATTACTGTTGAATCCCTTTTGTACATTTGTATGCTGTGCATACATAAGAATATGTTTCCTACATTCCTAAAAGAAACAATGGTAGTTCTCATCCTCAAATCTGACGACCTCGAAGATATCAATAATTACCGACCGACCTCTTTCCTCTCAGCTATGTCAAAGCCTTTAGAGAGGCACATTCACACGCGTCTCCTTAATTTTCTTGAAAAGTACTGGCAAAGGGTAATTTTCTAATCTCTAATCAGTCCGTTTTTCGGCCTTAACCACATATATTGTTGATTGCTGGCAAGAGTCAGTAATTAAAAGTGTAATGTTTGGAGAAATTTTCTTAAACCTTACAAAAACGTTTGATCTTGTAGTCAAGACAAATCATGTGCTACTTATCTCTTTCCAGAAGTCTCATTCAGTGTTGTGTCTGTGCTTTGCAAGGCACGTTTCTTTCCTTGTTGGTAATTAACTGATTCTTTAATGTTCTGTATATATGGTGATGCAGGTCCTCCTTGTGCGACATTAACCAGCGACCATGCAGACGGATCTTCATCGATGCAGAAAACATCCAGATGAAAGATACCTTAGCCTGCAGAGTTCAAGAAATTGGGGTATGTCAAGTTCCGTTAACTATTCACTCTAGGCTGTAGCATTAATAGGTGTCCGTCGAGTCCATACGCATGTTTTTAAGCGTTTATACATCGACATCTAGTATCTTTTAGTCTCTTCAAATTTGAGAGACACTGAGCACGAAATGGATTGTTAACAAAACCAGTAAAGGTTGAATTCGGACACTGATTGAAGGTGTAGCACTGTAATTTCAAGCCCATCAATAGGAGCTTTAGGGATGATTTCTTTAAGATCAGTAGGGTCCCAGCCCTTCACTAAACAAAATGCCTACCCCGCCAGCGGATTTTTTTCTTGCAAAGGCAGTTACATAGTCACCTATCTTCGGCTCGCTGTGGCGGGTCTCGAACGCTTGACGTCATATGATCTTAGCGGAACACGATTAGTACGTTCGGATCCGATGAAAAATATGTAGTGACTGACGAAGCGCGGTACATAATATATCTTACTATGTTATATTATATACAGCCATGCTGTCAACAAACATTTTAGGCTGTGTTTGGTATCATATTAACTTCATTACTAACCGTTCAATGAAGAAGAAACGAATGAAGGCCTGCGAAACAGTATGGTGTGCTCGGTTTTATTTGCGAGGAATTTCAAATGTTCGGCGCTAGCTACATTTAATATAATAGTTGTACACCTCTCTGACTGGACAAGTAATTATCATATTGTCCAACAAACACCAAGAGTCCGGTTACAAACACTCCACACGAGGACACACCAATCACTTCTACCAAGCAACCGGTTTTAAAAAAGGTGAAGATGAAAAGTCAGAAAGTTGTGCTTCATAGTGGTTCAGTGTTGGACACTTTTAGGCTCATGTGCGAAGCAAAAAGTGAGTTTATGTTTTGGGCCAGTGGTCGTCCGTGGTAAATTTTAACGTTGGCCTTTCTCAGAGACTATTCAAGCCACATTCTTCAAACTTGGACCAAAGATACTTTGTAGCAAGACCTTTCTAAACATATCAATTTGAGAGACCTCTCGCAAAGGTCAAGGGGATCAGGAAATAGGTAAAAAATAGCTATATTTTGACACAATTTATTTTTTTCTCAAATACTATTCACTAGTTCAAACCCAAACTTGGTACAGAGATATCTGATAGTAGGACCTATCTATGCATACTAATTTGAATGACTCCTCGGAAATGTCAAAAGTCATAAGAGCTCAGGAAACAGGTCCAAAATAGCCATATGGCTGGCGTGCCGCAAACAGGAAAGCCTGCACGCTCGTTAAACACAATCGGCGCGAAAAAACCACCAGTGCCAGAACTCGCAGAAAGATAGCGTCGACTCTCCCCACAGTTACGTTCCAGTGCCCCCATTGCCCTCGCTGTTGCAGCTGTGGATCCAGGATTGGCTTGGCCAGCCACACCCGCACCCACAATGCACAATGACGACATCATCGGCTTTCGATGGTCTACTCATTATTATGTAAATCGGGAGACTTATAGATATTAATGATATTAATGACATACTTTATAGGATTTACTGACGAAGTCCCCGAAGAGTCGTGATAGTAGCTACCCCACGCCCCTCTATACACTCCGTCAGCTCATGGGCACATTATCTGACTATTGCGTAAATTTCGTGCTTTTGCTGGCCTCATCACCTCTGTTTTGATCCATTTACCTGTATCCCTTCTCTGTCTCTCAGGTCCAACACAAAGCGCAGTGCTAACTGGACTGATTACGAAGTTAAAGAATTAGTTGCCTTTTGGGCAGAAGAGGAAACCCAGTAAAAACGCCTTTCATGTACACGTCTCGCGTGTTCTCTGCACATGCCAATCTTGACACGGTTCCCCCAAAAACACACACACACACACACACACACACACACACACACACACACACACACACACACACACACACACACACACACACACACACACGCACGCACACACACACGCACGCACACACACACGCACACACACACACACACAAACACACACGCACGCACGCACGCACGCACACACACACACACACACACACACACACACACACACACACACGCACGCGCGACATGAAATGGCCTTGTACAAGCTGTACATTTCTATCTCCAACCGCTCGGAACTTGCTCTGTGCAGAAGTCACCCGATACTCCTCCAAAACACATGGCCCTACAAGCCAAGTAGCACCCGCGGAACCGTCGGAATTGTTTATATTACAGCGGACGGCAGAGCAATAGTCCTTTTCCTTTTTTGTCCCCTCCCCCCCCCCCCTCCCTTTCTTTGACTACGTGCGCAAAATAAAACTCAGTGTGAGAAGTCCACGTACGATTTTGTACTAAACGTGTCTTAATTATTATTGACCGTTTTGTTATTATAGACCGCTTTGTCCACTGCAGTTAAATGACCATACTGTGTGTTTATCATTATTGTTGTTCAAACCATGCCAGCAACTCGTGAGTCATCAAATAAAGTTTGCAGCAATGTTGCTGGGAACAACAGACTTGTGATAACAATAAAGTGTTAAAATGGGTCAGTTATCAAGCTGTCCTGAGAGATATCTGGCACATAATTATCAAACCCGGCACAACCGTATTTCCTCCCCTCCTTTTTGCTCCAGCGGCTCCCTGGCTGACCAAAGGCGTTTCGCTTTTCACGGATTGTGGCTGACTGAAAAACATATCTCCACATATACTATAAAATATATAGTTATACCCATTTTAACACTTTATTGTTATCACAAGTCTGTAATATAAACAATTCCGACGGTTCCGCGGGTGCTACTTGGCTTGTGGGGCCATGTGTTTTGGAGGGGCATCAGAGCAAGTTCCGTATGTTGTGCGTGACCCTCTAGTCTAAGTCTGTCACTGATAAAATCAAGTTTTTCAATTCTTTGTTTTTCATACGCCTGTTGAGCTTGTGCAAGTTTCTCAGATGCTTCATTGTGACATTTCATTTCTACTGCAGATTCTTCTCTACCCATTTTTGAAAAGAGATAATTAGAGCCACTGAATGCGAGGGCGTTAACCATCGCACCTCCTATCATAATAGCTATCGTCGCCATATTATTTTTATTTACATAGAAACATTTTCGGGAATAATTCCTTGCTTGACAAGAAAATCTTTTGAGGCAATTGACGCTGTAACAATCGTGATTAGTTTAGCACTGTCTTCCAGATCCAATCTACTGAGGTCTGCAGATTTCAATTTGAGTAGACTTTTTCCCAGCATAGAATAAGCTACTGCTAGTCCACTTATCACGGCGCCGTGATAGACAAGGTTCATCAAGTTCTTTGTGTCATTCATTTTTTAAGGCAAGAAAAATTAAAATAATATTTTTATTAGTGCATGATAAATGGGTCAACGGCTTTGGGTGTTACTGGTAATGTGGCGACTTCTGGTTTTGTTTTTGGCGTGTCTGATTTTTTGGACACTCTACGAGTCTGTGGTTTGTATTTTTTATATAATTGATAACCTACGTAACCAAATCCGAGAACAAATCCGGCAACTATATATTTTGTTGTTTGAGGTTCGGGGTCGGGGTTAGACTTAGTTGTTTGTCTCTCACTTTGATGTGGGTGTGTCAGTCCTGATGGTGCTGACAGTGTTGACGCCTGGTCAGTCACATGAGCCTTTTCTGTTTGCGCTTGAAGCTGTAATTTTTTTTGCCTGTTCCATTCGGCTAATTTTTTCCCCGCCTCAATGCGGCCTGGATTTTTTAGCCTTAGTCACAGTTTGAACCTGCGTCAAAACAGGGTCGGGGTTCTGTTGTGTAGTCATCTTGTTCTCGTCCATTTGATCCTTCCTTTTCTTTCTCTAGAAAATTTATTTTCGAAAAATCTATATGACTCCCAGTTACCAGCAAAGTTACAGACGAAGCAATTCGTGAATACTATTTTGTCACAGGTAATGACATGTCTATCCCAAAACCAAAACTAAGTGACTATTACAAACCAAGCACACAACAAAGAAATAGAGAGATAATCTTTGTTTTAGTGGGAATGACATTTGTTTATTTTACTGTAGGTTTCATTGCTAGAAAAAATGGCAGCCGAAAATAAACTATCAAAAATATATTACTCTCCATCAGGGTATTGGAAAGGAGCAACGGCTATTCAGAAATTACATGCCGCTGTGGGCGGAGATATAACACTCGATCAGGTCAAGCAGTGGGCAGACGATCATGGGCAGTGGGCAGATGTTCACATCTGCACGGGACATAGACGACCCCGCCCTCCACGAGTCGCCTGCTGCCTTGCAGGCCTGGCCGCTTGGCTGCGGAAAGGCTAAGGGAGGAAACCCCTGACATCAAAGCCCCCGTGTCTCCGGGGAAGGCTTTTGAGCCAGAGACTAGGACAAGGACAGTCTGATATAAAACCTACGACCCGAGGACCTCGATGCCATCGTCCCAGCTTGCTAGTCCATGGCAGATGAACCAAGGGTTTAAAGGGTGGGGCCAGTACTGCGCACACTGCACTCCACCAAAAAGCTCCACCGCGCAGGCTTTAGGAAACGTCCACGGACCATGACACTGACCATTCCAAGTCCTGTAGCGACGGGCGAGGGGCGAAACGGCAGGTGAAAGATGTCACTGGAAGCCGCAGTCTCAAACCTGCATGCAGGCGGTTCAGGATATTGGTCGCCTGATGTTGACCTGGGGATGACAACATCACTCGGCACACCCTGAACGACCAAGCAGCCTTCTCTAGGGACAGCACTGCTTGCTCCACACGGAGAGGGGCCTAGAAAAGGTGGCCTAACCAAAGCTCGTCCCCTCGCAACCCAGTTGGCTAGCCGCGGTCAACGGGCATCTTCTCCTGCGGTCAAAAAACAAGAAAGAATAACGGATCCACTCTCATGACGACCACGACCGGACTCAACGTAGCATGCTGGAACGTCCGAACCATGCTCGACAAAGCAGACAGCGGACGCCCTGAACGTCGCTCCGCCCTCATTGCCCATGAATTGCGGAGGTTAAACATCGACATCGCCGCGCTCAGCGAAGTACGCCTTCCGGACGAAGGCAGCCTCCAAGAACTTGGTGCTGGGTACACCCTCTACTGGTCAGGCAGGCCTGCATCAGAAAGACGGCTCTCAGGCGTGGGTTTCATGGTCAAGACATCCATTGCGACTAAGCTGGAAAACCTACCAACGGGCCACTCAGACCGCATCATGTCCATGCGCCTCCCACTGAGACACCAGCAACACGTCACCCTTCTCAGTGTGTACTCCCCAACCCTCCTGGCAGAGCCTGCTGAAAAGGACAAGTTTTACACTGACCTGCGCAGCCTCCTACAGAGTACCCCTGCAGACGACAAAGTCATCATCCTTGGCGACTTCAACGCCAGAGTGGGCCAGGACTCTGAAGCCTGGAAAGGAGTCCTCGGCAAGCATGGCGTGGGGAACTGCAATGACAATGGCCGCCTACTGTTGGAGTTCTGTGCGGAGCAGCAACTGGTCATAACCAACACTACTTTTCAGCAAAAGGACAGTCGAAAGACCACCTGGATGCATCCTCGCTCCAAACACTGGCACCTTATCGACTATGTCCTAGTGCATCAGAGGGACCGCAGTGACGTCCTCCTCACCAGAGTGATGCCCAGCGCAGAGTGCCACACTGACCACCGCCTTGTCCGCTGCAAACTCAGGCTCCACTTCAAGCCAAAACCCAAGAAATGGGGGCCCCCCAAGAAAAAGCTTGATGTTGCCAGCCTTCAGCGTGACGATATGAAAGCTGCCTTTCAAACAGATTTACAGCGCAGGCTCAAAGACACAGCGGACCCAGTAGACTCCTCCCCTGAAACACTTTGGGAACAACTTAAAACTGCTATTGCAAAATCCTCTGCAGAAGTCTTGGGTTTCGCCAGAAAGAAGAACAAAGACTGGTTTGACGAAAACGATGTAGAGATCCAGGAACACCTAGCAAAAAAAAGAGCCGCCCATCAGGCCCACCTAGCCCAGCCTTCCTGCCCTGTGAAGGTCTGCCTTCCGCCTCGTCTGCAGCAGTCTCCAGCGCAAGCTCAGATATCTCCAGAATGAGTGGTGGACCAGACTTGCACAGAGAACCCAGCTTTGCGCTGACAATGGTGACTACAGGGGCTTCTACGAAGCACTGAAAGCAGTGTATGGCCCCAGGCACCTGGTACAAAGTCCCCTGCGAAGCGCGAATGGCCAGGCACTCCTCACAGATAATACCTCCATCTTGAACCGCTGGTCGGAATACTTTCAGAGCCTCTTCAGCGCTGAGCGCACTGTTCAAGAAGCAGTATTCCTACAAATCCCACACCTCCCAGTAAAGGTTGAATTGGACGAACCGCCCACCGCTGAAGAGACCCTCACAGCCATCCACCAGCTCAAGAGTGGCAAAGCAGCAGGCATTGATGGAATACCGCCAGAGATCTGGAAACATGGAGGCACAGCACTGCACAACAAGCTCCATGACCTCTTTCTCTGCTGCTGGGAGGAAGGAACACTACCAAAAGATCTCCGTAATGCAGTCGTTATCACCCTGTACAAAAACAAAGGCGAGAAGTCTGACTGTTCCAACTAGCGGGGAATTACCCTGCTGTCCATTGCTGGGAAAATCCTTGCAAGGCTGCTCCTGAATCGGCTGGTACCTGCCATTGCTGAAGACCAACTCCCAGAGGGCCAGTGTGGCTTCAGAGCAAACAGGAGCACCACCGATATGGTCTTTGTGCTGAGACAGCTACAGGAGAAGTGCCGCGAGCAGAACAAAGGGCTGTACGTAACATTTGTCGACCTAACAAAAGCGTTCGACACTGTGAGCAGGCAAGGCATGTGGCAGATCCTGGAGCGACTTGGCTGTCCCCCAAAGTTTCTCAACATGATTGTCCAGCTACACGAGGACCAGCAAGGCCAGGTCAGACTCAACAATGAACTCTCAGAACCATTCCCTATTCTCAACGGAGTAAAGCAGGGCTGCGTGCTGGCACCGACCCTCTTCACCATCTTTTTTAGCATGATGTTGAAGCAGGCCACAGTGGACCTCGATGATGACGATGCAGTGTACATCAGGTATCGTCTCGATGGCAGCCTGTTCAACCTCAGACGACTGCAGGCCCACACAAAAACCCTAGACCAACTGATTCGTGAGCTGCTTTTTGCTGATGATGCTGCCCTCGTTGCACACACAGAGAGAGCCCTGCAGCGCATCACGTCTTGCTTCGCATATGCTGCCCAGCTCTTTGGACTCGAGGTCAGTCTGAAAAAGACAGAGGTCCTCCATCAGCCGGCACCCAAGACAGTGTATCGCCCTCCTCACATCACCATTGGCGAGTCTGAACTAAAGTCAGTGCACCAGTTTACTTACCTTGGCTGCATTATCACGTCGGACGCCAAGCTGGACAAGGAGCTTGACAGCAGGCTGGCAAAAGCGAACAGCGCTTTCGGGCGACTTTTCAAGCGGGTGTGGCACAATCAACAGCTGAAAACAAGCACCAAGATCAGCGTGTACAGAGCTGTGGTCCTCACCACCCTGCTGTATGGTTCCGAGTCCTGGGCCCTCTACCGCAGCCAACTACGACTCCTCGAACGCTTCCACCAGCGCTGCCTGCGTACCATCATGGGCATTCACTGGAGTGACTATGTCACCAACGTCGAGGTCCTTGAACAGGCTGAAACTGTGAGCATCGAGGCTTTGCTGCTGCGGACACAGCTCCGCTGGGCGGGGCATGTCTCCAGGATGGAGGATCATCGCCTACCAAAGATCACCCTGTTCGGCGAGCTTGCTACTGGACACCGTGACAGAGGGGCACCAAAGAAGAGATACAAAGACTGTCTCAAGAAGTCACTTAGTGCCTGCCAAATCGACCACCACCAGTGGTCTTCGCTTGCTGCGGACCGTGACACCTGGCGCTCCACCATTTACAAGGCAGCTGTCTCCTTTGAGGACTCTCACAGAGCTAGCCTTAAGGACAAGCGGCTCAGGAGAAAAAACAGAGATGCCGCAGCTCAGAACCCTGGCCATACCTTCCCCTGCAGCCACTGCGGTCGAACCTGCCTGTCTCGGATTGGCCTCCGCAGCCACGAACAAGCCTGCAGACGTCGTGGGCAACTCCTATAAAATCTTCGTTCGCGAAGTCAAGCCAAGAGAGAGAGAGAGCAAGTTCCGAGCGCTTGGAGATAGAAATGTACAGCTTGTACAAGGCCATTTCATGTCGCGCGTGCGTGTGTGTGTGTGTGTGTGTGTGTGTGTGTGTGCGTGCGTGCGTGCGTGCGAGCGTGCGTGTGTGTGTGTGTGTGTGTGTGTTTGTTTGTGTGTGTGTGTGTGTGTGTTTGGGGGAACCGTGTCAAGATTGGCATGTGCAGAGAACACGCGAGACGTGTACATGAAAGGCTTTTTTTACTGGGTTTCCTCTTCTGCCCAAAAGGCAACTAATTCTTTAACTTCGTAATCAGTCCAGTTAGCACTGCGCTTTGTGTTGGACCTGAGAGACAGAGAAGGGATACAGGTAAATGGATCAAAACAGAGGTGATGAGGCCAGCAAAAGCACGAAATTTACGCAATAGTCAGATAATGTGCCCATGAGCTGACGGAGTGTATAGAGGGGCGTGGGGTAGCTACTATCACGACTCTTCGGGGACTTCGTCAGTAAATCCTATAAAGTATATCATTAATATCTATATGTCTCCCGATTTACATAATAATGAGCAGACCATCGAAAGCCGATGATGTCGTCATTGTGCATGACTTATAATTGTGGGTGCGGGTGTGGCTGGCCAAGCCAATCCTGGATCCACAGCTGCAACAGCGAGGGCAATGGGGGCACTGGAACGTAACTGTGGGGAGAGTCGACGCTATCTTTCTGCGAGCTCTGGCACTGGTGGTCTTTTTGCGCCGATTGTGTTCAAAGAGCGTGCAGGCTTTCCTGGTTGCGGCACGCCAGCCAGATCTGGCTTGCGCTTCAAGTAACATTACCGGGAAGACGCAGTACTTGAATAAAGATTCAGATTCAGACAACTTTATTATACTTAAAAGGAAATTTGTCTCGCCAACTCAGTCAGGTGCAACTCGCAATCACTCTCACTTACACAACAGTTTACAAACAACAAATGGGCAATGGCTCGGGACAAGTGAAGCCCGTCGCCAAGGCGTCTCATGGCCGGCGCCAACGGCCACAACCTGACCTGAACGGCCTTCCTAACACAAAGCAGACTAAAGACAGCCCTATCACAGTATCTCTTTAACACGTAATATAATGTTTTTAAACTTTCTGCTTGGGTGCGACTAGTTACACAAATGAGAAATACGCATAAACAACAATAAACTTTTTTTTTAAAAAGACGAATTATACTTTCCAAGTTACCACCTGGGGGCCCGTCGTTATAAGAACAGCGCTGGCTACAAGGCCGTCGCTCCGGCATAAACAGTCACCACCTTAATTATAACTTAACTAGCATATAACTTCATAGTCATTTTTTTTAAAGCAACAGTAGTAGAACTACAGCAGCCCTAATGGCTTCTAAAGGTATACACATGCACACGCTGTTGTAAGAAACACAGTCACTGTGTCGGAGAGGTGTCTGTCATCACATAGTTCGGCTGGAATGTGGGGGCCTAAAGCTTGCTGGTACTCGCTTCGCCGTATGCACTCGCGCTATTCCGTAGGCAGTGATGCTGAGCGTGGCGTGGGAAGAACCAATCCTGAGATGATTGAAAGGGGAGAAAAGAAATACTGTGAACTAAAAATATTTCTTGCCTTGATCAAGTTGCTTTACTAGAACAACCTAGTGTTCGCTGATACACCATACTAATCTTGGGAGATATTGCTCTCTGGCCCACGAAACTAAAACTGTCTGATTTCTCTACGTGAGGTTTCGTTTGACTTTCATACTGTACGCTGACAAAAGTCCGATGAAACATGGTAACCGCCATTCGAGACTAGTCACCGGCATGTGTCTACCTCCGTCTGTTATACCAGGCCATAGCGGTCCTGACATCTTTAACTGTGCAAGCCAGAAGCCGGAAAGGAAGACGGCAGAACAAAGACAAAAGAAAGGTTGTATTAACCGTATACAGTTCGTAGGATCGCAGCTGACAAAGAACACGACTGATCAAAATGACCAGTACTTGTAGATGCGGGAACTGAACGTGAAAGTGCAAAATTACGTAACGTTCCACACACAAAAAAAGCAAAACGCACAAACTATCAGTATCTGAGTGCAAATCAGTTTTAGACAGGCAAATAAAAACACGCACATTTTGTGAACATGGAGCATTCTCCTGTTTACTTTGCTGATTATAGTGTAACAGTTTGTTATAAGCAACAGTGCCGCAGGGACTGAAAAAAGACTTGTTATAACCGAAGTTTTGGTATATCCGACCTTGTTATAAGCGGCCTAATTTTAAATAGACACAGAACAAGTTTGGCCTGAACCTCCCGAAAAGCTTTGTTATATATTAGACCTTTTTACTGATGAGCAAAGTTGACCATGTGAGCCTATATTGCCAATGAAAACGATGTAATTGTCTTAACGTCCCTCTTTTCATAATATACCATTGTTTTTCTTTTCAGTCCGATGGGGTTGTAAGTGCTCAGTACTCAATGGAAGACGCACAGTTCGTAGCTATCACACGCCTGGCCTGTGTGCTACCCCAAACAGGTGAGTCTCCATGTCAGCCCGTAGCGCAGCGGTAAAGCGCCAGCCGCCTAGGCTGAGGCGAGAGTGCGGCATCGGTCATGCCAGCCAGAGTAAAATGGAATATGTGACTGGCTAAACCAGATTGGCTCGACAACTGATTGTTGTACCGTATTGTATTGTATTGTATTGTATTGTATTGGATTGTACGTGTGTTCAAGGCGCACATATCCATTTATTTAAAGAAGCTCAAGGCGCCGTAGGGATGGAAGCTGAAGCTTTGAAAGCCTGCTGCCACAAAGCGCTACTGTATGTGCTAACCTCCATCTTGCTATTAGTTTCGGTGCATGCGATATATTTCTGTTTCTATTCCACCCACCCCGCTAACGGGCCTACTCTTTTTTGTTAGTGCAGATGGTATTTTTAACTTGCGCACTTGATGATAATGCGTGCTGTACACACGAAGGCGAGACAGGCGCCGCAAACGGAGTCTCTACTTAAATATGACAAAGGGGATGAGAAAAATCCACATCCCATTCTTGCCCACCAGGGAATTCGAATCCCGGACATTACGAATATCAGCGCAGCGTCTTTTTCCACCAAGTTACGTCCCCATGTTGGGTTCCAGCGTCGAAATTGTCGCCATTTATTCGAGGGGGACCATCGACATTTCGTTTTAGGATTAATACCACATTTGTTACTTTTGTACCGGTAACAAGCCACTTCACAACAAACAGAAACATACAAAAGATCCAAATTTTCGAATTTTCAATGTCTCTTTTTCACGTGTCCTTTCTACAGTGTGAACTCAAGTGTTGTTAAGTCCCTTCCATGTTAATGAAAATGGCGCCGGCAGATGGCGAAATGGCGATGCGAGCTGTCCTTGTGTTGATTTAGTTCGTCTATTGCATGAATGGGACTTTGGCAATTCGCAGACAGTATGAACGTGAGACGCTCTTGCATATTGGACAACAAGTGGGCGAGTTAAAACACATTTTGACCATGATTTCGGACTGCTTTGGTGACATTTCAATATGTGGGTCAAAACAACCGGACTCGAGCAAGCAGCACGTGCGAAAACGGGGCAGACGGGGCGGCGTTCTAGTGAAATTACGCGGGCGGAAATTTCGTCCAGCCCTCCCAAGCATGTTGCTTGCTAATGTCCGTTCGTTTCGGAACAAGCACGAGGAACTCTGTGGTCTTTTAGATATACAACGTGATTTTAAAGACTGCTGTGTGTTATGTTTTTGTTTTTTTTAGACATGGCTCGATCCCACTGTGCCAGACACTGCCGTGCAACCCCCTGACTTTACGATCTTCAGATCCGATTGGTGCCCTGTACTTTCCAACAAAGGGAAGGGTGGTGGTGTGTGTTTTATTGTCAATAACCAATGGTGTACTGATGTCCGTGTTTTGTCCACGGGAGTTTTATTCAGTTATCCTCACGGCCGTCTACATACCAGCACAGGCCAACACAGGTACTGCTGTCAGTGAGTTGTCTGACATTGTGACACAGAGTGAAAATACCAACCCTGACTTTAAGTGTTATAGCCGGTGACTTCAATAAAACTGAGAAAAGAGCTCCCCAAATACCGTCAGCACGTTATATGTGCAACGCGTGGGAACAACACACTCGACGACTGCTATACAACAATAACTCACTCCACCCGGATCACCGCGATCCCGGTGATGGCCTGCACAACGCTTGCACACTGATCACCGGGATCGCGGGTTGTGAAGTTGGCCGCCTTCTACAAGAACTGGGGATTACTGAATACGAAACTAACCTGCCTAGTGTGCAGCTCTGTTTTCGTACAATGACCCTCATTCCTATTTTTATCACTAGGCCTCACAGTTACTGAAGTAGAGCGTGCTTTTCGAACATACTAGCTTTGCTTACATTTGCGAAACAACATGGCGTTTCTGTGTGCTTCACTCACCACAAGAGCGCAAAGTAATCGTCAATTTACTGTCAGAGAAGTGATAGAAATCATCCAGATTGAGGATTCGGATGCAGAAGAGGCTGCTGAAGACAGTGATAGCGATTTTGAACCAGCAGAGAGTGAGAAGAATGCATCTGATTGAACTGTTCGGTGGGTCACAAGTGAACTGATAACCGATTACACTTGGAAGTGCAGTGTGAAAAATAAGTGGTATCTTTACTATGCTCCAGAATATACATTTTTGGGGTTAGTAACTCAAAATTTTGTATATGCATGCACCCATTTACTAATCAACTAACCTGAAAATTGTATTTACATTTGTCAGAAAGTTTTTTTTTTATGATTTTTTTCTAACCCATCGAAACAGCCAGTATACAGAGCATTGCTAACGAAAAAACAGCCAGTGCTGATTGAGATAAAGGATGCATACCGATCTATTTCACTTGCACCTCTAGGCATCTCTGACCACTCGATGATATTTTTAATACATGTGTACAAGCAACAGCTAAAGAGGGAGAAACCAGCTAGACGCATTGTACGAAAGTGGTCCGCCGCTGCGGTGGAGACACTGCGCGGTTGTTTCGAGTCCACCAACTGGAACGTTTTCAAAGACTTTTCCACCAGTATCGACGAGTACACGGACGTGGTTACAGACTATATTAAATTTTGTGAGGACATCTGCATATCTACCAAGACTGTCACAAAATATCCTAACGACAAGCCCTGGTTCAGTAAAACTATTAGGGACAAACTTAATGCAAAACAGGAAGCCTTCGCCTCTAATGACAAAGAACAGTATAAAAAAGCTAAACATGAGGTACAGAAGTGCATTAAGGCATCAAAAAGACAATACCGACAGAAACTGGAAATCAACCTGATTACGAACAATTCTAGAGATATGTGGCAACTTTACTTACTTACGCCTGTCACCCCTACCCGGGTATAGGCCGTCGACGAGAGACCTCCAGCGACTCCTGTCCTGTGCTTCTCTTTCGATTCTACTCCAGGTGGTTCCCAGTCTCTTGATGTCTGCTTGGAGGTCTCGACGCCAGGAGTTTTTCGGCCTACCTCTTTTCCTCTTTCCCTGGGGGTTCCATGACAATGCCTGCCTAGTGATACTGGAAGCTGGCTTTCTCAGACTGTGACCGATCCATCCCCATCTTCTTCGCCCAATTTCATTTTCTGCTGTTATCTGCTCTGTTCTCTCCCAGAGTCTGACGTTGCTGATCTTCTCTGGCCAGTGGATTTTCAAAATTCTTCTTAGGCAACTGTTCATGAAGGTTTGTACTCTGTTGACTGTGGTTTTTGTCAATCTCGGTGGACCGAGAGACTCTGTGGAAACTCCTACGACACTACGGTGTACCCACAAGGCTCGTCCGCCTGATCAAGAGCAGCTACGATGGCATGACATGTCGCGTGATCCACGAAGGGCAGTTCACCAGGGAGCTCCAGGTCAGAACTGGTGTCAGGCAGGGGTGTCTGCTGTCTCCGTTCCTCTTCCTACTGGCCATAGACTGGGTCATGAAGATGACCACAGAGCACAGACGAAGTGGAATACAGTGGACACTGTGGACACAGCTTGACGACCTCGATTTTGCAGACGACTTGGCATTACTGTCCCACACTCATCAACAAATGCAGGACAAGACCACGAAGCTTGCTGATATGTGGCAAGGCTTACAGAAAATCACAAACTACAAACAAGCATCAAAACGCGCAGACATTCACAGCCCCACACTGGCAAACGGCCTGAACGTGGTTTATCGTCGTTTTGACAGGCAAAATAACCACCCTGTTACTGTTCCACCTCCGCTTAGTACCGACGAGGATTTTTTTTTTTGTGGTGTGTGAAACGGATGTGAGGCAGCTTCTCAGATGTTTGAATGTGCGTAAGAAACACGTCCTGATGAGATTTCTTCGGGCCTATTGCGTTACTGTGCGGACCAGCTCTGGAGCCTTCTCGACGTCATATTTAACTGGTCATTACGGGCATGCAAGGTTCCACACTGTCTCAAAACGTCAGTTAACTCATTCTACCCCAGACACACCACAGGAAGATATGGATCGACCATGATAGTTCAAGGGTGATGCCAGAATAGCTTGGCGCCTATGGGCGCCAAGCTATTCTGGCATCACCCTTGAATTATCATGGTCGATCTGTGTCCTGCACTGCAATGAATTCTTCAGAGGACAATGGCAAAAATTGAGGATTTCGGTGTTGGGGTAGAATGAGTTAATATACCTGTACCAAAGAAGGCAACCATCAGTACCCTTAACGACTGCAGGCCTGTGGCATTGACCTCTGTCATAATGAAAACGTTCGAGCGGCTGGTCCTGCAACGCATCAAGTCTGTCATACCTCCCCCCCCCCCCCCCCCCCCTCTCGTTTCTTATCAGTTTGCTTACCGCGCAAACCGATTAGTAGAGGACGCTGTGTCGCTAGGGTTGCACTATATTCTGCAGCGTCTGGAGAAGCCAAATGCGGATGTTAGGCTGCTTTTTAAGTCCTTTTATTTATAGAAGGGACTTTTAGGACGGGTCGCGGTGGGGCGAATTCCATGTCCATGATGTCAAAGCCTGGCAGGCTAACTTCTAACAATTGAGGTAACAAGATAAAAATTACGTCATGTCTAGTTACGTTAACCTCGCTGCTGAACGTACATTTGGCGCGAAGCGCCGTATGTGCGCATGTATGTATGTGCGTATATATGTGGGTGCGAATGTATGTAAACAAGAGAATCTCCGATATTTCTGTACACACAAGCTTAAAACGTGGCGAAATACTTTCTTAAGTGGTTGGCTAAGCGAGCCTCCGAGCATATTGTAATTGAATGTATCATTGAAGATATAAACAACCGTTTATAGGAAGTCGGTTGACCCATATTACAGTCCGTATTTTTTGTCGTATTTACTTGAACTTCTGCATATAGCTAGTTTGGAGAAAGACTTTGGATGAGTTCGTTAGCCAGCTTTGTATCCTTTCAACTTCTTTAGTAAAAAATAATTCTTTTCAGAAAATAATTAAAACACTAAAAAACCTTTACTTCTAGACGTAAAAGAGGCAACTCCGTCACCACGCAGACACTGACATAATACTCTAAATATGACGTCATTCTCTCTCTCTCTCTCTCTCTCTCTCTCTCTCTCTCTCTCTCTCTCTCTCTCTCTCTCTCTCTCTCTCTCTCTCTCTCTCTCTCTCTCTCTCTTTCTCACACACACATACACAAACATACGCGCATCTCCAGGAGGAATAGATCCTCTTGCGCCCTCCAGGCCTCTTGGAGATGTTTGGAGCGCGCGCGCACGCACGCACTAAACACAAACACACATTGGCGCGCTTTCAGAAGAACATGCAGGTGACCCATGTACATCGTTTGTCATGTAGGTAGGTAAAGTCAACCTGCTTTCACACAAATTATAGCAAGACTGAAATTGTACCGTGAAGTTTTATTTTTGTCACCATTTTCTCAAGCCTATGAAGCGAAAGTGATACTCATATCACGTAAAATATAAAATTACGTAAAAACTAAAACTTACGTCATGACAAATGACGTTTGACGCGTATGTCCTGCGCCCCTAATAGAACTCCCTGACGCATTAGCAGATCTGCGAGACTTTTCAATAGGAGATAATTCAACATCGGAATCAGGTCAAAGACAAAAGGTAGAGACCATTGGCAGCGAGGACAGCTCTCACTTTGTGGGTTATGGTTCATCTGTTACGTGGTGGAGTTGAAGTCGTAGTATGATAAACACAGCAGACGCACGCACGTAAGGTTCTTTTTAATTAAACCTCATTCAGCTGCAATCCGTCACAAGTGGCTTAAGGATGTAGACAATACTGGAGTAACAGTTCCAATAATATTTTAATTCAGCGATGCGATATCCACACAGTGCAATTCCAAATGCACAAACTGATGCAATGTCCACACTGGCAACTCAAAACTTGTCATACGCAGCGTCTCACACAATGTACACCCTCTACGGGCCACGTACCTATGATAAACTGCGTGTCTCTACCACTGACAATTGCAAGACAATGTACGAATGTACTTTCCCAGCGCCCTCCTTATATACACAACCACTTTCCAGAATACTCCAAGAAAATCATACAACGCAGCCAATCAAAACAAAATACGCAACTGAAACTCATAAATAAGAATTTTCTGGAATCACTAAAATAGGCTACAAAAATTCGGCTGCTTACTTCAGCTCGAAATCCTAATGTATAATGAAGACACATAAAAGTATGGTAGCACTATCACTACGTTGGATAACCACTCTAGAAGAATCTAGACCTTTCACACACACAAAAAAAGGCTGCTCAATTCACGCGCACAGAAAAACAAAATGTAGCGAACTGTCGCCAACTACCCGACGTCACACATACGAGGTCACTAGACAGCGCGACCTTATTGAAGTTCTAATCTACGCAAAACAAAAATCGACCGCTATTCTCCGTGCGACCTTTCTATAACGTTCTGGTAAAACTGAACGAAATTCGCTCTACGTGCAAACGAGAGAAAAACTTACTAAAAAGGTACGTGATACGTAATCATGATAGCTCAAATAAATTTCGGATCGTTTCCTACGATTAATACATGCATGCTCTCACAGGATAACACAACCACAATCGTAACATTACCCTCCTCTTTAGAATGAAATTTCACAAAACTTTCTTCTCAAATCCAAAAATACGGTTGTGGCTGTGTTAATCTACACAGAACCTTAACCAAATACAATTTCACAACAAATTGAATCAAATTAACTACTTAAAATAATTAACTCACAGTTCCTTTAAACAGTCCTGAGCGAAGGCATGTGCCTTTAAAATATCATGAAAACCAAAATGTTTATCTAAACTGTCCTGGACACAGAAATATTCATTCAAACTGCTCTGCTCAGGTAGTCCGCTCCAAAGTTTTGTGAACCCTTGATAGATTGTAGTTTAATGTCAAAATTCTGCAAGAACATCGCCCATCTCACAATACGAGAATTCGTAAACTTTGCAGAGTTTAGATAGTTCAAGGGCTGACGGTCCGTTTGGAGAACAAATGGCACACCAGAAGGTACCATCTTCACTTGGAGGGGATATTGGCCCCACCAGGTCCACAGCTATCCGTTTGAAAGGCATATCAATCAGTGGCATTTTCTCTAGAGGAACTTTGGGGACCTTTCCCTTGGAGATTGTCTTCTGGCATATGTCGCACGACCTGCAGAATTGGGTGATGTCGCCTCCCATATCAGGCCAGTAGAAGACGGCTCGGATCCTATCAAGCGTCTTGTTGATTCCCAAATGTCCTCCCATAATGGAATCATGGGCCAATTTCATCACCTGCATTCTCAAAGGTTCAGGAACTACTAATTGACGCACAGGTTTATCTCCATTGCTGTCGAATATCCGATACAGGATATCTCTTCTCGTCTCGAATGTTATCTCTTTCCCCTTTCGCGTCACGGGCTCGGTTTGACCTCGGAACTTGTCAAGCGTATGGTCGGCTCTCCGTAGCTCCACCAGCCTTTCCTTATTCACCACGGCTGCTTCCGTGTTGTCCGCCACTTTAAGAGGAATGGTCTGATGACTCTTCTTTGCTTGACTTCTCGTGGTAACAGCACATTTTTCCGGTCTCCACTCTGGATCTGGATCGTCTGCATTTCTGGCACCATCAATGTTTCCGATGATAAGATCGTAGACAGGGGTCTTTACGCACAACGCCTTCACCTCTCCTTTCAGGTATGGAGTATCGACACTGACTTTGGCAATGGGGATAATCCTTACAGTTCCGTCAGCCAAAATGAGGGTGGTCCACTCCTGTAGCTTCTGGTCTTCAGCTACTAGATCCTCTCTCACGATGATGCAGCTACAGCCAGTGTCTCTCAACACTCTCACTGATGCTTTGCCGACAAATCCTGACACCACCGGCATATTCGGCACTTCATTCTCAGGCAGCGCGATGTTTGAGACTGGTAAAAATGTAGCCCCATCTCCTACTGGGATGGGTCCATTCTTTCTGAAAGATTCAATCGGCTCTGGTGTCACTCGCGTTTCTCTAGACTCAAAGTCACTGGATGACGTCACATCATTGGCTAATACAGCAGCGGCTCTGTGTTGAGACGTAGTATTGCTTCTGCCTGCTATCCCGCGAACTTGGTTGGATCTTCTGATGTTGTCGCCTCGGGAAACATCTTTAGAAGGACACCGTATCGCTTTGTGACCTTTCTTTCCACAGAGAAAACATGTCAGGTTCTCCATCGGCTTGTATTTCGTGGTGTCTCTGCCATTGTGAATTTCCTCTGCTGGTGCAGACACACGCTGCGTCTTACTGGACGCGAACTTCATGTTGTGGGCGTCAAGGTATCTTTGAGCGAAGTCGGCCAGGGCCTTCAGTGACTGGTCCTTTTGCTCTCTGAGGTGGGCGGCCAGGTCCTTAGAACATGCGTTGAGGACTTGTTCTTTGATGATGAGGTCACACAAGTCCTGGTACTCTCTGGTTAAACCAGCCAGCTCTATCCATTTCTCCAGGCAGCTTCTGATTCTCACAATGAATAGGCCGGGTGTTTCTCCTTCTTCAGCCTTGCAGTTCCGAAATCGTCGCCTGTAACCCTCTTCAGTGAAGTCATACTGTCTCAGCAGGGCGGCTTTCAACTGCCTATAATCTTCGGCTTCTTCTCTTGGTAACTTACTTACTTACGCCTGTCACCCCCACCCGGGTATAGGCCGTCGACGAGAGACCTCCAACAACTCCTGTCCTGTGCTTCTCCTTCGATTCTACTCCAGGTGGTTCCCAGTCTCTTGATGTCTGCTTGGAGGTCTCGACGCCAGGAGTTTCTCGGCCTACCTCTTTTCCTCTTTCCCTGGGGGTTCCATGACAATGCCTGCCTAGTGATACTGGAAGCTGGCTTTCTCAGACTGTGACCGATCCATCCCCATCTTCTTCGCCCAATTTCATTCTCTGCTGTTATCTGCTCTGTTCTCTCCCAGAGTCTGACGTTGCTGATCTTCTCTGGCCAGTGGATTTTCAAAATTCTTCTAAGGCAACTGTTCATGAAGGTCTGTACTCTGTTGACTGTGGTTTTTGTCAATCTCCAAGTCTCTGCTCCATATAGGAGAACTGCTTTTACATTGGAGTTGAAGATCCGGATTTTGGTGTGTTGTGACAGCTCTCTGGAACTCCACACTTTTTTTAGCTGGAGAAAGGCTGCTCTGGTTTACCGATTCGTGCTCTGACATCTGCATCAGTGCCGCCTTTTTTTGTCTATGATGCTCCCGAGATAGGTGAAGGACTCCACCTCCTCCAACGGGGTGCCAGCAAGCAAGACTGGTTCCTCCCTGGTTGCGTTCAGCCTCATTGGTAAGCGAGTATAAAATTCAAGCGCTTTACCAGTTAAAAGTGCACTCAGTTTGATAGCTCAAGTCTCTTGTTTACAATTGTTGCTACTTGCGAAGCGCTCGAATCGTTCTATGTATGTGTCCATCTTATCTGAGTTCTCAACAAAAAGTGGAAGCTTTGGCGCACGGGCTATTTGCTCTCTGCTGGCTAAGGCTGTTGCTTCAGAAACCCTCTGGCTCTGTGCCTCAATCTCCATCTGCTTTAAGTGAATTTCATGTTGTCGCTGCTTCTCTGCCTCTTCTGCTTGAATTTCGAGTTTCCTAATTTCACGCTCTTTAGCTCTTTCTTCTCTCTCCAATCTCTTCTCTTCTTCAAGTCTCTTTTCTCTTTCTCCCTCCCCCCCACCGGGTCTGCCCTAGGGGACCTTGGTGAGGTTGTCTACTTTTTAGTTCCTAGGGTCACCTTGTCTAACCCCTGCAAGGTGGGTTCTACTCTTTTGGGGGTTTGTATTTCTGTCTTTCTGGTCCATTCATCTGTATTTTTCTTTTGAAATTCTCCCTCCTGTCTGCGCTTCTTGCAGTTTTTTCTTCATTTAGCGCAGGCACGTCCTGAGAAGGCCTTTGTCGCTTGCGGGACGTTAAGCAATCTATACTTACTTACTTACTCTTTCTCCCTCCAGTCTCTCCTTTTCTTCTCTCTCTCGTTTCTTTTCTTCTCTCTCCAATCTCTCCTTCTCTCTCTCTCTCCTTTACAAACTCGAGAAGTTCAGCTCCTTCGAGTGCACATTCCTTTCCAATTTTCAGGAATGTCTCCATTTCCGATGTCGCCATCTCTGCTTTTCACTGCTGGCTGTTTTCTCCTGCTACCCTTTCCACTGAACCAACTGAAGGAGGTCCCGTCGGAGGTGCCAAAATGTTACGTGGTGGAGTTGTAGTCGTAGTATGATAAACACACCAGACGCACGCACGTAAGGTTCTTTTTAATTAAACCTCATTCAGCTGCAATCCGTCACACGTGGCTTAAGGATGTAGACAACACTGGAGTAACAGTTCCAACAATATTTTAATTCAGCGATGCGATATCCACACAGTGCAATTCCAAATGCACAAACTGATACAAAGTCTCTTCTGCAATGTCCACACTGGCAGCTCAAAACTTCTCATACGCAGCGTCTCACACAATGTACACCCTCTACGGGCCACGTACCTACGATAAACTGCGTGTCTACACCACTGACAATTGCAAGACAATGTACGAATGTGCTTTCCCAGCGCCTTCCTTATATACACAACCACTTTCCAGAATACTCCAAGAAAACCATACAGCGCAACCAATCAAAACAAAATACGCAACTGAAACTCATAAATAAGAATTTTCTGGAATCACTAAAATAGGCTACAAAAATTCGGCTGCTAACTTCAGCTCTAAATCCTAATGTATAATGAAAACACATAAAAGTATGGTAGCCCTATCACTACGTTGGATAACCACTCTAGAAGAATCTAGACCTTTCACAAAACGAAAAAAAGGCTGCTCAATTCACGCGCACAGAAAAACAAAATGTAGCGAACCGTCGCCAACTACCCGACGTGACAGATACGAGGTCACTAGACAGCGCGACCTTATTGAAGTTCTTATCTACGCAAAACAAAAATCGACCGCTATTCTCCGTGCGACCTTTCTAGAACGTTGTGGTAAAACGGAACGAAATTCGCTCTACGTGCAAACGAGAGAAAAACTTACTAAAAAGGTACGTGATACGTAATCACGATAGCTCAAATAAATATCGGATCGTTTCCTACGATTAACACATGCATGCTCTCACAGGATAACACAACCACAATCGTAACATCATCCCATCTTCTTGTTGATTACAGCAGCGCATTTAACACTATCATACCGTTCAAACTGCATAAAAAGTTGCTGCACCTTGGCTTCGCACAGTCCATCTGTAAGGGATTCTGGATTTCCTGTTAAACAGACCCCAGATTGTCAAGATCGGTTCGTGCGGTCAGACCTGTGATCAGCTGTGTCAGTTCCCTACTCCTGGTCAATGTGGACATTTATCCCAGTCTTTGGCCTTGAGTACGGGAGCTCCCCAAGGATGTGTTTTATCCCCATTGTTGTATTGTCTTTTTACACACGACTGTGTGTCCCATCACGCATAGTGAAATTTGCTGATGATACGACAGTCAAGGGTTTTGTACATAACAATGACGAGAGTTCATATCGGGATGAGGTAGAGATGCTAGTACGCTGGTGTTCTGACAGCAACTTGGATTTGCATGTTGGTAAGACCAAGGAAATGATAATCGATTTCAGGAAAAAGAAAACTGACCCCTTTCACTAAACCATCCACGGTAAAGATATTGAAATTGTTGAAAGGTTCACGTTCCTGGGTACTCTCATTTCGCACGATCTGAAGTGGGAAAACAATATTGAACAGCTGGTAAAGAGAACCCAGCAGCGCCTGTTTTTCTTTGAAGTCTTTTGGCGTCATTCAGCAGATCATGATGCAGTTTTACCGCGCCGCCATTGAGAGCGTTCTTACCTTCCCAATGACGGTGTGGTATGGCAGCGCAACTTACAAAGCCCGCAAGAAATTAAATAGGGTAATCAAAACAGCATCTCATATTGTTGGAAGCGATCTCCTCTCGCTGGAATCTCTGTACCACGCACGCACCATCAAGAGAGCGAGCTCCATCATACATGACGAGCACCATCCTGCACATAGCCTGTTCAAGCCCTTGCCATCTGGCTCACGCTTTCGATACATTAAGGCCAAAACCACTCGTTTTCAGAAGAGCTTTTATCTATTGGCTGTTCAGGCCCTGTCTAATGTGGCGAAAAGTGGAACACCACAGCACTCTTACACTTATCCCTTCAATGCCGTCCCTGTGCTCTTGTTTTATATTTCCCTCTTCTTCTTTTATCCTTCGGCAATGTGTAATAATGGCTGTGATATGATTTAACTCAGCAGATTGACTCAAAGTCCATTTAGAATTACCTACAGCCCATCTTAGTTGTTTGTAGTTCTTTATGGGTTCTCTTAACCATTTCTTAGACAGGATATACAGTTTTATAAATACATATGAATATAGTTAATCTGTTTTCGTTGAGACTCACTTGGCGGTTTTTGGCGTCAGAATATGCTTTTTATGTGATAGATTTATCTTAGTTTGTTTACTTAGATGTATGTGCATATTTAGTAGAATGACTGTTTAGCTATACATATGTGTGTGATTTGGTATTTTAGAGTCTGCTTGATTGTGAATGTATGTGTTATGTGTTGATCTTAACATGGACGCTCGTCAATTATGCCGCCAAAAAATACCTAATGTTTATGCAAATGGCAATAAAGTTTATCTTATCTTATCACTATTTCTAGAAGGGACTTTTTAGGATGTGTCGCGGCTGAGCGAATTTAAGAGCATTCCCTAGACGTTATAGGAGGGCAGGCCTCGATCTCTGACAGCTTTAGTAACAAGATAAAAATTAAGTCATGTCTAGTTACGCAAATCTCGCTACAGAACGTACTGTTATGGTACGCACGGTGTCGCAAGGATAATGCGTCTCGGGCGCAGATGCACTGAATTTTAGTGCGTCTGACTATACCCCTTAGTTGCATTTTCAGTACGTGATTTTGGTTAGCCGTTGGATTCGAAAACGCACAAGCGCACTCGCATTTGGCGAGTGGACTTTTTTTTACTCGCCAAAAAAAAAAATCACTCGCCATGGCTAGTAAATTACTCGCCATTTCAGGGCTGCCGTAATCTGCTAGACTAAGACTAAGACAGCGGACTGTTCTTACGGGTCTAGAAGACGGTGTTCGAGCAGACGAGATGACGTTGAAAATCAAAGCGCGTAGTAATGAAGTAAAGTAAATGTGATGACAAAACAACTTTCAAAATGAAGACGCTAACTTGAAAGAGCGCATGTGCGTGCGGAGCGGGTGGTGAATGAATGAATGAATGGAATGAATGGAATGGGATGGGATGGGGTGGGATGGGATGGGACTGGGTGGGACGGGACGGGACGGACGGGACGGGAATGAATGAATGAATGAATGAATGAATGAATGAATGAATGCATGAATGCATCAATGCATCAATGCATGCATGAATGCATGAATGAATGAATGAATGAATGAATGATACTTTATTTCGCAAGGATGAAAACAATTGTCGCACAGGCCTCTTTTCGTGTTTGTCCTTGCTAAACTACAACATTAAAACAACATTAAAACAATATGTTAACAGCACAAACAAGCGGCTACACCCACAGGCCACTTGTGTTACATTCCGATATAAGTTCACAAGTCGCTGAAAAGAGTCCGAAATAGCTCAGGCGGTTAAACGTCGGAGCAGGAGAGCGAAGGGAATCGCCGGGTCGTGGGTTCGAATCCCGTCCCTGCTCCGGTAGCTGGACTCAACAATCCAGGGGAAAAACGGATTTCTTCAATAGCATGTCCGTTGAAAGGTCCTGGTAAATCAAAGTGGCACAGTTGGAGTGCGCCTGAGTTGATCAGTGTTCAGGTCGTACTCCATAGGCAATAGTTTTCCCTGTCCCCCATAACCCGCCCGTCAGGGCCGTCCATGATCACCTCGGTGCTGTGGACGTTAAACCCGAACTAACCAGGTCGCTGAAGGTTACATACACACACACACATCAATTTTCCTTTTTAAGGGGACATGCTTATTTAGCACTCCGAGGAACAGCTCAAGCCACAGTGAGAGCGCTACATCAGGGTCATTGTGATTGTAAACTTCATGGAACGGCAATAAACTGAGGTCATGAAGTAAACTATCTCTATTTTTCTAAAACATCTGTAAGTAATGTATAAATGTTGGGTTCGGCTCTGTTTAGGAACATAACATGACCATGTGCAGGTGATGGGAAAGTGGTCACTGACAGCTAGTGAAGGGACGTCAGTTTCAGTGATAGCTTGTGGGTTGTTAGTATAGATGTGGTCTATCAAAGTAGACGAAGAGTGTGTTACTCTGGTGGCAGTGCTAATCATCTGTTTTAGTCCAAAACGCATTGTTGTACATTGCCCCATCGAATGGGGTTTTGAGATGTCAATGTTAAAATCGCTGAGGATGAGTATATCCCTGCCTGTGTCATTCACTTTATCCATTACCTGTACAAAGTCGTCGTACCACTCGGCGGTGGGTGCTGGATTCCTATACACAAAGCCAACTAACAGTGGCGAAGTGTTAGGAAACTTGACTTCCAGCCACATGCATTCCATCTCGCTGGTTTCAAGATCAAGACGTCTGCGTACCCTGTGCTGAACAGTGCAGTGCACATAAACAGCTAGCCCAGTATGTCCAGGAGAAGTTGCATCACGTCGAATAAGAGAAATATTCGGAATACGGACACGTGTCAGCGATTCGAGAGTCCAGACGAGATTCATTGAGACCAAAGAGATGGAAATGTGACGGCTGGTTCAGAAGCAGGAAAACATCATGTTCTTTCGGATATAAATGATGCACATTTAAATGTCCGACTTTCAGCCCTTGAGTGGCTGAGCCAGTGGATGCACTCGCCATATTGTTCGATGTATATAGACACTAGTGTAGACACGACGACAAAAGACCTTTTTTAAAGTCAATAGTCAATAGTTATCCTTCATCTCACAAGTCTGTACGACTGATTGTTGTACAGAAGAAGAAAAACAATTTAGATAACCAAGAGTTATCAAACTTTTTTACTATACAGTCACACTCCGGCCTCTAATGAGTACGTTATAACCGGCGCTATTCAGTCCACACATTAATAACAACCAAAATTTACTAGTTTCACTTTCCAAAGTGCAGATTCACCGTCAGGCACAGTGGCTATAACAATAAAACAAATCCGTGTGTCCCTTTTCACGCAGTTTCTCGAAATAGCCGCTTAATGTCATACTTTGTCTAGAAACACAAAATTCTGACTCAATCAGAAAGCTGCTCATTTGCAAATACACAGTCCTATCAAAGACGACGTCTGCGTCGGAAGCAAAATGAGATCAACGTAGCTAAAATGCGCGGCACAGTAATGCCAGTCCAGATTTCTGTCTATTGCAACAAAAATCAGCACCGACCAACTAGATATGGCAGTAGAATCCAAGTAGATAACAACAAGCCTCACACTTTGTGTCCTGTTAAACTAGTTCACATGTCACTATCAATGCATGTTTATGACAAGATTGTGAAGAAAAAAAATCCTGAGACAGGCTACACCAACAAGACATGGTACAGAGTAAGCCTAAGCCCTAAAACAAACACTCTGTACCCAGCTGTCCTTGGCATAATCCGATCACATGATGTCCTGGGGCCGCACGCCGCCTGTGTGGTACGGGAGCGGCCACTGGGGATAAGATACTGGGTACGGTGAAAAAGCCGGGTGGAATGCAGGTAACGGTGACTCTTTCGCTGCTTGGCTGCCTCACGAGACGGTCACAGTCTGCCACGTTCCTCCGAACTTCGCTCACTGCTAGCCTGCTGAACAATGCCACTCACCTGACACTACCAGACACTACTACAGCTACTACTACAGCTTGCCTCAGCTCCCCAATATGCCTTGACCACACCCGTTCTACACTCAAGCTTCAAATTTCGCCAGCCTCTTCAATCCTCTCCAGGACTACCCCACAGCCAACCTACGGTCGCCATACTCCACGTTTTGGCCTCAACTGTTTTACCGTCCAAAACTCTTCCAAACGGACTCTGACTGTGGTTGGCATTGCTACAAACGCATCTTCAGTGAGCATAGAGGTCAGGCCTTTATTTTATACTTGCATAGCAAAGATTATAGTCTCAGGTAGTAGACTTTATCTTTTTAGTTCGATTTTTTTTTCTCATATTTATCACCCGATTTTAACGCAACTTATGCACGGTCTTATCCTGTGCCTCACGTGAATTCTATGGTGGCTGACCTTAGTTCATGGTCTCCCGCCCCACTGACCAAACTCTTTAATTCACGTATTTATTACACGTGCACGCCATCTTGTTTGTGCGACCTGGCACGTGTCTCTTGCTCCCAGTGTTTTAGTGCTTTTTCGTTGAATGTACTGTGTTTACGTGTGCTGAAAGTCTGCTGAGTATCGTATAAGAGTGCGCTGATGAGGATTGTATGCTTGTTTTTCGTCGGATCTGGTTGCTGCTCGAGTGGTATCATATTGAATAGTGTCTGTCTTTTGAACTTTGTTTACGTCGCCATTTTGCCTCCCCCGCAGAGTGGCCGGTCCGCCGCGCCTTTCCGCTGCCCTGTTTTATGTACTGCGCGCTAGTGTGTGAAGTGTTTACTGTGTGAGTCTGTTCGCTACCCGCGGCCGCATCTGTTGCTTGGTTGTTGTTTGTGTTCCTACCGTCTTATAGGTTTTACGTGTGCTGCCGAAATGTGTTATCTCCTGTCGATATCTCGCCCTCCCCACTTTTGGTCTCGCCGCTGACCGACCGGGATTGTCCACTTGTAATTTTTTCCCCCAGTATCCTTTTTGCCCTTTCAGTGTTGGTTTTGCGTATTATCAGCGTCGCTCCCCTAAAATTCACACACACACACACACACACACACACACACACACACACACACACACACACACACACACACCATCTCATACACACACCATCTCATACACACACACACACCATCACACACACACACACCATCTCTCTCTCTCACACACACACACACACACACACACACACACACACACACAACACAAACATACACTTACTGTACATTTCTCCCTTGCGTATTATCAGGTCACTCCCCTACCACACCGCTCACACACACACCGGCACACGAAAAAAATACCGTGTCATGACAAATACACACACACACACACACACACACACACTTACACACACACACACACACACACACCCCACTACACCCTCGTCCCGTCTTTCTCTTTCTTGTTCTCACAAACAATCATGCTCATCAGATACACACGCCAACAACTGCTATCTCTACGTCGCCAATCCACCTACTGCGCGGCCTGTGCCGCCGACAGTGTTGCAGATTCCTTACGCGGCATCCGATCTCGAAAGAGAGGCCGCAGGGGCGGAATTAGCAGAAGGCACGACTCGCCACCACACACAAAACCACACACTTCTTCCCCTTTTCCTATGTCCTTCCACCCCTTCCGCCTCCTCCCGCCTCCCCGTCCTCTCCCCATCCCTTCCTTCTTCTCCCATTGCTTCTCCTCTCTTCCTCATCTACCGCTCCCTGCTCTCCTCTGCCGCCTCCTCCCCCACCCTCCTCCCTCCCCTCAAACCCTCCTCCTTTGCCTGCTTTTTCCTCCTCGTCCCCTCCCCCCCTTTTCTCCTCCACTTCACCCTCCCCCTCCCTCTTCCTCATCTTTCCTAATCGCCTTCCTCCCCCTTTCCCCTCCCCCTCCCCCTCCTCCCTCATCCTCTCTCTTGCCCGGTTCTCCTTCCCCGTCTTTTCCTCCTCCCCCTCCCCCTCCCTCCTCTTTTCCCCTCCATCCTCTTTCCCCCCTCCCCCCCCCCCCTCCTCCTCCTTTGTCCTCTTCTTCGTCCGTTTCTTCTCCCTCTTCCTATTCTGTCTCATCCAACCTAAAACTGTGTCTGTTCAATGCACAGTCTGTCTGCAAAGATGGCAAAGCCGACGTGATTTCAGATTTCATTCTAGACAATGACCTAGATGTTGTCGTGATCACCGAAACGTGGCTCCGCTCAGCTGGCGATGAACCCATCATCGCCAGCGTCACTCCGAGTGGCTACCGCCTGGCCTCCTTCCCGCGTGCTTCCAGAGGGGGTGGCATTGCCATCATCTACAGGGACTGTCTTTCCACTCACCTCTCATTCTCATTCTCACTCTCTCTCCCTTTTGCTCATCCCTCCTTTGAATCTGTCGAGGCCGTAGCAACACTCCCTGGCCAGTCCCTCATCTTCTCGTGTATCTATCGCCCCCCTCCAAGCTCTCAAAACAAACTCACAAACTCCATGTTCCTCACCGAGTTCGACCTCCTCCTCGACCACTACAGCACACCACCCGGAAAACACATCCTTCTTGGCGACTTCAACTTCCACTTCGACAAACCCGACCACCCTGACACAAAACGCCTTTGCACATCACTTTCAAACCACAATCTTACACAACACATCACCAAACCCACCCACCGACTCGGCCACACCCTCGACTGGACCATCATCCGCACCTCCGATCAACTCTTTCTCGACTCTGACACCTCATCTGTGCTTCCCTCTGACCACCTCGCTATTCTCGTCTCCCTTAACTTACCCCCCCCCCCCCCTCCCCGCCCCCCCCCCCCCCCGAAAAAAACCCAAGCTCGTTGTTTCTCGTCGCAAACTAAAATCTGTCAACCGAGAGAGCTTCTTCGACGAAGCTGTCGACCTTCTTCTGGACCCCGCCTCCTCTCCCGATCTTGCATCCCATTTTGATTACTCCCTTTGAATACTTCTAGACACCCACGCCCCTGTCACCACCTGCTCCATACCCAACCGACCCCGCTCCCCCTGGCTCACTGACGACATAGCTGAGGCCAAGCTTGAGCGCCGACAAGCAGAACGCCGCTGGCGCTCATCCGACCTCACCGTTCACAGACAGATCTTCCAAACAACTAGATCCAAAGTCTGCAAAATGATCTCCGACTCCAAACGTAAACACCTCCAAAACAAAATCCTTGAATCCACTTCTTCCAAAACCCTCTACTCTACCATGAACTCACTCCTAGGCACTTCTAAAGACTCCTCTTCCCAATACACACACCGACTGTTATACACTGACACTGACTCTATGATCATTGATGTGCCTACTGAAGACTTTTATGAAAACATGAAAACAGAGTTACACATGTACGACACGTCTGATTATCCAAAAAGACCACCCGCTGTATAGCACACAAAACAAGAAAGTGCCTGGGAAGTTTAAAGATGAACTGAATGGAGTACCAATAGTTGAGTATGTTGAACTGAGGTAAAAAATGTATTCTATACTGCACCAGAAGGGAAGTCAGTCAAAAGCCAAAGGAATAAAAATAAAAAAAACAGCGATAAAAAATAAAGACATCCGCCATGAGCATTACAAGCAAGTATTAGATGGAGCATTAATGCCTGACTATCCAAACAAGTCACTGAGATCAAACAAACATAATCTTGAAATGATCCAAACGCATAAGAAGTCACTTGCAGTAGGGGACACAAAACGTGTATTTCACACTAAGAAACAGGCTTATGCACCTGGCCATTACAGGTTTAAGTTATCTGAACAAATAGCCGATGAATTGGTCGATGAACTAATCGACGAATTAGTTGTTGAAATGGGTAACAGTGTCTGGGGGAATAATCTGTAATTCTTCTCTGACAAATGCCCTCTGTGGCGTAGGGTCATATAGATAATAAATCGGCGGGTTGCCGGGAGCTATTTTTTTTATATTGTGTATGGATGTAGACCAAGTGGGTTCGGTTGCCTTGCACCTCACGTCATTCTCAGACTCACCGGGCTGATATAGATATCTTACCTGTTTTGTAAATAAACTTGTGTCTGGTGCCAGCGGTGGTGGTGTTGTTAGCCCTGACGCCAGAGGAATTGTTTTCAATTTAATAGCATCAACAGGCTTAGGCTGTCCTTCATTATTCATTGCTTTTATCACAGACGGTAATCTTTTTACCCACTCAGTGTTATGTGTGTCATGCATGAGTTCCTTAGAATACTGGTAACTGAAAAGTCTCTCTGATAACTGTTTGTTAAAGTTCTCAACAATTGCCTGTGATCTGTGAACACCTGGAATGCCGCGTCTAACCAGTATGCTGTGCTTTGCAAATAACTGATTAACGGCGCCCTTAAATTCAGATTCATCATCGACTTGCACAAGCTGGGGAAATTTTTAATTGCCTCTTTTATAGATACTTGATAATGCTGTCACAACCGTACTAGCGTTCTTGTCAGTTATGGGTTCTGCATCCTTGTACCTTGAAGCAATGTTGACAACAGTTAGTGCATACTTTTATCGTTTTTTTCTTATTGTATCATGCGGTAAGAACAGGAGGTCCATTTGATGTGTGTCATTGGGGGTAGTGTTCAGAAAATTAAGTCTTGATATTTTTCGTGGCGCAGGAAGATAAACCTGCCAAATCACCTGTCTTTGTAACCATTGTTTTATTTGATTGAGTGTTACATCACCGCCCACGGCCGCGTGTAATTTCTGAATCGTGGTTTTCCCCTTCCAGTAACCAATTGGAGAGTAATATATTTTCGATAGTTTATTTTCGATGTCTGTCATTTTTTCTAGCAATATAAAGTCCTGTAAAATATACAAATGTCATTCCCACTCGAACAAAGATTATCTCCCCGTTTCTTTGTTCTGTGCTTGGTTGATAGTAATCACAAAGTTTTGGCTTTGGTATGGTCATGTCATCGCCAGTAACGAGAAAATATTGATTAATTGCGTCATCGACATTAAAAAATCTATGCTGTGCGTGACCTTCTAGTCTGAGTTTTTCATTGATAATGTCAAGTTTCTCTATTCTTTGCTTTTCATAATCTTGTTGCGCTTGTGCGAGTTTTTCTGATGCCTTATTGTCTCACTTTATCTCAAGAGAAGATTCTTCTCTACCCACTTTTGAAAAGAGATAATTTAATTCACTAAATGCCATGGCATTGACCATGGCCCCTCCAATTATAATGGCTAAAGTTGCCATATTATTTGTATTTACATAGAAACATTTTCGGGAATAATTCCTTGTTTGATGAGAAAGTCTTTTGTAGAAGTTGATGCTGTTACAACAGCTACTAGCTTAGCCATATCTTCGAAGTCTCATCTACTCAAATCAGCAGATTTCATTTTGAAACTATTTTTTGCAAGCATAGAATAAGAAACAGCTAGTCCACTTATCACAGCAGAGTGATAGACAAGGTTCTTTGATTCACTCATTTTCTTAGGCAATAAAAATTAAAATAATAAATTATTCACCGCATGTAAAATGGTTCGAAAGGTTTGGGTGCTGCTGGTAATGTGGCAACTTCTGTTTTTGTTTTTGGAGTGTCTGATTTTTTGGACACTGTTTGAGTCTGTGGTTTTTTTTTTTTTCCATAGCGTGTAACCTACATAACCAAATCCGACAACAAATCCAGCAACTATATATTTTGTTGTTTCAGGTTTAGACTCAGTTGATAGTCTTTCACTTTGATGAGGGTGTGGTGGGAGAGATGGTCCTGATGGTGTTGGTATTAATGGTATTGACACTGGTGCTGATGGCGGGTCAGTTACATGAGCTTTTGTTGTTAATGCCTGAAGCTGTAATTTTTTTTGCCTGTTCCATTCAGCTAATCTTTTTCCCGCCTCTATACGACCAGCACTTTTAACTTTGGTCACAGTTTGAATCTGAGATGAGACAGGATGGGGGGTCATCTGTGGGGTCATCTCTGAGTCGTCCATTTTGGTCAGCATAAAAAATTAATTTAAAAAAATCGATATGACTGCCAGTAACAAGTAAAGTTACCACAGGCGCTAGGTAATTTCCGAACTTGTAGAACATGAGGCACGCTAATTTACCAATTGAACTTGATACTATGGGGTTGCTCTTGAGATCTTGTGTCAGACTTTCTTTTTTGACCTGCAAAATGTGGCTCACTGCTTTTGAATAAAGACAGATGATAGATCGACTTAAGTCACCAGTCATTAGTGAAGTGATGTGATTGTCGTACTTATGTGTGATTCAATATCGTCTGTAGAATAACATTTTCCGAGATAAGCTTTGGATTTGCTTGAAACAACTACAGATAGAAGATGTTCCCGTTTTGAGTCTAAGTTTTTGTTTTCTACAGTGCCGATATCACTTAGAAGAAGTATTTCATCAGAATTCATTTTATATTAAAAAATAATAAAAAGTGAAACAAAATTCTTGCACTTACCTTCAGGCTGAGGGGCTGTTTCAACTTAATTAGTCTCTTCAGAAAGATCATTAACCTTTGACAGCCCATTTTGGATGAAATGTTTTTGTTGTCATCTACTTTGTACCAAAAACCACATGTTAAATCCAAACGTGTGCTCCCAGGTGTGGTTTGTGCATGTGTCTGTGTGAGCTGTTGGTACATCCTATAGGAAAAAACACATGCACACAGCACTCCCAGGCTAAGTTCAAAACTTATACCCCATGCATGTGATTTCCCGACACATCACGCTAAGATAAAAGAGTATGATGTGATGTGTAAAATTTGATGGTATGCACAAAGTCCTGAGAGCATTTGTAAAAACCACTTACATTTCGGTTCTTCGTAAGCGGTTTAGCACTGTGGAACTACTCCGTTATTATGCACTGCTTCCACTTGCTGTTGTTTTTTCTTTTCTCCACCCTGCAATAAATGCAGCCAGTCTTTGGAGTGCGCGGGGGGCTATTATTTTCTAATTGAACCATTTTGTCAGAGAGATCTTTTGCAACCATTTCATTCATCTGTACATTCTTCTCTTTTAATATTATCTTTTGCTCCTCTCAAAAACATAGCTCTTTTAATTTTTTTCTGTTTTCCCCTCAAGTTTACCAAATTCTTTTACCATGTTTGAAAGTGATTCTAAGTTTTTTTCATCATCACACACAATTATTACATCAGCAATATGTTTCATCTCTTGTTTAATATTATTTAAGCTTGTTTTAAACTCCTGTAAATTAGCATTCAGTTTTTCTAATTCATCTTTAAAATGAGCCACCTTTTCCTTATGAGTGCACAACCGCTGACGAAGAAGACAGTCTTGCATAATCACACTTTTTCCAAACCATTGAGTCATGTTTGACTGTGTCTTGCTCGGGAGTTAGGTTTTATTCTAGAAATATCTTGACATGCATTGGATAAAATCTTGCCGGCCAATAAAATTAGTTCAAAGGCACGCTACAAGTTCAGGTTGAAGCTGGTTTGACCAAGTTGTTTTTGAAGTGCACAGAAATAACAGTCAACAGTAAACACCCCTCAGTCCAACTCACAAAAAGGACCTTGTCTTAAAAGATTTTTCTGTTTCCAACAGGTTGCAAACTCAGTTAGGTTCTGTTTCTGTCAAGACTTCATGGTGTTTATAAGTTGAGTTGGAGTCTGGAAAATCCCAATAACCAACCCACCCAAATCTTTCACCAGTGCTTGTTTGTTGTCATAACCACTGACCTAAAACAGAGCGGGTAGAAAGCATATGTTCACTGACTTTATGACAGGTCTCTCTCTGTGTAAGGAACTAAAGGGGAGCTGTGTGGGGTGTTGTCCCCTGTTAAAAACCTATTTGCATTTACTGGGGTCATGATTTTTCGATAATGGAATAGGTGGAGGCGTTTACACATATCTTGGGGTTAGGGAATTTGTTTCCTCCATACAGAGTAGGTCTGACGCATATCAGTCTGACTTCAAAAGGTTTGAATTCTTTTCAGAAACCTAGCAGGTCCAGTCATAAATTGAATAAATTTTAAGTACAATCCGGGTTGAATTTCTTTTCACATAACAGGCCCAGTCATGGCGTGGGAAATGTATGTCGTTAAACCCTGCCAGCCTAACTCATATAGAGAGACAATTGACTGAAACCATGTGGAAATGAGAGAGTTCTTGTGAATTTGACTCTGTGTAAGCCTATAAGAATCCGGGCTTATGAGAATCTTAGCATTTGTAAAAACCTCATGTACTCAGTATGAGATAACTAGATACGGGGGGGGGGGGGGGGGGGGGGGTAAACTAAAATGGCTGCACTTAAATTCCTTTGTAGTAAACATCCTGGAAACGTTGCTGCACTGGTCATGGTTGTAAAAGAGTGAATTGGTCATGAGCATTTTTTTCTTTTAATTAACAGTGGATGTTTAGGTGTTGTCAGAGACAATAGTTAGAGAGAGAGAGAGAGAGAGAGAGAGAGAGAGAGAGAGAGAGAGAGAGAGAGAGAGAGAATAAGAGATTTGAAAAACAATCAAAACGATAATGCTGCACTGATCATGGTCGCAATTTTTTTAAATCAACAGGGTGTCTTGATGATAGTTGGGAGTTGATGGGGGGTCAATGGGTTTATTATTTAAAATGGCGTGATTTATCGATCGATGCAGCATTATTGATTTTATTGTTTTTCAAATCTCTTCTTATCTCTCTCTGGTATCGGCAGCACTAGCACTGTCGACGTTGTCACTGGTTGTGATGGTGATGGGATTGTCGGTGATGCCAGCGTCAGAAGTATTAGTACTGATGACGCTGTCACTGGTCTTGAAGGTGGTGCTACTATCGCCGATGAGAGTTGTGATGGCAGCGCGAGCACAGCTGCTGCTGGTGGCGTTGTCCTTGCTGGTGGGGCTGACGGTGTCATCCATCTCGGTGTTGGTCAAGGAGTCATGGTCCACTGGCAGAGTCTACTCTAGACGGCAGCGCCAACTGACTGTGTCCAGACTGGGCGGCCAAGGTGTTTACGATGTCTCTCAGTGCCGTCTAGAGTCGAATCTGCCCACTGGCGGCAGGACCTGCCCTGCACCAGGAAACTTGCTTTGTGTAATACACATGGATGACAAGTAGTTGCCGCCTACTGTCTTTCAGCCGTATAGTTGAATGCTCAAGGTCTTTGGGCAGAATACTCAGATCTGGCCATAATCCTCCCAGGTTGTTGTGACACCTTGAGGCCGAAATCCGTCAACGTAGCGGAGATTTAACACCTTTCGTCACACTGGTAGCTTCGCATGGTTCGTATGGTAAGTGATCTGAATGGGGTTCAGATTACGTCTTATCTCTTCTATCTTTGTCTGCGTGAAGCCTAGCTTGGACCTTGTGGTCGGGCCCATCTTGCCATCACTCTAGCTGACATCACACAAAGTCTAATCACATACAGACAACGCACAGATTAGCACACACCCTGGCCTGACAATACACGGTCAGTCACGGGTGGCAAAACCTGGTGTAAGGAGGGGGCCTGAAGACGCAATTTGTATTATCTGAAGGCGCACCGGTGAGGCGCTGTTGAATGTTTACAGATTTTCGTTGGTATTAATGAAGAGATATTCAGTGGCCGACAATGATTTGCACTTGGTTGTCTTTGGCGGCCAATTTTGACAAACCCAGGGCTCCACAAGAGTTGAAACTCTTATTTCTCCTATCTCTGCGCTTATGTTTGACAGATATAGAGGCAGTCGGATGACGAGGTCAGACCCCTGACCCCTGGGTCAGGTATCTGCGCGGATAGGCGATGGGTGTGTTTACACAGTGTTGTGACTATGATGACAAGTGTAGCCAGATATGACGCACTCTGTCCACAAAACAGTCGGGGCCCATATAATGAGTCAGTCTATCTATCTTATCTTATCTTATCTGATCTGATCTGATCTGATCTGATCTGATCTGACCTGACCTGACCTGACCTGACCTGATCTAATCTGATCTCTCTTTTCTCTTTTCTCTTCTCTTCTCTTCTCTTCTCTTCTCTTCTCTATCTCTCTATCTTTCTCTCACTGATTGGTCACATGTGTACAAATTTGAAAATGGAAAAAAGAGAGTTCAGTGGATATCATATATGGGAAAACACTCGTAAGTCATTAATCACGAAAAACTTCATCCTCTCCCGTGCAAAATCGCCAGAATGTAGGAGACACAATCACAAACCCGTGTGCCAAATATCATACTTGGCAAATTCACTTAAGACACATGAATCCACTGCAAACTGGAGCACGATGTGAATGCACGCTGACGCTCCCAGAGAGGGGGCGAGAGAGAGAGAGAGAGATGATGAATCTTTATTTATTCAGGATAAAGCTATTAGGCAACTCAATGCCTGTCTTACAAGCTGTCCTGTAAACAAACAACATAACAGGAAAATAAACATAGCATGCAAATAATAACAATAATAATAAGAAGAAGAAGAAGAAAAACTACGGAATAAAAAACAAACACAATAGGTGAATCAATGAAAGGGGAAAGAGAGAGAGAGAGAGAGAGAGAGAGAGAGAGAGAGAGAGAGAGAGAGAGAGAGAGAATTTACAGTATTATGTTAGTGTCTGCTTGGTGACGGAGCTGCTTCATTTACGTCACCGCCACTGTCTGACTTTCTCTAGAGATAAAGTTTTTTTTTAGTGTTTTCTTTTCTGAAAAGAATTAATTTTTACTAAGAAGTTTTTTAAGAAGTTGAAAGGATACAAAGCTGGCTAACGAACTCATCCAATGTCTTTCTCCAAACTAGCTATATGCAAAAGTTCAAGTAAATATGACAAAAAATACGGACTGTAATCTGGGTCAACCGACTTCCTATAAAAGGTTGTTTATGTCTTCAATGAGACATTCAATTACAATATGCTCGGAAGCTCTCTTAGCCACCCGCTGAAGAAAGAATTCTGCCACGTTTCAAGCTTGTGTGTACATAAATATAGGAGATTCTCTTGTTTACATACATGCGCACACACATACATACGCACACACATACATACGCAGATATGGCGCTTCGCGCCAAATGTATGTTCAGCAGCGAGGTTAGCGTAACTAGACATGACATAATTATTATCTTGTTACTTCAATTGTTAGAGGTTTAGCCTTTCCGCCTTATAAATAGAAGGGACTTAATGATCACCTTTATCCCAGACATGGATGAGAAGCCATGGAAACAATCTCATAGGTCACGGTATACATTTAAATTGGGAAGTTCAGGCAGTGCAAGGCCCTGTGTTTTTAAAAATAATTTTTGCCTTGTTTGAAAATTTGCAGTTGGGCTGAATGTTGGAGTTTGCTGGAAATTTGTGGTTAGCTGAGAGGAGACATGTTTGGTGCTTTGATTCATACCATCCTGAGCTTATCCAGCGGACATTTGTGGGTCTATGTTGAGTTGCCTTTGACGTAGTGATTTGAGGGGCACGCTGATTTCAGCTGTGCTTGGGTGTGGGGTTGGTAAGGAACCAGTTTCATAGCCAAGAAATGAGACGGGTCGTGTGCTGGGTTTTTTTTTTTTTTTTTTTTTTTTGTTGTGCATGGCAAATGTGCAGCTGGTGGGCGGTAGTGTTTTTTATGGAATTGAAAAATTAGGGGATGACTGGGACTGACTAAGGCTAAGAGACTGGACAGTACGGAAACAGCACTGTGGTCCGTGGCCCATAATCACTGTCGATGTGCACAATCGACGTCGAAATCTGTTGTGTCAACGGTACTGAAATTTCTACCAGTTACGCCACGTCCTCGGTGTTTGGTAAGATGCACAGTGATGACGCGGAATGGAATGCAGTTTAGATCCAACCCTGGTTCAACCCTGTTTTGGACCAGGGTTGAACTCTTCCCTGCTCCAACCCGGGTTGGGTCAAGTGTTAACGCTCCAACCCTGTTGGTACTCGGGTACCTCCCGGGTTGATGTGCAAGTGTAAACGGCCTCGAAGTATCCGCGTGGCACGCACTTCACATGCAGAAAGAGAGACACAGAGAGGGAGAGAGCAGTGCGTAATGTACACCACTGATGCCAGTTCATGTATACCATTGATGTGTGGTGCTTTTTCGTCACTATCTTGAGGAATGCGTTCCTTTCACAGTGGCGCATATGTATTGCTGAAGAAAGTCTGGGTTTCTATATATTTCAAAGAAAGTAGCCATAACGTCTGAAACACAAAGGCTTTCCCGCTGAAATTTAACACAGCTATCCTTAATCGTAGTGTACTAGTGAATTCCTGAATTTAGTTGATGTAGACAGCATATTTGTGATTTCTGATATTTTCCACAAAATAAAATTATCACTCAAAAGGTTGAAGAGGTACAAAACTGGTTAACGTACTCATCTAATGTCTATTTCGAAGGAAGCAAAAATATTAAATTTCAAGTGAATATAACAAAAATTACGGACTCAAATGCGGGTAAACCGCCTTTCTCCAAAGTTGCCATTTCTGGTCAATGAACAGTCCAATCATAATATCCTCGGAGGCTGTCTCCTAACCTTTTCTCAAAATTAACATCCTACAATTTCAAATGTGTACGTACACAAATATTTGAAATATTCGTGTTTACACACACACACACACACACACACACACACACACACACACACACACACACACACACACACACACACACACACACACACGCACGCACGCACGCACGCACGCACGCACGCACGCACGCACACACACACACACACACACACACACACACACACACACACACACACAGAGAGCGTTGAGCGCCAAATGTACGTTCAGCAGCAAGGCTAGCGTAGCCAGACGTTACGTAATTATTCTTGTGTTACTTTATTGTCATAGCTTAAAGACTGCCCATCTACGGCGTGATGGGCATGCTACAGAATGCGCTCCACCGCGACCCAGCAAAAAAAGTCTCTTCGATAAATAGAAGAGACTTAAAAACGAAATAATTTTGAGCTGTGCCATATCTCTGGTTTCTATGAAACCGTACTATGGCCTGCTAAAGTTGGCTTGATCAAAATGGAGACATTCTATCCCGGTGTGTGTGTGTGTGTGTGTGTGTGTGTGTGTGTGTGTGTGTGTGTGTGTGTGTGTGTGTGTGTGTGTGTGTGTGTGTGTTTTGCAGTAACTAGCGTGCAGCGTTTTGCAATCACAGCCACGGTGGATGGGAAATTATACAGCAGCCCCAGCGTCAATTTGACTGTCTTCGATTCCATCTGTCAAAACTGCACGGAGACAGGCTGCGTTAAGCTGGTGAGACGTTTTTGCGAGAATACGGGGTTGGGAGTTGGGGGGGGGGGGGTGGAGAGGGGGGTGGGTTGGGGGAGGTTCTTCGTCAGCTTTTCATTGATTATGCGATTTTTCCATGCAAGAGAAAGTTCTTGTCACTTCAGAAGTTTCAGTCACACAATGAAAGATTAGCAATGATTTTATTAGGAATGATTTTATTCTTACGGCAAGCAACTGTGACAGGCTTTTCAGCAGTACGACATTTGTTGCAATTACAAGCTCACTCATTTTCTGTATTGTACAACATTTCTCAGCCTGACACCTGTTTGATCAACGACATGTGCTTTGCTGACGGAGATCAAAATCCGATAGATGGCTCAAAGATGTGTATCGTCGCAGAGAGCACCTCAGACTGGATCCGTGAGTTTCATGCTTTCTTCTCAAAGCCGTTATCCGCAACGAAAACGTTTGCTGCTTTTGTTTTTGTGACTCAGACATGTACATTCGTCAAGTCGTCCCACCAGCATAGGATGATACTTGAGTCTGCCCAGCTTTTTAAAAAAGCAGTAAAAATTGTCTTCCAAGAGGCCACATTGACGAGTGTGTGGGTTTTTGTAGGTGAAAATACGTTCTTCTGATGTCCCTTCTTGCTGTTCACCCATGAGGCGGCAAAAGACGTACTAAGGACGACGTCTTCAGATTTTGCATGGACTAAAACCAACATAAATGGTTTACAAAATAATATAAGCTTACAATGTTGAGAATTCGAAACGGTGATCTTGAAAAAAGGCATGACGGTTAAACGTCCACACACGACTTGAACTTTGCTGCCACACAACTAGTAGTACGTCGTCTAAAATGACCTTGAGATTTTTTTAACTAAAAGCCGAATTTATGCCAGCATTCCAGTATCCAGGGCTATTATAGAAGATTCAGTTTTTCTATTTACAGTATCTAGCATAACTTTATTCGGATGCGATCTGCATATAATAAGCATCTTTTGAGAAGTATCCTTCTAGCGTTTATACAGGGCGTTGATATACCCTAAATAATTGATTCCGACAAACACTTCTACCAGGTTCATCTGGCAGTATTGCACATAATATTTTTTTATGTTTTAAACAAACTATTCTATGAAGTACCCAACGGAGAAAGAAACACGCTTAGAAAAGACGGGTACAACACAATTTATTAATATTTCGGGTAAATACCCTTTGTCAAAATAGACAAACAAACAAACAAGATAAGCCATTGAAGATAAGTAGCGGCTAATCTCTATGTTTGTTTGTTTGTTTGTTTGTCTATTTTGACAAAGGGTATTTACCCGAAATATTAATAAATTGTGTTGTACCCGTCTTTTCTAAGCGTGTTTCTTTCTCCGTTGGGTACTTCTTTGCATATTACACGCTTGGCAGTCACCTTTTTGGTCTGGATTGATAAACTATTCTATGACTAAAAAGTCAAGGACCAGTCGCAAAAATGTGCGTAACTCAAGAACGACTCAACCAATTGTTCTGAGACTGTATCCACTGTCAAATACAATACACAGGATACAATCAGCAAACAATGTCAACAGATTTAATTGATAAACGTGTGTTTTTCATATCTTAGAACAATATTAGGTGCTTTCACACATTTCACTTCATTGGTATGATTCAATTGAAACATCTCAAAAGTGTTCACAAACCAGATAGGTGAGGCTAGCGCTGGCAGAATTGTCCTCTTGGTTTGTGTACATCTCAAAAGTGTGTATAGTCTTTCATTTTTTTGTAATGGATGCCAAATTTTGTCACTGGCATTGACCACTTTTTCCACAACGTCCACGTTCCAATATCCAAACCGTTCCAGTTTCTAAGTCTCTCCGCTACAAAAAGGTTTCAGCAAGAGGCATAGACTCAAGTGAGCTCCTCGCAATGTGAGCTGAAGAGCATCCATGTCACTTGCGGCTGGATCGTGTTCTGTGCTTTCCTGGAGTGAAGAGGTTAATGATTTTTGCAGAGGTGTATCCAAACGCGTCTGCTTACATCAGTGCGCCGGATAATAATGGCGACGTGATGTGCGCTGTACAGACGACGGACACTGTCCCTTCTGCCCGTTACAAACTGTCCTGGTACGTGGAAGGCCAGAGACTTCCCAACACTGTGGAGGAGGACCTGCCGGCAGGGCACGCTGAAGCCAAACTCAGGAGGACTCTACTACCCCTCAGTGGAAATGTGAATGATAAATGCACAGATTTCGTGCACTTATTCCTGCACACACACACACACACACACACACACACACACACACACACACACACACACACACACACACACACACACGAACACGCACACACAGAGAGATAATTATTAAAAGACATAAAACGCCACGTCTGAATCGATACATAATCTTGGTTAACAGAGGTAGGATCAAACCATTCTCGTGTTCCGCGTTAACAAAGGCAGGTCAGAAGCGCCCAACTCTACCAGACCATACAGAATGTTGCCTATGCCACTTGAAGGTGTTTAGTATAGATATCAGTATACAGTTGGGTCCTTCAAAACCCAGTAAACAAAAGTCCTCGGACCGACATAAACCGCAGTCGGTCCGCTAAGCGCGGGCCCACTGCGGCCGACGTCGGCCTGATGATCTTTTGCTTACAGGGAACGTGTCTCTGCCGAAAGGAAAAGTAAGGTCCATACTCGGGAAACTTGTCAAGCGGAGTTAAGGTGACTGATCAAACTGTGCCGTTTCGTCCGCCATTCAGCCATTACAAAAGAACGTTAACTAAAATACTCGTATGCTTTTCTACCCTTGCAGTTAACATGCAAAATCCGCTCATACTACACTGACCGAAACGTGATGAGTCCCTTCATCGAGAGCAGCGTCATCGATCTGGACAATATTGCTCGCTACCCCGTCATCACCGTGAACCTGACTGGACCCGATAGCAGCAACGCTATGGTGTGTAGTGCCCAAACTATAGATACCAGCCCCAGTGCCCGCTACCAGGTGTCTTGGTTTGTCGATGGTCAACCCTACCCCCGGAACCGCGAGCTGAGTATCCCAGCCGGACGGACTAGCGCCGTGTACAACAGGGCCGACTTGCCTCGCACAGGCATTGTGAGTCATATTTATCATTCGCGTTTGTTGTCTCTGTTTTTTGTTTTAATTTCTTTGGGTAGTGCTAGCAAATATCTAGCATTGTTGTACGACATGCTTGCTGCTTAGTTCGGGGTACTAAGAACATTTGTGAAGGAGATACTACATATAATCAACTAATCAACTCTTTTCTGCCTCGGGCCTCAGCCCCTTTAATGGATTGCTTTAGGGAAACGTGACAATGCACAAGATTTGCTCTTCCCCAGCAATGGTTAATCCATACTTCCGCACACATCTCTTTATTGAAATGATTTAGTCCCTTAGACTTAGCAACAGCGAGATTACCTCCAACTCGTACATTATCTTCGACGGAAATGCAACCATGGGTTTTTTTTCCCCGTTGAAGTATAAATTAATGAGCGATTACGGGTCTATATCAATAGAAAGCAAATTGTATGAAGGAAATACCAAAGCCACGAAGGACTTTTTAATTCGTGTCAAAAGATAGAAATAATTGTTCCTGTCCTTTGTTTGACGAGACGTGCACATTTTGCTTTGTGATGGCATTGAATTTCACCACCCGTCCCCGCACGGCAATGCGGAGGCAATTAAGCGCATTTGGCATTAATAAGCATCCTTGGGCAACACTAGCTGTTCTCTCTATAGATGCATTATGAACACTCAGGACTTGAATTGGAAGTTTCATTTTCAGAGGGGACAAAAAAGATGATATATTTTTCATCTGTTTGGCTTGAAGTTATGTATTTTTAGTGTTGCGTTTTGTTTTGTTTTGTTTTTAAAGATAGTGTAGAGGTTAGAGTGGTGAAGTAGACAATGTAAGCAGCATAACAGCTTTAAAGTCAGTTCGCGCCTTTAGTTATGAGATCGACCGGTTTCTACGATTTCCGTCTCTTTTTCTTTTTAGCTGACGTGCAAGTTGCGGTCCTACTACACTGGCGTGGATATCTACAGCCCCTTTGTGGTCAGCAATGAATGGGACCTGGCACAAATCTAGATGATCGAATTCAGGTATAATTATCTCGGCAGTGATTTTATTTACTGGGCCATCCGCTGCCTGTCCGTCGTTTGTGGTAAACTTTAACGTTTGCATTTCTCGAAACTATTCAAGCCACAGTCTTAAAATATGGTTCAAGGAAACTGAAGACCTTTCTATATATGCCACTTTTAGTATGCTCTAATGAGGTGAAGGTCACAGGTGGAGGGGGGGGGGGAGGGTGAAAAAATATGTTTTAAAAATTAATATTTCGACCCAGATTTTCTCTGATACTGGTGCTGTTTTCAACTGAAAACCCAAAGTTGGTACAGAGATACCTGATTGTAAGACCTTCCTATGCACGCTAATCTGAATGACGCCTTGGACGACGCCTTGCAAAAGTCAAGGGTCACAAAAGGGCAGCAATAATTTGTGAAAATGCCCAATTTTGATAGAAGTTTAGTTTTTATTAATGATTTTGCAAACGTTTTAATGAAATTTCGCAAAAATGATAGCTAATGATAAGACCGGTCTACGCATAATGAATTAGTTGACCTCTTGGAAAGGTCAAAGGTGATGGACGCCTGGCAAATATGCAAACAATGCATAAACGCATTTGCATAGACAGGTGACAGATGCATAAACTTTGAGAAAACATGGATTTGTGCTGGCACAGAATCCAACCCTTTCATTGTGTAAAGCACTTGAACACTTGCTCATTTCAGTGACCTGTTGAAAAGGTCACGGTTGCAAAAGACACTTAGTATTTGTCGATTTGTCATTCATTAAAAAAAATTATAACGAGATTTTTACAGTGTACCTTGCAGCATGTGGCAATACTGACATAATTATTTTCTAATAATAATAATAATAATAATAATAATAATAATAATAATAATAATAATAATAATAATAATACTAAATGATTTGCTGTTACCCAAATTGTGATGAAAATAAATACCAACATTCTTTGAAATAAATAATAAAGAATTGTAAAGGCGTGACGAAACACACACAAAAAAATGCTATCTTTTACCTGTCTGCTTCTTATTTTTCGCCATTTGAAATACTTAAATCAGCATTCAGTTTTGTGATTAAAAAAAAAAAAAAAACACCTTGTCACGAAGAGCAGTCTTTGGAGATCAGATAACCAGCGACATTTGTTTGGTTCTCATTTTTGTTGTTTTGGAGACACGCATTTTTCTGGAGAGGTATCTTGTTCCTATTATGAAACACAAAGAGCACCTGTTATGAAACACTGTTTCATATTTAGAACAGTGTTTTATATAAGGAGTAGTGTTTGTCTGCCGTATATATCAGACACCATCCAGCCAGTTTGTTCCACATTTCAGATGTTGATATTTTTCTCAATTAATACAGAGTATCCCACATCAGGATCATGTCACTTTCGTCAAGGTCAAGGTCACAACAGCTTTATTTACTACGTATGCCATTGTCCAGGCAATATTGCTGTAAACATCGACACGATTTGATCCAAATGGCAAATTGTGATATTTTGTGACGATACAAAGTGTTGCACACCAGAATCTATTCAGTGCCTTAACCCATATAAGCCTAGCGTCCTCATATGAGGACACTGTTGTTTTTAGCTATCTGTTCTAAAATCAATGTCTCTAGGAGACAAATCTTTACACAGCAGTTAATGGGAGATATCCTTCAAATATAAATGGTGATCTACAGATAATTGTTTTGAAAGGGATTCCAGGACGCCGCTATTTATGCAGATTTCTTAAGGTCGCAGAGGGCAACATGGATCGTTAAAGAAAGTAAGTGAATATCTTGTTTTCTACAAACATTGTTAATAACACCACTGAATGAAAGCTGAAGCTAAGAACGTTCCCTAAAATATGTTTTGATCATTTAATGATTACTTTGAGCAGTGCGTTGTGTTGAAGTAGCGTCATCATATGAGGACGCTAGGCATGAATGTGTACAGGTTTTGTACATTCTCTGAACGTTTGTTTTCTTGCTATTATTCCAGACGGTTCACGAAAAATCAAATCTTTAGACGTCCTACACGATAACAACTTCTCAAAAAGCAGATATGTTCATAGAACCACCACCCGTGGACTCTGACTGATGAGGACAGCGGTGAGGAGGATGGGGCAGAAGAAATCCACAATCCGAATGGATGACAGAACGTAGTCAACACCCTTGTTAGCATTATTTGATGGCTGAATGACAGCTGGAAAGGCCGAAGAAGAAGAGCAAACTGCTACTGGTTGGTTAAAATTGCTCGCAAGAGGATCGAGATCCCCGGTCATCCATCCATGATCTCTGACTATAACAAGACCACGATAATAGTAGACAGAATGGATCACAGTGTGGATAAATACAGAGTGGCTATCATGTCGAAGCTGTGGTGGTTGTCTGTCTTCTCCTTCTGCATTGACCTGTGTGTCCAACAATCCTTGCACGTATGTCGGGCAACCCTAGCTGCTGAAAACACCCCCCCCCCCCCCTGCATCTGCTGGATCATACTCTGTGAAAACAGAGCTCACTGAGTGCCGTAAGAACCATCAACATGGATTTGTCGCTATGGCTCTCACGGTTCAGTTTTGCCTAGAAAATAAAGAGCTTGCGTTGGAATCTGCTCAGATATGTGCTAACTAAAAAAAAAAAAAAGCAAATCTGTGAACTTGAATAGCAAATATGTGAACTTCACTATTTGTTTTTGTTAGCTTACATGCGATAGCAAAAGTGAGTCCATGTACTGGGGCAGTGGCCTTCCATCCATTATCCTCCGTGGTAAACTTTAATGTTGGAATTTCGTGGGTATTATGCAAGCCACAATGTTCAAATATGGCCTAATGATACTTTGCGACAATGCCTTTCTAATCATATTAACATGAGCGACCTCTCTAAAAGCTGAAGGTCACAGTGGTCAAGAAATAGGTAACAAAAAAGCCATATTTGACCCCTAGAAAATTCTATACTATCTACAACTTCACACCCAGACGTGGTACACAGATACCTGAAGGTAGGACCTTCCTAAGCATATTAAATTTGATGAAAAGTCAAGGGTCGTCTGAGGTCAGCAAATGTGTGAAGAGTGCCTGTTTTTGATAGAATTCTTTTAAAAGTTTTCAGTCAAATTTAGTATATTGGTATCTGAGGATATGACCATTCTATGTATACTAATTTGGTTGAACCGTTGCAAAAGTCAAAGGTCAAGGGAGGTTGATAAATGTGTGAAAAAATGCACGCATTTACAGATGTATTTCGTTGGTACAAATGCCAACTTTCTTGTTTTAGTTATGGTAGTATATTTGAACGCTTCATAACCAGTCGCAAAGGTCAAGGTCACAAAGGTCAGATTAATTATTTATTAGTAGTCAGCATGAGAGCTTTAAGGGCTAATCCTTTCTTGTCTTTGTTATGAACTTTATTACGTTATGATATTTCATAGCATCATTTGTACTGCAAGTAACTACTTTTGCTTACGTATTGCTCCAATATACGCAGAATGTGCACAATACATCATTTTTACACTTTTTTAAAGCTGGAAAGTGTGTGCAGAGTCAATAAAAGACGGATTACACTGGTTCCTTTGCTGGTATTTCGCTCTTTGTGTTGCTTATAAAACCTGTACCCTCTCAATCCTAGCGTCCCCATATGAGGACGCCTCCTTTTGGGCTACTACGTCGCCCGAAAACAAAAAAAAAAATACAACAAATAACTTGTGTCAATGCTATTAAAAGCATATTGGCAACAACAAAAAAACCCGCATAAATCCGTTAAAGGCCAAGGTCACAGCTCCCGTATTTGTTTTGTGCAGATTTGTGTGCTAGGCAATATCTCAAAACCCATTGAACCTATTCATTGCAACTTTTAGAGAATAGTATTTTACCACATCACACATTGCCATCAATCTTAACTGCGCCTCTACCTCAAGGTCAAGGTCATAGCTGCCATATTTGTTTTGCAGATTATTGTGTAGAAAATACGTCTGAAACCGCTGTACTGATTTGCTCTGGTGTTTTAGAAAATGTTGCCTTATCCTCTTATGTGATGTCTTCAACAGAATGAATTCACGACCTTTAAGGTGAAGGTCGCAGAGGCCATATTTGTGTGAGCTTTTGCGCAGGCAACATCTCTGAAACCACAGGCCCATTTATTCCAAATTTTGCTTGATGATATTTTGACTTCACCCCTTCACAGCCGAAAAACTTTTAATAGGATCCATCTGCAAAACACATAGATCCTCATGAGCCCCGCGGGTGGGGGGCCTCCTGGCAATTTTGGCACTTGCTGACACAACTGACATATAATTTTTTGACGGTTGGGGACAATATATGACAAAACCCATGTCACTACATCACTTCAAGATGATGCGCACAATTGTTGGGATAGCTTTTAGACAGACAAAGTGGTGTGTTACTGTCTGCGGGAAGTGGGTGGGGCTAAAAATGTGTTCCAAGAGCAAACCTTGTTGACTTAGGTGACAGCAAATGCGAAACACTATAAATGTAGTCACCAATCGTCCATGCATCCGCTCTTCAACCATCGTGCGTGTATGCATGCGTTTGTGTTTGGCAATTTCCAGACTTTAAAATCGACACAACTGTAGTTTACAAGAACACCTTTACCTACATATTTAACCTGTAGAAAAGGTCAAGATCATCATAGGTCGATGTATTTGTAAACATTAGTCATTTCTCGCACACGCATTTTTAATAAAAGTTAACTTTAGGCGCAAAAGTTTGAGAATACCTAAGTATGCTTTTTATACCACTAATACTATTCCGAATAGTGGTGGTGGTGTCTGAAGTGTTCAAGGAGGGGGTTTCACCTATAATGGAGGGACAAATCTCTCATAGATTAGAGAGTAGTCCACCAGTATAGGTCCCCACTTTTGACACTCAACTCTCACTTGTGGCTCCACATAGCTGCAGCATGCGCAGCGGCTACATCACGGGCAACAGCTTTGACTGGAGGGCTAAACCAAGTGAGGTGAAACCGGAGGTTTCAAACCCTTGGTGAGGCAGGATTTGTTCTTCCTAGCATGCAAAGTCTGTCACCGGCCGATTGGGCGGAGGAAACTCAATCTAGGGTTCAACAGCCAAGAGGGCTGGACAGCAGTCCACTGTGGAGTGCAAAGGGCATGCCAGAGCACAGAAGAAGACATCGCCATCCACTGCAGCCAAGGAAGTTACCAGTTGTAACGTCTCATCGTGCCACTGGACTCTGATTTCTCCGGCCAAGAGGGTGGGGTTGCTCCAGCACAACAGCCTCTCCACCAAAATCTCCTTCACGCGCAGGTTTTGTGCATGGATCTTCACCAAATCTGCTTCTTCATCACCTCTTTCTTCTGCCTCCTCCTCAAGCCCTGCGGCGATGGGGAACGGGCGAACCGACAAGTAGAGGTTACTACTGGGAGTCGTAGCTCCGAACCTGCACGTAGGCGACCTGTGGACCAGTGGTCGCTCTTCCCTGTACCAGGGGCAGGAGGGAAGTTTGGCAGCATCCCAGGCGACTGAGCAGTCCTCTTCAGGACAGCACTGCTCATCCTAGTAAGGGAGGGAACTAGAAAAGGTGTTCCAAACATGCCTGCCCTACACCAAACCAGTCAGCTTACCGCGGCTGGCGGTTTTACCCATTTTATGTGGTCGAAAAGAAAAACAAAGTAAGAAACTTATTCTCGGTACGTGGAAAGTACGAACCCTTTTGGCGAGAGATCAGACGCAGAGACCGCACAGAAAAACAACCCTCATAGCCAGGGAGCTGGCGAGATATTAGATCGACATTGCGGCTCTTAGTGAAACCCGATTTGCTGACGAAGGCTCGATCTGTTCAAAGCTGAGAACGAGGACAGGATACACGGTGTTGGCTTCGCCATCCGCACCACGCTCCTCCGACAACAGCTTTCTCTTCCCACCGGCATCAGCGAACGAGTGATGAAGCTCCGTTTCCCCATCTCCCACACCCGACATGTCACTATTATCAGCGTCTATGCTCCGACACTCACCAGCACCGATGACGACAAGGAGGCGTTCTATGAGAGCCTCGACTCCCTCCTGAAGTCCACTCCTGCAAGTGACAAACTCATCGTGCTTGGTGACTTAAATGCTCGAGTTGGGCGCAAATGTGACTGCTGGGAAGGAGTGATGGGCCCACACGGGCTGGGCAAGATGAACAGCAACGGCCTGCTGCTGTTGACATTGTGCGCTGAGAATGGACTCGCCATCACCAACACACTCTTCAGGCTGGCTTGTAAGTACAAGACAACATGGATACACCCCAGGTCCAAGCAGTGACATCTCATAGACTATGTCATTGTCCGCCAGCCGGATATTCGCGAGGTCAGAATCACCAGAGCCATGAGAGGAGCCGAGTGCTGGACCGACCATCGGCTGGTGCGGTATGTCCTCAGCACACAGGAAGAGGCCGAAGCTCACCCGACCTTCATTCAACCTGGCCAAGCTGATGCGTCCGGACGTCAAGGAAAACTTCCAGGCCCACCTTGATGACCTGCTAACTGCCCATGGACCATTGACTGCAACCCAGCTGAAATGTGGAACCAGTTCAAGGGGATGGTGACGGAGTCTGCCAAAGACGTGATTGGACCCAAGCAGAGGATACACCAGGAGTGGTTCGATGAGAACAATGAAGAGATCAACAGACTACTGGAGCAGAAGCGCAGTGCCGTCATCGAGTGGCAGAATGACATCAACTCCATGTCCAAGAAATACCGCTTCAAACACTTCCAGAACAAAAGCCCAGAGAGAGCTCCGCAACATGCAGGACAGGTGGGACAGCAAGGCAAAAGTACTTGAACACTTTGCTGAATCCAACAACTCCAAGGAGTTTTTCAGCGCAATGAAAGCTGTCTACGGCCCTGCCAGACCCAACACAATCCCTCTCTTTTCTTCTGACGGCTTCACCTTGCTGAAGGACAAAGGCAGCATCACTGAGCGCTGGAGAGAACACTTTTCAAATCTGTTCAACCTGCCTTCCACTGTCGACCCCGCGGCCCTGGACATGCTTCCTCAGAAGCCGACACTGGATGACCTTGACCTCCCGCCCACCCTGGACGAGGACACGAAAGCGATCAACCAGACTAGCTCCGGCAAGGCTGCAGGCATGGACGGCATCCCCGCAGAGCTCTTCAAAGCAGCTGGACCTGAGACCATTGATGCCTTCCTCAACATTCTGACATGCATCTGGGCAGAGGAGAACATGCCACAGGAATTCAGATATGCTACAATCGTCTCTATGTTCAAGAACAAGAGCAGCAAAGCAGACTGTGCCAATTACCGGAGGATCTCACTCTTGTCCGTCGCTGGCAAGATCCTCGCGAAAGTCATCCTCAACCGCCTGATTAGCTCTGTATCTGAGGAAGCACTTCCAGAGGCTCAGTGTGGCTTCAGACCCGGCCGCAGCACAATCGACATGGTCTTCTCTGTAAGATAGGTCCAGGAGAAATGCATTTAGCAGCACATGGACCTCTAAGCCGTTTTCATAGAACTGACCAAAGCATTCGACACCGTGAACAGAGAAGCGCTTTGGGTCATCCTCGCAATGCTCGGCTGCCCCATGAAGTTCACCAACATCACCCGCCTCTTCCATGATGGAATGGTAGGAGTTGTCCAGTCAAACGGCGACACATCCACACCCTTCGATATTTCCAATGGTGTGAAACAAGGTTCTGTTCTTGCCCCCGTGATGTTCAACCTGTTCTTCACGCGTGTCCTGACCCATGCAGTACGCGAACTTGAGAAGGGAGTGTGCCTGAAGTACAGACTAGACGGCTCCCTCTTCGACCTCCGTCGACTGAACGCCAGGATTAAGACCATCGAGAGACTGATCCTTGAATAGCTATTTGTCGATGACTGTGCGCTGATGGCGCACACGGAGTCTGACCTCCAGACCATCGTCAACAGATTTACGGAAGCCTCTCGACTGTTTTGCCTCACCATCAGTCTCAACAAGACCGAGGGCCTGCACCAACCAGCCCCAGGCACAAGTGCACCTCACCCAAAGTGTATAACGAAGGCACCGAGCTGAAGACTGTCGACCAGTTCAGATACCTGGGTAGCATCATCTCTTCTGACGGTACTATTGACAAGAAAATCGCAGCTGAAGTAGCAAAGCCAGCCAAGCCCTGGGTCGTCTGCGCACTCGTGTGTTGAAAAACAACGTCAAGCTCTCCACCATGATCAAAGTCTACAAGCCAGTAGTCCTCCCCAGTCTCCTCTACGGCTGTGAGTCATGGACGCTGTACAGAAAGCACCTCAAACAGCTTGAATATTTCCACATGAGATCCCTGCGCTCACTCATGGGCATCAAATGACAAGTCAATGTGACAAACCTGGAAGTCCTGGACAATGCTCCCTTAGTGAGTGCTGAAGCCTTGATCATAAAGACACAACTTCGCTGGACAGGTCATGTCATACGCATGGATGATTCTCGTATGCCACGCCAACTCCTGTATGGCGCACACTCAAAAGGCCACAGGAAGCAAGGTCGGGCAAATAAACGTTTCAAAGACTGCATAAAAGACAGCCTCAAGTACTGCGTCTAACCGGTAAAGGAACTTGAAGTACAAACACAAGACAGATCCGGCTGGCGTGTCGCAACCAGGAAAGCCTGCACGCTCTTTGAACACAATCAGCGCGAAAAGATCACCAGTAGCAGAGCTCGCAGAAAGACAGCGTCGACTCTCCCCACATCTTCCCTCCAGTGCCCCCATGGCCCTCGCAGGTGTGGCTCCAGGATTGGCTTGGTCAGCCACACCCGTACCCACAAATAAAAGTCATGCACAATGACGACATCATTGGCTTTCGATGGTCTATCCATTACTATTCCGAATGACCTCTCTTTAAGGTAGAGGGCAGTTGTTGTTTTTTTTAAATGAGAGATATTCCGTAGACCTTTTCATGGGAACTCTTCCCGTCGGCGATGAAACCGTGGCTGAGAATGTGAAGACCTAAAAATGCACCACTAGTTGACTATCAAACGAGGGGTGCGTGGTGCTGGTATTAGTGCGGGGTAAGGGGTCGAGGGAAGGGGGAGAAAGGTCTGGAGACCTCTTCACCACTGGCCAAAGAAAAACCAATGACCGGAGGGGGTCCACATTCTCAAGGACCTTTTCCAATTTCCAAGAAAAGGTGCGGGGAGGGGGGGGGGGGTGGGTGGGTGGGTAAGGTTGTTATAAACTCCCCAGAATGGAAAATTATACATTTGAAAATATCCTGGGAGCCGTGGACCCTGGAACACCGCCCTCCTTCTGAATCTGCTTCTGAACACATACATAAACCTGTGTCTATAATGCTAGCTATTATCAAGTTTTACTTCTGAGGTGGCAAATCTAAATGCAGTAGCTTATATTCCCACAGACAAAGAACATTGTCCACACACTTGCTGACCATGCCTGACCTTTGACCTTTGGAAGGAGCCAATAACATTAATATACATAGACAGTGTAACCCCTAGCAACATTTGTACTGGGGTCTTACTGCAAAGTTCACATACTAACTACCTGTAGTAGCAACAACTTAACATAAATAGCCGTCTTACTTCCCGTGACCTTTGACCTTATCAAGAGGTTAACTTAGTAGAGCTGCAAACAAAATTGTGATCGTCAGTTTTCTCTTTGGCAAGTTTCTTTTAAAAATATCGCACATTTATTGACCTTTGTAACCTTGACGTTTTATGGGAGGTCAGCGCAATTGACAGTCAAATTTATTATCAAATAGGTTCACAGTGCCAATTTAGAAGTCTGTGGCTTTGATGGTCGCTCAGAAATTTAAAATGATAAAATCTGTTACAATTGGAAATACATAGGATGATGGATGGACCAATGGCGGATGACTCATTATTTGTAACTCACTTTCAATGTTAAATCAGCTTAGAACGTGTGCTATCCATCTCTCATACCTTAATGTTCCCAAAAAATGTGAGTGAAACTTTTAATAATGTCATATTCAAACTGTTTCATAATAGGATACCTTGTGTTTCATATTAGTCAAATGGTGCCTAATATGAAACAATGTCTTACTTTTTTCAAACTGGAACTGCTTCTGCGTCGTTCGAGTTTTGAAATTTGGCTTTGTCCTAAGATGCATCAATATAATCTCTATCAAGCTCTGGTTTCGGATTGATTCTACCTTTCTTTGGACGGTTGCGCGAGACGTTTTTACTTTTGTGTTACATACATGGCTCTCCTCCCCTAACCATGTTCTGTATATCTTCTTCGGCACTAAGGGTTTTTTTTTTTTTTTTTTTTTTTTTTTTTTTTTGTTTTTTTTTTAAACCTAGTGTTTTAGAAAAGATTTCAGAAACTTAGATATTCTGCGACCACAGATTGAGAGTGAATGGGTTGGTACTAAAAGACGTTCTGCCTGAATCACGAATTGTTTTCGACAGCTTCCTACGCCAGTCCGACGAGGAGGTGATAAACAATCGGACTTTGACAACGCAACGTTGGTGTCATCTTGGGGCGCTATAAAATATAATGAAGAAACCTGCGACTTTCGATGGTCGTGCCTCTGTATATGTGCGCGCGCGTGTGTGTGTGTGTGTGTGTATGTGTGTGTTTGCGTGTGTGTGTGTGTTTGTGTGTTATGGTGTGTGTGTGTTTGTTGGTTTGTGTGTGTGTGTGTGTCTGTGTGTGTGTCTGTGTGTGTGTGTCTGTGTGTGTGTCTGTGTGTAAGTGTCTGTGTGTGTGTCTGTGTGTAAGAACGAACCTCGACAAATTCCATAAGACGTCAGTAAAACGAGCTTTGATGTAATAACTGCTCAGGCCTTTTGATCATTGACTTGTTGGGGTGGGAGCATGGCGGGTAGGGTGGGGGGATTCATACAGCGGTTCCGTGCTTAATTCTCGTTACACTCGGAGATTCTTACAAGTAATATAAAAAAAGTTTTTCTTACAAATTTATCGAGACCCTATAGTAAATCTCTCTCTTCCCTTGCCGCCAGAATCTTTACAGCTTCCCTCTGTCTGTTCAAAATCCTCCCCAAATGTTGATGCTAGTCTGTTTCTTATAGCCATGCTTCTTAGCGTTGGTCTTCATGCAGCTGATACAAATGTGCAAAACGAGGGAGGGAGAGAGAGAGAGAGAGAGAGAGAGAGAGAGAGAGATCCGGTTCGCATGACAGTTTAACACCACGAGCCACCACTAATACCTCCTCTGCAACCAAGACCTTAACATCGCCATTATTATTATTATTATTATTATTATTATTATTATTATTATTATTATTATTATTATTATTATTATTATTATTATATCTAAATACATCTAGTCCGAACGTCCAATTTTTGACTGAGGTGTCCTGAAGACTGAATTACAATGCAAGAGAAAGATCGATCATGATTTTTCAAGGCTGGTGCCAGAATAGCTTGGCGCCTAAAGGCGCCAATCTATTCAGGCACATTCCTTGAACTATCATGGTCTGTTCTTATCTTGTGTGTCTGGGCTGAACAGGTTAATTCATTAAATCTCAAAGAAAGCTGTGTACAATTCTATACTGCACGGTACATTTGGAAAATTTGTTGGAAACCAAAACAGATACGGTTACAAACATCCTGTATGAAGTGTTCTTATTGGCTAGCTAACTGCTCGTTTTGATGAGTCTCCATAATAAGCAATCAGCCGTTGAGTAATACTGTTTGAATAACTTCTGACGAAGACTATAAAACGTACGTTCACAAACTGTTTGTTGACCGTCACTGATTTCTGACTAAGACAGCGTAAACAGACCAGGATGTGACAGTCGAATGCTCTTCACCTGAATAAGCAATCAGCCGCTGCGTAATACTGTTTGAATAACATCTGACAAGGAATATAAAACGCACGTTCACATACTAGTTGTTGAATGTCACTGCTTTCTAAGACAGTGTAAACAGACCAGGGTGTGACAGTCGAATGCTTTTCATCCGAACATTAGTTTAATTCTTGTTTGAAAGATCATTGCTGAACATGTTTAATCTACTGTAAGTAAGTTTATTAGCTTTCTCCACAGGCGTTGCTATACTTGCCTGCAGATAATATTCCATATTGTAAAGCGTTTCCTTGTTTGTAAAGTTTTATTGTACCCAGTCACGCGAAGTTCTTCTCTCGTGATTGATCGGTATAGAGATAATGAGTTTTCGGGATTTTGCGTGTAGATATTGCATGATGTTGTTTGACTAGCTTATTCATATAAACCCGTTTTTTGTACACTTAAAAGATTACCTTTTGCTTGCCTTTCGGGTTCTGCTGTGAAAAGAGGTCTTTATTCTATTCACGTAGCTAAGAATATTGAAAAGGAAGAGCAAAAATACAGAAACTCTTGGATGGTGTCGCTCACCAAAATTCCTTACAACATTGCAGTTTATCAGGCCAGAATGCCAATGATGGAGGGGGGTGGGGTGGGGGGTGGGGGTGGGGGGGGGGGTCGTTTAATAGTAAACTAAAACGATAAACGTACTTACGGTCGTGTACGCCCGTATAAATATCTAGCCCCAGCAACACACCATCAGTTGCTACGGACTGCCCAGAGTTGACCGATCAGATGACCCATTGACTGTACACGTCCAAGCCTGGTGAGTACTGTACCTGCATGGCTAGAAAGTTACATTGTTTGTTGTTAGCTACAGGTAACATATCATTCTTTATTGCACTCTTTAACACATTCACAGCCAGTGGACGCAGATTGTGTTTTTGAAATCATTGGAAATTCGACGTCAAAGATTAAACAAAAAACAGGAAGAAGAATGAGATGTATGGAAAGGTTAAAAAATGGAGAAAAAAGGGTAAAAGGTTACAAACAAGGATACAATGGATTTCAGCAAGAGGCATAGATTTATACCTCTTGCATTTCGGTGGTCTTTAGATTTTCTTGGCAGTGAAGTGTTTAACCGAACTAATGGAACTGTTATTTCAAGAACTTTTTGGGTTTGCAATCAGGATTGAAGGATACCGCGTAATTTCCAAAAGCAGTCGGTTACTTCTGTATTAGCGAAACTAGAGTTTATATTAACCAGTGTTTGATCGGATCAGGGATTGACTAAACAAAAAGAATATTTGACTCGTTCCATGTTCATGTTTGTTTCAGAACAGAATCCGCCATGGAAAGTAAGTACACGCAGCTCTACCTGGTGGATGGAAAATTAACCTCTTCAGTGGCCACATATTGTATATTTTAAATCATTGAATAAATTTAGCGTGAAAGATTGTCCGTCACAGGATCGTGGATACAAATTTCAGTGGTTTCTGCAAGAGGTGTAGATCCTCATGAGCCACCGCAGTTGCGGCGGCTCATGAGGATCTATACCTTGCAGCTTGAACGGGTGGTGTTCAGTTTTCTTCGCACTGAAGGGGTGAAATATATTTTCACTGAAAGTTAGACGATAGTTTGAAACAAGTGCTCTGCTTGAGTTGCATTTGCAACGTGAAGTTTAGTGGAAAAAAAAATAGGCACCGTGCTCTCAATGATTATTTTAACCCGTTCATTGCCGAGAAAATGGGAACACCATCCAGCTGCAAGAGGTATAGACCCTCATGAGCCCCCGAAATGACGGGGGCAAATGAGGATCTATGTCCCTTGCTGAACCACTTTTCCGCTGAAACCACATTCAATCCATGTTCATCCTGGGACAGCTAGGGATTTTCGGCGCCACTGAACAGGTTAATGTTGGGTACGAGTGGTTAAGGGGGGAGGGGGGAACTGGGGGGGGGGGAGGGAGCTCGATGCACAAACGGTGGTGTGACTGACCTTCTTCTGCAGTCTGATGTGTCCAGTGCCATTTTCAAACGCAGTCTTAAAACTCAGCGGCTTTTTCAGTCTTCAGATTTGAGTGTTCATGTGTTTTTAGCTTTAGAACTCTTGAACGCACGCAGTCCAGAAACCTGACCTCTAGTAAGCGCACACCAGCGTACCCCCTAAGCGCACGCCAATCTGTGCAGCAAGCGTGATCTAAAATACTCAAAATTCCATTTCCCAAGACTGCTTTCTGGACCCTTCCAGTTATAGTGTACTTCTTCTACTAACACTGAACAGGTTCCATTCACCCTTGAATGAAAATACATGAAAGGAACAGCGTTACATAGGGGACATTTAGCATCCTAAATGCAACAAACATTTAGTTCTCCCTTCCCCAAGTATCACTTATCACCACCCAAACCAGCACTGACAGTTCCGTCTAAACCAATTACCCCCAATTTATCACACCTGACAAGGTATCTAAACATCTACACACTCTGACACTGGTTCCGTGGGAAAAAGACAAGAAATAGTATGTGTGGTTCTGGCAAGTTTTCATGCCTGCGTGCGCTCATTAGAAGTCATGAAAACCTGACTGCATGCGCTTGGGGGGTTGGCTGCCGTGCGCAGAAGAGAGTCACCTTTTTGAACAGTGTTTGTATATTACGATGCATAGAGCAGTTTACCATAATTGAGCGCCTTATAGATTCTCCGTATTTTTGTTATCATTTTTAGTATTAGTATTATTAATGTTCTTGTATGTTTTCTTCTCCGTTGTCATGTTAGTCGGGATAGTCACATTCAAAATGTACATGTCGAGTTCATTTTTAACCAATTTAACCCCGCGACCGCATTTCCTAAATTTTGAATGTGTGACCTAACGACCGTGTACCAGTTGCAGGAGATGTGTCGACCATGATAATTCAAGGGTAGGGCCAGATTAGCTTGGCGCCTGATGATGCCAAGCTAATCTGGCCCTACCCTTGAATTATCATGGTCAATCCTTTTCCAAGCTAATCTGTCACTACCGTGCCCTTGAATAATCATGCTCCTACATCGCCGTGGGGCTAAATGGGTTAGAACACAGCAGGCAGTGCAGTCTGGTCGCTTTCGTTTCAGCCAGCGTCAAATGTGACGAAGATATACTTGCGAAACCAGGCTGTCATACAATGTCTTCGACGCCCAGTTTGTCCACAACTACACGTGGAACATTGAGAACTGTGGCATGTGAGTGTGAAGTGGGATTATAATAGCTTTAGACCATTCGCTGGGGAACAACCCTTTGTTGTATAAAGCATTAAAATACTTAGTGAGAAAGGAGATGATAGCTGGGTGGAGACTTAAAGAACTTCATTTATAATTCCATCAGGCCCGGGGGTCTTTCCTGCTTTGGCATGTCTTAAAGCAGCAATAACTTCTGCTTCTTCTATGTTAATATCTAGGTCATGAAATAATGCTTCATCAGACTCAGATTCTTCTGATAAAAATACATCATCATTATTCTCTTCCTGTGCTATGTTTTCATTTAAAATGCTAGAGAAGTAAACAGACCACTGCTTCTTTATTATATTGTTTCTTAAACGACGTTTTCTTTTCCATTTCTTTGTTTCCTTCCAAAATGCCTGAGAGTTATGGCTATACTCAAGAATTTTGTCAACAGTTTCCCTCTTAAAATTATCTTTTTTAGCTCTAAGTAATCTCTTGTATTGTTTTCTCTCATTAACAAACATTGCTTTATTTTCCATGGTTTTGTTGTTGTTGTTGTTGTTTTTTGTGTATGTACGTAAGGCTTTACGCGTTCTCATTTTTGCATTTCTGCATTCCTGGTCAAACCAAGGGTGACTAGTGGTGTTTGTTTTGTGTGTGTTGCCCATGTAGGAATGAAATTGTTTTGCCATGCAACTAGCAGCGTCTTTGATAGCACCTGTGAAAATGTCTAATGCACTATTAATATCATGATCGATCTCAGCAGTAGCAGCTAATAGAGCATCCTGGAATGCAGGAGTAGCTATACTGTCGCTGAGCGTTTGGGCCTTATCAGGTTCCCAGATAATCTTATCAAATGGAAAACACTGCGTATCGTCATCAGAAACATCGTTGTGGGGTGATACACGTACACAAGACACAGTAAGGACCAGCGGCATGTGCACAGACTCTATCCTCTCGCCAACTTCAAGTTTGTCACACAAACAAATAAAGTCAGGAGATGCAACAAAATAATCATTAATACTACAACCAGTGGCAGAGATAAATGTCAGATGCTTTGACAGATCAGGGCTACAGAACCCATTCAAAATCATCAGTTCAAAACATGCACACAAATCCAATAGTTTTCTTCCAAATATATTTACAGTCATATCTTCATTAAACCGTGAAGGTTCAAATAGAGCGGTATTAGTTAGTAGCGTTTCATCAGGATCAAGCTGAAACAAATATGGATTAGGCTGCAAATCTCCAGTTCTACCATTAAAATCACCACACATTATGAAATGAATGTCTCCAAATTGCTCGAGGGCACTAGCAAGACACTGTTCTAATTCTTCTAACAAGCAGTCGTACGGTAATTGTCTATAAAATGGTGAGTCCTTGGGCGGAACATAGCACGCGATCAAAAGCACATCGCATTCAGTACCAAACAATGATCTGTCAAGTTTGAGAAAGACACTTTGAACGCATGTCATATTCACTTTGAAAACAAACTTGGCATACACATTTTTTTACTAACACAACAACACCTCCCGATCTTCTTCCTTGACGTGACAGTTTGACTGCAGGTAATGAAAAACACGTGAAATCAGACCAGCAGTCAGGCGGGACGAAAGCATTGTCTAAAAATGTTTCAAACAAACACACAATGTCATGATTACTTACATATTGTAGAAAGTCTGGGTCAGATAGCTTGCTCCACAGTCCATCAACATTCCATGACAGAAAGGTACAACACACTGTCTACTGGCTGCTCTGCAACACACGCGCGCATCGGCGACACATCCCGTGCAATTGAGGTGGGAGACGCGGCTTGGCCGACATATCATGGGTCACTGGATTCGTCCCCGACCTCAATTGCAGGGGAACTGTGTGGCCGGCGCCGTTTTGCTGGTTTAGGTGAAGGCTGTAGCGCGGATACCGAGTGTGACGCACGTGCCGGTGTCGCGTTGATCTGCTGACCAGTAGCTGTGGCGGCACCGAGTCCTTGGATACGGTTGTCCGGTCTTCTGTTGACGCTGTTGTCTGTCGCATGGCGGCGGCCGAAGTTGTGGGTGTCGTAGTTCCGTTGCTCTAGGGGTCCAGCGACGACCAGCTTGTTCCCCTTGTAGTACGCCCGCATGCCTTTCTCCCGGTGCAGTCTGATCTGTTCGTGTTGCCGGTTGGTTAAGTCGCCAGCAACGTTGACCCCCTTTTGCTTGAGAGCAGCACGACCCTTGGTCAGGACGTCCATCTTTTCCCTCCATCTCGCGAACTTCACGATCATGGGGCGGGGCTTGTTGTTGGCTCTCGCACGGTTGGATGCTACAGAAGCAAAGGCCGGTTTGTTCCCCACCCGGTGTGCGCGTACCAAATCGTCCTCGGTCCAGGTTTTATTTGGCACTGTGCCCTGCAGACATTCCAGTACTTTGGTGGCACAGCAATCGAAGGTCTCGCCTGGCGTTTCCACGATTCCAAAAAATTGCAGATTGTCCCTACGTGAGAACGCCTCTAGCTTGTTTAGTTCTTCCTCGTAGCGTTTCCGCAGATCTTCCATGTCCTCCTGCAAGTCTTCTACAGACTCGGAAACCTCCTCCTGCTTCTCATTCAGTTCCTTGCAGGTGTCCTCCAGGCTGCGAGCGCGTTGCTTCAAGTCAGCAATATCGGTGCCAATCGCCTGTATAGAGGTCAACACACCACTAAGGTCAGCACAAAGAGACCCCAGTTTCTCGTCAATCACCTGTGTCTGCATGTCGATTATACGCTGAATGTCACTGACAGTAACTAAAGGTGATGTAATTCCAGAGACCTCGGGTGAATCTGCGGATAGAGATTCTTTGTCTGCCATCGTAGCACAGTTCGATTCACACAACAGTTCTACACAGTAATACACAGTACTACACAGTACACGTAGCTGGCAGTGTTGTACTAACAGTCACAACGACGATCGCCGTACTCAGTTCAATGGCGAAACAGGAAATCCAGCCAGATGGCAGAAGTCTGTGGTCGCACAAAATCCAAATTTACACCGTTATGATCAGCGTAGATAGGCCAAGACACTGGTGGTAAAATACAAACAGTAGAAGCTTGATTAGTGACGAAATCGCCTAACTTTGCTTCGCTAATTGACTCAGAACATTTTTTGGTGTCAGTAGCATAGAGAGATTTTTTTCGGGTGATGGGGCGGGGAGGGGGGGGGGTGTGCCTGACAAGCTACTCTCCAGCCTTCAACCAAATAACGGGGTGGGAGGGGGGGAAGTTTGACATGCTACTCTCCAGTCTCCAAACAAGCAAGCAACGAAGAGTTGAAGGGCGGGGGGGGGGGGGGGGGATTCATTTCTAGCGCTTTATAATGTCAGTTCTTCTTCTTCCTATCATTATTTTTTTAATTTATTTATTTTATATTTATTTATTTATTTATTTTATTTATGTTTTTTTTTTCGTCGACTGTTAACGGATAGATATAATGCTATTGGCGTCAGTTAACTTATACATTTACTGACTGACTTTACACTAGAAGATCCCAGTATATTATCGCTTGATTTACTGACTGGCCTGACTGGTGCGAAAAGAAAAAAGAAAAGATGAACACCTTTGCATGTAAACTCATTCAAAGCGCTCTGTGTCAGTAGATGTGAAAGCGTCGTATAACATTGCTACCGGCAACGCCATACGACACTTTCGCAGCTTTTGATGCGGGTGACTTGAATGAATAAACGGTTTTGCTCGTCTGATGAACTCATTGGCTGACGGATGGTTTCAGAGGTGACGTAATCTGGTGCCGGGTAATGCACAAGAACGGGCAGATGCTGTATCACCGGTCTAGCCCCATACCTCATCACATCTGCAGCACGCTCGGCAAGGTGGGTATTATTAGTTGGTGGGTCGTTCGTTCATTCAACCAATCTCATCACTCAATCACTCAATCAATCAGCCAGCCCGCCATCCAGCCAGCCAGTGTATCCATCGATTGACCGACCGACCAGACATTGGCAACAACCATTCAATTAATCAATTAGTGCATCAATAAATCCATCGATTAACCCAGCAAACAAACATTGGCATCAACGATTGAATCGGTGAGTTAATAATCAGTCAGCCAAATCACTTAAATTAGTAACTGATTGTTCCCTTGTTAGAGAGTTGGTTCATTGATTAGGTTTGTTGGATGGTTGATTGAAATTTGTTTGGTTTATTATTATTATTATTATTATTATTTTTTCCAAGTAGTTGCTGTGACAGTTAGGACTTCCTAAGCATGGTTTTTGTTCATCTTTTTGTTCTCTTTGCAAATAGATGTTGTTCGCAAAACAGAAGTAGGTCGCAATGGCATGTATTTGACAACAACAGTGGATTAAAAGCCGGGACAAACATGCGATGCAATATCGCATCGCATGTTTGTCCGGACTTTTATTTCGGCCACAGTTTGCGTGAAAGACGCGCAGTTGTTGTTTTTTTCCTATTTCTCGTTTCTTTATTGGTGTGAGTTGTGTCATTTATATAATATAAGTTATTGGTAGCAGGGGTTCGCTACACGGACCTGTGTAGGCCTGAGGGAGGTCAAAAGAACCATTGTAACCCTGAAGGCCTTCGGGGTACAATGGTTCCTTTGACCTCCCTCAGGCATACAGGGGTCATTGTAGCAAACCCTTGCTAGAAATAACTTATATTATAATTGAAAATTTATAAAGGGTTTGGTTTGCCTTGTTGGTTACAGCCAAGCATTCAGCTGAAGGGCACAAAGCTGGTCTTCAAGATTCCCAGGCCTCGTGCGGTTGAACTTGAGGATTATTTCTGAAACTTAAGTTCTAATATTGCAGTTAGTGTTCTTTGCATTGCGTTGGCCATTAGTTACTTCTCATCCTGACAAAATCAGCCTGCTTGTACACAAGTGAAAGGAAAAGGGGTAGTTGTTTCTCTTGATGGCCTTTTTTTGCGTACCACTTTTGTCCCAATTTCCTTTGCTTAATACTATATTCAGAGGCAATAAAAACGCGAAATCTGTTGGTAAATGTACCCGCAAGCGCAAATCCATCAATACAACAGCACAAGAAAATTATTTTAGTTATTTACTGAAGATGTTGCGCCTACTGTCTGAGCTACCTGCACACAGAATTTGAAAGAGTTATCGCCCTTAGCTGCCTTGGGAGACACAGGGTTCCCCTTGCGGTAAAATTAAGCAAATCTGGACACACTGTGACATGAAAGTTTCCGGTGAGATGTGATAACCCATTCAGCCCTGACGCCCTACAGCAGGAGATGGGTTGAAAATGATAATTCAATGGTAGTGCCAGATTAGCTTGGCGCTTGTCGGCGTCAAGCTAATCTGGCACTGCCCTTGAATTATCATGGTCGATCCATCTCTTGCAACTGGTGCAAAGTCATTAGATGACGCCTCCAATATTTGGGAAATACGGCCGTCGGGCTGAATGAGTTAACACGTGTTTTATGGGCTGCTTACGATGTTCTAAACTGCACCAAAAAAAAAAAAATTGAATCATAAAATTCACTCGAGACAGAATTTCCGGTGCATATCATTTTCTTAATAAATCAGATTTTCTGCCAAGTGAATTATTGTCAAGCCATTTTGTATGCTTCAGTAATGGACAAAGAGATGAGGAACACACCCATATCCATTTGATGAATTAATTTTATTTATGGCCGCTACCATCAAATTATAAACAACTGTTTATTTTTTGTGTTTGTAAGTCATGTTGATTTTTTCAGGTACCTTTGACAAATGAAAAGTAAATCAAAACCAAACAGGCTGGATTTTCATTCACACGGACCCTAGTGACACTGTACTTTCAGCTGTGTCCTCTGCAGATGCTCCCCATTTTACTTTCATCATCTCGTAGTGGTAGGGTCATTGATGACGTCATAAGTCATCGACGTGAGATTTCAAAGACTAAACACTGTCTTTACAAAAGACATAACACTCCTTTCACAACATTCTGTAACAAACTGTGTAAAATAAATATATAAATAAATAAATAAATAAATAAATAAAAAATGTTTAGGAAGATAACGCTACGGTGAAAAATTCGCGTTTTAATTGCCTCGTGGTAAATTTACTGTTGTATTAATGTTTCACCGCCCCTTGTGGGTAGACACCGAATGCGCAAAAGGCCATCATTCGGCTGACGTCGGTCGCCGTTGGCCCGCGCATTGGGCAGCAATCACAATCTGTAATTTCTTGTTGCTTCTGACACCCTTGATTAACCCTTATCATTCGGAACACACCAGTGTGTCAAATAATTTTGACTAAAATAGTTCAAGGGTAGCGCCAGAATAGCTTGGCGCCTCTAGGCGCCAAGCTATTCTGGCACTACCCTTGAACTCAAGCCATTGGTCTATATCGTTATCTGTAAGTACCATAATGTAGCTTGCATATATGGAAGTGTACAAATTTGAAGCTTTTAGCCTCAGTATGATATGGGTTAAAAGCAAGATACAGCCGGTACGAAAAAGCTCCAGTAAGGGAGGGAACTGTGCGTCGTAGCGTGTGTTCCATCTAGAAGAGTTCTGAAGACGGGTACCCACTGACAGCTCAGGGTATAAAACCTCCCCCATTGGCCCACTCGCTTGGATTGTGAAAAGAAGGATAGCAAATCATGTGTTGCGGCAAGACAACTTTTAGAACCTGTTTGGCAAATGATATAGCTACCGACGCCCGACTGACCTGGAGTAGGAGGCTTTAACCCTTTGCGTGTCGCTAGCGGCTTTAGTCGCGATGATCAAGTTCCTGCAGGATGTCAGGATGTTGTTATTCCTGCAGGAATAATCGCGACTAAAGCCGTTACCGACACGCAAAGGGTTAACCATAAATCTGTATTCCTCGAAACTTTTCTTGATTCCTTCTTTTTCCTCCCAGTTTTAACTCTTAACCCGTTCAGTGCTGAGAAAAAATGAACACCACCCAGCTACAAGAGTTATAGATCCTCATGAGTCCCCCCCCCTTCTACCCGCATCTGTGGAGGGCTTCATGAAGATCTATGCCTCTTGTCGACACCACTTGGAATCAATCTTTTGGGGACATCGAAGGATTGTTGTTGTTGAATTAACGAAGAGTGAGCTGGCACTGAAGGGGTTAAAATTTAATATGATGCAAAGTAAAGTGATATATTCAATAATCAAGTGTGCGTGTGTGTGTGCGCATGCGTGCATATATATGTGCGTGCGTGTGTTGTGTGTGTGTATGTTTGTGTGTGCGTGCGCGTGCGTGCGTGTGTGTGTGCGTGCGTGTGTGTTCGTGTGTGTGTCTGTGCGTCTGAAGGGACTGTATACTCGCCGATATTCAACGTGAACAAACGCAGATGCGAAGGCGACTAACACATACACATAAAGAACATGGGACTAACAAGAGACACATACCCTCATGATCCTCCGCGACTGCGGGAGCTCATCAGGGGTTTATGTCTCTTGTCATGGCAAGTAAGGGGTTAAGAAGAGCATGGGAAGTAAATTTACACACAGGCATGCACGCACGCCGAACACACACACAAACGCACACGCACGCCGAGCGCACATATACACATGACGCGCGCACACACCACACGATCTTTAAGTTTAGTACTGCACAATTCATTTTACAAAAATACATCATGCATGTATGTGCTATATTATATAACATATACATATATTGAATGCAAGCTCAGTGCTGGTGATAACACATCAGCAAACTGTCATGGGATAGAGTAATATAACTATAAATTTAAATTTAACTGCAGCAAGTTATGCATCTCGATATCTTTCATACAAATGTCTATATGTGTAATATCTGTTCCATTATTGTGTTCTTGTTGATATGACACAGTTTGATTTTTGTATACTTTATAAAAAGTACAGTAGACTTTGAAATGGGGCGGTCGGAGCGCATTCTGAAGCATGCACATGACGTTTTTGGCTTGCGGGCCAGAAATTCTGGCAGAGAAGTAACAAGAGAAAATGACGTCACGTCTAGCTACACAAACCTTGTTAGAAAACGACTTTTTGTCACCAAAGCGCCGTATGTGTGTGTGTGTGTGTGTGTGTGTGTGTGTGTGTGTGTGTGTGTGTGTGTGTGTGTGTGTGTGTGTGTGTTTGTGTGTGTGTATGTGTGTGTGTGTGTGTGTGTGTGTGTGTGTGTGTGTGTGTGTGTGTGTGTGTGTGTGTGTGTGTGACAGCGACTAGAGCCTGAGTCTGAGGACGGACAAGTTTGAAATTTTAGGATATTGTCCTTAAAAGAATTATCTCGAGATCTTTTTTTCCCCCGATTTTTCGATTAAGTTGCTCATTGGTGAGAAAAAAGCTGTTTCACAAAAACCGGTTGATCCACACTGGAGTCTGTAATATTTCTTATTTTTACTAAATATTTTGCGTATAGTTAGATAAAAGGGAGATATTGGATGATTTCGTTAACCAGCATTGTACCTCTAGAACGGTTTGAGTTATAATTAATTTTAAAAAAAATGTATATATATTTTCAAGTTTTGGGCATTAATTTCACGAATTATATGGGTTAACAATAAACAATTAAATAATTTTTACGAAAAAAAACAGTCTTCTCATTAATAATCGCATGATTTTTCGTATACGGTATTTATATAAGCCTACAGTTTGTCTCGGCTGTCAGGTACGATTAGATCAGTTGTGACAATGAGACAATTTTCTCCACCACTTTTTTGGAGTTATTTGTAAAACAGCTAACATAACCTTATTTTTTCTTTTACGAAAAAAAAAAAACACTTTTATTTAATACCCGCACGATTTTTCATAAACATAGTTTGCATAAATTTATGCTGTTTGTCCCGGCCCTGGGGTAGGATTTGGTCAAAATTGTGACCTGTAGGCCCTGGCGTAAAATCAGCAAGAAAATTGCAAAGTTGATCCTCTGATACGTCAAATGTTAGACCTGCGATGAGTGACGTATAACATCGAGTCATCACTATGAACACGGCGTCGTGGGACGAATGACGTTATGACGTGAAGCTTGAAGTGACGTCGTTTCCCTGCTGGTGCTGTTATTTTTCTTCAGAATAGCTATGCTACGCCATACCACAGAGCTTAAGAGTGGCGGGAATCGTCGTGTGTCCTTCTGTATTTCTGTGTGCCAGTGTGTGCGGATCAGAGGGTGGGTTAGAGTAGAAGGAGATGGATTCCTGTCGTTACACGATCCCACAAAGCGTGTTAAAAGTGGCGGGAAGCCCCGTGTGTCCGTCTTTATTTGTGTGCGCCGACGTGTGTGTTGATCAGAGGTTAAAATAGAGAGGACGGAAATGGATCAGCATAATTATCCTAAAAATATTAACAACTCTGACTTAAAGTCCCTCATTAGAATTACCTACAGCCTATCTTAGTTGTTTATAGTTCTTTCTATGTTCTATCAAACCTCTTCTCAAACAGGATATACAGTTTTAAGAATGAATATGAATGTAGCTAATCTGTTTTCGCTGCGGCCTGACTTGGCGGTCTTTGTTGTCATATATGTTTATTATGCTATAGGTTTATTTTACTTCACTTACTTAGATGTGTGTGCACACTTAGTAGAATGACTTCTATACGTATGTGTGTTTTGTTATTTTAGAGTCTGCTTGATTGTGATGTATGTATGTTTTATGTGTTGATGGTCATATGGACGCTCGTCAGTTATGCCGCAAAAAATTCCTAATGTTTATGCATATGGCAATAAAGTTTATATTATCTTATCTTATCTCTTATGTTCCTAAAAGATAAACGCATCTGAGCTCCAAACAATACGGTAGACTTTGGGATGAAATCCTCATCTTGTTTATGACAAAGTTGATTTTTTATTATTAAACACTCAACAACCAAATGCAAACGGCATATATCCTCATGAGCTCCCGCAGCCGCGCGGTCCCATGAGGATCTATGCCTTTTGCTGACCCATTTTTGACTTTGAAATGGGGCTGTGTTACGTGGTGGTGTTGTAGTCATAGTATGATAAACACACCAGACGCACGCACGTAAGGTTCTTTTAAAAATAAACTTCATTCAGCTGCAATCCGTCACACGTGGCTTAAGGATGTAGACAATACTGGAGTAACAGTTCCAACAATATTTTAATTCAGCGATGCGATCTCCACACAATGCATTTCCAAATGCACAAACACTGATACAAAGTCTCTTCTGCAATGTTCACATTCCGACGCAAAGTTTCTCATACACAGCGTCTCACACAATGTACACCCTATACGGGGCACGTACCTACGATAAACTGCGTGTCTCTACTACTGACAATGCAAGACAATGTACGAACGTGCTTTCCTAGCGCCCTCTTTATATATAGGGCCTACTACTAATTTCCAGCATCATCTACGAAAATCATACAACGCAACCAATCAGAACGAAACACGCAACCGAAACTCATTAAAATAATCTTTCTAGAAAAACTACAATAGGCTACACAAACTTGGCTGCTCACTTCAGCTCCAAATCCTTGGTAAAATGACATCTCATAAAAGTATGGAAGACAGTTCACAAACTAGTCGGAAAATTCGAGAACATTCACGATCCTTCATAACACACACACACACACACACACACACACACACACACACACACACACACACACACACACACACACACACACACACACACACACACACACAAAACTGGCTGACGGACAGTAAACAACTTGTTGCGAAGTGTCGCTAATTTACCGACGTCACACATACGAAGTCACTAGACAGTGCGACCTTTCTAGAACGTTCTGGACTAAACTTAGCGTATCATAACGAAGTGAATTCCGCTCTACGCGACCGAAAGAAAATGTTACTTAAAAAGATACGTGAATCATAACTATGATAGATCAAATAAATATCGGATCGTTTCCTACGATTAACACATGTATGCTCTCACAGGACACAACCACAATCATAACAGGCTGGTCGGAACGCATTCCGAAAAATACACATGACGTTTATGGCGTGCGGAGCAGAAATTCAGGCAGATAAGTAACAAGATAAAAATGACTTCACGTCCAGCTACGGAAACCTTGCTAGAGAAAGTCTTTTTGGGCGCCAAAGCGCCGTATGTGTGTGTGTGTGTGTGTGTGTGTGTGTGTGTGTGTGTGTGTGTGTGTGTGTGTGTGTGTGTGTGTGTGTGAGTGTGTGAGCGCAAAACTCCTAAAATGGGTGACTGTCTTTACCATCCTTATGGAAAATGGGTGTAGTAAAATTCTGGATGCCCAAGTCAGACACCCATTTTTTTCTGAGGGTTGCTTCTGCATTATCTTGTGGTAAAAAGTTATAAAAAATTTAAAAAAATCAGTTTTTCCCATTTTGGGCGTTTTACACGCACATTTGAGCTTAGATCACACTCAGCCAGTGTGTACTGAACTTGTCCCAGCAGTGTGTGTGTGTGTGTGTGTGTGTGTGTGTGTGTGTGTGTGTGTGTGTGTGCGTGCACACAAAACCGCTAAAATGTGTAACTTTCTTTACCATCCATACCTGATTGGTCGGCTGCGTGGGTGAGCCGAAGTGAGACGGAGAAATACGAAAGAGGGGTGGGAGGGTGGGGGGGGGGGTGTGTTTTTTTAATTGCGTGAGGTAGTAAATTGTTCATGTTTCTGCAAAATGAGGTTTGTTATTTGGGCGTGTGGTTGTTTTGTAAAAAAATTGTTGTGTTGTGGTTCCGGGGTGATGTGGTGGGAGGTCAAAGTCAAGATTCTTGGGCAATGTATTTGTGCGCCAGCAACTTGCTATGGAGTGAAGTGATCGTATGAGTGCGCAGTGTGAGACAGGACGTGCACTTCAGGGAAATCTGCTGTTGTCTTGTGTCCTGCCCGACCTTTTGGTTCAACCTGGTGCTTTGTTTGTAGGTTTGTTGGTGTTATGAATGCTTTCGTTTTGGCTACATCTCCTCTTGGAGTGTATGAACAAATTGATTGAATGCAAATGACGTCACACAGTCAGTGTCGTTACGCGCGTCGTCTGCTGCAGTCAGCCGTTTAGTGCAGTACTGAAAAAGAGTGAAGGCTTGGATGGGCCATTTTCGGATGTAATGCTAGGCCAGAGAAAGAAACCTAATGTTGCCAAAAGGTGTAATAGTAAAGTATTGTTTGTGTGAATGCTGCCAGTGAGTGAAGGACTGGAAAGTCGATTGCTGAGCGAAGAGAGAAGGCGACAATGGAAAAAATATCCAGCACAATACGTTGGACACAACGGTTATACGCTTGTAAATTAAAACACTTGTAACATTAACAAAAGTTGACTTAAAAGAGGTTTTAAAACAGTTTTAATAAAAGCTTTTGCCGACACGCTTCTAAAAACAACAGTTTCTTAGTTTTATACTTGTACCGCGCCGTAAACGCCGCGATTTCTTCTCTTAGCTGGCCGATAGTGTGGAATGTGGGACTTGGCAACTGGATCCATTTGGTGCACTCCCAATGTATATTTGTGAGTGGTTCGAGGTACAACTCGGTGCGCGCCTCTGAATTGACCTACTGATTCCACTGATAACGTAACCCTTTCATTCATAAGAGAGCATTCATCAGTTCTATAAAACCAAAAGTGATGACCCCCCCCCCCCCTCCCTCCCTCCACAACCCCACCGGCCAAACAATCATAATAAAATCAACCAAAGGTATGTTTAATGAGGTATTTGTACATTGTGTTTTGTGTCATTGTGCTTGACATTTTTAATGCAGGAAAAAGAAGAATACACATTAAGTTGAAAAAAAAGAATGACAAAAATCAAATAAATGTGGAAAAGAAGCATCAAATATTCCATAAACTTTACCTTATTACAGACGCCTAATTTTCTTAAAGATAGTCCATGCTAAAATGAATGATTTGAAGACGACACCCATTTTCACTGTAATGCCAGTTTTTGTGTGAGAGGCACCCACTTTGTTGGTAGAAACTAATTTTTTCTCCATCCAGTGGCTCTGTTTCTAGAAAATGTCTATTATATTTTTCGTTGTAGAGCTTAGTTATAAGGTGAGTTCTAAACATTCGCATCAACTTCAGAGCCCTAAAATAAATAGAAATATTGGAACACATTTTCACATAAAATGGTAGGTAACCCACTCTGAGGCTTTTGTCTAAATGTGTGTGTGTGTGTGTGTGTGTGTGTGTGTGTGTGTGTGTGTGTGTGTGTGTGTGTGTGTGTGTGTGTGTGTGTGTGTGTGTGTGTGTGTGACAGCGACTAGAGCCTGCGTTTGCAGACGGACAAGCTTGAAATTTTAGGATATTGTTCCTGAAAGAATTATCTCGAGACCTGTTTTTCGATTTTTTTTTTTTAATTTTGGCAAGGTCTCCCTGAATAGGCCAGTGTATATTATACGATTATTGGTAGCAGGGGTTTGCTACAGGCACCCTTGTAGCCTCAAGCCTACAAAGGTCCGTGCAGCAAGCTCCTGCTAACAATAACGTATTTGTTTTCATTCTTCCGCTACTTTTGGGCTCAGTGCGAAGCAAAAGTGAGTCTATGCTCTGGGCCAGTGGTCGTCCGTCTGGCGTCCGTCCACAGTCCGCCGTCGTCTGTCGACCGTGGAAAACTTTAACGTTGACATTTTCTCGGAGAATATTCAAGCCACAGTCTTCAAACTTGGCCCAAGGATACCTTGTGGTAAGACCTTTCTAATCATACCAATTTGAGTGACCTCTCACAAGGTCAAGATCACAGGAGATGAGGAAATAGTCCCAAAATAGCTATATTTTGACATAATTTATTTTTCTCAAATACTATTCACAACTTCAAACCCAAACTTGCTACAGGGATACCTGATGGGAAGACCTGTCTGTGCATACTAATTTAGTTGCTTCCTGTGAAAGGTCAAGGGTCACAAGAGCTCAGGAAATAGGTCCAAAATAGCCATATTCTGACAAAAGACGTTTGTTCTCAAATACTATTCACAACTCAACCCCACATTTGGTACAGAGACACCTGATGGTACGACCTATCTATGTATACTAATTTGGATGACCCCTCGGAAAGGTCAAGAGTCACAAGAGGCCGGTAAATGTGTGTAAAATGCAAATGTTTTATAAAATTGTAGGTATTATCATCATTTTTTGAAAATTGTTAAATAAAAGTTGGCAGAAAGGTAGCTGATGATAAGACCTTCCTATGCATCTTAATTTAATCGACTCATTGCAAAGGCCAAGGGTCAAGGGGAGGTGGGTGGTGGTTTGACAGATAAGTGAAAAATGCTTACATTTTCACAAAACACGGATTTGCTGGTGCAAAAGCCAGCCCTTTACTTATTGTCACAAAGGTCACACATATGTAAATAGGTCATACACGTGAGCCATAATGGCTTTGCCTTTCTTGTTTTGAAATTGAAATCAAGAAGAAATCGTCCGACCTGGATCACGCCAGACACGACTGATGTCAAAGGAATAATTATACATAATACATAACAGACGTATGACGTAATTTAAAATGTTTCATAACGTTGCCGTCTCCAGTAGTGTGCCTGTTGCTTCGAACAACACTAAGTAACTCTGTACTTTAGAACGTTTTGCTGATCTTTTATAAAAGAAAACTGGCAACCAAGACTCGTTAGAAAGAGGGCTACAAAAAGTCCGCTACTTGCCGCTTCAAGGGTTTTTGTAGCGAGGTCACAATATTACGGTTTTCGCTACAGTGACTGGTCGTGTGACGTAGGGAAGAAAAGAAAAGAAGAAAATAAAGTAGTTACGACGAATTCAAGTGGGGTAGGAAGAGCCAGAAATAACACTAACATCTGAAGATCAAGGAACACGTGTAAGCAGATGGTCGCGTATTACTTCTTAATGGGGACATGTGGACGCTGAGCCCCTAGACGACAGACGAACAGTCACTGCTTATGTACACCAAGGCTTGCCCGGGGTGTCCCAAGCTTGGCGCAAGCGACGTCTAAATGCCATATGTTTTCGGCGCACATTACCTCTGTAACAACTGAATTTTGACTTCGTAGGTCATGTCCCATCTCCCGCAGTTTCCAGACTCACAGAATCAGTAGTCAGACTGCCATTAGCTTTCGGCACCATTATGGAATATTCCATAGAGTCGATCATAACGAATACACTTATCTGGATTAAACTTGGTACAAATGACAGGCTTTCCGCCCCCTATGCACCGTTCGGAGAAAACATGTCAACACAAGTATCCGATAACACTGAGGGTGACAGTGGATAAAATACCAACAAGTCTTCTCAAACAAAGTCGTCATTCGAGGTTTGCACGCGAGCGAGCGTAAAGCACGATGCACAAACAAAACGAAAGGCAAATGTAAGAAGACAAAACGACCAAAACAATGGCAAAGAAATTTATTTGAAAACAAATGTTATTCAGTGGCTTGCTGTGTTTTTTTTTTTTTAAGTCCCTTCTATTATATAGAAGGGTCTTATTAGGACGGGTCGCGGTGGGGCGAATTCAATAGCATGTCCATGATGTCAAAGGCGGGCAACCCGCCTAACCTTCTAACAATTGAAGTAACAAGATACAAATTACGTCATGTCTAGTTATGCTAACCTCGCTGCTAAACGTACATTTGGCGCGAAGCGCCGAATGTGCGTATGTCTGTGCGTATGTATGTATGTGTGTGTTTTGAAGCGAAAGCGAAACTCATATCACGTTAAATATAAAATTACGTAAAAACAAAAAATACGTTATGACAAATGACGTTTGACAAACCAATGACACATATGCGCGTATCTCCAAGAAGCATAGATCCTCAAGTGCCCGGACGGCGCATGAACACCTATGCCTCTTGGGGATGTTTGCAGCGCGCACATGCACGCACACACACGCATACACACACATCGACGCGCTTTCTGATGCAGGAGTACTTAGTATAGGATGTAACCTTGTAAAGTCAAACATAGTTAAATCTAAAATTACGTAAAAACAAAACAAACAACAACAATAAAATGCGTCATGACAAATGAGATTTGACAAATCAATGCACTACGCGCGCTCCTTCTAGAGTTTACTATGATGCATTGGCACGTTTGCGTGGCTTTTTCTTCAGGAGATATTTCAACATCAGAATCAAGTCAAAGACAAAAGGTAATAAAGACCCTTGCCAGCGAAGACAGCTCTCATATAGAAGGGACTTTGTGGGTTATGGTTCATCCCATCTTCAGTGTTTCCAGATGGAGTGTAAAATGAGTTCCTACTACACTGAGGAAATCATCTGAAGTTCTGCTCTAACCAGTAACAGCATTGACCTCCTAGAAAGGTGCCTCCTTAACTCATTCTACCTCAGATACATCACATCAAGATATCGATCGACCATGATAGTTCAAGGGTGATGCTAGAATAGCTTGGCGCCTATGGGCGCCAATCTATTCTGGCATCACCTTTGAACTATCATGGTCGATCTGTGTCCTGCACTGCAATCGGTCAGCTGTGAAAATGTCAAAAGCTGAGAAATATTGACGTAATTATTAACAAATGAGGAGGGGCATAAGATACTCACCGCAGCCACTAAAGAAAATTGATCAAACTGATAATACTGATGCGGGGGAAGGGGGTGGGGGGGTGGGGGGGGGGGTGGAAGGGGCCGCGGCCGGTGTATCGTCTCCCCCCCCCCCAACCCCCCACCACCACCACTACCACCCCAGCCCAATACTGGTTGATATTTGGAGTGGTTGGAGAGAAAACAAAATCATGTATTTTGATTTTTTACACGGCGTTTTATATTTTGGGGGCATGGAAGAAAAGCGCCTCCCCCCACCCCGTCACGTTGCACGGTTTGATTTTTCGGAGGTTGGGGCTGTGGCTTCCTTCAAACCCGGGCTTCCTCCCCCACCCCCCCACCCCCCCCCCCCCACCCACCCTCCACCCTCCCCCCGCTTGCATTTTTGCACTCTGGGATAAAACGTCAGTATGTGACTCAGTAGTCAAGTACACTAGGCCGCCAATGACTGCTGACAAACCTTCCTATGTTACTGCTTTTGTTGCCGTTCAGTACTGATCATTACTGTTGTTGTTCCCTAGACTATAAAAAAAGTGTAACTTGTAAGCAGGCTCTCAAAACAGAAAAACATATTTCAAGTTATTACAATTCAAGTTATACGTTATGTGAGAAAATGTCACTGTATGTCTTAAGAAAAACAAGTCAGTCATAAACAGATTGTGAACCTATTTTCAAGGTCCCCATTAAGGCCCCGCCACACATGCCCTA
>BTPG01000007.1:10112243-10162519 GCA_036245525.1 Semisulcospira habei | reverse complement strand
ATGAGCGTGAAGACATTTTCTCACTACATAAGGCGAGATCTGAACACTCTCCGAACTGAGTTTATCTTTAACCCTCTTAAGCCCACGGCCGCATTTCCACACTTTTGGAGGCGTTGTCCAACGACTATGTAACAGTTGTAGGAGATGGGTTGATCATGATAATTCAAGGGCAGTGCCAGATTAGCTTGGCGCTTGAACATGATAATTCAATGGTAGTGCCAGATGAGCTTGGCGCCTTTAGGCGCCAAGCTCATCTGGCACTACCATTGAGTTATCATGACCAATCCATGATCAATCCATCTTCTGCTGCAGGGTCCCGGGGCTAAATGGGTTAAACCAAGCTACAGTAATCAGCCCTTGTAATGTCAATTCAAGACTGGGGTAACAAGTTTGAGCGTCATGTGTGTATGTGAACAAGAAAATCTCCAGACATTTGTATACATATAGGCGTGAAAATTCAGGACATGATTTCTTCAAGGGGTGCCTAAGACAGGCTCCGAGGATTTTGAGATTGGGTGTCTCATTGAAGAGTTAAATGGCCGCTTACAGAAAGTTGGTTGACCCACATTGGAGTCCGTAATTTTTGTTATAATCATTCTAACTTTTGGATATAGCTAGCTTGGAGAAAGACATTGGGTGAGTTCTTTAGCCAGCTTTGTATATTTTTAAAAGTTTTCATTAAAAATTAAATCATTGCAGAAAACACGTTTCCCAAAAAGTAAAAAGCCGACTTCTGAAGGAATCAGACAGTGACGTAAAAGCAGCAACTTTCGTCACCAGGCAGACATTGACACAATACTTTAGATATGACGTAATTCTCTATCTCCGGTACCCTCTCTCTCTCTCTCTTTTCAGTCTGTTCTCTCTCTCACACAGACACGCACATACGCATACACGCGCGAGCTCACAAACACGCGCACGCGCGCGTGCTCTCACACACGCACGCACACACATCGTCAGTCGCGCTGTCAGAAAAACATAAACATAAGTCAACGGTAAAGTGAACACAATTTCACACAGTTTATAGCAAGACTGAAATTGTACCGCAAAATTCTAGTTTTGTCAACATTTTTCTCAAGTCTAGAAGCCAAAGTGAAGAGCATGTCACGTAAAATAACAAAATAAAAAATACGTCATAGTAAATGACATTTTTTAAACCAATGACGCATATGCACTGTGCCCTTTCTTGAGCTCACTGACGCATTGGCAAATCTACGAGGCTTTTTCAATAGGAGATATTTCAACATCTGAGTCAAGTCAAAGACATCAGGTATACCCTTGACAACGAGGGCAGCTCTCAAATAGAAGGGCCTTTGTGCGTTATGGATCATGCCATATTGTAATGAGCGACTTAGCTGATTGCTGCTGCCGCTAGGTGACGTAAACACAGAAGGGGCTAAACCCGACATTCTCAGTGTTTTAGTTGATCCCTCTCCGTGCACATTATCTTTGGTCCTCGCGATATACTGCATGCCACGGGTATGTCGTTTTTCTGTTCACAGGCTTTCATTTTCATCTGGTATATCGCACAGTAGGATTAGCCGTTAATGTGGTTTACTGCGTTTAGCGTGTCCGGATTCTATGTCATCCAACCGGGTACCGAGTTTAGGAGCGATATACCTGCGGCCTGAAGTGTAGCGCTAGTACTGAAGCATATGCACACAAACAGCTATCACGTAATACACCGAGAATAGTGACTTCAGTTTCCCCTTATAATTATTGAAGAGCAGCAACACCACACGGCAGCAGGAGAAGGATATTTCAGCTAAGTTGAAGTCGACCATTGCGGCAAATCACGTGCTCTGGTACGTCAGTATTAACTCATTCTACCCCAGACCCACCACAGCAAGATAAGGATCGACCATGATAGTTCAAGGGTGATGCCAGAATAGCTTGGCGCCTATGGGCGCCAAGCTATTCTGGCATCACCCTTGCACTATCGTGGTCGATCTGTGTCCTGCACTGCAATGCAGTCTTCAGAGAACAACAGCAAAATTTTGGGATTTCGGTGTGGGGGTAGAATGAGTTAAGCCGCGTATCCGGAGGCGGTACGTCTCGAATGAGTGAAAAATATTTGTTCATATTGGCGATTTTATGTGCCTCGAAATCAACACATTTTGCTTTTGCTAGCATACAGTGCAGCACAGGTCATACCTAAACGTGTGCCGAACAGCCTACAGAGCGAATCCTTCTACCCCAGGACCACCTGAGACTAAACGCCCTGACGACACAGTCAAGGGCTCCGTCGCTTGATGCCTTCATTGTAAATGATGTAAATGCGTCAGGACATTTTACGGATATAATAGCTACAGGTAAAATTGCCACTTTTCAAGATAAACACTCATATAGGATCACATTTTAAAGACATCCGAGAGACGTCGACATAATTATATAGGTTATGGTGTGTCTGGTACTCAATTTGTATCATCTGGTATAATATAGGCCTTATGACATCGAAGCGCACACTGTTTTGGCTCGCGTGTGAAGCAAAAGTGAGTCTATGTTCTGGGCCAGTTGTCGTCCGTCCGTCGTCCGTGGTAAACTTACTAACAATAAATGACTCACTTACTGCTAGGGGCTGTACCTGTATGATCTTATTTGAAAGATCTTGTATAGAGAAATTCAAATTAATAGATTTTAATTGTAACAATGTGTAAGTCGAAAGTTGTGTACTGGAAGCAATTGTGTTTACAAATGAGGGGTGCATGAACCCTATATGCAGAAGTCGACCTACACCCAATAAAACTGGTATGCCATTTGACCTGCTTTTAAGGTTGCAAAAACGTATCTGTTGTCACTTTAAGTTATGACGTAATTATCATGAATGTGACAAACCTGACTATTCGTTTTTCAGCAAATGCGATATATCAGCCGTAGACCTATATATACATATATTTGTACACACACACACACACACACACACACACACACATATATATATATATATATATATATATATATATATATATATATATATATATATATATATAATATATATATATATATATATATATATATATATATATGAATAAACAAAACCAGTCCAAGAAAGCTGGCACCACACACTCCAAATATGGATCCAAGCAGGAGTGAAATACTTAAAATGTGAAGAAAGGATCCACACACACCCCGTAGTTTAGAAGGAGTTACACATTTTCTATGCACAAATTTTCGCCCTCTCGTCAGTCGAGGGCTTCTTCAGGGGAATGCCCAGGTAACAGGTAACTAGGTAACAAAACATAATTTACGTGTGAGAATGTAGTGCGTCAAAATAGATACAGAATGTACACTTTCAAATTCTAAAGTATCGTAATACTTTTACATATATAGACTAAGGTACAAAAGCACGTGCACAAGTTCGTGATATTAGTGCGTCATTACTGATGACATGAAACTTTTATGAAACACGAGTATTGACACGCAGTGTGCGGAGGAAGAAATGTCGCAATGAAATATTTATAATAATAAATAATAACGCCATCATCAACTTCCCCCCCCCCCCCCCCCCCCCCCCGGGATGATTTGCATGAGAGGTTTTACGACATTTGATGTTTTTGTCAGTTCTGTTTGTGTGTGAGTTCTGAGTATGTTACCGATATTGATGACGATGATGATGTACGTAACAGTAAAAATAGTAATGTGTTATATTTTAGATGCATTTTCTACTTAGTACGTCATGCTCATGAGTCATAACTATTGCCGTCTTCCGGACTGACAGGAATGACGTACTTGAATTTTTGCACGTGTATTTTAATTCGGACTATACCGTAAGCATAATACGAACATTGTAATTGTGTGTGTGATTTTTAGGTTTTTCTTGACTGCACGTTTGAAAATTCTACTAATGATGATGGTGTCAATGTTGATGATGACGTTATTATTATAAATATTTCATTGCGACATCAGTTTCTTCCTCCGCACACTGCGTGTCAATACTCGTGTTTCATAAAAGTTTCATGTCATCAGTAATGACGCACTAATATCACGAACTTGTGCACTGGCTTTTGTACCTTAGTCTATATATGTAAAAGTATTACGATACTTTAGAATTTGAAAGTGCATGCGTGTACATTCTGTATCTATTTTGACGCACTACATTCTCACACGCAAATTATGTTTTGTTACCTAGTTACCTGTTAACTGGGCATTCCCCTGAAGAAGCCCTCGCTGAGAGGGCGAAAATTTGTGTATAGAATAAAAGTGTAACTCCTTCTAAACTACGGGGTGTATGTGGATGTGGATCCTTTCTTCACATTTTATATATATATATATATATATATATATATATATATATATATATATATATATATATATATATATATATATAATATATATATATATATATATATATATATATATATAATATATATATATATATATATATATATATATATATATATATATATATATATATATATATATATATATAAGTATTACCTGTGTGTTGCTCATCACAGATGAATAATAATGATAACAGAGAAAAAGGACTGCACATGCTTGAAGTATTTGAAAATTCAAATGTTATCGTCCAACACGAAAAGTGTAGAAAAACTATAATTTGAAACTGCATTGCAGTGTTTGTCGATCACTATGATTATCACAGCCCACAGTGGCAGGTGTACATGTACACTTCAAGTACGTGCATGTGCCAATAAAAGCAATGGAAATGAAAGTTCTCAAGACTCGAATGAAAACAATAAAAAGTATTAATAGCAAGCAATTAACAGTCAAACAACAAGCCGCTGCTAACAGCATAACATTAACAGCTAGTAATGTCGCATGTATGCTTTCAGAAACATCATCACTGCTGCATTAAAAAACAAACTATGAATTCATTCCTCTAGTAGCCACACTAGCCATATAATGGATCAGTACTCAAACCAAGGGGAATCACAGCGCTGGACAGACAACAGTTAGATCCCCTGCCCCCGCCTATCAGGCACCCAATCGCCAGCCCACAGAGAAATACGCAGGTATAGAATAAGACAATCATTTCCATTCCTAATAAGAATGGATCAGGTCTCTTATATAACCCATGTCTTTCTCCGGAACTTAGGAAGTAGGCAGGAGAAACATACATACACAAACATGAAGGTGCGCTACTATATGTGGTCGGGTAAATACCCTGATTTCCCACAGTAGATGCACAGAACATTACACAACAATGTAACGATACAAATTTTGCCTCGAGTTATACATGATACTCACAAACCAGATAGGTGAGGCTAGCGCTGGCAGAATTGTCAGTACTCAAACCAAGGGGAATCACAGCGCTGGACAGACAACAGTTAGATCCCCTGCCCCCGCCTATCAGGCACCCAATCGCCAGCCCACAGAGAAATACGCAGGTATAGAATAAGACAATCATTTCCATTCCTAATAAGAATGGATCAGGTCTCTTATATAACCCATGTCTTTCTCCGGAACTTAGGAAGTAGGCAGGAGAAACATACATACACAAACATGAAGGTGCGCTACTATATGTGGTCGGGTAAATACCCTGATTTCCCACAGTAGATGCACAGAACATTACACAACAATGTAACGATACAAATTTTGCCTCGAGTTATACATGATACTCACAAACCAGATAGGTGAGGCTAGCGCTGGCAGAATTGTCAGTACTCAAACCAAGGGGAATCACAGCGCTGGACAGACAACAGTTAGATCCCCTGCCCCCGCCTATCAGGCACCCAATCGCCAGCCCACAGAGAAATACGCAGGTATAGAATAAGACAATCATTTCCATTCCTAATAAGAATGGATCAGGTCTCTTATATAACCCATGTCTTTCTCCGGAACTTAGGAAGTAGGCAGGAGAAACATACATACACAAACATGAAGGTGCGCTACTATATGTGGTCGGGTAAATACCCTGATTTCCCACAGTAGATGCACAGAACATTACACAACAATGTAACGATACAAATTTTGCCTCGAGTTATACATGATACTCACAAACCAGATAGGTGAGGCTAGCGCTGGCAGAATTGTCAGTACTCAAACCAAGGGGAATCACAGCGCTGGACAGACAACAGTTAGATCCCCTGCCCCCGCCTATCAGGCACCCAATCGCCAGCCCACAGAGAAATACGCAGGTATAGAATAAGACAATCATTTCCATTCCTAATAAGAATGGATCAGGTCTCTTATATAATGGATCTTTTGCCACAGATTTTGACCCAAACGTAGACAGATAAAACTGAGTTATCTTTAATTAACTGAATCTTATCTGTCATTAGCGCATCCCAAATTAATTTTGACTGCATTTTTTCCAGCCAAACGTGGGCATGTCCTGGCTGTACATATGAACTTAAAAGTAGCATGCCTATACAGCCCGAAATGCAACAAAGTCATCTAAATGTTGGGACAATTAACGCATTGTGTCCTGGGTAACAAATTGTGTCCCAGGCACATTTTGGAGTTGTACTCCGAGGACTGCATTTCAATTCAGGAGACAGATGGACCATGATAGTTCAAGGGTGGTGCCGGAATAGCTTGGCGCCTATAGGCGCCAAGCTATTCTGGCACCACCCTTGAACTATCATGGTCGAGCCATATGTGGCTGTGGTGTGTCAGGACTGAATAAGTTAAAAGCCGTTGCACATGCATTCTTCTCTATGATGGTAGGCTTTAACCTTTTGGCTGTCGGCAGGAGTTTCGTAGCGACGATTCCTGCAGAAATCATCGTGACAAAAACCGCTAACGACAGCCGAATGGGTTAATTAGCCCAGGAAAGCAAACAACAACATCAACAACAGATCATATGGCTCTGTTGCTGATACAATTAAGACTCTTTTCGTCCCCAAATATTAATAAGTGATCAAGGTTATCTTTACGTACAACACAGCATGGTCCCACACTCATGGCTGCAATTTCGTCAACACGACTTAACTGCTATAGCATGTAACCGAAAGTCGACAAGGTAACCTTTCTCAAATTCAAGTAATAGTCTGAAATGAGGTGCAGATATTGCATCTGGTGCATATACACAGGGAACACGACACAAATTCTTGAGCCACAACGTCCAGTATCACAAACCATCAGAGAAATGAACGTGCGTTCAATCAGTTTGAAAACTGGGAAATAAAAGCAACAGTGGCATATCTGCTCTCTTTTCTGTATTTCACACCCTCTGGTACTTGATGAAATACTCTGGATATGCCAGACATCTCTCATACACAATGAATTCACGAAACAGACTGGGTCGACTGTCAAATATAACCGAGTCAAACTGATCAGAGTCTTCACATGCACACCTGACGTTTTTGCATTTTTTACACGGTGGTCGTTCAAACTGCACGCGCTTATTCGTGATCAGTGCCTCCCCAAGCAGCATGCGAACCAAGATCACGTGCTTGTCTCCGCTTGTTCTGTCTGTCTTTTGATCTGTCAGCAAAACAGACAGAGCTTCAATAATGTCAAGGCGTTACAGTAGATGAGACATTTATAAAAAGATTCGTTGATCCAATTGGATTTGTAGTGTATAATTGTATCATATTTAACAGCCACACAAGAAGATTAGTGACGCTTTAACTCATTCAGTCCCGACACATAACAGCAAGATACGGATTGACCATGATAGTTCAAGGGTGTATTCGCCAAGCTATTCTGCCTTGAAGTATCAATATCATGGTCGATCTGTCTCCTGAATTGTAATGCAGTCCTCGAAAGACAACTGCAAAATATGGGTATTTCTTACCTGGGACACAATGGGTTATTAACAGTTAGCTCTTCTCATAGACGGTTTATTAAAAAGGAAAAAAAAAAACCTCCTAAAGAAGCCCAGATAATTCCACAAAACATGTGTGTGTCCTGCTGAGTTACACCAGACCTCGGCAGTTAATGTTAACCCTTTGAGCCCCGGATCCCTACAGCAGGAGATGGCTTTACATAATAATTCAAGGGTAGTGGCAGAGTAGCTTGGCGCCTTCAGGCGCCAAGCTAATCTGGCTCTACCCTTGAATTATCATGGTCAAGCCATCTCCTGCAACTGGTACATAGTCGTTAGGCAACACCTCCAAAATTTGAGAAATGGGACCTTGGGACTGAAAGGGTTAATAGTATCCTTGTGCTAACATAGTCGATCCATTTCCTTGCAACCGGCATGACGCCAGCTCACAAATTTCAGGTTGTAAGTGTCAGCAGCGGATTTTCCCAGACACACCAGGGAGTACAAATCATAATAAATCTGCTCAACACTTGGACAAACAAGAAAGGCAAAGCACTTATGGCTCACGTGTATGACCGATGCACACATGTGTGACCTTTCAAACTCAAAATCACTGGTGACCACCATCGAAATTCATGTTGTCTCAACATTTAAGCATTTTTCACACATCTGTCAACCCCCCCCCCCCCCCCGTGACCCTTGACCCTTGCGATGCGTCAAATAAATTAATATGCACAGAAATGTCTTGCAATCGGCAAACTTCACGCCAAATTTGAATGAAAAGTTTGCAAAAACTTTGATAAAAACCACAATTCTAACCAAAATATGGCATTTTCACACATTTACCGACATCTTGAGACCCTTGACCTTATCAAGGGGTCATCCAAATTAGTATGCATAGATAGATCTTACCATCAGGTGTCTCTGTACCAAGTTAGGGTTTGAAGTTATAAATAGTATTTTAGAAAAATAAATTTGGTCAAAATATGGCTTTTAAAAACCTATCTTTGGATCATCCCATGACCCTTGACCTTTGTGATGGGTCAGTTAAATTAGTATGCATATGAAGGACTTATCATCAGCTACCTTTGAGGTAAATTTGATTAAAAAATTTACAAAATGTTGATAAAAACTACAATTCTATCACAAATTGGCATTTTACAAACATTTGCTGACCTCTTGTGACCTTGAACTTTCCGATGGGTAATCCAAATTGGTATGCATAGATAGGTCTTACTATAAGGTATCTTTGTACCAATATTGGGTTTGAAGTTGTGAATAGTATTTGAGAAAAATAAATTCTGTCAAATATTACTATTTTCAGCTATTTCCTCATTTCTTGTACCCTTGACCTTTCCGAGGGATCAGACAAATTAGTATGCATAGAAAGGTATCATCATTTATCTTTATGCCAAGTTTGGGTTTGAAGTTGTAAATAGTATTTGAAAATTTCTGTTTGTAAAAATATGGCAATTTTTGACCTATTTCCTGATCCCCTGTGACCTTGACCTTTAAAAAGGTCATTCAAATTGGTATGTTTAGAAAGGCCTTGCCACAAAGTATCCTTGGGCCAAGTTTGAAGACTGTGGCTTGAATAGACTCCGAAAAAATGCCACGGACGACGGCCGAAGGACGACAGCCGACGGACGACCGCATCGCACGTGAGCCAAAAATTGTCTGCAAGCCAATGACGCCTGAAGTCGACCTGATCGATGACCCTTTGCTAACTGAGCTCTTCCTTACCTGTGTACTGATCAGACTTGACAGGGCTCTCTGCCGCATAGACTCCAGGGCCCAACATTGTTCTCGCCGCAAGTCGAGGGTCAAGACCGTCTCTCGTGATTGCCGTGATCGATTCTTCCTTGGTTCCGTGAAACAAGTAGTGCTCATTCACCTGCAAGAAGTAAAATATAAATCACAATTTGTTTCACTTTAACAATTCTACCCCAGTACCGAAATCCCCCAATTTTAAAGCTGCCCTCTGAAGGACTGTATTACAATTTTAGAGACAGATCGAGCATGGTGATGGTTTTCATACGTGTGTTTGCATGTGTGTGCGTAGATTGAATTCGTTTAAAGGTAGTGAGATTCTGCACACATACATATTTCGCAACGCGCTTAGAGCCCCACTGCTCCTGCGGATATAGCGCGATATAATTGTTATTTATTATTATTATTATTAGCATGATAGTTCAAGGGTTGTGACAGAATAGCTTGGCCCCCATGGACTATCATGCTCGATCTATGTCTTGCTGTGGTGAGTCAGGGCTGAATGAGTTAAACAGTAACAGTAATGCATCACGCCATTTCTGCAAGCAACCACTGGTATGGCTAAGATAATGCCGCCGGGTGGCTTCGTGTAAAACAGGGTTAGCCCCTATGCTGCCGGGTGGACGCAGATTGCGTTGATGAAAACGTTGTTAATTCAATGCCAGAGAATCCCTGCCGTGCAAGGGACATGGATACAAGGTGGCTTTAGCAAGAGGCATAGATCATCATGAGCCCCCCGCAATAGCGTGGGCTGATGAGGATCTATACCTCTTGCAGCTGGGAGTTGTTCAGTTTTTTCCGCATTGAAGGGGTTAAGAAACGACTGCTGCTCTCTTGCGAGAGACTTCAGCATCTGCTGATCACAACTGTAGTTTATTGTAGAGCTGATCGAGTCAGTTATGAAATGGAGCTAGTCAGTTGTTAACAATATGATTGGGATGAATGCAGTCAGTCGATATGCTTATGAAAGGTGCAAAGCCCATCAGACACTGCCCTTAAGTCAATTATTATTACACACTCTCTCGTTGATACAGAAGATGCAAGACAAGTTCTGTCAAATGTCAATATAGCCAGGCACTACTCTTGCCCCGGCATAGTCAGTCCATCACAGAACTGGTGTTAGAAGCTGAAAAGAGATAGGATAGGCTTCATCCGTAAGACTGGGGGTGGTTCCGCTGACACATTCCTTTTAAAATTTGAGTCTTCCTCTGAAGACTACACACCACATAAATGTCATGATCTGTACTGAAAAGAATGTTTCTTCTTCTTTTCAAACTTTGCTGCACGAAGAAATCGTCTCTTTCTGTGCCGCAAGGACTGAATAGTACATAATAATTTATTAACAAAAAACAAATACAAAAGCCACTGAACAACAACGAGAAAACAACGGTTGTTCAACATCCAACTGCAAGGTGTTGGTCACGTTATATATTCAAATGAGGTAGGTGAGGCAGTGCAAAGACCGGTGTTTTTAAAAATAACATTTTGCCCTGTTTGAAAATTTGTAGTATGGCTGAATGTTGGAATTTGCTGGAAAGTTCTGGTTAGATAAGAGGAGACATGTTTGGTGCTTTGATTCATACCTTCCTGAGCTTATCCAGTGGGCAATTGTGGGCCTATGTTGAGTTGCCGTTGCCATGGTGATTTGAGGGGCACGCTGATTTCAGCTGTGCTTGGGTGTGGGCCGGGTTGGTAAGGAATCAGGTTCATAGCCAAGAAATGAGACAGTAATGTGCTGTTGTGTTTGTTTGTTTTTAAATTTTATTTTGTGCATGGCAAATGTGCAGCTGGTAGGCGGTAGTGTATTTTAGGGATTGAAAAATTAGGGATGACTGGGACTAAGGCTAAGAGATTGGACAGTACGGAAACGGCACTGTGTTCCTTGGCCTGTTGTCTTCTGGAGAGGGCGCCATGATGATGTATTCCCAAGATGCTTTGTCAGGGTCACGTGTGCTGGTTGAACCCGGGTTGCAAGTGTAAACGGCCTCATGGATATAAGTACAAGAGGCACAGATCCTCACGAGCCCCACATCTGTGGGGGCTCACAAGGATGTGCTATGCCTCTTGTAGCTGCAGCATATTGTTTGCTTTCTTCGACGGTGAAGCGATTAAACGTTTCTGTATTTATTTACTCTATCACAGCCCAGCAAGCACAGGTCCTCAGGCTCACGACGGCCGCAGTGGCTGTGCGCGGGCTCACTGCGGCCGTCGTGCGCCCGGAGACGTGTTGCTGCTATGGCAAGTATGTTTATTAAAATTTCATTTATGTATCTTGTGCTTGCAACGACACATTCAGCTCTATAATCAGCCAAGCACATGCACTGCAAGCCAACTTTAGCTAGGCGGTCTAGCTACCCATAGTGTACTACTGGTGTGAGCCGCCAGACGCACGGGCACATGAGGGTGTTAATTGGATCACATTACATTTTATCAGCAACTGTGTAATTAAATGATTGCCTGTGGGTAGATGTCTCGTGAGAGGAGACTCCGCGGTGGCAGATGATGTGTTGTCTTCACAGGGCCGTTTGCTGATGGCTGGTCGACTGGTTGCAGCGAAGTTTGATTTATCAAGCGACGGATGCGTTTCTCCCTTGCCTCACTGTATTTCTCCCACACCTTGGGGTTCTCAAGACGAGACACGCTCAGAACCTAAACAACAGAACACGAAAGTCATCCAAAGATCACATACAAAAATAGTGCACATTACCATCAATGAGGAGGTGGGGGGGGGGGGGGGTCACTTAAATTGGTATGTTTAGAAAGGTCTTGCCACAAATTGGTATATTTAGAAATGTCTTGCTACAAAGCATCCTTGGGCCACGTTTAAAGACTGTGTCTTGAATATTCTTCGAGAAAATGCCAACGTTAAAGTTTACCGCGGTCGACGGCGTACAGACCTCGGCCGACGGACGAGCACGTACTGGCCCAGAACATAGACTCACTTTTGCTTCGCACGTGAGCTACGAAACAACACATGAACTTTATCTATTTTTAAACACGCACCCAGCCCATCTAAAATTTGCGCGAAAGGACTGCGTTTGAATCGCATGTAATAGGCAGTTCTTGGCCTATGGCTATATGCACACCCACTTTCACATTTCTGTGCCCCAAATATCGTGCATCTGCACCGATTCCCACTTTGTCCGGCTCCCACAGTGCTGTTATCAGGTCCTCCACTGTTGCAAATTCCATGTCTGTCACTGGCTTTAGTTTGCTGTCCTGAATAGACCACAGGTGAACAGCATCTTCACAGGTGGCAGACAGCTCAAGCTTCCGTGTGATCTAAGCAGAAAAGTAAAAATAGCAATGAAAGCCAATGCGTGCATCTTAACACTGTGGAAACTTGTCTACTTCAGACGGTTTTGATGTTGTGTTCACATACAAAACGTATGATACTAATGTCTGCAAGCCGAAGGCCTGAGGGGTACAATGGTTCCTTTGACCTCCCGAAGGCCTACAAGGGTCCGTGCAGCAAGCCCCTGCTACCAATAACGTATTTGGTTTCATTCCTCCAATGTTTTCGTAAAAGAAATCAAGAAGAAATCTTCCGACCTGGATCACGCCAGACATGACTGACGTCAACGGAATAAACATTTATACATAATAGACTTATGACGTGATTTAAAATATCAGTTTCATGACTTTGCCGTTTCCAGTAGTGTGCATGTTGTTTTGAACAACACTAAAAAACTTTTTTTTAAATTTAATTTTTTTTTTTACTTTAGAACGTTTTGGTGATCGTTTATAGATGCGTCACACAGAGGGCTACAAACAAGAAGTCCGCCATTTTTCGCTACAAGGGTTTTTGTAGCCCGGTTATGTGGTACAGTTTGTGCTAAAGGAACTGATCTTGTGACGTAGGAATGAAAATAATATAAATTATTGGTAGCAGGGGTTTGCTGCGCGGACCCTTGTAGGCCTGAGGGAGGTCAAAGGAACCATTGTACCCCGAAGGCCGAAGGGGTACAATGGTTCCTTTGACCTCCCTCAGGCCTATAAGGGTCTGTGCAGCAAGACCATGCTGCCAATAACGTATTTGTTTTCATTCCTCCTGTATTTTAGTAAAGGAAATCAAGAAGAAATCTTCCGACCTGGATCGCGCCAGACATGACTGACGTAAAAGAAATATATATATTATAATACATAATAGACTTAGGACGTGATTAAAAATCTTTTATGACGTTGCCGTCTCCAGTAGTGTGCCTGTTCTTTCAAACAACACTAAGTAACTTTTTACTTTAGAACGTTTGGTGATCTTTTATAGAACAAAACTCACGTCCAAGACTCGTCAGAAAGAGGGCTACAAAAATTTCGCCATTTGTCACTACAATACAAGTTATTGGTCACAGGGGTTTGCTACACGGACCCTTGTAGACCTGAGGGAGGTCAAAGGAACCATTGTACCCCGAAGGCCGAAGTCCTGAGGGGTATAATGGTTCCTTTGCTCTCCAATGTGCTTGTTGTTTCGAACGACACCAAGTAACTTTTTACTTTAGAAAGATTTGGTGATCTTTTATAGAACAAAACTTGCATCCAAGATGCGTCACAAAGAGGGCTACAAGAAGTTCGCCATTTGTGGCTACAAGGGTTTTTGTATCACGGTCACGTGGTACGGTTTGCGCTAAAGTGACTGGTCGTGTGACGTAGGGATGAAAACAATACAAGTTATGGGTCGGAAGGGTTTGCTACACGGCCCTTTATAGGCCTGAAGAAGGTCAAATAAACTATTGTACCCCGAAGGCCTGAGGGGTACAATGGTTCCTTTGGCCTCCCGAAGGCCTACAAGGGTCTGTGCAGCAAACCCCTCCTACCAATAACGTATTATTTGTTTTCATTCCTCTGCTATTTTCGTAAAAGAAATCAAGAAGACATCTTCCGACCTGAATCACGCCAGACATGACTGACGTCAAAGGAATATACATTTATACATATAGAGTTATGATGTAATTTAAAATATTTCATGACGTTGCTGACTCCGGTACTGAGTGTGCTTGTTGTTTCGAACAATATTAAGTAATTTTTTACTTTAGAACGTTTTGGTGATCTTTTCTAGAACAAAACTCGCATCTAAGATGCGTCACAAAGTCCGCCATTTGTCGCTAAAAGGGGTTTTGTATCACGGTCACAGGGTACGGTTTGCGCTAAAGTGACTGGTCGTGTGACGTAGGGATGAAAACAAGGGTTTTTGTAGCTCGGTCATATGACACAGTTTGCGCCAAAGAGATTGGTCGTGTGAGGTAGGGATGAAAACAAAGTGTTTTTCCAACCCACGACACAGAAACAGACCTGCTGGTTCTCTAGGGGATTTGATTCTCAACATGGACATAATACACACTATTTACGGGTCAGTCTCAGTGTAACATGGCACTAGGATCCATATACAAAAACAGTGGTATTCTCATTATGCTGCAATTATGCAGGCTCAGCTGTGAAGAAAAAAAAACCATCAAGTAAGCAAAAGGTCCTTAACGTCTGCTGCGTGCATGCCAGCTACTTAATTCATTCAGCCCCACTACTGTATTCCAAAATTTTGGAGGCGTCATCTAACGACTATGCACCAGTTGCAGGAGATGGATCGACCATATAATTCAAGGGTCGTGCCAGATTACCTTGGCGCCGACAGGCGCCCAGCTAATATGGCACTACCCTTGAATTATCACGTTCGACCCATCTCCTGCGGTAGGGCGTCGGAGCTGAACGGGTTAAGGCTGATATCGGCCTCAGGACCTTTTGCATGTCAAGCACAGTACCGTGCTTTTGGAAGCCGCCAAGGAGCTGTCTGCTTTTATATAATACCGCAGTAGACTGGTGCACATATGATACTGAGGCTGACCCGTCCTTCAAATCAATACCTCCCAGTAACTTGGTGGTCGGTGTGTTATGGCGGGGAGCTTGGCTTTCACCCTCCAGTCGTGGTGGGTAAACTCTGTTTTACCTTCCACCTTTGGCAACTTTCCCATGATCAAAACCACCATTTCCAGGACTGCAATCTGCTTTCCGCAGACAGCCAACTTGGCCCCTGAATTTCAGCACACACATGTACACGTATCAGGGAGGTTCAGATTGTAAAGATTTTATGGTAATGGTTTTGGTATTCTTGCGCACATGACACATAATAAAACAAAAGGGCAAGCAGATTAGAAAAATTCAGAGCTCGACAGTGGAAAAGGCGCATACTTGTACTCAGTGAATCTCTCTCTCTCTCTCTCTCTCTCTCTCTCTCTCTCTCTCTCTCTCTCTCTCTCTCTCTCTCTCTCTCTCTCTCTTGGCTTGACTTCGCGAACGAAGATTCTATAGGGGTTGTCCACGACGTCTGCAGGCATGCTCGTGACTGCGGAGGCCAATCCGGGACAGGCAGGTTCGACCGCAGTGGCTGCAGAGGGAGGTCTGGCCAGGGTTCTGAGTTGCGGCATCTCTGTTTTTTCTCCTGAGCCGCTTGTCTTTAAGGCCAGCTCTGCGAGAGTCCTCAAAGGAGACAGCTGCCTTGTAAATGGTGGAGCGCCAGGTATTACGGTCCGCAGCAAGTGAAGACCACTGGCTCAGAGCCTGCAGAAAAAGACAAGTTTTACTCTGACCTGCGCAGCCTCCTGCAGAGCACCCCTGCAGACGACAAAGTCATCATCCTTGGCGACTTCAACGCCAGAGTGGGCCAGGACTCTGAAGCCTGGAAAGGAGTCCTCCGCGAGCATGGCGTTGGGAACTGCAATGTCAATGGCCGCCTACTGTTGGAGTTCTGTGCAGAGCAGCAACTTGTCATCACCAACACTACTTTCCAGCAAAAGGACAGTCGAAAGACCACCTGGATGCATCCTCGCTCCAAGCACTGGCACCTTATCGACTATGTCCTAGTGCGTCAGAAGGACCGCAGTGACGTCCTCCTCACCAAAGTGATGCCCAGCGCAGAGTGCCACACTGACCACCGCCTTGTCCGCTGCAAACTTAGGCTCCGCCTCAAGCTGAAACCCAAGAAAGGCCCCCCCCCCTCCACCCCCCACCACCCCCCCCAAAAAAAAAAAAAAAAAAAAAGCTTGATGTTGCCAGCCTTCAGCGTGACGACAAGAAAGCTGCCCTTCAGAAAGATTTACAGCGCATGCTCAAAGACACAGTTGATCCAGCAGACCCCTCTCCTGAAACACTCTGGGAACAACTGAAAACTGCTATTGTAAAATCTTCTGTGGAAGTCTTGGGCTTTGTTAGAAAGAGGAACAAAGACTGGTTTGACGAAAACAACGTAGAGATCCAGGAACTTCTAGCAAAAAAAAAAAAAAGAGCCGCCCACCAGGCCCACCTAGCCCAGCCTTCCTGCCCTGTGAAGAAGTCTGCCTTCCGCCTCATCTGCAGCAGTCTCCAGCTCAAGCTTAGAGAGCTCCAGAACGAGTGGTGGTCCAGACTCGCACAGAGGACCCAGCTTTGCGCTGACAACGGTGACTACAGGGGCTTCTACGAAGCACTGAAAGCAGTGTATGGCCCTAGGCACCTGGTACAAAGTCCTCTGCGAAGCGCTGATGGACAGGCACTCCTCACAGATAATACCTCCATCTTGAACCGCTGGTCGGAATACTTTCAGGACCTCTTCGGCGCTCGTATCGTTCAAGAAACAGTCATCCTCCAAATCCCACACCTCCCACTAAAGGTTGAATTGGACGAACCGCCCACCGCCGGAGAGACCCTCGCAGCCATCCACCAGCTCAAGAGTGGCAAAGCAGCAGGCATTGACGGAATCGCGCCAGAGATCTGGAAACACGGAGGCCCAGCACTGCACAACAAGCTCCACGACCTCTTTCTCTGCTGCTGAGAGCAAGGAACTCTACCAAAGGATCTCCGTGATGCAGTCAACATCACTCTATACAAGAACAAAGGAGAGAAGTCTGCCTGCTCTAATTATCGTGGAATTACCTTGCTGTCCATTGCCGGGAAATTCTCGCAAGGCTGCGCCTGAATCGGCTGGTATCTGCCATCGCTGAAGACCAACTCCCAGAGGGCCAGTGTGGCTTCAGAGCCAACAGGAGTACCACCGACATGGTCTTTGTGCTGAGACAGCTTCAGGAGAAGTGCCGCGAGCAGAACAAAGGGCTGTACGTAAGTTTGTCGACCTAACAAAAGCGTTCGACACGGTGAGCAGGTAAGGCATGTGGCAGATCCTGGAGCGACTAGGCTGTCCCTCAAAGTTTCTCAGCATGATCGTCCAGCTCCACGAGGACCAGCAAGGCCAGGTCAGACTCAACAGTGACCTCTCAGAACCATTCCCCATTCTCAACGGCGTAAAGCAGGGCTGCGTGCTGGCACCGACCCTCTTCACCATATTTTAGAGCATGATGTTGAAGCAAGCCGCAGTGGACCTCGACGATGACGACGCAGTGTACATCAGGTATCGTCTCGATGGCAGCCTGTTCAACCTCAGAAGACTGCAGGCCCACACCAAAACCCTAGACCGACTGATTCGTGAGCTGCTCTTTGCCGATGACGCTGCCCTCGTTGCACACACAGACAGAGCCTTGCAGCGCATCACGTCCTGCTTTGCAGATGCTGCCCAGCTCTTTGGTCTTGAGGTCAGTCTGAAAAAGACAGAGGTCCTTCATCAGCCGGCACCCAAGGAAGAGCATCGCCCTCCCCATATCACCATCGGCGAGTCCAAACTGAAGTCCGTACACCAGTTTACCTACCTTGGCTGCATCATCACGTCAGACGCCAAGCTGGACAAGGAGCTGGACAACAGGCTGGCAAAAGCAAACGGTGCTTTCGGGCGACTATTCAAGCGGGTGTGGCACAATCAACAGCTGAAAAAAGGCACCAAGATCAGCGTGCACAGAGCTGTCGTCCTCACCACCCTGCTGAGTCCTGGGCCCTCTACCGCAGCCAACTACGACTTCTCGAACGATTCCACCAGCGCTGCCTGCGTACCATCCTGGGCATTCCCTGGAATGACTATGTCACCAACGTCGAGGTTCTTGAACAGGCGGAAACTGTGAGCATCGAGGCTTTGCTGCTGCGTACACAGCTTCGCTGGGCGGGGCACGTCTCCAGGATGGAGGATCATCGCCTACCCAAGATCACTCTGTTCGGCGAGCTCGCCACTGGACACCGAGACAGAGGGGGACCAAAGAAGAGATACAAAGACGGTTTCAAGAAGTCACTTAGTGCCTGCCAAATCGACCACCGCCAGTGGTCTTCGCTTGCTGCGGACCATGACACCTGGCGCTCCACCATTTACAAGGCAGCCGTCTCCTTTGAGGACTCTCGCAGAGCTAACCTTAAGGCCAAGCGCCTCAGGAGAAAAAACAGAGTTGTCGTAACTCACAACCCTGACCAGTCCTTTCCCTGCAGCCACTGCGGTCGAATCTGCCTGTCCCGGATTGGCCTCCGCAGTCACGAAAATGCCTGCAGACGACGTGGGCAAGCCCTATAGAATCTTCGTTCGCGAAGTCAAGCACAGAGAGAGAGAGAGAGAGAGAGAGAGAGAGAGAGAGAGAGAGAGAGAGAGAGAGAGAGAGAGAGAGAGAGAGAGAGAGAGAGAGAGAGAGAGAGAGAGAGAGAGAGAGAGAGAGAGAGAGAGATGATGATGATGATGATGAAACTTTATTTTTCAACGGTAAAAAGTTTTGACAGAAAACAAATCGTCATTGTACAAACTTGCCGTTGCTAACATCTACAGGATAAAAAAGAAGGGAAACTATAAAATATATATGTACATACTAAACCCAATAGCATCATTATATACAGAAAAAATAATAATACTCATCACACACACATGCACACACGCACGCACGTGCGCCGCTCACACATACACCCACACGCACAAACAAACACGAGCACACACACACACACACGCGCACACACATATAAAAACCATCTGTATGAAATACGTGAGGTACAGGAAATATTATATGAGAAACGTACTAAGTCTGACTCATCAGGTAATCAAAAAGTTTTGTTTTAAGACTTCCTGGTGAGGTAATAGTTTTCAAATGTGCAGTGATGGAATTCCAAGCAAACGGACCAGAGAATGACATACTAGTTTTAAAAAGGTCAATTCTTGGCAGTGGTAGGGGTAAGGTATTGTTTCTTGAGGTCCGTTCACGTTCTTGGTGAAATATAAATTTAGTGGTTAGATACTGGGGTGTCATATTATTCAGTATCTTATGCATATAGACGCATTTGTTTAATGTAAGTTGCTGACGCAGACCGGGAATGTTTAAATATCTAAATTTGTCTGTGGTAGGGATGGGGCGTCTATCTATCATTTTTACAGCTCTTTTGTATATGGAGTTTAATCTCTTCATGTGGACATCACTGCAGCCGTCCCACACTGTGGAGACATAATCAACATGGGACTTTATATGAGCATGAAAAAACAATTTACGGGTATTTGTATCCGTTACATGTCTAAGCTGGGACAACAAGAAAGTGTTTTTAGCAATGGTCTTACAAACAGCATTTATATGGGTCTCCCAGCACAGTTGATCATCAACATGTATTCCTAAGAATTTACGCTCAGTGACTTGTTCAACAGGTTCAGCGTTTAATTGTAATTGTAATGGCTGTAGTCGGCGTTGATGTTTTTGCCGCGTGGCGATTAAGATACTCTTTGTTTTTGCTGGGTGAAGAACCATATGGTTCTGTCTACACCAGTCAGATACCTCATTGAGACTGCATTGTAAACTATGGCTAATGTCCGTCGTTTTTTTGCCAGAAACATGAAGACTCGTATCGTCAGCAAATAGATTACAATTAACGTCAGAATTAGTGATATGCAACGGTAGATCATTAATAAATAGTATGAATAGAAGAGGGCCCAAAATAGATCCCTGGGGGACGCCGTATTTTACATTTCCTTGCTTAGAGTATCTTCCATGGGCGTACACCATTTGTTTTCTGTCTTCGAGATATGATCGGAAGAATGCTATAGCGGATGCGTCCAAGTGATAAACTGTTAGCTTATTTAGGAGAATGTCATGGTCCACAAGGTCAAAAGAGAGAGAGAGAGAGAGAGAGAGAGAGAGAGAGAGAGAGAGAGAGAGAGAGAGAGAGAGAGAGAGAGAGAGAGAGAGAGAGAGAGAGAGAGAGAGAGAGAGAGAGAGAGAGAGATTCCTTTGACGTCAGTCATGTCTGGCGTGATCCAGGTCAGAAGATTTCTTCTTGATTTCTTTTACGAAAATATTGGAGGAATGAAAACAAATACGTTATTGGTAACAAGGGCTTGCTACACGGACCATTGTCGGCCTAAGAGGGTACGCCGTCGGCCTTCGGGGTACAATGGTTCCTCCAGAAGGCCTACAAGGGTCCATGTAGCAAGCCCCTGCGACCACTTATCATGTACATTATATATTCACCATGCAGTTGGAGCAGAACATTGTTATTCCTGGCTTCGGCGTTAATTGTCTCAATGTCACTGTGATGGAGTGTCCTTAACTCATCTGCAATATCAAGCGTCTTCGTAAACAGAAAGTCCTTCTTCATCTTTGCTATCAGCTTTTCTTTCAAGGCCCTGCTGTCCTGAGTCTCTGGTGTGCAGAACGTTGCCTCAAATTTTCCAGACAAAACTGCTGGTGAAAACAACAAGTCTTTAAATGTGTTTGTGGACAACATGAAACATGAAATGGTGAGAAACGTTAACTATAACCCTTTGGCTGTCGGTAACGCTTTTGGTCGAGGTGATTCCTGCAGGAATCCGCGACCGAAAGCGTTACCGACAGCCAAAAGGATAAAGGATCCCAGCTCACTAACCCTAAAATTCGACAGGAGGCAATGGATCGACCATGACAGTTCAAAGATATTTAGTCACAGACTTCCCATGAACTGTGATCTAGTCCATAAGCTAGGACGGTCTACCGTGCACCCCCCCCCCCAGTACTCAATAAGATGGGTTTCAAAGTGTTCCTTAGTATGTCCTGAGATGTTTAAGCCATGTTCCCCGAAAATCCTTAGGAGCACACCAGAGATATAGCCGATGGCGCAAGGGTACCCCCATTCACGCTCTTCGCAGGTGCTAAAATGAGGTTGAGAAACATTTTCCTCTAAATAAATCAGAATTCATTCCAGAAACCCAAATCAGGCAATATTATGTCAAGGCACACCTTCTGCATCCTTTGCAAAAAAAACAGAATGAAAACATATTGAATCTCTGGCTCACAGTGAAGGTATTTGTGCACCCAGTAAACGACCATTTCCGCGAAATCGCAAAAAAAGACAAAAATAATGTGTCGGATGCCTTCAGACATTTTCTATAGCACTGACAGTCCAATTTAAGGTTTACATCATTAAAACAGGATGTCACAATTATTATAAACTTGACTAGGTGATGCTGTGATCACTGTGAGTGCCACAGTGGTTGATTTTGTATCCCTACCCCCAAGTTGTAAAAATACACAAAATTAATTAGAAAAAATTGCTTAAGTTATTCCATTTTATTTTGACCTCTCTTTACCTATTAAGTTTCAATAATGTGAGCATAAAGTGCAAGAAAATAAGGAAAGTCGGCATCCTTTACGGTATGTTCGTGGTGAAAGATAGTTTTTTTCCCATCTAAAATTGCCGAATTGGGAAACGTACGTTGTTTTTGATGCCCTCAGAAATTTTGTATTAACTGATAGGTCTTTTTTAGGTTTTATTGTTTAGGAAAGAGTACCACAGTTACTCCCAACCTGATTTTATGATGCTGTGATGCATTTAGGGGCCACAGTGGCTGAATCTGCTGCCCTACCCCCATTTTACCTGTACGCAAAGGAACGAAAAATGATCATAACAATTGCTCCTCTGATTAAATATGTTTGTTGCCAGTTTTCTTAACAAAATATGCATATTGAGCATAAACATTTGTGATAATTTCATTAATTTCAATGTGACCCATCAATTTATTTGTAATTCTTTTTATTTAAGGCATGCTTAACAGGGGCTTCCGCTGAAGCTTCTATCGTCTGCACATTCAGCACTCTTGTCAAACTCGGGGAAGGTGTACCTCAGGGAGATGTTGTGTCTAATGCTGTTTTTTTTTGTCTACATTAATGACATAAGTACAACAGTACCAAGGTTCGTCTCGAACATCCTCCATGCGGATGACTTTGCAGTGTGGAGCGCAGCAGAACATAAAGAAATAGCAATAAAGAAACAGACCATCTCTTTCAATCAGACGGAAGAGGTCACCTCAAAACTGGAGACCTTCGAGTACCAAAGACAGACAGGCCAACTTTACTGGCAACAAATAAATTACTGGATTCACGTGGAGGCCTCACATTGAAGCCATGGAAGCTAGAGCTGCAAAAAAGAAACGTCTCTGATGAAGAAACTGGTGGGGACCACATTGGCGCAAATTACAGCATCCTGGCACAAGCAAACACTTGCTCGGTCAGACCAGTCGTGCGGTACCAAGATACATCGACAACATGAAACACTGCCTGCAAAACCCAAAAAGCCAGGCTTGACAAGATGCAGAACATGGGTCATTCTCATGATGCAGTGACATTCTTAGAGCCATCTGGAGCAGCCCAATTTAGGAAATCGAGGACATTGGAGCCACTGGAATGCAGAACAGCACACACGATGAAGAAACTTACTAAACACCGACAGCATGGGAGACTACAGGAGCAGACCAAGAACCGTCAGAAATGTCCAAATCTGAACCGCCTAAATCTGAACCGCCAACTGAAGGTCCTGCAAAGGGCTAACACTGACGTCCTGGAACCAAGCCCAAAGATGTGTGAACAGCTCCCTTTAGATACCTGGACATCTCGAAAGAGCCTTCAAGACAACATAAACAATGTTCCAGGACTCTTTGCCAAAGGTCGCGGCACTGCACAAAGCCATCTTGCTGGAGGTTGTGCACAAGCGCTACCCTCACAGCAGCTGTGATACCACACAAGATGCCGTGCGGAATGAAGGAAGTGGCGTAATGAAGGAAGTGGCGTGTACATCTGTTGTGCAGACCGCACTACTACCTCCCTCTCCTTACCAGCTGGTGGCAGCAGCTCCAACTATCGTACAGATCTGCAGGTGCTCAACACAGCAGCAGAGCACTATCTAGGGAAAGGCAGCAGCTTGATCCACTGATCTCACCAGGAAGCTTCAAGATAGACTGGATGCCCTGTCCACAAAATAGTGCTGCAGTGGATTCCAGTGCATTCTGGACTAGCTGGGAATGGAGACACTACAACAACAAAGTGATTGGCAACAGCAGAATGGCGGCTGCAGCCCGTGGGCAGATGACATCAACAAGCTGAACAGGGAGAGCCAGGCCACCATCTTTCATCTATGCACTGATTACTCTGGACTGGGTCCATACAGAAAAGCAGGAACGTTTCACAAACCCAAAATGAAGCCTGAAGGTTTACACACTTTAATCAGATCACTCTGTATCAGCAATTATTTTAAGCTTCCGTGCCTAATGCATGAAGAGATACCAAAATAAAAGAACGCTTAGCGAATGGCGGACTTCGGTATTAGCGTAAACAACCAATCAGAATGTTCGGCAGAAAGGTCATGCAGTCACTTTATGATCAGAGCTAAATATAGATCACTTGCAACAAGCGTCAGCATGATCATTCGCAATGGAATAGTCACAAATTGGGGGAGAAAAAAAAAGAAAAGAAGTAGACAAAAGTCTGCCAGCATGTTGTAATTTTATACAAACTTTCACAGACTTTAAGGAAAAGGACTGAAATTGACAGACTTTCCAGGGCCCTGAAAAAGCCTTGTCATTTTTTAATAACTTTCACAAATGTTCACAGACCGTAAGGACCCTGCTGGTCTCACCTCGAAGGATTGAGTCATGCGGAAACAGCCCTATGCGAATTTGGCGTAGAAAATCAGTCTCCTTAGCACATTCTCCAAACATGTCCATACACAGAAGCGGTCTGCTGGCAGTTCTGACCAGAAGACACGCCCCTATACACCAAACTCTGAAAACATGCTGCCTAGCTCTTGACAGCTCACTTATTGGCATCCAGAACAATATAAGATTTAAAGACGGCCATAAAAAATTGAACGTTGCAGAAGGTGGAAGTGGAGATCTCGTGGTCGACATGTGGAAACTAAGTATTTTGATAACATTGTTTTGGCTATTAGGAACCATGAAACTTTATTACGCATTCATATTTACACATTTCTAGATGAAAATAAATGAAAGGAAAAGGGGAGACCTTACTAGACCCGCCTTACGCTAGGTAAAATATCACATAAAAGACCAGCCAGTTAAAAATAGTTACAATTAAATTGATGGGTTACATTGAAATTAATCAAATGATCACAACTTGTTATGCTCAATATGCATACTTTAAAAAAAAAACTGGCAACAAAAAATATTTAAACAGAGGAGTATGACGTAAGCAATTTTTATGATTATTTTGCGTTACTTTGCGTACTGGTAAAATGGGGGTAGGGCAGCAGATTCAGCCACTGTGGCCCCTAAATGCATCATAGCATCACAAAATCAGGTTGGGAGTAACTGTGGTACTCTATCCTAACCAATAAAACCTAACAAAGACCTATCGGTTGTGTACAAAATTTCTGTGGGCACCGGAAACAACGTACGTTTCCCAATTCGGCAATTTTAAATGGGAAAAAGTTATCATTCACCACGAATGTACCGTAAAGGATGCCGACTTTACTTATTTTCTTGCACTTTATGCTCACATTATTGAAACTTAATAGGTAAAGAGAGGTCAAAATAAAATGGAATAACTTAAGCAATTTTTTTCTAATTAATTTTGTGTATTTTTACAACTTGGGGGTAGGGATACAAAATCAACCACTGTGGCACTCACAGTGATCACAGCATCATCTAGTCAAGTTTATAATAATTGTGACATCCAGGTTTAATGATGTAAACCTGAAAATGGACTGTCAGTGCTATAGAAAATGTCTGAAGGCATCTGACACATTATTTTTGTCTTTTTTTGCGATTTCGCGGAAATGGTCGTTTACTGGGTGCACAAATACCTTCACTGTGAGCCAGAGATTCAATATGTTTTCATTCTGTTTTTTGCAGAGGATGCAGAAGGTGTGCCTTGACATAATATTGCCTGATTTGGGTTTCTGGAATGAATTCTGATTTATTTAGAGGAAAATGTTTCTCAACCTCATTTTAGCACCTGCGAAGAGCGTGAATGGGGGTACCCTTGCGCCATCGGCTATATCTCTGGTGTGTTCCTAAGGATTTTCGGGGAACATGGCTTAAACATCTCAGGACATACTAAGGAATACTTTGAAACCCATCTTATTGAGTACTGGGGGGGGGGGGGGGTGCACGGTAGACCTTCCTAGCTTGTGGACTAATCGCAAGCAGAGGCCAGAGTTCCAACCCAGTACTAGTCCGCGGCATCACGGGAGGGCACTCATGTCGGGTAGTATTTTTTACTGTATTTGCCCCTTCCCTACCACTGTGTGTACACAGTACGTACATGGAGAGTTAGCTTAGTGGATAAGACACTGCGCTGGCAGTCGTAAGATCTCGGGTTCGAATCCGCTGGTGCGCAGGATTGGGATGTGGACTTTTTCTCATTCTCATCGAGTCAAATTTACGTACAGACTAGGCTTACGGTGCCTGTCTCGCCTTCTTGTGTACAGCAAGCATAATCATCAAGTGCGCACGTAAAAAGTCCCCTATTCGAAAAGACAAGGCCCGATAGGGCCGGTGAAATGAAAACAGAAATATATCACATGCACCGAAGTCAATAGTAGGGTGGAGGTTTGCACATAAAGTAGTGCTTAGTAGCAGCAGGCTTTTCAAAGCTCCAGCTTCCATCCTTACGGCGCCTTGAGCATCTTTAAATAGATGAATATGTGCGCCTCAGAGACAGCATACCATTTCTGTTTAAAAAATCTTGGTTCATTCAATGACCAAAAGCCAACACCGTCGAGGAAACATGCATACAAATTGGTCTCAGGACGATGCATATATCCTCGTGAGCCCTAATCTAACAATGATGTTTAAGAACATTTTGATATTAAATTTTTCTTTGAGGTTTTTGTTCCACGTTTTTGTTGATGTTAGTGTGCATTTGTTTACCTTCTAAACCAGCCTCCTCATCGCTTTCATAAAGATCGTCATGGTCGCCTCCTGTGTATGCAGGGATCTTCTGCTCCAAAGCTTGTTTGAATTTGTGGGCCAGCTTACCGTCACAGACAACAATGGCCACCTCCTAAAATCAGGATGCATTTATCAAAACAGAAGCTGAATAGTAAGACATCACATTACTACTACTACTACTACTACTACTACTACTACTACTACTACTACTACTACTAATAATAATAATAATAATAAAGGACGTTTATATCGCGCTGAATCCCCAGGAGCAGTGGACTCTAAGCGCGTTACAAAAAAAGTATGTATGCAGAATCTCACAACATTAAAAAAAACTTAATCTACGCACACACATACAACTGAAACACACATAACACTACCATTCCCAAGTTAAACACATTTTGATGATGCTGATGCGCAACCACGATAGTGCTACACGGTCAACAAAGGGAAGACCTAAGATCAAGGCCACCACGATGGTGCTAAACGGGCAGCAAAAGGAGAACCTAAAATCAAAGCCACCATGATGGTGCTACAAAGTGAACAGCAGGAAGACCTAATAGCACCACCGTGATGGCGCTACAGGGTCAACGAATGGATGACCTGTGATCGTCCAAGCCACCATGATGGTGCTAAATGGTCAACAATCTAAGGCTGTAAAGATCAAAGCCACCAAGATGGTGCTACAAGATCAACAAAAGGAAGACCAAGGTAATCAATGCTACCATGATGGTGCTAAGTAAGGCATCATATATGGGCCTCTGTTGGTCTGAATCGACCATAGATAATACATCCTAGTTGTTCTGATCTGACTGCTCAGCTGGCTTTGAAGCAGCATGTTTTATGACTGTAGAGGCCACTGCGGGAGTGGCACGCCCTGCTGCAAAGATCACAAATGTACGTGGTCGCTGGCCTGATGGAGTTGTTGCACTCCTTTCTGCGTGCCCGCTTGTCTGCTGCTGCTTTCGACATCTTCTCTTCTCCTGACTTGAGGTGTTGGTGGAGGATACTTCTCCACTTTGCACGATCATCCGCAAGGCGTTTCCAAGACCCAGTGTCAATGTCCAGTGCTCTCATGTCCCTCTTGCAGACATCTACAAATTGTAGCTTGGTGCGACCAGTGTTTCTTCTCCAAAGCTGCTGGTACCCAGCAAGGCGTTTCCAAGACCCAGTGTCAATGTCCAGTGCTCTCATGTCCCTCTTGTAGACATCTACAAATCGTAGCTTGGGGCGACCAGTGTTTCTTCTCCAAAGCTGCTGGTACTCCGTAGAGGATGTCCTTTGGGATGAGGCCATCCTCCATGCGATGAACGTGGCCGAGCCAGCGCAGTCTGCGTTGTCTGAGCAGGGTGTACATACTGGAAAGGCCAGCGCGGTACAGGACTTCGGTGTTGGTCACTCTATCTTGCCAAGATATGTCCAGGATACGGCGGATGCTTCTCAGGTGGAAGGTGTGGAGTCTTCTCTCCTGTCTGACATATGTGGTCCACAACTCATTGCCTTACAGCAGTGAACTGATGACGCAGGCGTTGTACACAGCCATCATACGCCACAAAAATATGTATGCTGATGCAGACCAGACCATTATCACACACTCACACACACAATCTGTGGATTAATGGTACGCAAGCTGAAAGAAGTAGGTTTCAAGTTGGGTCTTAAAGACGTCAATGTTTTCAGCATTCCGAAGGTGCTGAGGAAGGGGGTTCCACACAACAAGGGCTTGATACTGAAATGTCCGGCAGCTAAACCGCTTGGGGGAGAAGCTGGGAACACGAGGACGCTTCTCAGAGCAGGAACGAAGGGAACGGGAGGGTTGATAGATGTTGAGAAGGAATGAGAGGTATGGCGGTAGGGATCCATCAAAGCTGCAAAAAGCCAGGACCAATCTTGTACTCGACTCTAAACTGAATGGGTAGCCAGTGCAATTCCTGAAGTAGGGGATGGTTACATGGTCCATTTTAGATTTGCCAAAAGCAAGTCTGGCAGCATTGTTGAGGACTGTCTGCAGACGAGAGAGTTCTTTCTGAGGGACACCTGCCAGAAGAGAGTTACAATAGTCGTAACAGCTAAGGACAAGGGAACAAATAAGTTGAACTGTAGCGGACCGGGTGATGAATGGCTCTAATGGAGTTGATTCTTCGCAGCCATAAGTTTGCCGTCCTGCACACAGTTATATGATGGTTCATGGACATACTGCAGTCGAACTGAACTCCCAGATTACGTACCGACTGACTAAAAGTTATTTCACTGTCGCCAATCACGAGGGAGGCCCCTGGTGGGACTTGACTATGGGAGTGGTCGGAACCAGAGCAAAGTGATTCAGTCTTACCGTCGTTCAGCTTCAGTTTGTTGCACAGCATCCATTTTTTTTTCACAGAGAAAATACAGAGTTCAAACTCTTTCACAAGTGCAGGAAAATTAGATGGAGAAGCACCTTTCTTTGTGGAGCTGGGTGTCATCGGCATACTTGTGAAAATCACAGTGCAAAGAATGGAAACCAGCTTGTTGTCGGCATTACAGTATGGTCGTCGTATCAAATGCCGCCGAGAGGTCAAGGAGGCAAATAATGGAAACCAGCTTCTTGTCAGCATTACAGTATCGTCAATCGTATCACATCAAATTCCGCCGAGAGGTCAAGGAGGCAAAGAATTGAAACCAGCTTGTTGTCCGCATTACAGTATGGTCAATCGTATCAACTGCCACCGAGAGGTCAAGGAGGCAAAGAATGGAAACCAGCTTGTTGCCAGCGTTACAGTATGGTCAGTCGTGTCAAAGGCTGCCGAGAGGTCAAGGAGGCAAAGAACTAACACCAGCTTGTTGTCAGCATTACAGTATGGTCAATCGTATCAAAGACCGCCGAGAGGTCAAGGAGGCAAAGAATGGAAACCAGCTTGTTGTCAGCATTACACAGAAGACTGTAACAAGCAGGAGAGCAGTTTCTGTACTGTGCTGTTTTCTGTAAGCTGACTGAAACGTTTCTAGGAGGTTGTTGGAGATGAGATGGTTTTTGAGCTGAGATAGAACAACATTCTGTTGATTATTTGCATGACACTTCGACGGCAAGTTTTAAAACGCAAGGCAAAACGAGAAAACTCCTAAGGCATATTTACACAGAAGTACACCATTTTTGTGTCGGCATTTTTTCCCCCAAGCCTGTTAGGATCAAACAAGATTTCTACAGCCACTGGAAAAAATGTGTATGACCATTAATGGCACAATGACTAAACAGACAAAGTGTATTTCCACTGACAGCCACTCATCAAATTCCGCGCAACGCTGGTGCTTAAAGCTGATCATACATACAATTTATAAACAAAGTTGTGTGGAACCATTTCTGAACAATCAGCATGTCTCTTTCCAAATCACAGATTTCAGATGGTCTATCGCCTGCTTACCGTTCAACACCGATTCAGTAAATCAGCTTTTATAAAGTGCCAAAGGAATTAGCAGGTCACTCTTATTTCATTGTGCCCGCGACACACCACAGCAAGATATGGCTCGACCATTATAGTTCACGGGTGGTGGCAGAATAACATGGCGCCTATAGGCGCCAAGCTATTCTGCCACCACTCTTAAACTATCATGGACGATCCGTCTCCTGAATTGTAATGCAGTCCTCAGCGGATAACTATAAAATGTGGGTATTTAGTACCTCGGGCGCAATGACTAGCGATGATGTGCTAGAGAATTCCACAGCAAAGTGACCAACTTGACCCCAATTTCAAACACCAGTTAGCAATTTGGGATGACATAACCTGGGTGGTTTTACAGAATGATCATCAACATTACTCCATGGAACAATGCACTATCAATATGTTGATTAGTATGAGCCCGTACGCAAAATATCATCAACATAAGCAAGGTCTCCAGTGATGTCACTTTGTTCCGCCTCAGCTTAAGTGTCATTTGGATTCGAAGCTACGCAATTCGATCTCTTAGTCTTCGATCTGTCCGTGCTATTGGTGCGTGCATTCTTCGAAGAATGGTCCCCTTTGGATTTCCGAGTAGAAAATGAAGTTATCCTTAGTCCTATGTTTCGTTTCAGAGTAGGTACAGGTTGATCTTTTTAAGATACACTTGTACAATTACTCCGTGGTAGTCATATTGACGTAGGCAGTCTGCACTCTATAGCGCAAAGTAAGTAAATTAACAGACTAAACATGTAGTTAAATCAGCATGGAGTGTGTGTGTGTTGGGGGGGGGGGGAGGGGCGGGGGCGGAGGCGGGGGCGGAGGCGGGGGCGGATGTGTGGTGGTAGTGGTGGTATTACTGTGCGTAAGGACTATTTGTTTTAAACACTCTTTTATTTAAACCAACCTTCAAAGATGACGGGTTACTCTTCAAGAATTCTAGTAAACCAGTAACCATTCCATTAACAACTGCATCCTCTGGGAAACCGAAAATCTTCCCGGCACCAAAAGGAGGGATTGCAATTGACTGCACATCAGCTTGTTTGGCCAACACGAGACACTTCAGCAACAGCATTCGGACATTCTGAAATAATAACATTAATAATAACAACAACAACAACAATAACACCAATAATAATAATAATAATAATAATAATAATAATAATAATAATAATAATAATAATAATAATAATAATATAATTTAATCAATATTATTGTTGTTTGCTAACACAATGGACGTATCATGCCATCAAAATTGCACTGAAGAGCAACAGAAACGGAAAATCCTACACGTAAAAATGAGTAAAGTTAAGAAATTAGTACAAAATCCTAAGCTATTCATACCACTGTTTAAATGATATGCAATTTGTTTAACTCACTCAAGACGTGCCGCCTCCGGATACGCGGCGTAAGCCGCGTACCCGGAGGCGGCACGTCTCGAATGAGTTGACGCTGCCTATCATTTCAACAGAATAAAGAATATAAGTTCTGTCAATTTCTATGAAGCGTGAATCTGAGAATTCAACACATATTTTTCCATCAATCAATGTGTCCCTTGCATACAAACACGCAGCACACCCTCTAACGCATGGATACGAAAAGATGCTATCTTTATGCTTGACCTATGGGGTGCTGTGAGGTTATATTGGCGTATTAATATCATGTTCTAAAAATGCACTAACTTCATTCACACTGGATGCAGTCCACTTGCGAATAACCGCAAGAATTACAGCTGTTATGGGATGCACCCCTTGCTCAACTTGTTGAACGGGTATCAGATGAACTTGGCACTGATCCAATGCCTTTCGTGTCCCATCCTTACGTACAAATAGCATCTGAAAATCAGATAGTGTAAACATGTAGAATATTTTTTTTCTGAAGTGGGAGATGGGGGAGGAGTGTGCGTGTGTGTGCGTGTGTGTGTGTGTGTGTGTGGGGGGGTGGGGGGGGGGGGGGTGGTGGTGGTGGTGGTGGCGTGTATGGGTGAGGGGTGTTAGTGGGCACAAGGTAAAGTAGGGCCATGTATATTTAACTCATTTAACCCAACGCACGTATTTCCCAAATTTTGGAGGCGTCATCTAACGACTATGCACCTGTTGCAGGAGATGATTGGCCATGATAATTCAAGGGTAGTGCCAGATTAGCTTGGCGCCGACAGGCGCGAAGCTAATCTGGCATTGCTTTTGAATTATCATGGTCGATCCATCTTCTGCTGTAGTGCGTCAGAGCTGAATGCGGGGTTAAGTGTCCGATATTCAAAATATTCAGTACAGATATTCAGTATAATAATCTTTCTGAAAGAACATGTGCAGCATGATCAGGTAAGGTAGCCATTTGGTTCTTTCTAAAAGTGTTTTGTGGGGTAGGTAAACCCAGTAAGGTGTCTTACTAGGCGAGTAACAGAAATAGTATGATAGCGAGATCGCTCACTACCGCCTGAAAGTGAAGCCGGCCTCATTACTTATGCGAGACACAACGCTCAAATGCGGCAAACAGGGAAACGCCAGCTGGTACCACGCTGCGGGCCACATTGAAGACTGAAAAAGGCCGCTTTGAAGAACAAAGGCAATACTGCTTGGTCCGCTGCACATAAATGTATGTAATAATTCAAGAGAAAACAGGTGGGAAATGGCAGCATTTCCCGGTGCAAAGGATGAAGCGTGAAGGGCCACATGTGCAGAAAACTGTCTTGTAGAAAGTCTGGTCAACAACAGCATACGGATACACGAATACTGAAACTTGATCTACTTTAAGCTCACGTGAAACGATATCACTTCAGTTTTGTTTTCCGATATGTCTGATCATTCTTGTTTTTTTATTATTTTTTTTTTGGGGGGTGGGGTGGGGGGAGGGGGGTAAATATACATTTACTGATTACACACTAACGTGACAGGTATCACAACTTACGTACGTAATGTATGCCTGAAGACATGCTGTTTCTACTACAAGCTACTGGCAACAGCGTGCCGTCAGTTCAAACTTCCTTGTACGCCATGTTGCTCAGCCATCGGATACGTGGGGCGATGCCGCCAGGAGGCTTCACTTTTCCACTAGCTCATTCGAGACGTGCCTCCTAAGGATTATGTCGCGTATCCGGAGGCGGCACGTCTCGAATGAGTTAACGCTGTAGAAGGAGTGCCCAGTCACTCTTTGCAATGCCACGGCTCCACTAATTCTCTTTCAGTTGCCTGTATGTGGTTAGCGCTAGGAACGGTGAAGCGTTTTTTCTGTATTTCACTGCCTACGCCGCGTAACCGGATGCCGTTCCTCTCGAATGAGTTAAAAACAATAACGCCGAGGGTGAATGTGGATTGCGAGCTTTCCCATCTCCCTCCCTCCCTCCACCTTCAACTCGACAGCACCCCCATCTCCCTCTCTGACTCGGCCAAAAACCTCGGCGTTATCCTCGATTCCTCTCTTTCCATGACCAGCTTTGTTTCCGCCACGGCCCAGGCATGCTACTTTCACCTCCGCCGCATCGGTCAGATCAGAAAATACCTCACTACCGAAGCTGCGACCAAACTTGCTGTCTCTCTCATCCTATCTCGCATCGACTACTGCAACTCTCTCCTCTCCGGCCTCCCTCACTCCACCACTTTCACTCTCCAGCGCGTCCAGAACAATGCTGCCCGCCTCGTCCTCAGAAAGAAAAAATCCGACCACATCACTCCCCTGCTCAAACTCCTTCACTGGCTTCCCATCCCCCAACGCATCCAATACAAGATTCTGTCTCTCTGCTACAATCCCTGAATAACTGCGCTCCCGCCTATCTCTCAAACTTACTTCACCCCTACACTCCTCCCCGCTCCCTCCGCTCCGCCTCCGACCCTCTCCGCCTCCACATCCCCCGCACCAAACTCAGCACTTTCGGCCCCCGCTCCTTCTCAGTATACGGTCCATCCATCTGGAACACTCTCCCACTCTCTTTCCGTCAGAAAAACTCTCTCTCCTCCTTTCAGTCCGCCCTCAAAACTCACCTCTTTCAACAGTTCTAGCACTATACCACCACACTCCCCACCCTAAGCAGACTGTCGTAATATATTTCACTATTTGTGGTTCGTGAGTCGTTGTCTAAAGCGTGCGATTGCGTGCGCGAGTTGTGAGTGCGCGCTTAGAGTTATAATTATTATAAGATAAGCGCATTATAAATACCGTAATTATTATTATTTATTAGCTGTGCCTGTGTGTGTATGATATGAATCTAAATTTACCACAGTCTAAATTGAACATAGAAACAAGTAATATATATGCTTAACTAGGGAATGGATGGTGCGGCTGAACCATTTTACAGACTCAGTTCGTAGCCACATAGTGCGAAAGTCAGAATGTTACTTGTATGTGTGAATGTGGCATAGACCTGCACAGCGCGATTTACACTAGCTTATCATTCATAAGCACTAGGGCCTCGGGAATATCAAGTGCACTACCGATGAGCTCAACAGGTTAGACAGGCGGGGTTTGGAAACAGACCGCTATTACTGACACAACTGTTTGTCATTTCTACCTTTTCAACCTCTGGGTGCCTTCGGACAATGGCTCTCCCGACTGCAGTCTCCTTGATGTTAAGTTTTTCCGTCACGGGGCTCACGAAAGCATTCACCTACAATACAGACAGTGGTATGGGCTTTTTAAATGACAACACTGGTTAAAAGGTCAAAACATTAAACATTGATTAGTGTCATAAGTACATTTCAATGAAATGTTACAAATGTTTTTTAATAATAATAATAATAATAATAATAATAATAATAATAATAAAAATAATAATAATAATAATAATAATAATAATAATAATAATAATAATAATAATAATAATAATAATAATAATAATAATAATAATAATAATAATAATAATAATAATAATAATTTAAAAAATAAAAATAAATGGTTCTTGTATGGCGCTGTTCTCCGGAAAACACTAGACTCACTGCGCATGCACAACAGCACACCCTCTCGTCAGACACACGCACAATTATACACTACTTTAAACCACCCCATCCCTGCCCAACACCTTACATCCACTTCCCTCTAGAATCAGAATAAAAGGCAGTCAGTCAACAGTTAGCAAAAGGTGAGCTAAATGTTAAATGCCCGACAGAAAAGAAAAGTCTTTAAGAGAGCTTTGAAACAGAGCCCCAGGTAGTTGCATATCTCTTGACATCTTACGAAGTCTTCCGTAAAACCTAGAAAAACATAATCTGCTCAGATGAAATGCAAACATGAATGATGTCATAAAAAGATATCTTATGAATACGTTCTACATTTTTTGCTGTTGATGTTGGCGTATGATAGCTTACCTTTTCTGCAGAAATATCCCCGCGCTTGACCTTGACTACCGTCTGACCCACAACAGCAGCAAACAGCTCACAGTTTTCACTATCAAGAGACGTTTGGCTGGGTTTGAAAATAGTGGTACGTTTGGCTGGCTTCACCCTGGAGAAGAAAGAAAAAAAAAATTCTCTAGAAGAATCAGCCCCATAAACACAAAGTCACACACGCACAAAATTATACTCATTTGAATGGCGCTGAACAGAAAGATTCAGTGGCGAAAAGATGAATCATGAGAGGTAACGGGGGGGGGGGGGGGGGGGGGGGGTGGGTGGGTGGGGGGGGGGGGGGGGTGGCGTGGGATGGGAGGGGGGGGGGGGAGCCTTCCTGTTTTGTGGCGCATTCTGATTAAGACCAAAACCATCGGCCCAACCCAATTTACTTCATTTTTTTTACATGTTGTAATAGCACTATCCTCCACTATTAACTCTCTTAGCCCCGGGATCCTGCAGCAGGAGATGGATTGATCATGATAAATCAACGATAGTGCCAGATGACCATGGCGCCTTCAGGCGCCAAGCTCATCTGGCACTACCCTTGAACTATCACGATAAACCCATCTCTTACAACTGGTACATAGTCATTAGGCAACAACACCAGAATTTGAGAAATGGGACCTTGGGGCTAAAAGAGTTAATACAATGTTTCAGCAACTTCAGTCAAGATGCACAGACGACGTGTTCTAATGAAGGCCAGAGTCGGACGTGATTTTTCGGCTTTTGCTAGGCCCTGGATGCTGGAAAACCCCGTCCTGCCAGCTGCTTCTGTCTGCCTGCGTTCTAATTTTTCTCCTGTTTAATATAATATTTATGTGCTGTAAAGCGCTCCGAGCTTGCTGTCCGTGGGGAAGGGCGCTATATAATAACTATATATTATTATTATTATATTTCTTTTTCAGAAGAACCAAAAGTCACATTGGTCCAGGCAAGGACTGTATGATGGTTAAGGAAGAACACGAATGACACGAATGTTTTGCTTCTCTGTGTAGGACACAGTGACCTTGGCTTTGTGATCACTTGAATTTTCAAGAAATAACAAGATGTTTTGGCCACTGAGAGTTGGCCGCTGCTCATGAACAGACTTTAACACGTCTGACAAAAAAGACATTCTTACATGATATTTTGCATTCACTGCCACTCCACTGATAAAATATAAACAGTGACATGGACCTCTAAGTTCAGAAAAATGAAGAAAATGTTTGCCATCAATTCTGGAAAACTGACAAAAGTCCCTGTTACGTGGTGTAGTTGTAGTCGTAGTATGATAAACACACCGGACGCGCGCACGTAGGGTTCTTTTAAGTAAACTTCATTCAGTTGCAATCCGTCACACGTGGCTTAATGATGTAGACAATACTGGAGTAACAGTTCCAACAATATTTTAATTCAGTGATGCGATCTCCACACAATGCAATTCCAATTGCACCAAAAACTGATACAAAGTCTCTTCTGCAATGTCCACACTGGCAACACAAAGTTTCTCATACGCAGCGTCTCACACAACGGGCCACGTACCTACGATAAACTGCGTGTCTTTATCACTGACAATGCAAGACAATGTACGAACGTGCTTTCCTAACGCCCTCTTTATATATATTACCAATTTCTAGAATCATCTACGAAAATCATACAACGCAACCAATCAGAACGAAACACGCAGCCGAAACTCATTAAAATAATCTTTCCAGAGAAGCTATAACAGGCTACGAAAACTCGGCTGCTAACTTCAGCTCTAAGTTCTAATGTATAATGAAGTCACATAAAAGTATGGTAGCCCTATCACGACCTTGCATATCCGCTCTAGAAGAATCAAGAAATTTCACAAAACAAAAAAAGGCTGCTCATTTCACGCGCACAGAAAAACAAAATGTTGCGAACTGTCGCCAACTACCCGACGTCACACATACGAGGTCACTAGACAGTGCGATCTTATCGAAGGTTCTAATCTACGCAAAACAAAGATCGACCGCTATTCTCCGTGCGACTCTTCTAGAAACTTCCGATAAAACTTATGAAATTCTTTCTACGCGCAAACAGAGAAAATCTTACTAAAAAGGTACGTGATTCATAATCATGATAGCTCAAATAAATATCAGATCGTTTCCTACGATTAACACATGCATGCTCTCACAGGATAACACAACCACAATCGTAACATTACCCCCCCCCCCCCTCTTTAGAATGAAATTTCACAAAAAATTCTTTTCAAATAAAAAAAAAGGTTGTGGCTGTGTTAAACTACACAGAACCCTAAACAAATATAATCTCACATCAAAATCAAATCAAAATAATCGTCTCACAGTTCCTTTAAACAGTCCTGAGCGAAGGCATGTCCCTTTAAAATGTCATGAAAACCAAAAAACTAAACTGTTCTGGACACAGAAATGCTCATTCAAACTGCTCTGCTCAGGTAGTCCGTTCCAAAGTTCTGTGAATCCTTGATTAAACTAAAATCAATGTCAAAGTTCTGCAAGAACATCGCCCATCTCATAATACGAGAATTCGTAAACTTTGCAGAGTTTAGATAGTTCAAGGGCTGATGGTCCGTTTGGAGAACAAATGGCACTCCCAGAAGGTACAGTTCGAATCGCCTTACTCCCCAGATGATGGCTAGGCACTCCTTCTCGATGGTTGAGTAGTTTCTCTCAGTTCTGGTCAACTTTTTGCTGGCGTAGCTCACTGGGTGGAGTTTTCCATTATCTTCTTGCATCAAGACTGCCCCTACTTCTTCGTTGGAGGCGTCTGTTCTCAGGTAGAAAGTTTTCAACGGGTCAGGGAGGTGTAGAACAGGCTTTTCGGTTAGGATGTCTGGAACTGCCTGGAATGCTCGCTCTTGGGCCTCCTCCCACTTCACTACGTTAGGTTGTCCTTTCCTCAGCAAATCAGTCAGGGGTGCTGTGACTGCCGCAAAGTTTGGTATGAACTCCCGGTAGTAGTTCGCCAAGCCCATAAATGAGCGAACTTGCGTCTTGGTCGTAGGTCGCGGGGCATCCTTGATCTTCTTCACGTTGGCGTCGTGTAGCCCCTTTAAACCTTCGCTCAATTTGTGTCCAATGAAGTCTATGTTGTCGGCCCCAAGAATACACTTGCTTGGACGGATGGTAAAATTTGCATCCGACAGTCTTTGGAGCAGTTCTCGGAGGGCTTTGAGGTGATCCCCCCAAGTTTTGGTATGGATCAATATGTCATCCCAGTAAAAATCACATTCTGCATGTCTTCTAGGATCTTTTTCAGTCCTCTCTTCAATGTGGCACCACTGTTGTTCACCATACCAAAAGGCATCTTCAGGAACTCCCAATGACCGTCGGGTGTGACGAATGCTGTCTTGGGAATATCTTTTTCTGCAACCTTGATTTGCCAATACCCTTTACTTACGTCAATTTTGGAGAAAAATCGGTCTCCACTGACCTACTGGAACAGTTCTTCCGCTGTGGGCATAGGCTCTGCGGTAGTCCACACACACCCGGTTGGATCCATCTGGTTTCTTCACAATGACAACTGGGGACGCATATGGTGACTTGGACTCTCTGATGACTTCCAGACTCAGCATTTCCTTAATATCGTTTTTCAATTCTTCCCTCGTGTTATAAGGAAGACGATAAGGTTTGCTGCGAACTGGTTCGTTTGACGTCAGGTTAATCTCGTGCTGGATGGTGTCTGTTGTCCCTGGGTCAGGTGTAAACCGATGCTTGAACTCTTGAGTCAGGACGCTCAGTTCTTCTCGTTGAGTCTGGGTCAGATTCTGACGAACTGGATGTCTTCTACATCCTCCTTGTGTCGGAGTTCATTAAGGTCAAACAGGTTCTCGTCGTCTAGTCTTTTGTCATCAGCAAGACGTACCGATGCCGCCAGTTGTGTTTTGTCTTGACGACCTCTCTCAATATACTTCTTCAACAGATTAGCATGGTAAGTCTTCACCTTGTTGTTGACCTTGACTCTGTAGTCATTGATGCCAACCACTGTGTCGACAACGTAGGGTCCCTTCCACCGCATCAGGAGATTGTTGTTGTCGGTAGGAAGAAGAACCAACCATGGTCACCTGGCTGAAAACGTCGAGGTTTCGCCTTACGATCATAGTAATGCTTCCCCTTGTTCTGCGCCTTCCGTAGTTCTTCTCGAGCCATCCTGAGGGTATCTTCCAGCTTCTCTCTCAGGTCGAAGACGTACTGGTAGCTGATCTTCACCTCAGGTGCGTGGATATCCTTGGTCGACAGCTCCTTCAGGATGTGCATGGGCCCCCTTACAGTCCTACCGTACAGTAATTCAAAAGGGGAAAACCCTGTCGAATCCTGAGGAACTTCACGGTATGCGAAGAGCAAGGCATTGATATATCTATGCCACACCCTTGGCTGCTCAGCACACAGTTTCTTCAGCATAGCCTTTAAACGTTTCAACCAGCCCATTACACATGGGGTGATAAGGGGTGGTAGTAAGGTGTCGGATGCTCAATAGCCGGTTGACTTCCTCCATACAGTCGGAGACGAACTGAGTTCCCAGGTCACTCAGGATCTCTTCAGGAATCCTCCAAACGGCTGAATATGTCGACGAGCGCCTCTGCCACCTTTGGAGTGTCGATCTTCTTCAATGGTATGGCCTCAGGATAACGTGTAGCGTAGTCCACCATGGTCAAAATATAGCGATGACCATCTTCACTTGGAGGGGATATTGGCCCCACCAGGTCCACAGCTACCCGCTTGAAAGGCTTATCGATCAGTGGCATTTTCTCTAGAGGAACCTTGGGGACCTTTCCTTTGGAGATTGTCTTCTGCATATGTCGCACGACCTGCAGAATCGGGTGATGTCGCCTCCCATATCAGGCCAATAGAAGACGGCTCGGATCCTATCAAGCGTCTTGTTGATTCACAAATCTCCTCCCAATATGGAATCATGGGCCAATTTCATCACCTGCATTCTCAAAGGTTCAGGAACTACTACTTGACGCACAGGTTTTTCTCCATTGCTGTCGAATATCCGGTACAGGATATCTCTTCTGGTCTCGAAGGTTATCTCTTTTCCCATTCGCAATCACGGGCTCAGTTTGACCTCGGAACTTGTCAAGCGTATGGTTGGCTCTCTGTAGCTCCACCAGCCTTTCCTTATTCACCACGGCTGCTTCCGTGTTGTCCGCCACTTTAAGAGGGATGGTCTGATGACTCTTCTTTGCTTGACTTCTCGTGGTAACAGCTCATGTTTCAGGTCTCCACTCTGGATCTGGATCATCTGCATTTCTGGCACCATCAATGTTTCCGATGATAAGATCGTAGACAGGGGTCTTTACGCACAACGCCTTCACCTCTCCTGTCAAGTATGGGGTGTCGACACTGACTTTGGCAAGGGGGATAATCCTTACAGTTCCGTCGGCCAAAATGAGGGTGGTCCACTCCTGTAGCTTCTGGTCTTCCGCTACTAGGTCCTCTCTCATGATGATGCAGCTACAACCAGTGTCTCTCAACACTCTCACTGATGCTTTGCCGACAAATCCTGACACCACCGGCATATTCGGCACTTCATTCTCAGGCAGCGCGATGTTTGAGACTGGTAAGAATGTAGCCCCATTTCCTACTGGGATGCGTCCATTCTTTCTGAAAGATTCAATCAGCTCTGGTGTCACTCGCGTTTCTCTAGACTCAAAGTCACTGGATGATGTCACATCATTGGCTAATACAGCAGCGGCTCTGTGTTGAGACGTAGTATTGCTTCTGCCTGCTATCCCGCGATCTTGGTTGGATCTTCTGATGTTGTCGCCTCGGGGAACATCTTTAGAAGGACACCGTATCGCTTTGTGACCTTTCTTTCCACAGAGAAAACATGTCAGGTTCTCCATCGGCTTGTATTTCGGGGTATCTCTGACATTGTGAATTTCCTCTGCTGGTGCAGACACACGCTGCGGCTTACTGGACCCGAACTTCATGTTGTGGGCGTCAAGGTATCTTTGAGCGAAGTCTGCCAGGGCCTTCAGTGACTGGTTCTTTTTCTCCCCGAGTCGGGCGGCCTTAGAACATGCGTTGAAGAGTTGCTCTTTGATGATGAGGTCACACAGGTCCTGGTACTCTTTGTTTAAACCAGCCAGCTCTATCCATTTCTCCAGGTAGCTTCTGATTCTCTCAATGAATAGGCCGGATGTTTCTCCTTCTTCAGGCCTGCAGTTCCGAAATCGTCGCCTGTAACCCTCTTTAGTGAAGTCATACTGTCTCAGCAGGGCGGATTTCAACTGCGTATAATCTCTTGTTTCCAATTGTTACTACTTGCGAAGCGCTCGAATCGCTCTAGGTAAGCGTCCATCTTATCTGAGTTCTCAACGAAAGGTGGAAGCTTTGGCGCACGGGCTGTTTGCTCTCTGCTGGCTAAGGCTGTTGCTCCAGAAACCCTCTGGCTCTGTGCCTCAATCTCCATCTGCTTTAAATGAATTTCATGTTGTCGCTGCCTCTCCGCCTCTTCTCGCTGTTTCTCTGCCTCTTCTCGCTGTTTCTCCGCTTCTTCTGCTTGAATTTCGAATTTCCTGATTTCACGTTCCTTAACTCTTTCTTCTCTCTCCCATCTCTCTTTTTCTTCTCTCTCTCGTCTCTTTTCTTCTTTCTCTAGTCTCTCCTTTACAAACTGGAGGAGTTGAGCTCCTTCGAGTCGACATTCCTTTCCAATTTTCAGGAATGTCTCCATTTCCGATGTCGCCATCTCTGCTTTTCACTGCTGGCTGTTTTCTCCTGCTACCCTATCCACTGGACCAACTGAAGAAATCTCGTCGGGGTCGCCAAAATGTTACGTGGTGTAGTTGTAGTCGTAGTATGATAAACACACCGGACGCACGCACGTAGGGTTCTTTTAAGTAAACTTCATTCAGTTGCAATCCGTCACACGTGGCTTAAGGGTGTAGACAATACTGGAGTAACAGTTCCAACAATATTTTAATTCAGTGATGCGATCTCCACACAATGCAATTCCAATTGCACCAAAAACTGATACAAAGTCTCTTCTGCAATGTTCACACTGGCAACACAAAGTTTCTCATACGCAGCGTCTCACACAATGTACACCCTCTACAGGCCACGTACCTACGATAAACTGCGTGTCTTTATCACTGACAATGCAAGACAATGTACGAACGAGCTTTCCTAACGCCCTCTTTATATATATACTACCAATTTCCAGAATCATCTACGAAAATCATACAACGCAACCAATCAGAACGAAACACGCAGCCGAAACTCATTAAAATAATCTTCCAGAAAAGCTATAACAGGTTACGAAAACTCGGCTGCTAACTTCAGCTCTAAGTTCTAGTGTATAATAAAGTCACATAAAAGTATGGTAGCCCTATCACGACCTTGCATATCCGCTCTAGAAAAATCAAGAAATTTCACAAAACAAACAAAAAGGCTGCTCATTTCACGCGCACAGAAAAACAAAATGTTGCGAACTGTCGCCAACTACCCGACGTCACACATACGAGGTCACTAGACAGTGCGATCTTATCGAAGGTTCTAATCTACGCAAAACAAAGATCGACCGCTATTCTCCGTGCGACTCTTCTAGAAACTTTCGATAAAACTTATGAAATTCTTTCTACGCGCAAACAGAAAATCTCACTAAAAAGGTACGTGATTCATAATCATGATAGCTCAAATAAATATCAGATCGTTTCCTACGATTAACACATGCATGCTCTCACAGGATAACACAACCACAATCGTAACAGTCCCTCTAGTCCCTTCTTATCAGAGGCCAACGACTCCTGACTGAACTGTTTGTTGGAGATACCGTTACATGATAAGCAAGCATCGTTTTCATCACACAATTGTTTGAGACGATTATGCTTAACATCCTGAGTAGTTAATCTGAGCAATCGACTTTCGTTCAGATTTTTTTCGGAGGTCAATGACATTGTGCACAATCCTTTGAATTGTTCCAAGAAAAAGATCGGAAGTTTAACATATTCCTTAAAATAAAATATATTCGTGTTTTCCTATCAATGTATAGATAAACAGCAAAGTTTGCTCGTTTCCAGCAAAATCTGACAGTCAAATCAGTGTACATGATCAAAGTCCTCTCTTTCATAGTTAATTTACACAATCCACTTGGAGTCAGTGCCGGACAATACACAAGTACCATATCAAACAACTCTCAAATATGTTTGGATTTTTGACAGGATCGTCTGAAAGTTTCACTCTTTTCAAAATGTAGAAATATTTATAATATCTTGTAGAGTCCACTGTTTTCAAGCACGGCAGTTTACATCCCTTTTTCAATGACGTCACACAGCGGCATAGCTGAAGATACCAGCCCTATCTTGTGCATGAATAAAGCGCAAAGGGCAAAATTTGCTTTGATACTAATTTTATTTAAGCAACTTAAGTCGTTTACAAATCGCGGCGCATCATTACTTTCTGATCATACTTCGTAAAATTGCCTAGATGCCAGCATCCATGTTTTGTGGCGCATTCAGCTGGCCAACAAAGGTTAAGCAACTGATAGTACGTTAACATTGCGTAGATGAAGGAGTAGTTATAATGATTAAGGTGGTAGTACTGTAATTCCAACACATGAAGCAGCTTTAGGAATAACTTCTTTAAGTTCCCTAGGGTCCAAGCCCTTCACTAGACACTATACCTACCCAGCCCAAGCTCTCCTAACATTTGTTATTGCCGTTTAAAGAACATAAGTATAGATTCGCATTTTGTGTTTTGTCATAATAGACTCTCTTGTCCGCATCCTTAAACCTACTTGCTTGTCTGATGGGTGACAAACAGCCACTGATTTAGAAAGGCCAGCCATTTTTGCACCGAACATTCAAATTAAAATTGACTTGTATTCGTGGATTTTGGTTATACGGCGTCACATAAAAATAGTGCCTCAAGCGATAACATTTATTTTTCAAAATCTCGTACGGTCATAAGCACCAACTCATTCGAGACGTGCCGCCTCCGGATACGGCGGCTTACGCCGCGTATCCGGAGGCGGCACGTCTTGAATGAGCTAAGAAAAAAAATTTTAAAATGCAGGCGCTCAAAGAGAATATTTTCTTTAATATTGTTTTTCTGGAAATACTTTGCTTGGTTATAATTGAAAATCCTATTTCTGCATTTTCATACGCCTCATCTAAAAGACTGCAGCGGTCCCGAAAGCGACACAACTTGAAAACATACAAATAAAGAAGGCCGACAGCGACGCGACAAAATGTTATCACCCCTTGAAGCGTCTCAAAAGAGATTCGCCATGATTCCGCTGGGAAGGGGGCATGACCTTCAGCTACGACAACAAATCACAACAATTTTAAATAACTTAAATAGGCAATCCAGACCAAAAAGGTGACTGCAAAGTGTGTAAAATGTAGAGAAAAACCCAACGGAGAATGAAACACGCTTAGAAAAGACAGCTACAACACAGTGTGTTGTAACTGTCTTTTCTAAGCGTGTTTCTTTCTCCGTTGGGTTCTTCTCAACTTAAATAAGGGCGCGATACCGCCTGTCGCGCTGCTTGACGAAAACACTCAACGCGATTTTCCGCCTGCTGCTCAGCTATGTTAATTATTGCCGTGTCACCTGGGCGCCGCTGTCGCGTCGCCATATGGAAACGCGGCTTTACCGTCCATCTAGGAGAATAATTTGTCTGGTTGTAGAACCAAGGAACATTTCATTTCATTCACAACGACAAAGCACAAATGCACACAAAATATATGTGAAATGTCTGACGTTCTGATACCTGAGTTGTGGAAGGGAACATTTTGGAGGCAGCAGGAGCTCCGTAACGGCTTGCACACCATCCTGCTTAAGTTCTTCTTCCAGGGACCGTGTAAACAATTCCACTTTTCCATTATGAAGTAAGTTGATTACCACAGCAACCTCTGCCAACAAGCCAACATAATTATCAACTGTATATACAGCTCAACAGCGGTGTCAAGTTAACCCATTCAGCCCTGACGCACTACAGCAGGAGATGGATCGACCATGATAATTCAAGGGTAGTGCCAGATTAGCTTGGCGCCTGTCGGCGCCAAGCTAATCTGGCATTACCCTTGAATTATCATGGTCGATCATCTCCGGCAACTGGTGCATAGTCGTTAGATGATGCCTCCAAAATTTGGGAAATACGGCCGTCGGGCTGGATGAGTTATGACACGAGGACATACAATTCCTACATCCCATTTTGACTTAACATTTAACCGAAATACGTTTGTTAACTCATTGAGCCCGACGGCCGTATTTCCCAAATTTTGGAGGCGTCATCTAATGGCTATGCACCAGTTGCAGGAGATGGATCGACCATGATAATTCAAGGGTAGTGCCAGATTAGCTTAGCGTCGACAAGCGCCAAGCTAATCTGGCACTACCCTTGAATCATCATGGTCGGTCCATCACCAGCTGTAGTGCGTCAAGACTTAATGGGTTAAGCCAAATTTCAACTGTTGACAATGAAATGTTATCTTCCGGGTAGAGCAGTGACCGTTCGGAAATGACCCTAAAAAATATCAGGGACCTCATCCTGTGCACCACCCAGCAAAACGGACGACAAATGGGCCTAGAAACCTCCAGTACTTATTCAAAACTGTGAGTTTGCCAATTTTTTTCCCATTCAAAACAAAATGAAGTGCCACATTCCTTCTGCGATAATGAAGATAAGTAGCGACTGATCTATGTTTGTTTGTTTGTCTATTTTGAAAAACAGTACTTACCTGAAATATTAATAAATTGTGGTGTAACTGTCTTTTCTAAGCGTGTTTCTTTCTCCGTTGGGTTCTTCTCTGCGAAATGAAGATTGTTTTATCACTTTTCCGCGGACTGGAGGGCGACAGGTTGATGTATTAAATCTTATATTTAAATGAAAGCGCGGATGGAGAAGTTCTCCTTGATTTACGTTTCTTCTTAAAGGCCCACTACCGCCGTAAATGTCCAAAGATACACTTCTGTAACCGATGTTTACGAAACGCTACACACAGGTCTAGTTATGGTTCATTTAGACACAGGAGAATCCAGTTCAGCACGCGTCGTCTTTATATCAAGTAACCTGACAATGACTCCACTCCGTTCGATAAATACAACACTATCGGTTCGGGAAACAGCTAAAAATAGATAGACACGCTAACGGCAGGGCAGAATATATAAATGTAGTCCATAAGCAAGGAAGGTCTACCCTGCACCCCCCCCCCCCTCCCAGTACTCAATAAGATGGGTTTCAAAGTGTTCCTTAGTATGTCCTGAGATGTTTAAGTCATGTTCCCCGAAAATCCTTAGGAACACACCAGAGATATAGCCGATGGCGCAAGGGTACCCCCATTCACGCTCTTTGCAGGTGCTAAAATGAGGTTGAGAAACATTTTCCTCTAAATAAATCAGAATTCATTCCAGAAGCCCAAATCAGCAATATTATGTTAAGGCACACGTCCTGCAGCCTCTGCAAAAAAACAGAATGAAAAAATATTGAATCTCTGGCTGACAGTGAAGGTATTTGTGCACCCAGCAAACGCCCATTTCCGCGAAATCGCAAAAAAAGACAAAAATAATGTGTCAGATGCCTTCAGACATTTTCTATAGCACTGACAGTCCATTTTCAGATTTACATTATTAAAACAGGATGTTACAATTATTATAAACTTGACTAGGTGATGCTGTGATCACTGTGAGTGCCACAGTGGTTGATTTTGTATCCCTACCCCCAAGTTGTAAAAATACACAAAATTAATTAGAAAAAATTACTAAAGTTATTCCATTTCATTTTGACCTCTCTTTACCTATTAAGTTTCAATAATGTGAGAATAAAGTGCAAGAAAATAAGGAAAGTCGGCATCCTTTACGGTACATTCGTGGTGAATGATAGCTTTTTCCCATTTAACATTGCCAAATTGGGAAACATAGGTTGTTTCCGATGCCCTCAGAAATTTTGTATACAACCGATAGGTCTTTGTTACATTTTATCGTTTAGGGTGGAGTACCACAGTTACTCCCAACCTGATTTTATGATGCTGTGATGCATTTAGGGGCCACAGTGGCTGAATCTGCTGCCCTACCCCCATTTTACCAGTACACAAAGTAACGCAAAATAATCATAAAAATTGCTTACGTCATACTCTTAAATATTTGTTGTTGCCAGTTTTTAAAAAAATTAAAGTATGCATATTGAGCATAAAAAGTTGTGATCATTTCATTAATTTCAATGTAACCCATCCATTTAATTGTAACTATTTTTAACTGGCTGGTCTTTTAGGTGATATTTTACCTAGCGTAAGGCGGGTCTAGTAAGGTCTCCCCTTTTCCTTTCATTTATTTTCATCTAGAAATGTGTAAATATGAATATGCGTAATACAGTTTCATGGTTCCTAATAGCCAAAACAATGTTATCAAATACTTAGTTTCCACATGTCGACCACAAGATCTCCACTTCCACTTTCTGCAACATTCAATTTTTTATGGCCGTCTTTAAATCTTATATTGTTCTGGCTGCCAATAAGTGAGCTGTCAAGAGCTAGGCAGCATGTTTTCAGAGTTTGGTGTACAGGGGGGTGTCTTCTGGTCAGAACTGCCAGCAGACCGCTTCTCTGTATGGACATGTTTGGAGAATGTGTTAAGGAGACTGATTTTCTACGCCAAATTCGCATAGGGCTGTTTTCGCATGACCCAGTCTCACGAGGTGAGTTCAGCAGGGTCCTTACGGTCTGTGAACATTTGTGAAAGTTGTTAAAAAAATGACAAGGTTTTTCAGGGCCTTGGAAAATCTGTCAATTTCAGTCCTTTTCCTTAAAGTCTGTGAAAGTTTGTAAAAATGACAATGTGCTGGCAAACTTTTGTCTACTTCTTTTTTTCTCCCCCAATTTGTGACTATTCCATTGAAAACGATCATGCTGACGCTTGTTGCAAGTGATCTATATTTAGCTCTGATCATAAAGTGACTGCATGGCCTTTCTGCCGAACATTCTGATTGGTTGTTTACGCTAATACCGAAGTCCGCCATTCGCTAAGCGTTCTTTTATTTTGGTATCTCTTCTTGCATTAGGCACGGAAGCTTCAAATAATTGCTGATACAGAATGATCTGATTAAAGTGTCTAAACCTTCAGGCTTCAGTTTGGGTTTGTGAAACGTTCCTGCTTTTCTGTATGGACCCAGTCCAGAGTAATCAGTGTGTAGATGAAAGATGGTGGCCTGGCTCTCCCTGATCAGCTTGTTGATGTCATCTGCCCACGGGCTGCAGCCGCCATTCTGCTGTTGCCAATCACTTTGTTGTTGTAGTGTCTCCATTCCCAGCTAGTCCAGAATGCACTGGAATCCACTGCAGCACTATTTTGTGGACAGGGCATCCAGTCTATCTTGAAGCTTCCTGGTGAGATCAGTGGATCAAGCTGCTGCCTTTCCCTAGCTAGTGCTCTGCTGCTGTGTTGAGCACCTGCAGATCTGTATGATAGTTGGAGCTGCTGCCGCCAGCTGGTAAGGAGAGGGAGGTAGTAGTGCGGTCTGCACAACAGATGTACACGCCACTTCCTTCATTCCGCACGGCATCTTGTGTGGTATCACAGCTGCTGTGAGGGTAGCGCTTGTGCACAACCTCCAGCACGATGGCTTTGTGCAGTGCCGCAACCTTTGGAAAAGAGTCCTGGAACATTGTTTATGTTGTCTTGAAGGCTCTTTCGAGATGTCCAGGTATCTGAAGGGAGCTGTTCACACATCTTTGGGCTTGGTTCCAGGACGTCAGTGTTAGCCCTTTGCAGGACCTTAAGTTGGCGGTTCAGACTTGGGCGTTTCTGACGGTTCTTGGTCTGCTCCTGTAGTCTCCCATGCTGTTGGTGTTTAGTAAGTCTCTTCATCGTGTGTGCTGTTCTGCATTCCAGTGGATCCAATGTCCTCTATTTCCTAAATTGGGGTGCTCCAGATGGCTCTAAGAATGTCACTGTATCATGAGAATGACCTATGTTCTGCGTCTTGTCAAGCCTAGCTTTTTGGGTTTTGCAGGCAGTGTTTCATGTTGTCGATGCATCTTGGTACTGCACAACTGGTCTGACCGAGCAGGTGTTTGCTTGTGCCAGGATGCTGTAATTTGCGCAGATGTGGTCCCCACCAGTTTCTTCATCAGAGACTTTTTTTTTGCAGCTCTAGCTTCCGTGGCTTCGATGTGAGGCCTCCACGTGAATATAGTAATTTATTTGTTGCCAGTAAAGTTGGCCTGTCTGTTTTTGATACTGGAAGGTCTCCAGTTTTGAGGAGACCTCTTCCGTCTGATTGAAAGAGATGGTCTAGCTCAGTTTGAGGGGCCTCTTTCAGTCCAGCTGCTGACTCTATTGGCAGCATCCTGGATTCTGGAGGATGCTATTTTTTTATGTTCTGCTGTGCTCCACACCGCAAAGTCATCCCCATGAAGGATGTTCGAGACGAACCTTGGTACTGTTGTACTGATGTCATTAATGTAGACCAAAATCAGCATCAGACACAACATCTCCCTGAGGTACACCTTCCCCGAGTTTGACAAGAGTGCTGAATGTGCAGACGGTAGAAGCTTCAGCAGCAGCCCCTGTTAAGCATGCCTTAAAGAAAAAGAATTACAATTAAATTGATGGGTCACATTGAAATTAATGAAATGATCACAAATGTTTTGCTCAATATGCATATTTTGTTAAGAAAACTGGCAACAAAAATATTTAAAGCGAGGAGCAATTGTTATGATCATTTTTCGTTCCTTTGCATACTGGTAAAATGGGGGTATGGCAGCAGATTCAGCCACTGTGGCCCCTAAATGCATCACAGCATCACAAAATCAGGTTGGGAGTAACTTTGGTACTTTATCCTAACCAATAAAACCTAAAAAAGACCTATCAGTTGTATACAAAATTTTTAAGGGAATCAGAAACAACGTACGTTTCCCAATTTGGCAATTTTAAATGGGAAAAAGCTATCATTCACCACGAACATACCGTAAAGGATGCCGACTTTCCTTATTTTCTTGCACTTTATGCTCACATTATTGAAACTTAATAGGTAAAGGGAGGTCAAAATAAAATGGAATAACTTAAGTAATTTTTTCTAATTAATTTTGTGTATTTTTACAACTTGGGGGTAGGGATACAAAATCAACCACTGTGGCACTCACAGTGATCACAGAA
>BTPG01000007.1:10094743-10109743 GCA_036245525.1 Semisulcospira habei | reverse complement strand
GTTCACCATTTTTTATTGACAAATATTTTTTTATTTAATCAGTGATTACATTTTGCAACTCGTCAAAAGTATACAATTTGCTGGCATAATAAAATGAAACAAGATCAACGTGTTCCAGTTTTATGTAACTCAGATGAACAAAAGTTGTTTTGTCGACCACCGCCATAACTGCGGGTATACTGCTTGAAACTTCTATATCTGTGCCTTTTTTAATAGCAATAAAGACCTTTGTTGACTCTGCCACTGTGTCATTCCACGTAAGTTTGATTCCCTGTGCAATATCTGCCTCTTTTACAGAAGCAACAGATCTCAAGATAATTTCAAATACTATTGTCGCTTCTTTTGCCATGGCAAAGTTTGCTGGTGAAAACACAACTTCTGTATCTGTTCTATTTTTTCTATGCGTAAGAAGATATCTCCGTTTTTCATACTCTTGCACCTTTAGTTTTTTTCTGCTATTGTTGTCTGGGGCAAAACTTGGAACAAGGCTTACAATCAGCGGCCCAGAGTTAACAACTTTCCTAAACACTAAGGCTCCTTCGTCATCAGTGTATACATAAGGACTAATAAATTCCAACTTTATGTCCCAGTCAATTGTTGGTGCTGGTGCAGGCACAGGTGAAACAACCCACTTATTACCCACATGTATTAAGTTGTAGGGCACATTATTTACAAGAGTAGGTGCAACTGGTACAGTAACATCACGCAGCTGACCAAGTTTAGGAATTTGTCTTTCACCGTCTTTCATGTCAACAATTACTTTCCGCTTGTACATGCCAGTTGAATTAAGTTCAAAACCATATATTTCTCCAATTTCTCCCTCCTTCTCAAAATCCTGTACGTCAGCCAAATCTTTCAACTCTGTCACTGGACAAGCAACTGGTATGATTCTCGGCTTTGGACCACCACTCATTTTTATAAACAAAAATAAAATTATTTAACTTCTAAGACAACACTAAAATCATGCATAACAACTGGTTTGTCATCTTGATTAGTTACAGATATACATAGTGATTCAAAGAAACTAGAACCTAATTTCTTAAACTGTAAATTAGGAAATCTAACAACCACACTTTCACAATACGGAGCAGTTCCAGTTGGCAAGCATCTTAACAAAGTTGATGGCTTACCATTGTGTACATTCTCAGTTGTGTCTAGTTCTTTCAAATAAACATTAAATACTGTGTGTACTGACAAATGGACAGGATATCTTCCAGTTACTCTTTGTTTATTTGGTAAGAATAGACCTCCACTTAATGCCCAATCTTCATCTGGATTTTTTGTTACTGGGCCTAAAAAACCAAGTAACCTTCCAAGACTACCTGATAATAAATACTGGTTACCTTTTGGAAATTCAAATTGTAACAAGTAGGTTAGCTGGATTTAAAGTTGCTTTAATTTTAAATTCATTTTGCAGCCATTTAGCTATAGTACAAAAGTCATAATACCCAGCTTGTAAGCCACTAACTTTATCCAAACCATCAACAGTTCCAGTTACAAAATAATTTTTATCATCTGTTACATTAAACCACTTTACAGTGTAGAACATTTCATGGATAGCTACAGCCTTGCTACCATCATGATTATCAATCCCATTAGTTAACCACACTGGTTTGCTTGTGTCAAGATTTGTTAAGGTAATAAACATTTTTATTATCTCATAAAAAAGAAGGATGGAATTTAAATCACCAACAAGTGTCACTACAAACGCATTTCAATTTAATGTAGATGCCAAATACAATATCGCACCTACTTATGAACAGAAAATAATTCAACTAAATCAACTTGATATTGCTGTATCGGAACAAGATTTGTTTCAAGTGAAAGTACCTAACCCCTTTGATCATTACCTAAACCCTCCAATAACAGACGATTCAACAGCAAGAAAATGGACATCAAGACCATTACAGATGTTTCAAAACCAACTTAACTTTGTTATACTGTGTTCTATGACAGGATGCGGTGTTTCATTTACAGACCATTTGAATCACCCAAACAAACTGATTAGGTCTGTCTACCGTTTCCACACGTATTACCAATTTAGAAGAATACTGTCAGAACTGCATACCCCTCTACCCATTGAATCCAGTTTTAACAGGTATAACAACCCCATGGATATGAAAGCATTTGAACGCATCTGTAATGAGTCTAACATAAGCACTAAGTTATGACTTCGCACAAAAACTTGATGATCACCACGGCATGGGTACATTGTATTACGCTATGAGTCACAGACAATACCCTCAAGACTATTACCCCAGTTTCACGTCATTCTCACAAAAATCACGTCTGGTTAGGATCAATAGAACAGAAACAGTCTAATGCCTGGACCACATTTATTTTAGACAAGAGTGATGGGTTTACTCAAGCAGGAGTCGAACGCATAAATGAGTCTATCAGAACATATGTGTGGTGTTTACTAGGTGCACAATCACTAACAAAATCGAATATTTTGAATGGAAGTGGGAAATTCGATTCACAAAAACAGTTTCTTGCTAATCTAGAAGATTCAATCAATTCAACAGTAGATCTCCCATCAAGCATACAGCGCTACCAAGACGTTCTCAGATATGCCAGATCAAAAGTTGACTTTGTAGTTGGCATCGGGTTATACATGCTACCATCTGACCTTCAATTACAAATGGGGACAATCACAAATTATAATAATGAAATCATTGTTGCTGGGCGTGATCAGAAATTAGGACTCAATAAATCTGTAAACAGACACTTACAATCAATAATAATGCCAGCCCCAGTAACATCACCACCCGTACAGGCAGTAACACCAGTAATGTCAGTAACAGCCCCAGCCCCGGCACCATCACCTGTACCGGCACAAACACCAGCCCTGGCACCAGCACCAACCCCAGCAAACACACATGAGTCAGAGAGAACTGCATTGGTAATAGGCCTCACAGGACTGGGTATATTACTTCTTTACCTGTTTCATTAAATAACCCACCATCAACCCTCCTACTGACACCAAAAATATCAACACATGCTCCGCCATAAACCCTACTACCTTTGCTGCAGTACTGATAAGCCAACTGACAACACTTCCAATTATGCCAGGCAATGCATCCATTGCTTTCACAGCCAATTTCTTAAGCAAGTCTGATATGTGTGTTAGTTGTTTTTTTACCCACGACTGTAAATCTTTTGGGTCTGAAGGAGTTGGTGGTGCTGGAGGGACTGGAGCGCCTCCACCCCCAGAGACAGCCAACACTACAGTACTGATAATAAATCCAAGAGCAGTAATTAAACTCGCAATTGTAATACCCTGCTCTCTGAAAAGTGTTTTCAATCTCTCAGCCAATGTTGTGTCTTCGTGAAGTATTTTCTGAATAGTTTCTCTAATCCTGTTAACTTGTGTTTTCAGTTTTTGTCTTCCAATACTAATCGCTTCTAACCTTCCTGATCTTTCTATATACAAATCATTTAATCTGTGTTGTATTCTTTCTTTCATTTCTGTGTCAAGATTTTCCTCATCTGCAGTTGCTAATTTGTTTTTTTCTCTTTCTATTTGATTATCAAGCTCACCCAGTTTTGCTACATTATTTACCATCTCACCTCTTATTGCCTGCAGTGATTTATCCAAACCCTTTATCTCCTGCATTGACAAAGGTGGATCATCTATTGTTTTCATTACTTCATCAGTAAATGAGGTTTCTTGTATCACAGTGTTTGCTATTTCTGGCAGCCTTGTTACCTCAGTCATTTCAACTTCTTGTCCTGTTGGCAATCTTGTTTGCATGTCATGGAGGGTACTAACAAGTCTATGTGTCAACCTTTTACTAGTACCAACACCAAGGTAACGCTGCAGTGCTGCCTCACCACCGACATCGGTTTTGATTGTACTTAAAGCTCTAAACTTAGCAGGATTGTTTTTATGTGTTAAATGTACTTTACCTCTGTCTGTATTTACAAATAAGTGGCCTTTATCATATTCAAACTGATTAGGATCTATTACATCTGGGCGTTCACCAACACTGTCATAAAACGAGTTTACTTTGTCTTTTAACAGTTCCTGATGCGTACTAGAAGTAGTTACAGACATATCTGTCATAACTGTTGCACTGGTATCATAGTCATCCATGACATCCATTTCAATATCATCATGATTAAATCCTCCTGCTGCCATTGTTTTTATTAATTTAATATTTTTGATTTTTGCATAATAAAAATGACACAGTCCTACGGATCAAAGTTAGACCCATATAGAAAACTACGTGAACCCCTTGGTGTTAAGGGCATTAGACAATCAATTGTCATCACAAACAATCCTAGTACTATAGATCAGAACCAAACACTTACTGTCAAGTTTCCAAACCTGGGTCCCAATGATGTTATTGTTCCTGGCACTGCACGCCTAGCATTTAATATTGAACTTTCATCAGAATCAGTTGTAAACAGAACACTCATTGGCAATCTTGGCAGAGCAATTGTTAAGACCATCAAAGTAAAACTGGAAGGACAGGAAGTGTTTAGTCTTGATGATGCAGATGTGTTTTACTGTTACAAAGACCTTTGGCTTACACGACAAGAACGAGAAGACCGTGTTTACCAAGGCATACAGTCCTCAAACGTTGCTAAACTTAGAATTGACGCGGGAGACAAATCAAAATCTGCAATTGAGGACGTTATATTAGCAGATACATATGGTAATAGATAAATATGGTAATAGATTTTACATTCCACTTGAATTTGAAATCCTCACAACACATTTGCCTTATTACCAAGGAGCACTAAATGACCGTCTGAGTTTTGAACTAACATTTAATGACTGTGCAAAAGTTATCAAAACAACTGACCCAGACGCAACATACAAGATCTCTAACATATCTTTGGAATATGAAATTGTCACACACACTGAACTTGCCAGACTAGTTCAAAATCAATATCAGTCAAGACTTCCAATTTATTATGACCGCGTGATAAGACACAGTACAATACCCAAAGACAAAGCCGATACAATGTGGAACATAAACCTTAACACACCTGCCAGGTCACTGAAAGGTATACTGATGTTGTTTATTGAACAAAAAAATCCATTCAAAAGAGAGTCTGAAAAGTTTTACAATCCAAAGATTACACATTTATCCTGTACAATTGAGGGACGTCCTAATCAAGTGTATGCATCGGGTATGCTGCCTTATCAACACTATGACGAGATCACAAAATGGGCGGGTGGGAGACTTAGAGAAAAACCAGCAAACATTGCATGTAAAGATTTACATCTGTATGACGTAAGAATTGGTCAATACCTGACAGAAAAATATGCACTTTGGCTAGACCTGCGTAGTACAGATGATGATTACCTACATGGGTCAGGACGTACTGTTGAAAACGGCAGTGACGGAATAACAATTCAGATTTTAAAAAAAGACTGAAACAGGAGGAGCCATAAATATTTATTTGTATCTGATTTATGATGCACAACTCAATATTGCAGAAAGCAGACTAAGTGGACACTTGTATTAAATTATAATTAGTATTAAAATGAACTTAATGACACTCGACCCACACTGTGGTTTGTTTTGTGGTGCCACAGGGTGTGGGAAAACTGAATTTGTACTTGATCTATTACAAACAAGGTATATATACCATTTCGAAAACATTGTAATATTTTGTCCTACTATCAAACACAACAAAGCTTATCACACCGTTTATTTATTTGGACTGACAGTAATATCTATTTAGTTGACCCTGAGAAAAAACTGAATGACTACCTGCAGTATTTTTACAAGCAATTTGAAGGACAGCCAACGTTGTTTATTGTTGATGACTGCTCAGCAGAGAAAGACATTGTCAAGAAAAGAAACACACTAGCAGAACTGGCATTTAGTGGCAGACATGCAAACATAAGTGTATGGATTCTCACTCAAAAATATAATGCTGTACTGAAAGATTTTCGAGAACAGTTAAAGTTTATCTGTTTGTTTTACTGCAAAGACCGTGACAGCTTTGAAAACTGTCTCAGAGAAAATGATGTCATACCAAATAAGCAGGAACGAGACTGTGTAAAAAATAAACTGAAATCAACTAAGCATCTAAAGCTTATCTTAAAGACAGATCAGCCTACAGGGTATGGGTTAGTAAATTAATTTTTACTTTTGTTTTGTCCAATAAAAATGACAGATGGACAAACCATTGATATCACAGACTGTTTCAAAGATGTTGTGCACTTTACTCAGATAAGAACACCTCCCAAACAGCCTGACATAAACCTCTTAAAACCAACAGCAATATATTTGTCATATAATGTGTCTTTGGACTATGTTGATGAGCATCCAAATGTGGAGTGTTTAACATTTGATTTAAGGACACCCACCTTAAGAGTTAAAAATAATAACTGCCAGGACTGGTTTGAGATACTTTGTGAACAAATATTTCAACAACTACGCAAACTAAATGTTTATATTAACAGTGTTACAGTTAATAAAGTGGTATTACATAAAGTGTAATTTTTCTATTATTATTTTGTTGGACAAATAAAAATGACGGACAATGCTCAAGGTTTAAGAAACGTGTTTCACACAACAGACTTGCCTATATCTAATAGTAACAATGTCTATGAATCGATAGAAATGTCTTTTTCTGTCATACAAGATAATCTTCTTACAGGCAGTGTCAAGATTTAGGTTGTTGCTAAAATAGAATTCAGCAGAGTAGATGATGAAGTGATTGTATCATATATATCGACAAGACAACACACAGTTAACACAAGAAGAGAATTGGAAAACGTGTTTAAAAACAGACTATTGCCTGACTTTCTAGAAGCAATTGACAGAGCAAGAATGAAGGGGTCTGGTTGGCACGAAGGTCATGTGCATGAACTACAATTAAAACAGTCAAGGTATCATCCTATATTAGGTAAATCATGGATACCATTGCCAACAGAGGTTGCAAACAAAAAGGCTGTAGTCAATATACAGAACAATGATAATTTTTGTTTCATGTGGAGTGTGCTTGCTAAACTACATTATGTAAAAACAAGACCTGATCGCGTACCTAACTACACCAAATTTGTAAATGAACTTAATTTCAGTGGTATTGATTTCCCTGTTAAGGTAGAAGACATAGACTTGTTTGAACAATTAAATCCTGGCATATCTGTAAATGTATATGTATGGGATAATGAGTCTGTTGACAAGTTACAACCAATTAGAGTATCATCACTTGCTCCAACCTATGGACAGCCAGAAGACAAACATGTTGACATGTTATTAATTGGTGATCACTACACAATTATCAGGAGTATGTCACGTCTAATTCATAATCATGTATCAAAACACAATGGCAAACAGGAAGTGTGTAAAAGATGTTTGCAAAGATTTTCTTCTATAAGCGTGGCGCACAAGCATGTTTTGCATTGTAGGTCAGCTGATGACATACAAACAGTACTTAAGTACCCAGATCCTTGTAGTCAAGTATATTTCAAAAACTATAAGAATCAGCAAAAGCTACCATTTGTAGTGTATGCTGATTTTGAATCACTGGTGGTTCCGTATGAAGGTCCTGTTCCAGAATCATTGCCAAAGACAGTAAAGTTGAGTGACCAAGTAGTGTGTTCTTTTGGTTATATTCTTGTTAAGTCAGACGGTCAGCATACTGATCCTTGTTATTTACAGGGGGGAAAATGCAGCATGTCTGTTTTTAACAGAAATGAGACAACTGTATAGTCAGGTGATACATTATCTAGAAAACAATCAGATGCCTGTGATGATGACAGAAGAAGACAAACTGAATTTTGATACAGCTGTGATGTGTTGGATTTGTGAAAAACACCTACAGGGTGACAAAGTTCGTGACCATGATCACATAACTGGACGTTACAGAGGTGCTGCACATAACAGGTGTAATTTATTATTAAAAACAGATCCCAAGACATATAAGTTACCTATCTTTTTTCACAATCTCAGGGGGTATGATTCACACATTATCATGCGTGCTGTAGATGAGTCTTAAAAAAAAAAATAGTTGCATTGCACAGACAACTGAAAAATACTTGACTTTTAGATTGGACAACTAATTAGTATTTTATGATTCAATGCAACATTTGTCTTTAGGGTTGGCTAGTCTGGCAGATGGACTGACTGAGTTTCCAATAACAAGTAAATATTTTGAGCCAGACTTAATTAAGAAAGGTGTGTATCCGTATGAAGACATCAGTGACTGGGTTGTGTTTGAAGAAACCACCAAAAGATAAATTTTATTCCACACTAAATGGTAAAGGTATTTCTGACTCTGATTACCAGCACGCACTTGATGCATGGGATAAATTGGGGTGTCAGACAATTGGTGACTACCATGACCAGTACTTAAAGGCTGACATTTGCTTGCTAGCAGACGTATTTGAAAGTTACTGTGAAAAGGGTCTATTGCACTACAGTCTTGACCCAGCTTGTTACATAACTAGTCCTGGAATGACATGGGATGCATTTTTAAAATCCAGTAAGATATTTATTGATTTGTTGTCTGATCGTACGATGGGTGAAATGGTGGAACGTGGATTGAGGGGTGGCATTAGTATTGCAGCAAACAATTATGCAAAAGCCAACAACAAATATCTTGACGACCCGGGGTTTGACCCTGAGAGCCCGGGGTCAAGGTCATTCATTATGTACTTGGACGCTAACAATTTGTACGGATTCGTGATGTGTGAATTATTGCCCTTGAAAAACTTTTGTCTGTATGATTTGTCACAGTATGACATAACAGAGTTAACAAACAATATTATGAATCATGAGCGGAATGATGCAAAGGGTTGGATCTTTGAAGTAGACCTAGAGTACCCACACCATCTACACGATTATCACAATGATTATCCATTAGCTGTTGAGAAAATGAGTATGACAGGAAAAAAAGAAGACACTAAACTTGTACCAAATTTGAATGACAAATTCAATTACGTGTGTCACTACCGCTTGTTACAGTTTTACATCAGACATGGGTTAGTACTAAAGAAAGTTCACAGAGGCATTCAATTTGATCAGAATGCTTTTATGAAAGATTACATAATGAAGAACACAACATTGCATGCCAGAGACGGCAACACTGCATTTGACAAAGACTTCTTTAAGCTTATGAACAATGCCTGTTTTGGCAAGACTATGGAAAATCCTCATCACCGCAAAGATGTGAGATTAGTAACAACTGAATCGGGTGCAATTAAACTTACAGGTAAGCCACAGTACACAGGATACAAAGAGTTTCATTCATCATTGTATGCAGTGTAACTCAAAAAAAAAGATTGTCAAACTGGACAAAACAGTATTCATTGGTATGGCAATACTTGAGTTATCAAAACTGTTGATGCTTGAATTTTATTATGATTACTTCAAACCAAAATATCCTGAGTGTCGTCTGCTATACACTGACACTGACTCGATGATCATAGATGTGCCTACTGAAGACTTTTATGAAGACATGAAAACAGAACTACATATGTATGACACATCTGATTATCCAAAGGAACATCCATTGTATAGTACACAGAATAAGAAAGTGCCTGGTAAGTTTAAGGACGAACTGAATGGTGTGCCGATAGTTGAGTATGTTGGACTGAGATAAAAAATGTATTCTATACTGCACCAAAAGGGTAGTCAGTCGAAAGCCAAAGGAATAAAAAAAAAACAAAGAGCAATAAAAAATAAAGACATCCGTCATGAACATTACAAGCAAGTGTTAGATGGTGCATTAATGCCTGATTATCCAAACAAGTCACTGAGGTCAAATAGACATAATTTAGAAATGATCCAAACACATAAGAAGTCACTTGCAGTTGGGGACATGAAACGTGTTTTTCACTCCAAAGAGAAGGCTTATGCACCTGGGCACTACAGGCTTAAGTTATCTGAAGACATTTGTGATGAACTGATCGATGAGTTAGTTACTGAAATGAGTAACAGTGTCTGGGGGGATAATCTGTAATTCTTCTCTGACAAATGCCCTCTGTGGTGCAGGGTTGTACAGGTAATAATTTGGTGGATGACCAGGGACTATTTATTTTATGTTGTGAACAGATATAGACCAGATGGGGTCTGTTGCTCTGCGCCTGACGTCATTTTCGGCCTCTCCAGGTTGATATAGATATCTTACCTGTTTTGTAAATAAACTTGTGTCTGGCACTTTTGTTTTTATTTCTGACACTGACGGCACTGTTTTCAATTTAATAGCATCAGCAGGTTTTACATGGCCTTCATTATTCATTGCTTTTATCACATGTGGCAATCTTATTACCCACTCAGTGTTACGTGTGTCATGCATGAGTTCCTTAGAATACTGGTAACTGAAAAGTCTCTCTGATAATTGTTTATTAAAGTTCTCAACAATTGCCTGTGATCTGTGCACACCTGGAATGCCTCGCCGCACTAGCACATTATGCTTTGCAAATAATTGATTAACTGCTCCTTTAAATTCAGATCCATCATCGACCTGCACAAGTCTGGGGTATCTTAAAGGGCCTCGACTATATATTTTTGATAATGCTGTAGCAACTGTGATAGCATTCTTGTCAGTTATGGGTTCAGCGTCTTTGTACCTTGAAGCAATGTCGACAACTGTCAGTGCATATTTGTAACGCTTTTTTCTTATTGTGTCATGGGGTAGAAACAAGAGGTCCATTTGATGCATGTCATTTGGTATAGTGTTTTCAAAATGAGGTCTTGTTATTTTTCTTGGTGCATGGAGATATATTTGCCATATTGCTAGTTTTTGCAGCCACTGTTTTATCGCACTGAGTGTGACATCACCACCCACGGCCGCATGTAATTTTTCTAATGCAGTCTTTCCTTTCCAGTAGCCAATTGGGGAGTAATATATTTTTGATAACTTAGCCCCGGCATCTGTCATTTTTTCTAGCAATGAAAACTCCTGTAAAATAAACAAATGTCATTCCCACTAGAACAAAGATTATTTCTCCGTTTCTTTGTTCTGGACTGGGTTGATAGTAGTCACTTAGTTTTGGTTTTGGGATAGACATGTCTTCACCCGTGACAAGATAGTATTCCCTGATTGCGTCATTGACATTAGAAAATGTATGCTGTGTGTGACCCTCTAGTCTAAGTTTTTCATTGATGAAATCAAGTTTCTCAATTCTTTGCTTTTCATACGCCTGCTGGGCTTATGCTAATTTTTCTGATGCTTCATTATGATGCTTTAATTCTTCTGCAGATTCCTCTCTACCCATTTTTGAAAAAAGATAGTTTGATCCACTGAATGCCAGGGCATTGACAACGGCACCACCCACAATAACAGCTAGTGTCGCCATATTATTTTTATTTACATAGATATATTTTCGGGAATAATTCCTTGTTTGACAAGAGGGTCTTTCGTGGCAATTGACGCTGTGACAACTGCAACTAATTTAACTGAATCTTCAATGTCCAATCTGCTAAGGCCTGCAGATTTCATTTTGAGGAGACTTTTTGCAAGCATAGAATTCTCTTGGCTTGACTTCGCGAACGAAGATTTTATAGGAGTTGCCCACGACGTCTGCAGGCTTGTTCGTGGCTGCGGAGGCCAATCCGGGACAGGCAGGTTCGACCGCAGTGGCTGCAGGGGAAGGTATGGCCAGGGTTCTGAGTTGCGGCATCTCTGTTTTTTCTCCTGAGCTGCTTGTCCTTAAGGCTAGCTCTGCGAGAGTCCTCAAAGGAGACAGCTGCCTTGTAAATGGTGGAGCGCCAGGTGTCACGGTCCACAGCAAGTGAAGACCACTGGTGGTGGTCGATTTGGCAGGCACTAAGTGACTTCTTGAGACAGTCTTTGTATCTCTTCTTTGGTGCCCCTCTGTCACGGTGTCCAGTAGCAAGCTCGCCGAACAGGGTGATCTTTGGTAGGCGATGATCCTCCATCCTGGAGACATGCCCCGCCCAGCGGAGCTGTGTCCGCAGCAGCAAAGCCTCGATGCTCACAGTTTCAGCCTGTTCAAGGACCTTGACGTTGGTGACATAGTCACTCCAGTGAATGCCCAGGATGGTGCGCAGGCAGCGCTGGTGGAAGCGTTCGAGGAGTCATAGTTGGCTGCGGTAGAGGGCCCAGGACTCGGAACCATACAGCAGGGTGGTGAGGACCACAGCTCTGTACACGCTGATCTTGGTGCCTGTCTTCAGCTGTTGATTGTGCCACACCCGCTTGAAAAGTCGCCCGAAAGCGCTGTTCGCTTTTGCCAGCCTGCTGTCAAGCTCCTTGTCCAGCTTGGCGTCCGACGTGATAATGCAGCCAAGGTAAGTAAACTGGTGCACTGACTTTAGTTCAGACTCGCCAATGGTGATGTGAGGAGGGTGATACACTGTCTTGGGTGCCGGCTGATGGAGGACCTCTGTCTTTTTCAGACTGACCTCGAGTCCAAAGAGCTGGGCAGCGTCTGCGAAGCAGGACGTGATGCGCTGCAGGGCTCTCTCTGTGTGTGCAACGAGGGCAGCGTCATCAGCAAAAAGCAGCTCACGAATCAGTTGGTCTAGGGATTTCGTGTGGGCCTGCAGTCGTCTGAGGTTGAACAGGTTGCCATCGAGACGATACCTGATGTACACGGCATCGTCATCATCGAGGTCCACTGTGGCCTGCTTCAACATCATGCTAAAAAAGATGGTGAAGAGGGTAGGTGCCAGCACGCAGCCCTGCTTTACGCCATTGAGAATAGGGAATGGTTCTGAGAGGTCATTGTTGAGTCTGACCTGGCCTTGCTGGTCCTCGTGGAGCTGGACAATCATGCTGAGGAACTTTGGGGGACAGCCAAGTCGCTCCAGGATCTGCCACATGCCTTGCCTGCTCACAGTGTCGAACGCTTTTGTTAGGTCGACAAACATTATGTACAGCCCTTTGTTCTGCTCGCGGCACTTCTCCTGAAGCTGTCTCAGCACAAAGACCATATCGGTGGTGCTCCTGTTTGCTCTGAAGCCACACTGGCCCTCTGGGAGGTGGTCTTCAGCGATGGCAGGTACCAGCCGATTCAGGAGCAGCCTTGCAAGAATTTTCCCAGCAATGGACAGCAGGGTAATTCCCCGATAGTTGGAACAGTCAGACTTCTCGCCTTTGTTCTTGTACAGGGTGATAACGACAGCATCACGGAGATCCTTTGGTAGTGTTCCTTCCTCCCAGCAGCAGAGAAAGAGGTCATGGAGCTTGTTGTGCAGTGCTGTGCCTCCATGTTTCCAGATCTCTGGCGGTATTCCATCAATGCCTGCTGCTTTGCCACTCTTGAGCTGGTGGATGGCTGTGAGGGTCTCTTCAGCGGTGGGCGGTTCGTCCAATTCAACCTTTACTGGGAGTTGTTGGATTTGTAGGACGACTGCTTCTTGAACAGTGCGGTCAGCGCTGAAGAGGCTCTGAAAGTACTCCGACCAGCGGTTCAAGATGGAGGTATTATCTGTGAGGAGTGCCTGGCCATTCGCGCTTCGCAGGGGACTTTGTACCAGGTGCCTGGGGCCATACACTGCTTTCAGTGTATGGCCCCTGCTTGCATAGAATAAGCTACTGCTAATCCACTGATCACGGCAGAATGATAAACAAGATTCATTATATTCTTTGTTTCGCTCATTTTCTAATGCAATAAAATTAAAATAATATTTTTATTTATTGCATGAAAAATGGGTCGACAGGTTTTGGTGTTACTGATAATGTGGCGACTTCTGGTTTTGCAGATGGAGTTTCTAATTTTTTGGTCACTGTTTGAGTGTGCGGCTTGTATTTTTTTGTATAATTGGTAACCTGAGAAAACAAACACAACAACAAATCCAGCAAATATATATCTTGTTGAGTTAGTTGATTGTCTCTCACTTTGTTGTGGGTGTGACGGTAGTGACGGTCCTGACAGTGTCGGCACTTGTCCTGACGGACCTGACGAACCTGACGGACCTGATGGCAGGTCAGTTACTGTTTGTGCCTTAAGCTGTAATTTCTTTTGCCTGTTATATTCCGCTAATTTTTTCCCAGCTTGTACCCGGCCTGGGTGTTTCTGTTTAGACACTGTCAAAACAGGGTTCTGTTGTGGTGTCTTCTCGTCCGTCTGATCCATTTGGTCCATCCTTTTCTTTTCTTAGAAAATTTAATTTTGAAAAATCAATATGGCTCCCAGTGACAAGCAACATTACCATAGGAGCAAGATAATTTCCAAATTTGTAATACAAAAGGCATGCTAATTTACCAATTGAACTTGTTACTATTGGATTTGATCCCAAGTCGCAACTTAGGCTGTCAGTATCAGCAACAGGCAGGAAGTGACTAACAGCTTTTGTACATAATGATACTAAAGACCGACTCAGATCACGCGTCATTAGTGAAGCAATGTGATTTTCATAAATTAAATGTAATTTAATTAATTCATCGGCTGAAAGAGATTCTATATCTTGTGTCATGTACTGTTTGCCTAGATAAGCTTTCAACTTGCCCGATACAACTACAGAGAGAAGCCGCTGTTTCTTAGAGTCTAAGTCTTTGTTTTCTAAAGCGCCAATATCATTCAGTAATAACAATTCGTCCGAATTCATTTTATAATGAATAATAATAATAATAAGTAAAATAAAAATGTAGCACTTACCTTTGAGCCAAGGCGGGGCTGTTTCGACTTAATTAGTCTCATCAGAAAGGTCATCAACCTTTGACAGCCCATTGTGAATGAAAAATTTTTCGTGGTCACCTACTTTGTACCAAAGACCACATGTTCAAAATCCAAATGTGTGCTCTCGGATGTGGTTTGTGTGTGTCTGTGTGCTGAGCTGTTGGTACATTTTATCCGACGGAAAACAGACGCACGGGGCACTCCCGGACTGAGTTCAAAACTCATACCACGTGTATGTGATTTCTCGACACATCACGCTAGATATAATATGATGTGATGTGTAAATTTGATGGTATGTTAAAAAACCCGAGAGCATTGAAACCGCTTAAATTTCGGTTCTCAGTTAGCGGCTTAGCACTGTGGAACTACTTCATTGCTGTTGGTTGCATCTCTATTTCTCTTTTTCTCTGTGCCATAGATGCATACATTTCTTTGATTGA
>BTPG01000007.1:10044743-10089743 GCA_036245525.1 Semisulcospira habei | reverse complement strand
TCTCACCTCAACTGATTGGTGCATGAAGCAGCCTCAATCACCCCACGTCCAACTTGTCACCTTCCACGTGGGGGTCAATGATTGCAAGCAGCGGGAGATCACCAGCCAGCAGTGGGAAACGCTGATCGCAGCGTGCAAAAGGGCGTTCCCCAAAGCGCGCATCCAGGCTTCCTCCATCTTGCCAGCTGCTCAGGGAAGAAACTCTGTACTAAATCAGCGCATCTTCCCCTCTAATGCCAACATGTGCCACGCGGCCAAGAAGCTTGGCGCTACCTTTGTTGACAACACGGCTGTTTTCAGAGCCCCAAGCGGTCTTCCCCGCAAGGCGCTGTACCGCGTGGATCACAAAGGCCGCCTTGACCCCATCCACCCGTCCCACGTGGGGACTCGCAGGCTGGCCGGTAATATTAAGTACGGCGGGGAAGATGGCCACCGGAAAACCAGTCAACGGGCCGACAGTTCTAGCGATGAGACTACTGCTAATCACCTCTACTCGGACGTTGCTGCGGGGCGTGCGCCTTTAGATGCGCATCAAATAGAGGAAAATCAACGTCAATATCAGCAGGGCGAACTGAAGCAAAATCAAACAGAACCGCAGCAGCAACTACAGCAACAAGAACCACAACACCAGCAGGAAGAGACAATGTCAGAGCCTCAGAAACTACAGAATACGCCAGTTGCTTTTGTTGACTGGCAACATCACCACCAACAACAGCAACTGATGTATCCGCCTACAGCTCTGTGGCAACAGAAACTTAATCCCCCTGATGGTGTTCAGTGGTACTACCCTTCACCGTACGGACTCCCGCACCCGGGCAGTGGCATGTGTGCTCCATACTTTCCGGCCTTCCCCATGCCGGCTATTATTAATGGCGGACACTGGTCTCAGAGTATCAATCCAACACATGCTTACTGAGTCGTTTTGGGTGCGATCAACTATATTAGCCACGGCTAAGCGAATTGGTTCTTTTCATTCAGCATTTGTATTTGACAACGAAAAACAGTGTTTTCATTATTTCGGTATTCATAATACCTCATTTGTGTGGTATGAACTAAATTTCGTGTGCGTTAGTTGTGTACCGCCAAGAACTACCAGCAGCTACTACTCGTGCTTGCAGTACTATTAGTGTCCCTTACTGACACGCCTGACGTGTGATAGCTGAAGCGGTGTGCACATATAGTACGACTCTACTGTGCACCATTGACACTTATAGAGTGTACTTCCTCTATTTCCTTTTTTAATTATTATTTTATTTGGTTAACGTAAAAAAAATCATATTAGCTTCTAGTGCGCTGCAGTTTAGGGTTGCTTTCGTTAATGAAAATGAAGCACCCAGCAAAGAAGCAGTGCAACCTAAAAATCGGTCATCTGAATATCTACCACCTCTTCAATAAGGTGTCCGATTTAAACGTTTACTTAAACGCACCTGAACCGTTCCACTTGTTTGGTTTAAGTGAAACACGTTTAAACCCTGATATGAGTAACGATGCCATCAGTATTCCCAACTTTAGTATTGTTCGGCGAGACCCCTGTATGCCTGGTCGGACTGGTATTGCCGTTTACATACATAACTCTAAGGGTGTAGGGGGGCTCTGGATAGAGGTAGCACCTTTGCTGTTCGGCAGCTGCGTCCTACATAGGACGGACGGGCATCACTGGTCCTCATCCATCTCCTTAATCTCTCTCGTGTTGGCTCCAAGCGCCACACCCTGGCAAACCACCTCAGCTGGTGGGCTAAACCACGTGAGGGGATGGTGTTCACATTGCACCACTAGGCGGATGAGCTGTTTCTGACAGCCAACGGCTAGAGGACGGAGGAGATCAGGTTGGATCCAACGGCCAAATGTGGGGGAGTAAACCCTTCAAATCAGGAGTGGAGCCCCGAAGGCAGACAGTTGCCTGTATTCACGCACTGTTCTGGCAGCTCCTGCAGCCAAACTGGTGCCAAACGTACTGCTTTGCATTCCTTTGGATACATCAGCAAGGCCGAGAGGGGGATCTTGACGACTGGGCACCCCATGATCTCCATACACTTTGCCCAGGCTTGCGCCCTGGAGAGGTCACTCCAGTGACTGACCCAGCAAGCGCATATACTCCATTGTCTTCCGAGACAGGATGCCAAACTGACATAACTCTATCCAAACACTCGTTCGTCGACGTGAAGACTTAGAAACCCCTGACGTAGAGTGTATCTGGCTTGAGCTCAAAGGCCCTAAAACCAGACCAGTGATTATAGGTTTTTTCTATCGTAACCCGTCTGCCTCGTATGAATGGTATGACGACTTCCTGCAATCCATTGAACATGTTGATTTGTCTAATAGCGATGTCTTATTGCTAGGCGACTTCAATATTGATATGCTTAAATCTCACGCAGCATGGGATTGTGTTACGACACAGCTTGGTCTAAAACAACTAGTTTCTTCCCCTACTAGAATTACTCCCACATCAGCAACACTCATAGATCACATTTACTCTAACCGTCCCCAAAACGTATATAACGTTAGTGTTGCTGACCTCAGTATCAGTGACCACTATCCCACTGTATGTTTATGGTCATCAAAACTACCAGCGCAGCCTAAGCTTGGACACACCACCATCTCTTATCGCTCCTTTAAACACTTCTGTGAGTCGGCCTTTCTAGCTGATCTTAACCAAACACAATTTGACATTGTACACAATGAAGACAATCCTGACACTGCTTTGGATCTCTGGTATAATCTTTTCAACAGTGTGCTTAATAAGCATGCCCCTTTACGAAAAAAGAGAGTAAAAAATCATACGTTACCGACTTGGTTAACACAAGATATTATCCAAGCGATGGAACTTCGTAATAACTTAAGAAAACAAAAACAGTTTTCTGAGTACAAGCGCCAACGAAACCGTGTCAAATCAATGGTGCGAAGGGCTCAAAAAAACTCTGTTCGAACGAATGGTAAGGGAGAACAGAGAAACATCTTCTCTCTGGCGAGCGCTTAATCTTATCACCAGAGGCAACAGTAGAAGATCATCCGCTATCCCCTCTCAGCTCAACGCAGACACTTTTAACGAACACTTTCTGTCGGTTGCCCAGTCAGTAAACTCCTCATCCAAAACGTCAAGTACATATTCGTGTCCTGAGGCTCTACTTAACTTTTGTTCGCAAAGGACAGTGGATAAGTCATCCTTTTGTATTCCCCCTTTAGCAGTGCACGAGGTTGGCAAGCTTATAAATTCACTAAAAAACAAGAAATCGTCCGGACCTGATGAGATTAGCCCCAAAATACTTAAACTTTCCCTTCCTTACACAATTGAATCACTAACCTACATTTATAATTTGTGTATTCGACACAACACGTTTCCTACTGAGCTTAAACATGCTAAAGTAATACCCCTGCCCAAATCTAAAGATATTACGGACGTGAATAACTACAGACCTATATCCCTTTTGTCTTCCTTGTCAAAACCACTTGAAAGACATGTTCACAAACATCTCTACCAGTACCTTGATACCTGTAATCTTCTACATACCCATCAGTCAGGCTTTAGACCAAAACATTCGTGCCATACGGCATTAACAAGACTTGTTGACACCTGGTTAACTTCTATAAATCAATGTCAAATGATTGGGACAGTCTATCTCGATTTCAAAAAAGCCTTTGATCTTGTAGACCACAGCATCCTTTTGTCTAAACTTCAAGCATATTTATGCAATGCAGATGCCGTATCGTTTTTTTTATTCCTACCTCAGCGGTAGGAGGCAAAGAGTTTTCTTAAATGGTAACTACTCGTCCCACGGTATTGTCACGAGCGGCGTGCCTCAAGGCTCTGTCCTCGGGCCATTGCTCTTCTGTGTCTTCATAAATGATCTACCACTGCACCTGAGTAGTAACCAAACCTCGTGTGATTTGTTTGCGGATGACGCAACTCTTCATACGCCTGATCATAGTGTTAATGCGATTAATACAAGTCTGCAAAAAAGCATGCAGGAGGTTTCTCACTGGTGCGATTCTAATTCAATGGTTCTTAATCCATCTAAAACAGAATGCATGGTGATAGCCACACGTCAAAGACATCAGCTGCGCCCACTTTCTCTTGATCTAACAGTAAACGGCAAACCAGTCCAACAGGTATCTCAACACCGTCTCCTTGGGGTCACGGTAGATGATCAACTTAAGTGGAAAACTCACATTAGCAGCGTATGTAAACGTGTCTCAAAAAACCTTTATATGCTATCAAAGTTGAAATTCATTACCGATGTAGAGACGCGTACAATTTTCTATAACGCCCATGTAAAGTCGCACATAGACTACGCATCAACAGTGTGGGATGGTTCAAGTGAAGTGCATTTAAAGAGGCTGAATACTTTACACAGGAGGGCTGCTAAACTTATCCTACCGGATCCTCAAATAGCAACGGAAAAAAAAACTTGAAGTTCTTGGTATGCTTCCCCTGAAGCAGCACCTTATATGTAACAAAGCCATTTTTATGTATAAGCTGTGTAAACAAAAAGGGCCCCGTTATCTTGACCCATTTTTTTCAGTAATTTCCTCACGACATCCCAGACTGGGGCGGCACTATCAGGTTCCGCGGCCTCGCATTGACATCTTTAAATCTAGCTTAACATACTCAGGTAGTACTCTCTGGAATTCGATTCCATGTAACCTTAGAAGTATGTCCCTGCCCTCCTTTAAAGACGGCCTCTTCAAATATCTAAAATAATCCAGCTTTACATGCGGAAAACTGCATGTTCTTAGAATACATACCATGTATCGGCATGTGCATTGACTCCATGTCTGACAAGTAATACCTGCCTTGATGTACTGGCACGCGTATGGCGTGCGTGTGTTTGTGCGTATGTGTGTGTGTGTATGTGTGGCTGTGTGCATTCGTGCGTATGGGTGTGTGATCGTGTGTGTGTGTGTGTGTGTGTGTGTGTGTGTGTGTGTGTGTGTGTGGGTGCGTGCGTCTGTGTGCGTGTGTGCGTTCATGCGTGTGGTCACGTTATGTGATCGTGTGCGTGTGTGCGTGGTCTGTCATAATGTGGCAGATTGCACACGCGTACGCGCACGCACGCACGCATGAGCGCAAGCACGCGCACACCATGTGCGCGATTTATGCAATTTATATGTTGGAATTTTTTATTCATAATTTTTTAAAAATTCTCTTTAAAGGTTTTTTAACACATTTTCTTTCTTTTCTATCGCGCTATATTCATCAGTATTTTGTTTGCTAGCACATAATTGAATTCCTTAGAGTAGTGTGTGTGTGTGTTTGCGAGTGAACATGCGTGCGTGTGTATGTGTTTGACCTAGTTATGTTTTAGACCATTGTTTTGTTTATGAAAACGTTGATAAGTAGTTTGTAGCAACGGCAAGTTTGAAAATTGGTCTTGTAACCAAATACTTCTACCGTTGTAAAATAAAAGTTCATTGTTCATTGTTCATTGTTCTCTCTCTACCTCTCTCCCTCTTTCTTTTCCCCCCTACCCCTTTTAACACTTCTCTCTAGCCCTCTTTCTCTCTTCACGCATTTTTCTTTTCCCTTCTTGCCCTTCCTCCTTTCCCCCCCCCCTTCTCCCCCACCCCCCCGCCCCATCTCACTCTCTCTCTCTCTCCCCCCCCCCCCCCTTCTTTTTTGAGTTACCCTTGAAGACGGTTTCACAACTACCTACTCTCCACTTATACCTATATTCTCTTACTGAATTTGATTATTTGCTTTGTTTTCATGACTTATTACTTGTTGTGTACCGTGCTAAATGCTGGGTTTTTTTTCCCGGGGTCCTCCCGTTTTTCCCCGAGGTAGTCCTCAACTTGAAGGTGATATAAAGTTTGCCTTCGGGTTGGTGTTTAGCAGGCTTTGTGTATTAGACACTCAGCCTACTTCGTGCCCAAGGGTAATCCCCGTTCGTTCTCTTTCTCTTTCTTTCTCAGTCTCTTTCTCTTTCTCTTTCTTTCTCAGTCTCTCTCTCTCTCTCTCTCTCTCTCTCTCTCTCTCTCTCTCTCTCTCTCTCTCTCTCTCTCTCTCTCTCTTTCTCTGGCCTTTTCTTTCGCTCGCTCCTGCACGTGCTTGCACATACTCTTGTCTCTCGTGTTCAGGTTCTTTCCGAGTCTCTCTCTTACGATTTTTCGTTGACGTCATTTTTACTTTTTCCGCACTTTTGTTCTTCCTTTTCTTTTATTTTACGTCACCTCCTTCAGTTGCCACATTCCTTCTGCCAAATGAAGATAAGTAGCGGCTAATCTCTATGTTTGTTTGTTTGTCTATTTTGACAAAGGGTATTTACCCGAAATATTAATAAATTGTGTTGTACCCGTCTTTTCTAAGCGTGTTTCTTTCTCCGTTGGGTACTTCTTTGCATATTACACGCTTGGCAGTCACCTTTTTGGTCTGGATTGATTATTTGATAGTTAAAATGGCGACACGGGTTTCTATACGTGTTTATTTTAATGTAGTTCTTATTCCGTGTCTTGTATATAAGTAATTCATGTGTGTAATGGATATTATGGATAATGGTGTCTATTGGTTTTGTATCATTACTGCTAACTTTATTGATACCTTTTAATGTCAGCTTTACTTGCGGATGGTGTTTATTGCTATCGTGCGTTGTATGGCCCTGATGTGCATTTGGCTGCCGTGTCTGCAGTTTTGGTGGCTGCATGCACAGATGGTACAAGCAACGACTCCACTTATTCTCCTCACCCTCTGTATGTGTGTGAACAACGTCACACTAAGTTCCTATGTGCACATCGTTTTGACATACTGTCTCACGAAAAATGGCGATAAAGGATTGTTATCAGAATGATAACTGGTTTAGTTGGTTCCCCGTACGTACGTTTATCGAACGTTTAAGATTTTTTACATAAACCCTAGCATAATGAGGGGAATGAGGGGGGGGGGAGGGAGGTGGAGGGGGGAAGGGGGAGGGGGAGGGGGGAGGGTTAGTTAGTTAGTTATTGGGGTTTAACGCCGAGCAGGCGACTAAGGCCATCTCACGGCGGGATGGGTAAAAATCTGGTCAGCCAGACTAAAAGAAAGGTCTTAAGACAAGATGTAAATATACCTTAAAAATGTCGCACGAGTCTTTAAAAAGAAACGTCTACAGACTCTCAAAAAGGGCAAAATAAGGAAAGTCACATATTGAAATTGAAGATTTTGTCCGGGGGAACATCCCGGAACAAAACTTTCAAGGAGTCTACTGTGAAGTGTTTATATCTTGTGTCAATTAGTTCGGCACAAGACAGCAAAAAGTGTCGAACAGAAAACTGCTCGTCACAGGCAAAACACCATAGACGCTCAACATGTTTTAGTAAGTAAGAGTGCGTAACATACGTGTGCCCGTTGTGGAGCCGAGTAAGGACAGTCTCCTCACGGCAGCTGCCGCAGCAATAAGGTAGACTGTCGGACACCGTAGGAAGAGCTTCATACAGCTTGTTCCCTTCCTCTTTGTCCCACTCGGACTGCCACTCGCGGGCTATGTACGCACTAATCACAGGTTTAAAATCACTATGAACAGTCTGTGTGTCAGGGACAGGGTCATTGTGGGCATCGTTTGCAGCAGAATCTGCGATCCTGTTGCCTTCGATGCTCACATGCCCTGGGACCCAAATAAAAATGATGTCATAATATTCCTTCATCAAGTCCGCGTAAAGCTCTCGAATCTGCACCAGCAGGGGGTGGTCTGTTCCCGCGCCCTGAAGGGTCTGCAGGGCAGAAAGAGAGTCAGACAGAATCAGGAAGTTCCTTTCCCGAGACTTATAGGCATGCCCGAGAGCCAGCAGAATTGCCTGCAGTTCTGCACTAAATACAGAGGAATGGTCAGGGAGGCGGAGCTTAAATGGGCGTCTAGGATGGTGAGAGGACACTGCAGCCGCAGCCACTCTCCCATCCTCAGACTTGTACCCATCCGTATAAATACGACAATAGCCAGGAAAACTTGAAGGGAGTTCATTGAGGGTCTGTTGGTATATGGCTGGTGGAGTACAATCCTTCTTGTGGGCGGTTAAGTCCAGCAAGATGTCAGTATTTGGTAATAGCTAGGGTGGAGTGATGTGTTGCAGAGATTCCAAAACTTTGTCCAGGTCCACTCCGGCCGCTTGCAGATGAGGTCGGACACGGAAGGAAAGTGGACGGACAGCTCCAGGATGGGCATCATAAATCTCTGCAAACAACGGGTTAAAAACACAATCATAGGCAGGATTGTCTGGATGGACCTTCAGCTTCAGAACGTAGCTGAGCATGAGGCGGATGCGGCGGAGCTTGAGAGAAGGCTCCCCTGCCTCGGCATACAGACTAGGAACTGGAGATGTCCTGAAGGTCCCCAGACATATTCGCAGACCTTGATGGAGAATTGTATTCAGACGCTGTAGAACCGACTTGGAAGCGGAGCCATATACCACAGAGCCGTAATCCAGTTTGGACCGAACAAGGGCCCGGTACAGTCGAAGTAAGACAATGCGGTCTGCACCCCAGTCAGTACGACCAACGACACGAAGAACGTCGAGGGCCTTCTGACAAGAGGTTCTAAGGTAATTAATATGGTTGCAGAAGGTCAGTCTTTTGTCAAAGATGACCCCCAGAAACTTTGCCTCTTCGGCCACCTTAATTGGCACTCCAGCAATGTGCAGGCTAAGTTCTGAAAAAAATTTCATCTGGTTAGTAATATGCACACAGACTGCCTTGGAGGGCGAGAACCTGAATCCGTTGAGAGACACCCACCCATGGATGCGATCAACGCACAGCTGCAAGCGCCTCTCAAGGGACGCAAGTCCTCGACCTCGTGCACACAAAGCAAAGTCGTCCACAAACAAAGAGAGCATTCAGAATCATCCTTGACGGCCTTTACAATGTTATTAATTTTAATGCTAAATAAAACAGCGGATAGAATGCTGCCCTGCGGGACACCCATCGGAGTCGGATTGATTGTACATTGCTTAACGTCCCGACAGCAACAAGACTTTATCAGGACGTGCCTGCACTGTTTGTGAAAAAAACAACTAAACAGAATATTGAATGTGTGTCGCCAGCCGGTCTAATACGTTAAATAAACCTACGACATAGGGCCTAAATAAAGCTAAGACCATTTAGCAACATACACCCAATATCAAGAGCTACAGGCAGCGCAGACAGTAGGGAGAGTTTAAAAAAAGCAAATACTGGTGAATGGACCAAGGGTAGGCAAAAACACATGCCCCAGAATAGAGGGGAAAACCCACCCTGTGGGGCTGACCAGGGTGACCCTGAAAACTAAAAATTAGTTAACCCCACCCGTCCCCCGGGGCAGACCCGGGTGGGGTAAAGAGGAGTCGGAGAGGGTGGAGCCCACACGGACATGGAACGACCGGTTAGACAAAAAAATTGTGAATAAAAACGGGCAGGTGCCCTTTAAAACCCATGTCCGACAAATCAGACATTATACCATACTTCCAGGTAGTGTCATATGCCTTCTCAAGATCGAAGAAAATTACATAGACATGCTGCTTGTTGACAAAAGCATTTTGGATAAACGACTGAAAGCGGACTAGATGGTCAGTTGTACTACGGAAGCGCCGGAAACCGCACTGGAGGTCTGTGATAAGACCCTGTGACTCAAGATGCCACACCAGGCAGGCGTTGACCAAGTGTTACATAGTTTTACATAAACACGATGTCAAAGCAATTGGCCGGTAGTTGCCCGGGTCGGAAGGATCCTTACCCGGCTTGGGGATTGGCACAACCACAGCCAGGTGCCAAGATGGCGGAAAATTCAACGGTTATCCAAATATGGTTAAAGGCCTTGAGAAGTACAAATCCTCAGGCAGATGTGTTAGGAGCTGATAGTGGATGGTATCTAGTCCAGCAGCAGAGTCATTACATTTCTGCCTGGCTTGCTGCATTTCTGAAAATGTAAAAGGGACATTGTAGTCTTCCGAGTTATCCGATATAAAATCACAAGTACAAGACTCTCGCTTCTCCTTCTCTCTCTGGAAGAAAGGTGAATAATGCTCTGCTGAAGAATTATGAGCAATGGTGGAGGCAAGCAAATTGGCCACAGCCTTTTTATCCGTGACCAAACTGGCACCATCTCTAAGATGGCCGACAGAAGCCGAGCCACCCCTGCCCCTAATTCTTCGAACAGCCTTCCAGACTTTTTGGGACGGAGTCCTAGAAGATAAAGATGAGACAAAGTGTCTCCAGGATGCACGGCGTTCACGTTTAACAATGTAACGGGCTTTCGCCCTCTGTCTTTTAAAGGTTAAAATATTCGCTTGCGACGGATTACGAAAAGCACGTCGCTGAGCAGATTTGAGCGTTTTTTGGGCCTTGCGGCACTCATCATTGAACCCTGGTACTCTCGGCTTCCGAGGGACTGATGTGGAAGTTCTAGGGATGGTTTCACCTGCTACATCCAACAAAATAGAAGTAAAACTAGAAACAAGTTCTTTAGCTGACATGACCACCTCCTCTGTAATACGAGACTGACAGTGGGAGACGAACAGAGGCCAGTTTGCTTTCTTGAGATTCCAACGCCCAACCGGCGAATCCTCCTCACAGCTGACCGATGACAGGACTACTGGAAAGTGGTCACTACCACACAGGTCGTCGTGAACCTTCCAGTCAAAGTCCAGCATGAGAGAAGGATCACACACAGTGAGGTCTAGAACAGAACTAGATCCCGAACCTGGGTTAGAGTATGTAGGCGAGCCATCGTTAAAGACATATAGGTTAAGTTGAGAAAAAACATCTAACATCTGACCTCTGCCATCATAGTGGTCACTACCCCAAAGGTGAGCGTGACCGTTAAAATCTCCCATGAGAATAAAGGGGGGGGGGGGTGGCCGCTCATTACTACAGACCCGCTGGGATGGTGGCAGGTAAACACTGCATATTGTTATGGTCTTCTTCAAGGTAACCCGAGCTGCGACAGCCTGAAGACAGGTGTCGATGCTAACGGGGCTACATAAAATTTGGCTACTAATGAGAAGAACCACTCCACCAACCAAGCGCCTCTCCGAATCAGAGCCTTTGTGTATAGCGTTAAAACCATTAAAGGACACAGGGTCAGAAGTCTTCAGGTAAGTCTCATGAAGAGATATTACTGAGGGGTTATAGAACTTGACTAAAAGACGTAATTCCTCAAAGAAAGTTAGCTTGAAAACCACGACAATTCCACTAAAGCAGAGAGTACATGATTATGTCTTATCTGGGCGTGAAGAGTCCCCCCCCCCCCCCCCCGTTTTTTCCTTTGCCTTGGAAGGAGTTGAAGAAACAGAAGGGGGGGGGGGGGGCGGCTCCCGGCCTCCTCTGGTTCGTCGGAGATGAAGGGAGTGGAGCTGCCGCAGCACCAGCAACGACAACTTTCACTCCCTCCATCCGCTCCTCCAATGCAGCATATTCGTTTTGAAGCGGGACATCAGTGTTTCCCGTCTGGGCCCGTGCGCACAGCGGTCCCGTAGCTGTTTTAGACTTCTGGTCCTGGGCAGCGTTCCTGCCGCTAGAGTTAGCGGACTTAGAAGGCTGACCAGAGCCAGAAGCCTTTGGAGTAGACAAACTGACAGGCTTGGATGGGGGCTGAGGCTTAGGGGCAACAGAAGGCGGTACTACCGGGCCGGCAGTGTCCGCCTTCTGCGTTCCCTGGCTCTTTGTCACCACCGGAGGAGGGTTTTCTCCAGGGACGAGAGGAGCCAAGGCTCCGCCCCCAACCAAGAAGTTGGGGTTTGGCACGAGAAATCTTTGGTGGGGTGCTTGCCTGCTACCGCAGCACTGAATGTATACACAGAGGTGTTAGAGGTTGGGGCAGCCTCAGCTGTATCAGGGCCGTCAACCAGTTCTTTTGCGTCCGCAAAGGACAGCCCCTTCTCCACGCGCACCTGCTGAATCTTGCAATCGGATATCCAACGAGGGCATTTCTTGTCCGAAGCCATATGCGCCCCCTGCCAATTCATACACAGGGGGGTGGCTGTGCAGTACTCAGCAGAGTGTCCGGGCGTTGTGCAACGGGCGCATGAAGCCTCTGCCTGGCGGCATGTCTTCTGCCCATGGCCATACTTTTGGCAATTAAAGCACCGGAGGGGGAGAGGGACGTACTTCTTCACTTTCAAGGAGTAATAACAAGGAGATCGTAGTAGGAGGGGTGGGAGTGCCAAACGTCAGGAGGATGGTAGGGAGACGTATCTCCCCACCACCTTGCTTGGAAGCGAAGCGCCTGACGTAAGTCACCCCCTGCGACTTAAGGTTCCGTACAAGTTTATCTTCTGACAGTTCTGCCAATGCTTGATCTTTTATCACGCCTCTTGAAGAATTCATAGTTTTGTGGGGTGTGACTTCCACTGGAGTGTCTTCGATGGAAGAGAGCCCCAGTAGCTCGCTGGAGTGTGCCCGGGTATGGCACTCTACCATCAAGTCACCAGACCTGAGGCGCTGGGCATCAGGCCTGCCAACACGGCTCCTGAGGGTCTCCCCCACCAGAAAAAAGATTCAGCTTGGAATCAGGTTTCTCTTTCACTATGCTATGGACAATGAGGAAGCGAGGCCATACGGCCGACGCCTGAGGCGTCGCATCATCACAGTCCGAGTCACTGTCATGTACAATGTCAGTGGCTGTGCCGCTTCTGTGCCCGTTTTGTTTTGTTTTTTTCCATATTATAATAGTAGAGCTATTCATCCCCCGGGGGTCTCCGCCCGCCACCGAGCCCAACAAGGGAAAGTGCAAATGTCGGCGGGTCTCCAGCCGACGCACAATGGAGACTGCCCGAAAGATATACTCAAGGGGGTAAGCCCGATTGAACCGTCTGAGCCACCTCCTTCTATCACACCGTTGACTGCACTGGAATACTGGCGTAAAGCACCTGATCAGCAGCAGAGGCTATAGCATGGTGCTCCGTATAGCAACTCGCATGTCAACATTGGGATAGGGCTCAACGTGACAAGAGCCGATTGACTAGGCCAGTACGACTAGCCTCCCGTTTAGGTAGAAGTCAATCCCAAAGTGGAGTGTTGGCACCAGTTAGCCGCAACCCAAAGGGAACCTCAGCCACCAGGATCCTCTTCTCCCCCGACACGGGTCTCCAAGCACGGCAAACACTTGGGATCCAAAGGACCAAAAAGTCACTAGTATTTTTAAGGACCAATCCAACATGGTAGGACCTGGGTTAGCATAGCTCCTTAAAAACTGGTCCAATGAAAAAGACTGAACAACATATCTGCTGACATCAAGTCCTAATCCTGGACAAAGATGGCACCCCTCTGCTAGCCCAATCAGTGACTGAGGGGACTACCCACCCACGCCACGCGAAGGCGGGTGCCGAGTGGGCGGGAGGGGGGGGGGGGAGGGAGGGGAGGGGAGGGGGGGGGGGTGGTTACTATCACAGATTCACGACGGTGTATTTTGTAAGTCACGAATCCCCCAAAATAGCGTTCATATTTACGATGGAAAAGAAGGTGGTGGGTTGGGGGGGGGGGGCAGTTCATGCCGTCAAACAGTTTTCTTGAACAGGCTGAAAAAATCAAACAACGGGGCGAGGGGGGCGGGGAGGGGTGGGGGTGGGGAGGGAGAGGGGTGGGGGGAATTAAAACAGACTTTCACGTTACACAAAACAATCAGGCTCAGCTGCGTACGTAATATTTTAAGCTTTCATCAGCCCTGTGCACGTGTTTACGTATATCTGCTCTGTTGATCTGTTCACCCAAAGAGATCTTGCAGAAACTTACTCTACAAAATGTTTCACTTTCTCCAGCTCTCGTCTACGCCACATTAAGCACGCTTGTCCTGTCAGCCCCGGGATTTGGAATGTCTGCTGACTGAGTTTGAACCTTTCATAATCTTCAGCTGAAAGACCTGCAAAACCTTCCACTGTCACTGTTGCTTCAAGAGGGGTGTCCGGGGTGTTTGTGACTGTGATATATTCAAGGTGCTGTCCCTCAAGTCGTGTCCTCCAAGCACCGAAAGCATTGGTAAGAGTTTCCTCCGTGCTGACCTGCACACAACAGAAAATATACACTGCATAGCTGCCTCCCTCAGTCTACAACATTGCGTAATATTCTGCTTAAATTTGATTTGACACTTGTGGAGAACTGGAAATCTCGAAGATGGGCATGACTGTAGCTTGGGTGGATGGGGTGGGGGGGGGGAGGGGGGAAGGTTTTTTTCTAGCAGAGGACCCAACCTGCACCCTACTTCTTAACTCATTTAGCCCCACCCGGGTCTGCCCTGGGGGACTTTGGTGGGGTTATCTACTTTTTAGTTTCCAGGGTCACCCTGGTCAGCCCCACAGGGTGGGTTCCCCCCTTTATTCTGGGGCATGTGTTTCTCTCTACCCTTGGTCCATTCGCCTGTAATTTCCTTTTTAAAATTTTCCCTACTCTCTGCGCTGTCTGTAGCTCTTGATATTGGATGTGTGTTGCTAAATGGTCTTAGGTTTATTTAGCGTATTAGACTGGCTGGCGACATACATTCAATATTCTGTTTAGTTTGTGTGTGTGTGTGTGTGTGTGTGTGTGTGTGTGTGTGTGTGTGTGTGTGTGTGTGTGTGTGTGTGTGTGTGTGTGTTTGTTTGTTTTACAAGCAGTGCAGGCACGTCCTGAGAAAGTCTTGATGCTGTCGGGACGTTAAGCAACGTACAACCAGTCTTAACTCATTCAGCCAGACGGCCGTATTTCCCAAATTTTGGATGCGTCATCTAATGACTATGTACCAGTTGCAGGCGATGGATCGACCATGATAAATCAAGGGCAGTGCCAGATTAGCTTGGCGCCGACAGGCGCTAAGCTAATCTGGCACTACCATTGAATTATCATGGTCAACCCATCTCCTGCTGTAGTGCGTCAAGGCTGAATGGGTTAACAGTAATTTTAGCCCAGGCAGTACACTGTCCATCCAGCAGTAATTGTGCTTAAGCACTACTAACATCGGATGCATGCGCAACGGGACTAACCTGAGATCAAGATCTGAGCAACATATTTCACCTGCTGGTGTGCAAGTCAGAACCTACGGGCAAAAAAATGTTTGAGCGTCCCAGCTAGGTTGAAAATAATGAGTTACAGCGTATTAACTATTAATCCTTAGACTCCCCGAACTAAATGACTTCGTCCATTCTATAGAATAAAAGAAGTCATTTAGTTCTGAGAGTTAAAGGGTTAAAACAAATGAGTTCACATATAAAAGTCAATAATCTACGTAACACCATTCACCTGAAGAAGCTCGTGAGGGGGAATTTTATCCTTCTTGCACTCGTCCTCAGTTCCCTGTAGGCGCACCATTCCCCTGTCTGGTGAATCAGTCACTTGGCAGCCATGGTCTCTTCCCGCAAAGTCATCAAGCAGGGCTAACTTGTGCGGTTCTACTCTGTTTTGCTCACTCAGCCTGTCACATAATGACTCCAGCAGAAATGTATTAGACGCTTCACTGGTTGTCTCAGCTGTGACCATACCGTTTTCGTCGTCTGCATCAGTTTGCACGTTTCCGCATTTTACTCCAATCTCTCTTGAACGGCTCCTCATTCTTCGTATCTTTTTCTTTGATAGCTGTTCTCTGACACTTGCATCAACAGGCGTTTTGGAAGCAATTTCCGTCACGGTACGTGTGTCGTCACTGTTCATAACAGTATGTGATTTTTCAGTTTCAGTCTCATTCGGCAATGTTTCTGTTTCAGAATGTGTTATGCTAGTTATTCCTCTTATGGATTTCCCGGTGACTGTGCTTGTCTGTGATTTCACAATGACTGTCCCAGTCATGAATTTGCCGATAATATAAGATAGGATAAGATAGAACGTTATTTTCATATGTAAAAATACATTAAAAAATTTCCTGATGTCTGTCCCAGTCATGGATTTCCCGATGTCTGTCCCAGTCTGTGATTTCCCGATGTCTTTCCCAGTCTGTGATTTCACAATGTCTGTCCCAGTCTGTGATTTCACAAGGTCTGTCGCAGTCTGTGATTTCACAAGGTCTGTCCCAGTCTCTGATTTCCCGGCGACTGTGCCTGTCTGTGATTTCACAATGTCTGTCCCAGCAATGGACTTCCCGATGTCTGTCTCAGTCATGGATTTCCGGATGTCCGTCCCAGTCTGTGATTTCTTGGTGACTGGGCGAGTCTTTGATTTCCTGCTGTATGTCCCAGTCATGGATTTTCCGATGTCTGTCCTAGTCTTTGATTTCCCGACATCTATACAGAGAGAGAGAGAGAGAGAGAGAGTAGATGAACTTGTTGGCTGTGTTCTGACAATAACATTGACCTGAATGTGCCGAAAACCAAAGAAATGGTCATGGATTTCAGGAAAATCAAAAGTGACATTGTTCGCCTCACTATTCATGGTAGCCATGTTGAAATTGTTGATTGTTTCAAGTTTATCGGCATCCACATCTCAAACGATCTTAAATGGGAGAAAAACGTTGATTCTTTAGTGAAAAGAATCACAGCAACGACTGTATTTACTCAGACGTCTTAAAACGTTTGGCGTCAGCAGACAAATTTTGACCAACTTCTACCGAGTAGTTATTGAAAGTATTTTGACCTTCTCCATGACCGTTTGGTTTGGCAGCATCACACAGAAAATGCGATCCAAATTTAACAGAGTAGTAAAAACTGTATCGAAAATCATAAGTATCGATTTGCCCTCGTTGGAGTCTCTCTTCCACGAAAGAATGATAAAAAAAAAGGCTAGATCCATCCTCTGAGATGATCCCACCCAGCCCATGAGTTGTTTGAGATGTTGCCATCAGGGTGCCGTTATAGAGCGATCGGAACACGCACCGGCGAGTCGTTTTAAAAACAGTTTTTACCCAACTGCTGTCCAGACTTTTAATGATGCAAACAAACGCCAAACCTGACCCATCCGTTCCACTGTTTACTGTAATGTATATACAGTAGTGTCCAGCTATCAGCATAATACTTCATGTACACGGCTGTGCAGAACACACTTTTAGTTAGCGGACGGGTGCCACTGAGTGCAAGATAAGCCATCGGTGGCAGTAGCCGGGCCTGGAGGCAATTAATCATTAGCGCGCGCCTAGTCAGGCAGACTGGAAGAGCTGTTCATGGTGCTAGAAGGGAATGCTCTTCCATTATCCTACTACTGTGTGTATCTGCTGTCAAACATCCCGCAGGGTATGTAGAAAACTGAGGGAGAAGAGATAGAGAACATTAAAAACAGGCATAACACACCACACATCAGTAGTCCCGTAACAGATATTATAGAAGGAATAGTGGATGCCAGACAGTGACCTAGATAGCCTGCTCGCAGAGGGGGGTGGCTGCATACCACAGCAGCAGGTGGCTGGCCAAACTAATGAGTAGGAGGAAATCGGGCTAACTGCACAGCTGTGTCTATGATGCAAGTGACGTGTTTTTATATTACGATATGTCCTATGTGATTTGTGTTACTGTGAAATCGTGTTTATTGCCTTTATGTTTAGACCACAATAGTTACTAAGGTGTGTGTGTGTGTGTGTGTGTGTGTGTGTGTGTGTGTGTGTGTGTGTGTGTTTTCACGCGAGTAGCTTAATTTGATGCTATTTTGATGTGTTTAATGCTCTTCTTTTAAGTTGAGCAGCACCGCAACGATTTCCTAATGTATTATTACATATGGCATTAAAGTTCTATCATCATCCCTGGACATGCTTTCCCGCTGTATTTCCGAGTGTCTGCTTTCCCATCATGGGTCGCAATGGCATGGTACTAACATATTTTCTGTCTTAAAACATTCATCAATACTATCCACAGCTGATGGTGCTTTCATCGCTTTACTCGACTATCGGCTGATGCCGTTGGAAATAACCTTGCTCTTCTCCTTGCAAATGTTTTTTTTTTTCTTTCTGGTTGGATCTGGTCAGTTTCATAGACAGCTGCATTCGGAAGATACACATCTCTCTGTGTTTCCGGACTGAACATGCGGTGTGGTATCGTACCATCGTGCTGAAAGACGAAGTGCATCACTAGTTCACACACGGATGAGAGGCACCAAGTCTAACAACATATGAGGATTTCCACGTGGAAAGCAGGATTCATTTTTTATAAAATAAACTTTCCAAGTCACTTTCAGCTATTCGGTTTACAGCTTTTAAACCTTTTACAGCTTTACAGCTTTTATAGTATAGTACTGTATCGCCAGCTTTGCGGGGCTGATGTTGTTATTAAGACTGTCCATATTGGTCGTTCTGTGATTGCATGTATCTTTAACAAATTAAGATGCAATGATACTGACTGTTTTAAAAGTCAAAATAAGATCCCCCGCGTTATTACATCGCCTATGTCCTCCTTTGTTCTGTGTTACATGCACTGAATGAGAGTGACTATTGACTTAAGTGTGTGACATCCCTTCATACTTGATTTTGCCCAAGGAATGTATGTGGCTTGATGTGTTGTGTATAGCTAGGTCTGGGAATAGACTGGTGCCATTTTCTAGAAAGCAGTCATCCCAAGGCATTTATCATGAGCTTATGGCATACAGCATTTTTTTACGTTTATGGTATGCTTAATTGATTTCATGAATATGCCGAGCTAAACTTTGCCTAAGTTGCCCTTGACAACGGACGAAAAAATATGGCCGACGGATCAAATGCAACTTTAGCGTCCAACGGTATTACGACATACATCATCATTTTTTTTAATGTGTAGTAGTCTAAAATGTAAAATTATCATTTAAAAAAATGTATCCATGCAACAGCAGTAATAGGAAAAGATCCTAGAGGGCGCTGTGGTGGAGATGGGTGCGGCCGTACAAGAATTGTTGAAAAATTTGTTGTAAGCGATTAAGAGAGATTAGGTGACTTGAGGAAGCTGAGGAAGCTGTTTTAAAATTCCTTTTGGAAGCGTGGATCAAAGGCAACCTGCTCGGACCAAACAATGCATAGCAAGCCATGTCTGGAAGATCATACGCCAAAGGGATGAGAGCACACAAGGTCACTGTCCAAGCATTGTAGAGAATTCTGCTGCCAAAGCTGCTTAAGTTCACCAGAGAAAGAGATCATGATTTTGCACAGATTCAGGACAAGACATCCAAAGGCGACACTCCTGGTCTGATCTCTTTGTTTGCGGAGGAAGACGTCAGTGAGAGAGTTGGAGCCCTCGTAGACTGTAACCCAAACTGGAAATTCTGGTGCACCTACATGATGATGGTGCACATCCTACTGCTCTTTACCAGAGCGCAGAGATAATCTGTGGCAGCTGCACCTCCATGCCTTTGGCTTGATGCTTCCTTACTTCATGCGCTACAACCACACTAACTACGCAAGGTGGGGAACGGTCTACTTTAGCGAGATGCAGCAGCTACCGGATCCAGTGAAAGAAAGAGTTTGAAGATCGCATCTTCGTTGTTAAAAGATCAAACCAACAGTTTAACCAAGTAGATCTTTATCAGAGCCAGGAGTGGCTGAACAATGTCGGGAAGAAGAATGGCGGCATTGTTGAGATCACCACGACAAAGTCAGCACTCAGACGCTGCGCGCTCTCCTATAACCTCAGATCACACATTGCCAGTGAGACCAAGCTGGTATATGGAATTGGCAGAGACGATTCGTTGACGCATAATGAGTGCAGCAAAGCAAGACAGAAGCTTGACCTGAAAGACGAAGACAGCCTCGTAAGGACAATGGAGGTCTTCTGTGACAACGCATCTCAACACCTGCAAAACATTGCAACAAAGGAGATCGTCACAGAAGACATCGAAGATGATCTGCTGTAAGCACGTGACAAAAGTCAAGCACAGCTGAACATCTTTTTAAAGGAAAGACTGTTGCCGGAAGACAAACTGGCGTTTCGGGACCCTTTGCTCAGGAACTAGTACCGCACATTTTCCTCACTCTATGAAGTGAACACAAGGAAGCTCAAACAAGTGCCAAGAAAGTCATCAAGGCTGATAGAAAGTTCCTACAGCGTCTCATAACAGCCTACAAAGCTGGGAGAAATGTGGACTTGGCAGAAATACTGAAACACGAGTTATGCCGGCTCCTCCAGCTATTGCAGAAATGAATGGCGAGCATCGATCAGGATCAAAGTCACTTCTGCTAGAAGCAGTGATTGGCAACACACCTTGCCCCCAGAAACTGCAGGCTGCTGACCTTGGCGAATAGGCAACGCTCATCATTGATGGCCAAGCTCATCTGATCGCCATTGGGAAACCACCGAAAGCCAAAACATTTGATGACCTTGCTGACACGTTTGTTGCGTCTGTGCTTCAAAGTGGAGCCGCGTTCCGCCGCATTGACATTTTGTTTGACAGATACCGGGAAATGTCTATCAAAGGCTTCACACGGAAGAAAAGAGGCAAAGCTGCTCCTGTAAGGAGGGAGATACAATACAGGGACGTCCCTCTTCCTCAAAACTGGAACAATTTCATCACACTAGGGGAAAACAAAGCAGATCTCGCAAGATTCCTGTCCCAGCAGCTCATTCTGAAAGCTCCACAAAACAAGACCATTGTTGTCTCAGGGGATTCAGCAATGAAGAGCAAGTGGAGTCGTCTGCGCCAGAAGTCAGCAAGGAAGACCTTGAGGTCCGTCATGAGGAAGACGATACGCGCATCATCTTGCACTGCGTGAAAAGTCACGCTTCAAGCATCGTCATTCAAGCTAGGGACACAGCTGTCTTTGTGCTTCTTCTGGCACACTTTTCAAAGATATCATCTCCCAGAGTGTGGATGAAGACAGGCACTTCCAAGAAGCAAGTACATTCCTAAACACACAGTTGCAGCTCAGTTGACAACATCCTGCGGAAAGCTTGCCAGCTTTTCATTTACTGACAGAAGTGACACTACCTCTAGTTTCCTGGCTGGCTATACAAAGAAATCGTGCTGGAACACATTCAAAGAACACCATGCATTCCTGTCAGCTCTGGGCAAAGGTGATCTCACAGAACAAATTTGTGCTGATGCAGAGGTCTTTATCTGCAAAATATACAGAGCAGATACCCATGCTTCGGTGGACGATTTAAGAGCTGTACTCTTTGCTTAAGCCCGCCCTCTGGAAACCCTGCCCCCAACACAGGATTCCCTTTTTTTCACATCAAGCAAGCACATCACCAGGCATCAGTGTGGCAACAAGCTGACATGCAGCACCCTGCGCTATCTCCACCAGAGACCAATGGATGGAAGATTGAGTGTGGTGCCCTGGTTCCAGTCCTGAAGTCACTGCCGTCAGTTCCGGAGTCCTGCATAGCACTGATTTGCTGCAGCTGCACAACACAATGCAGACGGACCAAGTGCAAATGCATGACCTCAAACCTTTCATGTACTGATGCATGTAAATGCAGCACGAGTCAAAATGAATGCATGAACATTTAATTTCACGGAAACAAAACGTGCACTGCCGTGTCGGACTTTGTGAACAACACTAAGTACGACAGTGTAATATTACTTCCGCAACCCCACACACACCCAACGCAGGCACCCCCTCCACTTCCTTATATTCCCCTTTGTAGACAAAGACTGATAAATCTATTGCTGATGATGAAAATTTGTGCATGGGAGGATTTTTCATGTTTAGGTGAAGTAACTGTTCAAGACAAACTATAATGAACTTTAAAAAAAAAATATGCATATCAATATTTACAATTGTGTTTGAGCTTTCAATCAAAGTATGGACCCATAGCTATTTCAAGGCCGAGAAATGTGTTCCTTTTTTGTGGTTTGGATATGAATAAATGTACTAGAAAATTGTTGAATAATGGGTGGTTCTTGGATCATTATCGTTGTAATAAAATCTTACCGTTCGCACAGCCGCCATTTTGAATATTTCATTTCAACTCACAAACAACACCAAAATTCGTCCGGCATATTCCAATATTGGATTCTGCATACCCAAATCCTTCAGGAACAGTCATTGGAACATTGCTAAAGAGAAATGCCTCACACTTTTAAGTAAGCCCTTTTCTGGGAAATGGCACCAGTCTAGTATGGACACCCTGGCAAACCACCTCAGCTGGTGGGCGTGAGGGGGTGGTGTTCACATTGCACCACTAGGCGGATGAGCTGTTTCTGACAGCCAACGGCTAAAGGACGGAGGAGATCAGGTTGGATCCAACGGCCAAATGTGGGGGAGTAAACCCTTCAAATCAGGAGTGGAGCCCCGAAGGCAGACAGTTGCCTGTATTCACGCACTGTTCTGGCAGCTCCTGCAGCCAAACTGGTGCCAAACGTACTGCTTTGCGTTCCTTTGGATACATCAGCGAGGCCGAGAGGGGGATCTTGACGACTGGGCACCCCATGATCTCCATACACTTTGCCCAGGCTTGCGCCCTGGAGAGGTCACTCCAGTGACTGACCCAGCAAGCGCATATACTCCATTGTCTTCCGAGACAGGATGCCAAACAAGTATGGAAGTTATGCATGAACGCGTTGTGAATGTTAGTATGACTGCGTGAGCAAGTGTCCTTATCCCTAGTGTACCCATTGTATGAATAAGCGGGAGTCTGTGTACGACTGCGAAACCAGAAGTACAAAGCATGTGTGTTTATAAGTGATGCGAGTGCATGCTACTTAGTTTGTCGTTATGTGTCGTTGGATGCGTATAATTGTGTCTGCGGCGTGACTGTAATAAAAGTGATTGAAAGAATTGTTGTGTGTATGTTACATTATATATTTAGGGAGGTAAGTGGCTGCACCTACAAAATGTTGTATTGTAGTCGTTTCCCATTTCACCACATGTTCTTTGCGGTTAGCGTTCATATGATTTGCTTATGCTATGGTCATGATACTTTGAATGCCTTGATTTGCATGCTGATCTCATGCTTCGTTGCCATCTATTATCATGATATTGTGTGGTATGTTTGATCATGTGCATCTTTGATGATTTTGTGATGCTTCACAATGATCTTTTGGTTTTAATTGCAATTTAGTGACAACCTAATGCTTCAGTCTTAGATCTGACTCTAATTAAAGACTTGGTTCATTTCGTGAATATGGTATTTGTGTGATGCAACTTTCAGATAATATGTTTTGTTGTATTTGTCCTAGATGCTGTTTTCGACCTATTTTGTAACCGCAAATAAAGTACGACAACGCGACCTCTGCTTTTGCTTTTTATTTCCTCAACTCTATCGCCCACCAACACCGGGTCCACACAAGTTTATATGATGCAACATGATATTGTTAGTGACGTTTTCGATCACTATTTTATTATTGCGTCACCGTAAAACGGCATGTATTCTTGCAAAGGAAGTGCCGAGATCGATCCCATTATTTTCGCGGTGGCTTAGGCTGGCTAAATTGGCACGCTGTTAAAAACTAGCAGGGGCGTGTATCCACATACTGATTTTACAATTATTTCATAAAGCCTTCAGTGAATTGATGTATCGTACACAGGGCAGTCAAGTCGCGCGTGTTTTACATTGCATGAACAGAATGTTGCATTGACAGCTTATTTAGCTAATCTCCAGAGTACCAGGGAGACTAATAGTCGAGTATCAACAGTCATGGCGGCTTGTCCAGCCCAGGCAAGCCGCACTCGTTTAAATGCACGTGTTCGCCAGCACACGTAATTCACTTGCCACCACTATCCCAACCACCACCGTCACTTGAATACGGAAATCTGATGTAGAGTGACAGTTACACTGACTGACGCAATGTGATGAATTTCACCTCTTTATCGTTGTACTGGTCTCGTTTCGGCAGCTCAGCATAGTAGTACATTTACTTTCCTTTAGTTAAATCGTCCCAATGTACATTTAATTTGTTTATCATGTTTTATGTACTTATTGCATTATTTACAAAGTTCATAAATTGATGTTTATGGGACCTAACACTTGCTTCTTAGTAAGAGGAGTGTGAGGCCGCAGGCCATGGAGTAGGGTCTAGGAGCTACATAAAGCGGATGGTAGATGCGCCTAGCGTAGTGGGCAACGGGTATTGGGAACACCCGCAGCCTCAGGCATCTAGTGTGCTCTAGGGCTTTGACGATACTCCGCCTCTGTTATTACGTAACATGGAGCGTCGCTGTTGACTATTATACGTAATTGTCGTTCAGTCACTCCATTTTCCGACACTGTGATTGGTCAGCATATAAAAATCGCTGGGGGTTCAATGCCCCAATGCCTACCTCCTAAAATCATTGCCGTACCTGTAATTTTTAATCAGCTGGCCAATCCGCAGTTCTAGTATCGCGCACGAATCTGTCCTAGGTCTTTCGTCTGAACGCTTATGTCAGGGGCCGGATGCTTGACAGGCTTCTAACTCTAAAAACACTGTTAAAAGTGAAAATTTACAAACGTTTTGTAAAAATCGTGTTTAGCGCACTTAGATGCGATGCACGACAGACGTCTAAATTGTAAAACAGTTTTAAAAGTGAAAATTGAAAATCGTTTTTAAAATTCGTGCTTAGCGTGCTTAGATGCGATGCACGGAACGTTTAACACTGTTTTAGCGACGATTTTCGCTTGTAACTTTAGAAGTGCTCGGAGCTATTCTAAACACGCTAAAACGCCTTTAAAATGTACTCAAACCAAGGGGAATCACAGCGCTGGACAGACAACAGTTAGATCCCCTGCCCCCGCCTATCAGGCACCCAATCGCCAGCCCACAGAGAAATACGCAGGTATAGAATAAGACAATCATTTCCATCCTCAAAAAAGGATGGATCAGGTCTCTTATATAACCCATGTCTTTCTCCGGAACTTAGGAAGTAGGCAGGAGAAACATACATACACAAACATGAAGGTGCGCTACTATATGTGGTCGGGTAAATACCCTGATTTCCCACAGTAGATGCACAGAACATTACACAACAATGTAACGATACAAATTTTGCCTCGAGTTATACGTGATACTCACAAACCAGATAGGTGAGGCTAGCGCTGGCAGAATTGTCAGTACTCAAACCAAGGGGAATCACTATACAAAAGAGCCATTAAAAATGTAGATATAAGACCCATTCCTACCGCTGAAAAACTGCAAAATATCAATATTCTTGGCCTTCGTCAACAACTCGTTTACAACAAGTGCATACTTATGTTTAAAATTCTCCACAAGAAAGCTCCACAGTATCTAACAGCTATATTTACTCCACAACGACAGTGTGAAAGGTCCTCAAGGAACACTACTCTTCCATTACCACTACCTCGCATTGACTTATTCAAATCAAGCCTAGAATTTTCGGGACCACTTTTATAGAATTCGCTTCCACAACATTTAAAAACACTAACCCACCCTTGCCTCATTTAAAACAAAACCACACATATACCTGATGGAAACTGCTTAGATATATTATTTTTATCCTGTCATTCTGATGAAAGGTTATGTAAATGTATATTTAGTGCTTGCATTTACACGGCTGTAAACGTGTGTGTATGTATGTTTGATTCTTACTTTGTGCTTGTTTTTGCTATTATATGTTTTTTTCCCTATGTAATTTGTGCTGTAGAGTGTTATTTTCTTTTTCGTATTTGTTTATTGTCACCTTAGTATCATTTTCTGTACTGAGTGTGTCTGTACTTATTTAGTTATGATTTTTGTTTGCGTTAAATATTTATTTTGCTTGTCTTCAGTATATCTCATGTTGTAGTATGTTAGCAACGGCAAGTTTGAAAAATGACGTATTTGTATCTGTCAAAACTTCTACCGTTGTGTAATAAAGTTTCATCATCATCAACTCTCTCTCTCTCTCTCTCTCTCTCTCTCTCTCTCTCTCTCTCTCTCTCTCTCTCTCTCTCTCTCTCTCTCTCTCTCTCTCTCTCTCTCTCTCTCCCACCCGGGTCTGCCCTGGAGGACTTGGGTGGGGTTAACTACTTTTTAGTTACCAGGGTCACCCTGGACAGCCTCACAGGGTGGGGTTTCCCCTCTATTCTAGGGCATGTGTTTCTGTCTACCCTTGGTCCATTCCCCTGTATTTCCCTTTTTGAAACTTTCCCCACTGTATGCGCTCCTGTAGCTCTTGATATTGGATGTGTGTTGCTAAATGGTAGGTTTATGTAGTGTATTAGACCGGCTGGCGACATACATTCAGTATTCGTTTTTTTTTTCTTCTTTTTTTTCCACAAGCAGTGCAGACACGTCCTGAGAAAGTCTTGTTGCTGTCTGGACGTTAAGCAATGTACAACAAACCAATCTCTCTCTCTCTCTCTCTCTCTCTCTCTCTCTCTCTCTCTCTCTCTCTCTCTCTCTCTCTCACACACACACACACACACACACACACAAACACACACACACACACACACACAAACATGCACGCATCTCCAGGAGGAATAGATCATCATGCGCCCTTCAAGAGCATGAGGATCTATGCCTTTTGGAGCGCGCGCCCACGCACGCACTTACACGCACACACACATCGACGCGCTTTCAGAAGAGCATGCAGGTGACCTGTGTACTTCGTATTTCACGTAGCTAGGTAAAGTCAACCTGCTTTCACACAAATTATAGCTTGACTGAAATTGTACCGTGAAGATCTAGTTTTGTCATTATTTTCTCAAGCCTGTGAAGCGAAATTGTAACTCATATCAAGTAAAATATAAAATTACGTAAAAACTAAAACTTACGTCATGACAAATGACGTTTGACAAATCAATGACGCGTATGTCCTGCGCCCCTCATAGAACTTACTGACGCATTGGCGAATCTGCGAGACTTTTTCAACAGGAAATAATTCAACATTAGAATCAGACCAAAGACAAAAGGTAGAGACCATTGACAGCGAGGACAGCTCTCATATAGAAGGGACTTTGTGGGTTATGGTTTATCCCATCTTGTTTTATTTACTTTGACAGCACAGTGTATTGTCTGTGACATGACATGCAGTTGTCTGGTCAGCGTGCTAAACCTTGATAAGTATGCCCTGTAGCCGCGTGTAGCCGATATGTATATGTGGATGGGTCTGCTGTCCCTTGATAGATCCACATAGGCGGCCGCAATTTACGATGTTCAGCCTAAATGAGTCTGAACCTCTATATCACAGGTTCTCGCAGTTGTTACTTTTTTCTTTCCATTTGTTGCATTACTATTAATCTGCATTTCTAATACATCGTTGCATTGTCACATTTAAATCTTGGACATCTGAATTGTAATTATTTTAAACATTATTGGTTGTAAGGCATGGATTGACTTGACGCACCTTCCACCCCAGCAGCAACCATGTGGAAGGAACCTGGCGTCGGAGTTCTAGCGCTTCGGTTTTCTCTGGCTTAGGACGTGGTGCCACATAGTTTTCTTCAGATGCCACGCATGTTTGCCAGGGTGTGTATAGCATCAATTGATCAATTAAAGCAATGCATGTACAGATCTATACTTTACCGGTGTTAAACAATAATGGCACGAACGATTTTCATAGCCATTCCATTCAAATCACTACTTTATTGTACATTTTTGTTAATTAGTCGTGTGCTTATGTATACTTGTGCTGTGATTATTTTGCCTTTGTTCGTTATTCTGGGGCACGTTACTATACTATACAATACAATACAATACAATACAATACAATACAATACAATACAATACAATACAATACAAATACAATACAATACAATACAATAATACTTTATTAATCCCTCATGGGGAAATTCACTGTCTGCCCGTACAACACATGGCATCATCATTCACTAATTGAAATAATTAAATAACTAATAACTCTCAGTTAAAGAGATGAACTGCAACAGACGTACTGTTACCCGTGTAACACTCTGGGCATCAGAAACACTTATGTTGTATTCCCCCTGTGCTTCTGTTGTCAGCAATGCTGCAGTGACCTACTGAAAGGGCTAATATTAAAGAACTGAAGAATATTGACAGACACTATCTACTGATATTACTGTTGAAAAGGGTAAGAGCCTGAGGGACAAAAGAGTTGGCATAACGTGATGTACTACTTTTGGGTACTCGAAGACTGCCACTTCGTTTGATGCGTCTGCTGTCAAATTCATATCTAAGTGGATGTGTTTTGTCATCAAGAATGTCAGCCAGTTTGTTCGTAATACGTTTGTTGTATAGTGTGTCAAAAGTATCTTGTGCTCTACCAATCACCCCGCCCGCTTTCCTGATGACTTTGTTAAGATGATCTTGATCAGCACGTAAGTCCAAAAAGTTAGAACGCTAACAATAATGGAGCAGTAAAACATCTGTAAAAGCTGAGTGCTTACATCCAATGATTTGAGTTTTCTCAAACAATAAAGACGGGTATGCTCATTTTCACATATAGCCCCTGTGTTTTGTTTCCATTTAAGCGCGTTGTCAAAAAGAACACCTAAATACTTGTAGGACTCTATCCGCTCAACTCCTGATCCCTTGATGACAAAAGGATCGGGTTGATGTTTGTTTTCCCTGAAATCTATGACCATCTCTTTTGTTTTGCCAACATGTAATTCAAGATAGTTTCTATCGCACCACTCTACAAAGTCGTCGATCTCTTGTCGATAGTGTTTGTCGTCTTCATCTGTAATCTGACCTGTCAGTGCTGTGTCATCAGCGTATTTGTCCATGACACAGTCGTCATGAGTGGTTCTACAGTCTGCTGTGTACAAAGAAAACAAAAAAGGGACAGGACAGACCCTTATGATGCACCGGTGTTGGTAAAAAGTACATCTGAGATTAGATCCGAACTAATTCTGACATACTGTGGGCGGTTAGTGAGATAGTTCAAAACCCAAAGAATGGTAGAGGCATTTATGTTCAGGTGAACTAGATTGTAAGCGAGTATGTGTGGCTGAATGGTGTTAAAAGCAGACGAAAAATCATAGAACATCATTCGAATGTAGGCTCCTGGTTTTTTTCTAAATGAGAGTAGATGTTGTTTACAACATGCAAAATGATATCATCAACACCTCTTTGCCTTCTGTAATCAAACTGAAAGGGGTCCATAAAATCAGAAACCTGTATTTGAAAATGTGAAAGAACAGCCCTCTCAAAAACCTTCATGACACATGAGGTAAGAGCAGCTGGTCTTAAATCATTCATCACATATACAGCCAGATTGCTTTTTTTGTCACGGGGATAATACAAGAGGTCTTCCACAAACAGGTGACGACTCACTGGGTAAGTGACATGTTAAAAATATAATAAAGAATTTTGTACATTTGTTAAGCGCATAATTTTAACACATTTGATCTAACACCATCTGGCCCAGACGCTTTTAGTCCATAAGCTAGCTAGGTCTACCCCCCCCCCCTTCCTCCAGTACTCAATAAGATGGGTTTCAAAATGTACCTTGGTATGTCCTGAGATGTTTAAGCCATGTTTTCCGAAAATCCTTAGGAACACACCAGAGATATAGCCGATGGCGCAAGGGTACCCCCATTCACGCTCTTAGCACAGGCTAAGATGAGGTTGAGAAACATTTTTCTCTAAATAAATCAGAATTCATTCCAGAAGCCCAAATCAGCAATATTATGTTACGGTACAATTTCTGCATCCTCTGCAAAAAACAGAATGAAACAATATTGAATCTCTGGCTCACAGTGAAAGTGTACGAAATCGCAAAAAAAAAAAAGACAAAAATAATGTGTCAGATGCCTTCAGACATTTTCTATAGCACTGACAGTCCATTTTAAGGCTTACATAATTAAAACAGGATGTCACAATTATTATAAACTTAACTAGGTGATGCTGTGATCACTGTGAGAGCCACAGTGGTTGATTTTGTATCCCTACACCCAAGTTTTAAAAATAAACAAAATTAATTAAAAAAATTTACTAAAGTTATTCCATTTCATTTTGAGATCTCTTTACCTATTAAGTTTCAATAATGTGAGCATAAAGTGCAAGAAAATAAGGAAAGTCGGCATCCTTTACGGTACGTTCGTGGTGAATGATAGCTTTTTCCCAATTAAAATTGCGGAATTAGGAAACGTATGTTGTTTCCGATGCCCTCAGAAATTTTGTATACAACTGATAGGTCTTTTTTTTTTATAGGTTTTATTGTTTAGGATAGAGTACCACAGTTACTCCCAACCTGTGATGCATTTAGGGGCCACAGTGGCTAAATGTGCTGCACTATCCCCATTTTACCAGTACGCAAAGGAACGCAAAATGATCATAACAATTGCTTATGTCATACTCCTCTGTTGAAATATTTGTTTGTTGACAGTTTTCTTAACAAAGTATGCATATTGAGCATAAAATCTGTGATCATTTTATTAATTTCAATGTGACCCATCAATTTAATTGTAATTATTTTTAGTTAAGGCATGTTTTATAGGGGCTGCTGCTGAAGCTTCTACAGTCTGCACATTCTGCAGTCTTGTCAAACTTGGGGAAGCTGTACCTCAGGGAGATGTTGTGTCTGATGCTGTTTTTGGTCTGCATTAATGACCTCCGTCCAACAGTACCAAGGTTCATCTCGAACATCCTCCATGCGGATGACTTTGCAGTGTGGAGCGCAGCAGAACATAAAGAAATAGCATCCTGCAGAATCCAGGATGCTGCCAATAGAGTCAGCAGCTGGACTGAAATATGGGCACTCAAACTGTGCAAGATCATCTCTTTCAATCAGATGAAACTGGAGACCTTCCAGTACCTTAGACAGACAGGCCAACCTTACTGGCAACAAATAAATTATTGGATTCACGTGGAAGCCTCACATCGAAGCCATGGAAGCTAGAGCTGCGGAAAAATGTCTCTGATGAAGAAACTGGTGGGGACCACATTGGCGCAAATTACAGCACCCTGGCGCAAGCAAACACCTGCTCCGTCAGACCAGTAGTGCGGTACCAAGATACATCGACAACATGAAACACTGCCTTCAAAACCAAAAAAGCCAGGCTTGACAAGATGCAGAACATGGGTCATTCTCATGATGAAGTGACATTCTTAGAGTCATCTGGAGCACCCCAAGTTAGGAAATAGGGGACATTGGAGCCACTAGAACGCAGAACAGCACACACGATGAAGAGACTTACTAAACACCGACAGCATGGGAGACTACATGAGCGGACCAAGAACCGTCAGAAACGCCCACGTCTGAACCGCCAACTCAAGGCCCTGCAAAGGGATAAAACTGATGTCCTGAAACCAAGCCCAAGGATGTGTGAAGAGCTCTCTTCAGCTACCTGGACATCTCGAAAGAGCCTTCTAGACAACATAAACAATGTTCCAGGACTCGTTGCCAAAGGTCGCGGCACTGCACAAAAGCCAACTCGCTGGAGATTATGCACAAGCGCTACCCTCACAGCAGTTGTGGTACCGCACAAGACGCCGTGCGGAATGAAGGAAGTGGCGTGTACATCTGTTGTGCAGGCCGCACTACTACCTCTCTCTCCTTAACAGCTCCAACTATCGTACAGATCTGCAGGTGCTCAACATAGCAGCAGAGCACTAGCTAAAGAAAGGCAGCAGCTTGATCCACTGATCTCACCAGGAAGCTTCAAGATAGACTGGATGCCCTGTCCACAAAATAGTGCTGCAGTGGATTCCAGTGCATTCTGGAGTAGCTGGGAATGGAGAGGCTGACAGCCGTGCCAAAGCAGGCGCCAGACTACCTCAAGATCACAACCTCCTGTAAAGAAACCAAGACACTACAGCAACAAAGTGATTGACAACAGCAGAATGGCGGCTGCAGCCCGTGGGCAGACGACATTAACAAGCTGAACAGGGAGATCCAGGCCACCATCTTTCATCTACGCACTGATTACTCTGGACAGGGTCCGTACAGAAAGCAGGGACGAAGTTCACAAACTTTTCATAACGTTTCACAAACCCAAACTGAAGCCTGAAGGTATACACACTTTAAATTAATTAGATCACTCTGTATCAGCAGCTCATTTGAAGCTTTCGTGCCTAATGCATGAAGAGATACCAAAATAAAACAACGCTTAGCGAATGGCGGAGCTCGGTAGAAGCATAAACCACCCATCAGAATGTTCGGCAGAACGGCCATGCAGTTACTTTATGATCAGAGCTAAATATAGATCACTTGCAACAAGCGTCATCATGATCGTCCGCAATGGAATAGTCACAAATTGGGAGATTAAAAAAAGAAGTAATTTTTTTTTACAAACTTTCACAGACTTAAAGAAAAAAGCCTGAAATTGGCAGACTTTCCAGGGCCCTGAAAAAGCTTTGTCATTTTTTAACAACTTTCACAATGTTCACAGAGCGTAAGGACCCTGCTGGACTCACCTCTTGAGACTGGGTCATGCAGAAACAGCTCTATGCGAATTTGGCGTAGAAAACCAGTCTCCTTAGCACATTCTCCAAACATGTCCATACAGAGAAGCGGTCCGCTGGCAGTTCTGACCCTAAGAGACGCCCCTGTACACCAAACTCTGAAAACATGCTGCCGAGCTCTTGACAGCTTACTTATTGGCAGCCAGAACAATATAAGATTTAAAGACGGCCATCCAGGAATTGAATGTTGCAGAAGAAGGTGGTGATCTCGTGGTGGACATGTGGAAACTAAGTATTTTGATAACATTGTTTTGGTGGTTATGAACCATGAAGCTTTATTACGCATATTCATATTTACACATTTCTAGACGAACATAAATGAAAGGAAAAGGGGAGACCTTACTACACCCGCCATACACTAGGTAAAATATCACCTAAAAGACCAGCCAATTAAAAATAGTTACAATTAAATTGATGGGTCACACTGAAATTAATAAAATGATCACAAACTTTTATACTCAATATGCATACTTTTTAAAGAAAACTGGCAACAACAAAATATTTAAACAGAGGAGTATGACGTAAGCAATTTTCACGATCATTTTGCGTTCCTTTGAGAACTGGTAATATGGGGGTAGGACAGCAAATTCAGTCACTGTGGCCTCTAAATGCATTACAGCATCATACAATCAGATTGGGAGTAACTGTGATACTTTATCCTAACCAATAAAATCTAACAAAGACCTATCAGTTCTATACAAAATTTCTGAGGGCATCGGAAACAACGTCCGTTCCCAATTCGGCAATTTTAAATGGGAAAAAGCTATCATTCACCACGAACGTACCGTAAAGGATGCCGACTTTCCTTATTTTCTTGCACTTTATGCTCACATTATTTAAACTTAATAGGTAAAGAGAGGTCAAAATGAAATGGAATAACTTTAGCAATTTTTTAAAATTAATTTTGTGTATTTTTAAAACTTGGGTGTAGGGATACAAAATCAACCACTGTGGCTCTCACATTAATCACAGCATCACCTAGTCAAGTTTATAATAATTGTGACATCATGTTTTAATGATGTAAGCCTTAAAATGGACTGTCAGCGCTATAGACATTGTCTGAAGGCATCTGACACATTATTTTTGTCTTTTTGTTTGCGATTTCGCGGAAATGGCCGTTTACTGGGTGCACAAATACCTTCACTGTGAGCCAGAGTTTCAATATTTTTTTCATTCTGTTTTATTTTGTTTTTTTGCAGAGGATACAGAAGGTGTGCCTTAACATAATATTGCCTGATTTGGGCTTCCGGAATGAATTCAGATTTATTTAGAGAAAAATGTTTCTCAACCTCTTTTTAGCATGTGCGAAGAGCGTGAAAGGGGGAACCCTTGCGCCATCGGCTATATCTCTGGTGTGTTAATAAGGATTTTCGGGGAACATGGCTTAAACAACTCAGGACATACTAGGGTACATTTTGAAACCCATCGTATTGAGTACTGGGGGGGGGGGGATGGGGGGTGCACGGTAGACCTGGCTAGCTTATGGACTATTTGTTTACTTACTTACTTACTTACTTACGCCTGTCACCCCTACCCGGGTATAGGCCGTCGACGAAAGACCTCCAGCAACTCCTGTCCTGTGCTTCTCCTTCGATTCTACTCCAGGTGGTTCCCAGTCTCTTGATGTCTGCTTGGAGGTCTCGACGCCAGGAGTTTATCGGCCTACCTCTTTTCCTCTTTCCCTGGGGGTTCCATGACAATGCCTGCCTAGTGATACTGGAAGCTGGCTTTCTCAGACTGTGACCGATCCATCCCCATCTTCTTCGCCCAATTTCATTCTCTGCTGTTATCTGCTCTGTTCTCTCCCAGAGTCTGACGTTGCTGATCTTCTCTGGCCAGTGGATTTTCAAAATTCTTCTAAGGCAACTGTTCATGAAGGTCTGTACTCTGTTGACTGTGGTTTTTGTCAATCTCCATGTCTCTGCTCCATATAGGAGAACTGCTTTTACATTGGAGTTGAAAATCCGGACTTTGGTGTGTTGTGACAGCTCTCTGGAACTCCACACTTTTTTCAACTGGAGGAAGGCTGCTCTGGCTTTACCGATTCGTGCTCTGACATCTGCATCAGTGCCGCCTTTTTTGTCTATGATGCTCCCGAGATAGGTGAAGGACTCCACCTCCTCCAACGGGGTGCCAGCAAGCAAGACTGGTTCTTCCCTGGTTGTGTTCAGCCTCATTGTCTTTGTTTTCTGTTTGTGAATGGTGAGGCCCACTTGGGACGAGATGTCAGCAAGCCTCGTGGTCTTGTCCTGCATTTGTTGATGAGTGTGGGACAGTAAAGCCAAGTCGTCTGCAAAATCAAGGTCGTCAAGCTGTGTCCACAGTATTCCACTTCGTCTGTGCTCTGTGGTCATCTTCATGACCCAGTCTATGGCCAGTAGGAAGAGGAACGGAGACAGCAGACACCCCTGCCTGACACCAGTTCTGACCTGGAGCTCTCTGGTGAACTGCCCTTCGTGGATCACGCGACATGTCATGCCATCGTAGCTGCTCTTGATCAGGCGGACGAGCTTTGTGGGTACACCGTAGTGTCGTAGGAGTTTCCACAGAGTCTCTCGGTCCACGCTGTCAAATGCTTTCTCATAATCCACAAAGTTGACGTACAGCGGGGAGCTCCACTCCAGAGACTGTTCCACGATGATGCGGAGAGTGGCGATCTGGTCTGTACATGATCGGTTCTTCCTGAATCCTGCTTGCTGGTCTCTCAGCTGGGGGTCAACGGAGCTCTTCATTCTCTCTAGGATGATCCTGTTGAAGACCTTTCCTGGTACTGACAGCAAGGTGATTCCTCTGTAGTTGGAACACTTGCTGAGGTCGCCTTTCTTGGGAAGCTTGATTAGGTACCCCTCCTTCCAGTCAGCTGGCATCACCTCCTCTTCCCAGATCTTTCCAAACAGTGGGTACAGCATCTCAACTGTTGTCTCTAGGACTATTTGTTTAGGTTGGTATTTTTAAGTACGCTAAGCACCTCCTCCTCAGTCACTACAATCACAAAACTTTGCATGTGCTTAGAGGTCCACTAATTAGCCTTTCCTTGACCTGTTCCCTCTCATGCTCAAAATCATGACAATCAAACCTTGCCTAGAACTGATTTAAGTCGTGGCATAGTCCGTAGTTTTGCTCAATACCGGAACACCTTTATGCTTCTTATTCCCACCCATCAGATTCATAACCTCCCACACCCGTTTCATGTTACCCGTCTCGAACTGTTTTTCTATCTTTTTTCGATATTCTTCCTCTCCCTTCATAAGCTTCCTTTTCAGTTCTTTTTGTACTTTCCGTAACTGTTCTTTGTTCTTGTCCTCAAAAGCTTTCTTCTTTCTGTTTAAGACCTCCTTGATGTGCTTCGTGACCCAAGGTGTGTTGTTGGAATAGATTTTAACAGTTTTTTTAATAGGCACAACACTGTCTACGCAGAAATTTATGTAGCTGCAAAATGTGTCAGCCAGCTCAGCAACGTCGCTTTTAGTGTCCGTAAAAACATCCACTCGGTGCAGTCAAAGCAACCTTTCAGGAACTGTGGACCACTTCTGAATTGTCCTGGTAACCGGCGGCTCGCGTTGTGCGCGTTGTGTATACCGTGGCACGAGTTTAACCAAGTTATGATCAGATCGTCCGACAGGCGGAACCGGAACATCGGCCTGGACGTACGAATCTCTGACATTACATCAAAACACGTCAAGAGTTCGGTCCCCTCGTGTTGTACACGTCACTTGTTGCCTGAACCCTGGCAGAACGTTCTTTAAATTACAGTAATTGACGTCACCCTTGACACACTTGAACGCATTGGGCCGGTGAGTGTCGAGATCATGCAGATGGTTAGCGATAATATCGGCGGCATCTTTCTCTTTATTTAGCTCGTTCATTGTTACTCTAGAGTTATAGGGACATTTTCACTCACCAAAATCACTGAGACTTTACTTGACTTTGGAACTATCTTCTTGTGTTTCATGCTGTATGTCATTGATATCTGTTGTAATGTGACCGCCTTCAGATGGCCCTATTTACCCGCTTGGCGTTAAACCAGAATATCTAATTAACAACTGCTGTGATGTGAACGTGCTCCCTTATGCCTAAACCTTGTGTGGACTAATAATAATGTGCATTGATACCAACTATTGACTGGATTTACTGATTGGTATGGCTGCTTCGACAATACGATATTGATATGTTGTAAATACATTTGAATAGGGGAGAGAGAGAGAGAGAGAGAGAGAGAGAGAGAGAGAGAGAGAGAGAGAGAGAGAGAGAGAGAGAGAGAGAGAGAGAGAGAGAATGACAATGACAATGAATCTTTATTTCCAAGGATAAAAAGATTTAGGTCTAAAGACCTTTTTTCCATCTTGTCCTTGCTAAACTACTTACACAAACACTCACTCAGAGAGAGAGAGAGAGAGAGAGAGAGAGAGAGAGAGAGAGAGAGAGAGAGAGAGAGAGAGAGAGAGAGAGAGAGAGAGATAGAGAGAGAGAGAGAGAGAGAGAGAGAGAGAGAGAGAGAGAGAGAGAGAGAGAGAGAGAAAGACAGACAGACAGACAGACAGAGAGAAACAGAGAGAGACAGAGAGAGACAGAGACGCAGAGACAGACACAGAGAGAGAGACACAGAGAGAGAGAGAGAGAGAGAGAGAGAGAGAGAGAGAGAGAGAGAGAGAGAGAGAGAGAGAGAGAGAGAGAGAGAGAGAGAGAGAGAGAGAATGAATGAATGAATGAATGAATGAAACTTTATTTTCCAAGGATAAAAGAATAGGTGCGCAGACCTGTTTTCATTCTTGTCCTTGCTACACACTACAAAACAAAATACGTACATAAAATCACTCTCTTACCCACACACACACGCGCGCCGGTGTGCAATTGCCACGTGCACAGGTTTGTGCCAGATTAGCTTGTAGCCTACAGGCGCCAAGCCAAGCCTGCACAGCCCTCCACACACACACACGCACACACACACACACACACACACACACACACACACACACACACACACACACACACACACACACACACACACACACACACACACACACATCATGTACAGATACATTCTATCACTTAAAACTATAGTACAGCAATTATAAAGAGTATAAAGAATTTTGTACATAAAACCGCTATTGTTCTCATCATAAAAATCAACAGAGAGAGAGAGAGAGAGAGAGAGAGAGAGAGAGAGAGAGAGAGAGAGAGAGAGAGAGAGAGAGAGAGAGAGAGAGAGAGAGAGAGAGATGATGATGATGATGATGAAACGTTTTTATTCAGGATAAAAAGTTTTAGGCATAGCAATGCCTATCTTCCAAACTGTCCTGCTACTCTACACATATAAAAATACATAATATGATACATCAAAAGATAAAACATATATAAGTAAAAAGACCCATCCAACCCCCCCCCCCCCACCACCACCACTCAGAAAAAAAGAAGAAATAAAATAATTTTAAAAATATATAATTATATACACAGGTATGAACCTGACATGTTAATGCATACAGTCGAGCTATTACATAATCTGCAGCAACAGTAGAAGAGTATTAGGTAATAGGAAACTTGTCACTAACTATACGAATAGTAGCATAAGGGAGCCGAACATACTATTACTTCTGAAGTAAATATTTATGGAGGCGATCTTTAAAGACGCTAATCTTACAAATTGATTTCAGGTGTGGAGGTAACATATTCCACGCTTTAGCGCCTGAAAAAGACAGACTGGTTTTACAGATGTCTAATCTAATTTTTTGGAAGGTGGAACGAACTATTTCTCGTGTTTTTCCTATTATTGTCGGAAAATAGAGTTTTTAGATAGGGTGGGGCTTTTCCATGCATGATCTTGTGCAGAAGAACACAGCGATTAAATTCAAACTGTTTCTTCAATGTTAGTAACTTGAGAGATTTTAATTTTTCATCAATCGAAGTAGGACCGGGAAGTATTAATTTAATGCCCCGACGATACAAGGAATTAACTTTTTTCATGTGAACTTCGCTGCATCCATCCCAGACGATAGAACTGTAGTCACAATGCGTTTTGATATGCGCATGGAAAAAGAGTTTACGGATATCAGTATTAACTATATGGCGTAGTTTTGATAACAGGAACAGATTTTTAGAGATTGTTTTGCATATTGAGTCAGTATGCGGCTTCCAGCTTAATTGGTTGTCCACTATAACGCCTAATAAGCGATGCCTAGTTACTTGTTCAACAAGCTGTCTATCTAAGGAGAGTGTTAAAGGTGGTAGGCCATGCTGGTGTTTCTGACGTGTAGTAACTAACATGCTCTTTGTCTTTGGAATACTAAGAATCATGTGATTATCACTGCACCAGCCTGCTACTTCATCAAGACTTTGTTGGAGTACCTTATTAATGGTTGCGATATCTTTATCAGATGTGTGTATGGTCGTGTCATCTGCGAACAGATCGCAGTTTGCGTCTAAATGAGATATGCACAGTGGCAGATCATTAATAAATAGATTAAATAATAAGGGCCCTAGAATAGACCCCTGTGGAACACCGCAAGTTACTAAACCATCAGAGGAATATTTGCCATTTAGCAGTACTTTCTGTGTTCTGTCCCTGAGATAGGAAGATATAAAGGAGACAGTATTTGAGTCAATGTGATAGAATGGTAGTTTTTTTTAGTAGGATAGAGTGGTTGACAAGATCAAAAGCTTTTTTTCAGATCAAGAAAGATTGTACCTGATACTTTACTGTCATTTATGGCAGAGAGCCATTTATCCATTAAATGATTGAGGGCAGTTTGGCACGAATGTAGAGGTCGAAATCCTGATTGTGCTGCAGTTATCAGATGGTTTTGCTCCAGAAAGTTTAGAAGATGAGTATGGATATGTTTCTCGAGCGGTTTTGAAATACAGGATAATATGGAAATGGGCCTGTACTCGTTTAGGTTGCATAAATCTTTGCTTTTGGGAAGCGGGATTACCTTCGCTTTTTTCAGCTCGTCGGGAAAAACGTTATGTCTGATCGATAAATTATAAATAAAGGTCAGGGATTCGACGACGTAGGGCAGAGATAGTTTTAAAATTTGACTATTAATACCATCTGGACCGCAAGACGATTTGTTCTTTAAACTGGAAATAGATTTGCCTACATCTAGGACAGTCATAAGCGGTACTAAAAATGGGCTGCAGGCTCTCTGTTGACTATGGCGACGTAGTTGATGAGAGCAAGTGTAGTTTACAGGGTTAGGTGTATTTGACTTCGCCAGAGTATGAGCAACAGTTATGAAGTGAGCGTTGAACGCATCAGCAGTAAGATCGGGCGGAATATTAGGCGATCGTTTACTGTTACCTTTGGTGAAATTCTTTATTACTTGCCAGACTGAACGGATGTCTTTGCCGTCGGCAATAATTTGTTCTGCATTTTGCCTCTGTGCTTTACAAACTAGAGATTTGACATGGTTTCGCTGCTTCTTGTATTCAGTAAATTTCTTGTCTCGTTTTAATTCATCTCTTACTTTCATTGCTTGTTTTATCTCACCAGAGAGCCATTTTGGCATAACAGGATATTTGACGCGTTTGATGCGCTTAGGCGCGTGTCTATCCAGAACGGCAAGAAACAGCTCGTACCAGCGTGACAGGGCATCGTTAGGGTTTTTTGCAGTTTTGTATATCATAAAATGGTACTAAAGATAGGTCATATAAAAAAGCAGTTTGGTCGAATTTTTTTAAACATTTATACATTATGGTAGTGTGTCCTTTGATTGACTGTTTAGCTAACCTAACAGACAACGTAAAACAAACAGGAAAGTGATCACTAATGGAAATATTAGGTACGCTAACATTTTTTACAACGCTGACATTTGTGCTATATACATGGTCTATCAGCGTTGAAGATGAGGAAAGGGGGCGGGGTGATTGGTAGGGCACAGGATAATTTGGACACACTGTACAACAGACAAAGCATTTGACAGTGTGGACCGAGACACTCTGTGGAAACTCCTACGACACTACGGTGTACCCACAAAGCTCGTCCGCCTGATCAAGAGCAGCTACGATGGCATGACATGTCGCGTGATCCACGAAGGGCAGTTCACCAGGGAGCTCCAGGTCAGAACTGGTGTCAGGCAGGGGTGTCTGCTGTCTCCGTTCCTCTTCCTACTGGCCATAGACTGGGTCATGAAGATGACCACAGAGCACAGACGAAGTGGAATACAGTGGACACTGTGGACACAGCTTGACGACCTCGATTTTGCAGACGACTTGGCATTACTGTCCCACACTCATCAACAAATGCAGGACAAGACCACGAGGCTTGCTGACATCTCGTCCCAAGTGGGCCTCACCATTCACAAACAGAAAACAAAGACAATGAGGCTGAACGCAACCAGGGAAGAACCAGTCTTGCTTGCTGGCACCCCGTTGGAGGAGGTGGAGTCCTTCACCTATCTCGGGAGCATCATAGACAAAAAAGGCGGCACTGATGCAGATGTCAGAGCACGAATCGGTAAAGCCAGAGCAGCCTTTCTCCAGTTAAAAAAGTGTGGAGTTCCAGAGAGCTGTCACAACACACCAAAGTCCGGATTTTCAACTCCAATGTAAAAGCAGTTCTCCTATATGGAGCAGAGACTTGGAGATTGACAAAAACCACAGTCAACAGAGTACAGACCTTCATGAACAGTTGCCTTAGAAGAATTTTGAAAATCCACTGGCCAGAGAAGATCAGCAACGTCAGACTCTGGGAGAGAACAGAGCAGATAACAGCAGAGAATGAAATTGGGCGAAGAAGATGGGGATGGATCGGTCACAGTCTGAGAAAGCCATCTTCCAGTATAACTAGGCAGGCATTGTCATGGAACCCCCAGGGAAAGAGGAAAAGAGGTAGGCCGATAAACTCCTGGCGTCGAGACCTCCAAGCAGACATCAAGAGACTGGGAACCACCTGGAGTAGAATCGAAGGAGAAGCACAGGACAGGAGTTGCTGGAGGTCTCTCGTCGACGGCCTATACCCGGGTAGGGGTGACAGGCGTAAGTAAGTACAACAGACGGATTACGAACAAATTGGCTGACATTCTTGATGACAAAACACATCCACTTAGATATGAATTTGACAGCAGACGTATTGAACGAAGTGGCAGACTTCGAGTACCCAAAAGTCGTACATCACGTCATGCCAACTCTTTTGTCCCTCAGGCTGTTACCCTTTTCAACAGTAAGTGTCGTAGATAGATAGTGTCGGTCAACATTCTTCAGTTCCTTAGTACCATAGTACCAGCCATTTCAGTATTATTAGTAGTAGTTTGTTTGTGTGTGGGTTGTTTTTTTTATTTTTTTATTTTTTTATTTTTTATTTTTAATGCCAAGTATGTTACAAAGGTAATAATACGTCTGTTACAGTTCATTTCTTTAATTGAGAGTTATGGGTTATTTAATTATTTTTATGAGTGAATGATGATGCCATGTGTTGTATGGGCAGACAGTGAATTTCCCCGTGAGGGATTAATAAAGTATTATTGTATTGTATTGTATTGTATTGTATTGTCACTCTAGTAGGTGACTGGACAAGCTGTTTCAACCCTAAAAAATTCAACATGGATCTCCACGAAGTGTGTCCTTGCTTTTGCAAGTCTATGTTGAAGTCTCCCAAAATATGTACATCACCTTTGGACTCCTGAACCACATCCATCATTAACACAAACTTGTCCTGCCAGGAGGCTGAGGCCGCTGGGTTTCTATATACAAAACCTATAAGAACAGGCGAGGACTTGGTCGTTTTAACTTCTAACCACAGGCACTCTATATTAGGGGATTCTAAATCACAACGCCTCTTTACATAGTTGTTGATGGAATTGTGTACGTACACAGCTAGGCCAGTATGTCCGGGGGCAGATGCATCTCGCCTGAGAATGGAGTAATTGTATATAGCTATGGCATGGTCACTAATGTTAGCTGTTAGACGAGATTCCGTAAATCCAAAAATGTGAAATGGTGAGGACTGGTTTAGGAGAATAGTTATATCTGGTATTTTGTGACAAAGGTGATACACATTAAGATGACCGATATTTAAAGAATGAATGCTGTTGCCACCTGTTGACATATTAAAAGGGAACGTATAAATAGTCAAGCAGAACAAAGCAAAAACAATAATAACAACAAATACAAAAATAAACAAAAACAAGAAAAACAATGTGTGGGCTGAAGAAAAAAATCGTGTAAACACCTAGCATGTAATTACACAACATAAAGTGTCTAAGTATCCAATTGGTACTAGAGGATTCCAATAGTCAAGAGCTGTAGGCGGTTCAAACAAACTATCACACGCTCAAACAATCTTCACACGTGACTGCTGGCGATGACTAGTGCAATCACAGCAGACAACACGCGGTCAATACAATCCGTCACTCCTTTGTTTGGATTAGCTGTGTCGCCAACTGAGAAACCACTCGAGTATTGAATTGTTTCAGCCTGCACAGACGCAATGGTTAACTTTTCTTCGGAAAGCAGGGATAAGCAAGGTTGTTAAGCAACGCAATAAACGAGAGAGAGAGAGAGAGAGAGAGAGAGAGAGAGAGAGAGAGAGAGAGAGAGAGAGAGAGAGAGAGAGAGAGAGAGGAGAGAGAGAATGATACTTTATTTCTCAATGATTGAAACAATAGACGCACAGGCCACTTTTTGTGTTTGACCTTGCTAAACTACAAGATTAAAAACAACATGTTAACAGCACAAACAAGCGGCTACACCCACAGGTCACTTGTGTTACATTCCGATATAAGTTCACAAGTCGCTGAAGGTTACATTCGAGCACGCACGCACGCACGCACCTCCGCCTCCCCCACCCCCACACATACATCAATTAACAGGGTCTGGGGGCAGGGGGGGGGGGGGTGGTGCGATGTAAAGTGAGTGTTTATAGACAGCGACTGCGCGCATTATGATACAGCTACTCTTGTGTAGGAATATAGTGAAAAGGTAAAACTTAAACAAACAAACAAACAAACAAAATAACAATAATAATAATAATAATAATAATAATAATAATAATAATAATAATAATAATAATACAGTAAAGAGAGATATATAAAAAAAATAACAAGTGCAAAACGGAGGACCACAACAATGTGTAAAAAAAAATGAAATCATTGACATTGCTCTTTTGGACACATTGTCTACGCTTCTTTTGCTCTGAGATGTATTTAAAAGCTTTCGTCCTAAACAATGGAAGATGTCTCGTTTGCTGTATATGTGGAGGAATAGGCACCCGCGTACGAAAGGCTGGATTTAAACAAGTCAATTCGGGGCCGTTCAATGACGAGTCTGTTCCTCGAAGTGCTGCAAACCCTTTTGCTCTCAGTGAAAAGCTTAGCCAGGTAGAGGGGGGCTTTCCTGTTCAGTGCTTTGTGCATAAGTACGCACTTATTTAACGTAAGTTGTTGATGTAAAGGAAGGAGCCCTGTTGCCTGAAACCTTTCCTCCAAAGTTAGAGTGTAGATTGGGAGGATCAGTTTAACTTTAACTGCGCGCTTGTATAGAGAGTTAATCCTCTTAAAGGGGCACAACTGAACGTTTTGAAGGCATCAGTTCGCAAAAAGCTTTTACTGGGCTTCAGTATACATACCCACTTAGACAGTGACCACCCTATTGTCCCACCAAATGCTTTCTTTCGTCCGTTCAAAGCGAAAAGAGGCCACCGGAATCTTGTGACTGGACCCAGTGAAAAGATTGCTTCTGATAGGCGATGGTAGCTGACGTCATAACTATTATATACGACCTTAGGTCATCTGCATAATTATAACCAATCAGAGACAAGATGGCGGATGAACCAGCGAAGAAAAGAAAGTATCAGCGGTTGACTCGCGCCAACAATGACAGACTCGGAATTAAAGAGAAGAAAGAGAAAGAGAGACAAGATACCCCAAAGTAGAACTGACATCGGACAAGGGAATATGGACATGTATGCAACGTGTCCCTTTCCTGCTGAATTAGTGAGTAATCTACGGTCTTTGTCGATCTTCCTAAAACGGTTCCGCGAGTGCTAGTGATTTTCAGAATTCATGATCTTCTGTAAAATTTATCTTTTACTGATTTCGCAAGATTTTAAACCAGTTTTATCATATAGTTACGAGCTAGTTATCACATTTTATGCTGCAAAGACTGATCTGAAAACGGTGTGTGTCAGTCAAAGTTGTACGGCATCGCTGGTCCTAACATGTTTTTTGTCCATGTGCCGCGGGCTCGCATCCCCCTCGATTCAGAGAGGTAGTGTTTCTGCTGCGATGGTTCATTTGTCGGCGTTTCCAATGATGCTTTCAGTTACGTAGACTTCGATGTGTGAGATGTGAAATTGACTGCAGTGCAGAAAGTGCGTAAAATACAAATGTACTGTTTCAATGATGGAACGCGTTGCGTGTTTCCGGGGTAAAGGATCAAAAGTCAAACTAGGCACCGTGGACTCAGGCTCCCCGGCTTTGCGAGTCACTAGCCACGCCCTCGGTCGGTGCACGACTACGCAGCACGATCATTACTAGTAAATACTAAAGCAGGTCGAGCGGAACCACGCATTGTGATTTTGACAGCATAGCAATTATGGAAGGTTTATTCTACTTTCTCGTGAAAAATTACGTCAAAGGGATGCTGGAAATCATCAGTACACGTGTACACTGACACATGTGTACACCACGGCACCGATGACCTCGTGACCTGCTCTATTGCGATAGTCTGCCGATAGTCGGCCGGATTCTGCAAACAGTTTTCTGACTGTGTTGAGATGCTTGATCCTGGGGAAAATAACTTTAAGAGAGAGAGAGAGAGAGAGAGAGAGAGAGAGAGAGAGAGAGAGAGAGAGAGAGAGAGAGAGAGAGAGAGAGAGAGAGAGAGATGTGTTTTCAGTTTTGAAGTGTGGAATAAGCTCATGCTTACAAAACTGATACTGCAGTATAATCAGAGTGATAAACACATATATCCATTACGTACATCATGCATGTATTATCACAAGTAGGACAAAACTATGAATATGACCTAGTAACCTA
>BTPG01000007.1:10004024-10044243 GCA_036245525.1 Semisulcospira habei | reverse complement strand
ATACAATACAATACAATAAATAATCCAGACCAAAAAGGTGACTGCCAAGAGTGTAATATGCAAAGAAGTACCCAACGAAGAAAGAAACACGCTTAGAAAAGACGGGTACAACACAATTTATTAATATTTCGGGTAAATACCCTTTGTCAAAATAGACAAACAAACAAACAGAGAGATTAGCCGCTACTTATCTTCATTGGCAGAAGGAATGTGGCAACTGAAGGAGGTGACGTAAAAGAAAAGAAAAGGAAGAACAAAAGTGCGGAAAAAGTAAAAATGACGTCAACGAAAAATCGTAGGAGAGAGACTCGGAAAGAACCTGAACACGAGAGACAAGAGTGTGTGCAAGCACGTGCAGGAGCGAGCAAAAGAAAAGGCGCGTAGGTGTGGCCAGAGAAAGAGAGAGAGAGAGAGAGAGAGAGAGAGAGAGAGAGAGAGGAGAGAGAGAGAGAGAGAGAGAGAGAGAGAGAGAGAGAGAGAGAGAGAGATGGAGAGAGAGAAAGAGAGAGAGAACGAACGGGGAGTACCCTTGGGCACGAAGTAGGCTGAGTGTCTAATACACAAAACCTGCTAAACACCAACCCGAAGGCAAACTTTATATCACCTTCAAGTTGAAGACTACCTCGGAGAAAAACGGGAGGACCCCGGGAAAAAAAAAACCCAGCATTTAGCACGGTACACAACAAGTAATAAGTCATTAAAACAAAGCAAATAATCAAATTCAGTAAGATAATATTGGTATAAGTGGAGAGTAGGTAGTTGTGAAACCGTCTTCAAGGGTAACTAAAAAATAAGGAGGGGGGGGGAGAGAGAGAGAGAAGGGGGCGGGGGGGGGGAGGGGGGGGGGAAGGAGGAAGGGGAAGAAGGGAAAAGGAAAAAGCGTAAAGAGAGAAAGATGGCTAGAGAGAAGTGTTAAAGGGGGTAGGGGGGGGAGAGAAAGAGGGAGAGAGAGAGAGAGAGAGAGAGAGAGAGAGAGAGAGAGAGAGAGAGAGAGAGAGAGAGAGAGAGAGAGAGAGAGAGAGAGAGAGAGAGAGAGAGGGAAAAAAGAAAAAAAAAAAGGTGGGGAGGGGGCGGAAGACAACCAGCTAGAGCCACCAGCCCCACCCAACAGGCACCCACCAGCCCACAGAAAAACACACAGGCACGCAACAAGACGACCACATACATACCCAAGGGATGCACACGATCGCCCCGCCCCAAAACCGCGTATCACTCCGGGAGCCGGAGACCGGGCGCCCGACAGGGAAGGGCAAGGGATCCAACTAAACGTTCGGCCAGCGCTGAGAAAGGCCCTCAAGGGAAAAGTACATATCAACCAGCGCCAACCGCACCTATCTGGTTAGGGAGTAGTAAAACAGAAGCGATACAGTGAGGTAAAGGTACAGTTAGCAGACACAATCATTGTAAAAAATGTTAATCTTTCATATTCATCCCGAGTGGCGCCACAGTGCCCAGTTTATTAATCAGAAATTTTTCACGGTCTTTCCTGGCCCAGACATTACTGGCTTGCATAAGCCAGAGGCCTTTAACCCGAATGTCCGAGACGGAGTGGTCGGCCTGATTGAAATGCGCCAAGCTAATCTGGCTCCAAAGGCGCCAAGCTAATCTGGCACTACCCTTGAGTTATCATGGTCAACCTATCTCCTGCTGTAGTGCGTCAGGGCTGAATGGGTTAATTAAAAACGTGTTTACAATTATTATAACATTTTCCGCGAAATTTGTTTTTCATGAGGTCATTTTTAATTGTGAAATTTGTTCTCTTGTGTATGTTTGTCTTGTTCCATCTGCGAAGCGCTTTGAAAGCCTTTGGAATAAACGCTGTGTAAGTAGTCATTATTATTATTATTATTATTATTATTGCTACCGTCTAGCTTTGAGATTCCCATAAGCATCTATCTGATACTTATAGCTGATTATATATTAACCCATTCAGCCCTTACGCACTACAGCAGGAGATAGATCGACTATGATAATTCAAGGGTAGTGCGAGATTAGCTTGGCGCCTGTCGGCGCCAAGCTAATCTGGCACTACCCTTGAATTATCATGGTCGATCCATCTCCTGCAACTAGTGCATAGTCGTTAGATGACGCCTTCAAAATTTGGGAAATACGGGCGTAGGATTAAATGAGTTAATTGCCTTCTGAAAGCTCCGTGTAGTAAACATCATACTGCAATTTTCCGGTGGCTTACGCCCGTGTTGAAGACATAATGTGATATGTCATGTGAAACAAAACGCACACACTGATAACTTGAGATGTGATAATAATATCGCGAGAGTACAGCCACCGCCTGCCGTCAGGGATAATATCCCCAGTAAGCAAGGGTCATCGGGCCCGCCGCGGTCCCGAAGACGTTTTGCTACTGGGGTCAGGTATATATAGGTACCGGGCAAGATAGAAGACCTAAATCCTTCTCGGGCCTGCAGAGGCCGCACTACGTTTCACAGATACCCGTCTACTTGCTGGTTTAACAAGTGAACGGTGAACCCTTCGTCGCCATGTCTAGGAAGACAATACTAGAGAAAATCGTCGGAAATGAGCTCAGTCTCTGCGCCAGTCGGCTGCAATTTATTCCTGTCCGGGAACTGGTGAGAAACAGCCACGAGAGATGATCGGATACTGTACCATTTTAATAGCTTGTTTGTGCAGATTGTGTAAACTACTTGGTATGGCTTATCTGGGACGTGTTTGTTTCAAAAGATCGTAATCCCACCCCCTGTCCCAGACAGACGGTTAAATTCCGATCTTTTGAAACAATCAGTTAAGTCATGCGTGTCGTTAACACATATCATAGTGAGGCTAAAAGCTTCACATTTGTACACTGCCATATGCAAGCTACATTATAGTACTTACAAATAAGGATATAGACCAATAGTTTTAGTGTTACGTTTGTGGTTGTGTTATTCGTTGAGAGCATATGTGTGTTAATCATAGGAAAGATCCGATATTCATTTGAATTATTTTAGATAAGAATCACGCACCTTTTCAGTAGGATTCATTTTCTTTTACACAGAGACTTGCGATCGATTTTTGTTGTGACGCGTAGTTCGCTACAGTGTTGTACAGTTTGAGCTACGATTAGACTGGAGGTACGAGCAGGGTCGCGATCTTTCTAGTGACCTCATATATGACGTCAAAGTGTCGGCAACATTTCGTAACACTGTATTAAAGGCGCTTAAGATAATCGTAGAACGTGGTAGCTCATTCTAGTAAATTCTTTTCATCAATATTAATGAGTTTTGGTAACGTTTTCTTTTCTGATTGGTTGTGTTGTGTGAATTTGCTGGATTATTCTGGAAATCTATAATAGTATAAAAGACCGTGCTTGAAAGTATGTGTGTACATTTTCTGAGAGATGCAATGTGTCAAAAGTGTTGATGCATTGTAGAGGAGACAGTGTATCATTGTGAATGCATTTGTGGATGCATTGTGTGGAGATCGCATTGCTGCAATAAAATATTGTTGGAACTGTTACTCCAGTGTGATCTACAACCATAAGCCACGTGTGACGGGTTGCAGCTGAGTGAAGTTTCTTTACAAGAACTCTACGTGCGTGCGTCTGGTGTGATATCATGCAACGACCACGATTACCACGTAACATTTAGTTCAAGGATTGTGCCAGAATAGCTTGGTGCCTAGAGGCGCCATGCTATTTTGGCACTACCCTTGAACTATTTTAGTCAAACTCATTTCACACACTGGTGTATTCCGAATGATAAGGGTTAAATGAGAACAAAACTATCCAAAACAACAGCTTTTGAGCATTTGATAGTAAAGAATTCTTGAAAAAGCGCAGAGGCGATTAAACCAAAAGAATGGTGCTGATGGATTTGTGTTTTGACATTGTTTCCAGGCTGATCTTCCCCATGTGACACATCTGGATCTGTCTTCCAACTTCCTGCATGCACTAAAAGTAAGTGAGCTTTTTGTGTTGTGTACCCAGGAAACGGAACGTAGCGATGAAATCAGTAATAACTGAAATAAATTTGTCACTAAGGCAGATGACCACCTAAGACCAAATATAAATACCAATAAATACCAATAAATATATATAACAAATGGCCAGAAGACCATTTTTCTTCTTCAGTTTTTTTTTATAATGTTGTTGGGACCTCTGAAAAGGTGTTGTTATATCCGACCTTGTTATAGACTATAAGTAGTAGACTATATATATATATATATATATATATATATATATATATATATATATATCTCTTGGCTTGACTTCGCGAACGAAGATTTTATAGGAGTTGCCCACGACGTCTGCAGGCTTGTTCGTGGCTGCGGAGGCCAATCCGAGACAGGCAGGTTCGACCGCAGTGGCTGCAGGGGAAGGTATGGCCAGGGTTCTGAGCTGCGGCATCTCTGTTTTTTCTCCTGAGCCGCTTGTCCTTAAGGCTAGCTCTGTGAGAGTCCTCAAAGGAGACAGCTGCCTTGTAAATGGTGGAGCGCCAGGTGTCACGGTCCGCAGCAAGCGAAGACCACTGGTGGTGGTCGATTTGGCAGGCACTAAGTGACTTCTTGAGACAGTCTTTGTATCTCTTCTTTGGTGCCCCTCTGTCACGGTGTCCAGTAGCAAGCTCGCCGAACAGGGTGATCTTTGGTAGGCGATGATCCTCCATCCTGGAGACATGCCCCGCCCAGCGGAGCTGTGTCCGCAGCAGCAAAGCCTCGATGCTCACAGTTTCAGCCTGTTCAAGGACCTCGACGTTGGTGACATAGTCACTCCAGTGAATGCCCAGGATGGTACGCAGGCAGCGCTGGTGGAAGCGTTCGAGGAGTCGTAGTTGGCTGCGGTAGAGGGCCCAGGACTCGGAACCATACAGCAGGGTGGTGAGGACCACAGCTCTGTACACGCTGATCTTGGTGCCTGTTTTCAGCTGTTGATTGTGCCACACCCGCTTGAAAAGTCGCCCGAAAGCGCTGTTCGCTTTTGCCAGCCTGCTGTCAAGCTCCTTGTCCAGCTTGGCGTCCGACGTGATAATGCAGCCAAGGTAAGTAAACTGGTGCACTGACTTTAGATCAGACTCGCCAATGGTGATGTGAGGAGGGCGATACACTGTCTTGGGTGCCGGCTGATGGAGGACCTCTGTCTTTTTCAGACTGACCTCGAGTCCAAAGAGCTGGGCAGCATCTGCGAAGCAAGACGTGATGCGCTGCAGGGCTCTCTCTGTGTGTGCAACGAGGGCAGCATCATCAGCAAAAAGCAGCTCACGAATCAGTTGGTCTAGGGTTTTCGTGTGGGCCTGCAGTCGTCTGAGGTTGAACAGGCTGCCATCGAGACGATACCTGATGTACACTGCATCGTCATCATCGAGGTCCACTGTGGCCTGCTTCAACATCATGCTAAAAAAGATGGTGAAGAGGGTTGGTGCCAGCACGCAGCCCTGCTTTACGCCGTTGAGAATAGGGAATGGTTCTGAGAGGTCATTGTTGAGTCTGACCTGGCCTTGCTGGTCCTCGTGTAGCTGGACAATCATGTTGAGGAACTTTGGGGGACAGCCAAGTCGCTCCAGGATCTGCCACATGCCTTGCCTGCTCACAGTGTCGAACGCTTTTGTTAGGTCGACAAATGTTACGTACAGCCCTTTGTTCTGCTCGCGGCACTTCTCCTGTAGCTGTCTCAGCACAAAGACCATATCGGTGGTGGTCCTGTTTGCTCTGAAGCCACACTGGCCCTCTGGGAGTTGGTCTTCAGCGATGGCAGGTACCAGCCGATTCAGGAGCAGCCTTGCAAGGATTTTCCCAGCAATGGACAGCAGGGTAATTCCCCGATAGTTGGAACAGTCAGACTTCTCGCCTTTGTTCTTGTACAGGGTGATAACGACTGCATCACGGAGATCTTTTGGTAGTGTTCCTTCCTCCCAGCAGCAAAGAAAGAGGTCATGGAGCTTGTTGTGCAGTGCTGTGCCTCTTGGGTTTCGCCAGAAAGAAGAACAAAGACTGGTTTGACGAAAACGATGTAGAGATCCAGGAACACCTAGCAAAAAAAAGAGCCGCCCATCAGGCCCACCTAGCCCAGCCTTCCTGCCCTGTGAAGAAGTCTGCCTTCCGCCTCGTCTGCAGCAGTCTCCAGCGCAAGCTCAGAGATCTCCAGAATGAGTGGTGGACCAGACTTGCACAGAGGACCCAGCTTTGTGCTGACAATGGTGACTACAGGGGCTTCTACGAAGCACTGAAAGCAGTGTATGGCCCCAGGCACCTGGTACAAAGTCCCCTGCGAAGCGCGAATGGCCAGGCACTCCTCACAGATAATACCTCCATCTTGAACCGCTGGTCGGAATACTTTCAGAGCCTCTTCAGCGCTGAGCGCACTGTTCAAGAAGCAGTCGTCCTACAAATCCCACACCTCCCAGTAAAGATTGAATTGGACGAACCGCCCTCCGCTGAAGAGACCCTCACAGCCATCCACCAGCTCAAGAGTGGCAAAGCAGCAGGCATTGATGGAATACCGCCAGAGGTCTGGAAACATGGATATATATATATATATATATATATATATATATATATATATATATATATATATATATATATATATATATATATATATATATATATATATATATATATATATATATATATATATATATATATAGTCTACTACTTATAGTCTATAACAAGGTGTCGGCAACATTTCGTAACACTGTATAGTCTGTTTGGGAATATTCATGTACTACTCCCCTCTCGGGTGGAGGTCAGTATATTCTCCAGTGGATTGCGGGGCGCCTGGGGGTAGTCCGTATTGCTATATGCAGTAGGTGTTCAGTGGAAGGCTAAAAAAGATAGGTCTGTCATTCCTCCTCTCCCACTACCCTTTCATTCTAGATCTCGTAAGCGATTCAGTCACAAAAAGGGAAGATGATGTCCTGATGACACAATGTAAGCTTACCATCCTGGAATTTCATGGCATTAGCACAGCAAGAGCATTCTCAGAATTGAATGGAAAATTACGTCCCTTGGAGATAATCTGATTGAGTGCATTTTTGGCTTTGGGCGATGCCTTTGTTAAAGTAAAAAATAATTGCACCACAAAATTGCCCATGTGTGCCCTTTCAAAATTAGTCTGTCTTTTTCCACTGCAACACCTCATAAAGCTTTAGGGGTGCAATCGCGTTGATTGCATAATGGTTGACAATGTGGAACTTGGTTTGAGAGGTGGTATAAGTATAGCAGCAAACAATTATGCCAAAGCTAACAACAAATATCTTGTTGACTTTGACCCCTCAAGGTCAAGGTCATACATTCCGTACTTTGATGCCAATAATTTGTATGGCTGGGCAAATACTAAATTATTGTCCTTTGTATAACTTTCGTCTGCATGATTTGTCAGAGTGTGATATAACATACTTAACACACTATTATGACTCATGATCGAAATTATAAAAAAGGTTGGATCATTGAAGTCGACCTGGAGTACCCACACCACCTAAACGATTACCACAATAATTATTCATTAGCTGTTAAAAAAATGTCTGACAGGGAAAAAAGAAGACACTAAACTTGTGCCAAATTTGAATGTTAAATTCAATTATGTTTGCCACTATAGCTTACTACAGTTTTACATCAGGCATGGGTTAATCCTTAAGAAAGTTCCCATAGGCATTGAATTTGATCAGTATGCTTTTATGAAAGATTATATAATGAAAAACACAACCCTCCGTGCAAGAGACAGTAACACTGTATTTGAAAAAGACTTCTTTAAGCATATGAACAATGTGTGTTTTGGCAAGACGATGGAAAATCCTCATCACAGCAAGGATGTGAGACTGGTCACAACTTATTCAGGTGCAATTAAACTTACAGGGTAGCCACAATAAAGAGTTTCATCTGTCATTGTATGCAGTGACACTCAACAACAAAAAAAAAAGATTGTTAAACTGGACAAGCCAGTATTCATTGGTATGGCAATCCTTGATCTGTCAAAATTATTGGTGCTTGAATTATACTATGATTATTTTAAACCGAAATATCCTGACTGTTGGCTGTTATACACGGATACAGACTCTATGATCATAGATGTGCCTACTGAAGACTTTTATGAAGACATGAAAACAGAGTTGCATATGTATGATACGGCTGATTATCCTAAGGATCACCCACTGTACAGCACACTAAACAAGAAAGTGCTTGGAAAGTTTAAAGATGAACTAAATGGAGTGCCTATAATTGAGTACGTTGGACTGAGGTCAAATATGTATTCCATACTGCACCAAAAAGGCAGTCAGTCGAAAGCAAAAGGTATAAAAAAAAGCAATAAAAAATAAAGATATTTATCATGAACATTACAAAAAAAGTTTTAGATGGAGAACTAATGCCTGATTATACAAACAAAACACTGAGATCAAACAAACATAATCTTGAAATGATCCAAACACACAAAAAAGTCACTTGTCGTTGATGACACAAAACAAGTGTTTCACACTAAGGAAAAGGTTTATGCGCCTGGACATTATGTGCTTATGTTATCTAAAGAAATAGTTGATGAACTGATTGATGAGCTGATTGATGAAATGGCCCAAATGGATAAAAATGAGTAACAGTGTCTGGTGGAATAATCTGTAATTCTTCTCGGACAAATGTCCTTTGAGGGGCAGGCTCATATAAATAATAAATAGATGGGTTACCAGGGACTTTTTATATTGTGAATAGATGTAGACCATAATGGATCAGTTGCCCTATGTCTTATGTCATTTTCTGCCTCACTGGGTTGATACAAATATCTTACCGGTTTTGTAAACAATTATTTATTGGGGTTTAATGCCGAGCAGGTGGCTAAGGCCATCTCATCCCATGTCGGGATGGGTAAAAATCTGGAGCAGCCAGACTAAAAGCAAGGTCTTAAGACAAGATGTAAATATATCTTTAAAATATGTCAGGCTAAAATGTTGCACAAGTCATTAAAAGAAAAGAAAGGGCAAAATAAGGAAATTCACATAGTCTATGAATGCTCAGATCTTGTTAAAAATATTGCATTCTCTCAAGAAATTGAAGATTTTGTCTGGGGGAACATCCCGGAACAAAACCTTTAAGGAGTCTGCTGTGAAGTGTTCATATCTCATGTCAATTAGATTGGCACAATACAGCAAAAAGTGTCAAACAGAAAACTGCTCGTCACAGGCAACATACGTGTATCCGATGTGAAGCCGAGTAAGGACAGTCTCCTCACGGCGGCTGCCGAAGCGGTAAGGTACACAGTCGGACACCGTAGGAAGAGCTTCATGCAGCTTGTTCCCTTCCTCATTGTCCCACTCGGACTGCCACTCGCGGTCTATCACAGGTTTAAAATCACTATGAACAGTCTGTGTGTCAGGGACAGGGTCATTGTGGGCACTGTTGGCAGCAGAATCTGCGATCCTGTTGCCTTCGATGCCCACATGCCCTGGGACCCAAATAAAAATGATGTCATAATATTCCTTCATTAAGTCTGCGTAGAGCTATCTAATCTGCACAAGCAGGGGGTGGTCTGTACCCAAACCCTGAAGGGCCTGCAGGGCAGAAAGAGAGTCAGACAGAATCAGGAAGTTCCTTTCCTGAGACTGATAGGCATGCTTGAGTGCCAGCAGTATTGCCTGCAGTTCTGCACTAAATACAGAGGAATGGTCAGTTAGGCTGAGCTTAAATGGGCGTCTAGGACGGCGAGAAGACACTGCAGCCGCAGCCACTCTCCCATCCTCAGACTTGGACCCAACCGTATAAATACGACAATAGCCAGGAAAACTTGAAAGGAGTTCATTGAGGGTCTGTTGGTATATGGCTGGTAGAGTACGGTTCACCTTGTGGGCGGTCACGTCCAGCAAGATGTCAGGAACTGGTAATAGCCAGGGTGGAGTGATGTGTTGCAGAGATTCCGAAACTTTGTCCAGGTCCACTCCGCCTGCAGATGAGGTCGGACACGGAAGGAAAGTGGACGGACAGCTCCCGGATGGGCATCGTAAATCTCTGCAAACGACGAGTTAAAAACACAATCATAGGTAGGATTGTTCTGATGGGCCTTCAGCTTCAGAACGTAGCTGAGCATGAGGCGGATGCGGTGAAGGCTGAGAGAAGGCTATCCTGCCTCGGCATACAGACTAGAAACTGAGATGTCCTGAAGGCTCCCAGATATTTTCGCAGACCTTAATGGTAAATTGTGTTTAGACGATGTAGAACAGACTTGGAAGCGGAGCCATATACCACAGAGCCGTAAACCACTTTGGACTGAACAAGGGCCTGGTACAGTCGAAGTAAGACAATGCGGTCTGCACCCCAGTCAGTACGACCAACGACATGAAGAACGTCGAGGGGCTTCTGACAAGAGGTTCTAAGGTAATTAATATGGTTGCAGAAGGTCAGCCTTTTGTCAAAGATGACCCCCAAAAACGGTGTCTCCTCGGCCACCTTAATTGGCACTACAGCAATGCACAGGCTAGGTTCTGGAAAAAAGTTAGTCTGGTTAGTAAAATGCACACAGACTGTCTTGGAGGGCGAGAACCTGAATCCGTTGAGAGACACCCACCCCTGGATGTGATCAACGCACAGCTGCAAGCGCCTCTCAAAGGACGCACGTCCTAAGCCTCGTGCACACAAAGCAAAGTTATCCACAAACAAAGAGCATTCAGAATCATCCTTGACGGTCTTTACAATGCTATTTATTTTAATGCTAAATAAAACAGGAGAGAGAGTGCTGCCCTGTGGAACACCCATCTCCTGTTCAAAGGAGTCTGAGAGGGCGGAGCCCACACGGACATGGAACGACCGATTAGACAAAAAATTGTGAATAAAAACGGGCAGGTGCCCTTTAAAACTCATGTCCGACAAATCAGACATTATACCATACTTCCAGGTAGTGTCAAATGCCTTCTCACGAACAAAGAAAATTGCATAGGCATGCTGATTGTTGACAAAAGCATCTCGGATAAAAGACTCAAAGCGGACTAGATGGTCAGTTGTACTACGGAATCGCCGGAAACCGCACTGGAGGTCTGTGATCAGACTTTCGAGGGACTGATGTGGAAGTTCTAGGGATGGTTTCTCCTGCTACGTCCAACAGAATAGAAATAAAACAAGAAACAGGTTCTTCAGCTGACATGACCACCTCATCTGTAATACGAGACTGACACAGGGAGGCGAACAGAGGTCAGTTAGCTTTCTTGAGATTCCAGCGCCCCACCGGCGAATCCTCACAGCTGACCGATGACAGGACTACTGGGAAGTGGTCACTACCACACAGGTCTTCGTGAACCTTCCAGTCAAAGTCCAGCATGAGAGAAGGATCACACACATTGAGGTCTAGAACAGAACTAGATCCTGAACCTGAGTTAGAGTACGTAGGTGAGCCATCTTTAAAGACACATAGGTTAATTTGAGAAAAAAAAACATCCACTAACATCTGACCTCTGCCATCATAGTTGTCACTACCCCAAAGGTGAGCGTGACTGTTAAAATCCCCCATGAGAATAAAGGGAGGGGACAGTTGATCTACTAAGTTAAAAATATAATTACTACAGACCTGCAAGGATGGTGGCAGGTAAACAGTGCATGTGGTTATGGTCTTCTTCAAGGTAACCCGAGCTGCGACAGCCTTAAGACAGGTGTCAACACTAACGGGGCTACATAAAATTTGGCTACTAATGAAAAGATCCACTCCACCCGAGCGCCTCTCCGAATCAGAGCCTTTATGTATTCGATAAAACCATTAAAGGACACAGGGTCAGAAGTCTTCAGGTATGTTACCTGAAGAGATATTACTGAGGGGTTATAGAACTTGACTAAAAGACGTATTGTTCCCTGGTGTTCGACTGGACCTCGTATGAGCAAAGTGGAACAAACTATTGAGATAGGCTGGTGTTTCTGAGAGGGTGATTTTGCGCATGAGCACCACTTGTTATACATAAACTGTTTTTCAAGTGGCAAAATGTCTAACAGCTTGAACTTATTGTCAGTACTAATAATTTCTGAGGGTCTGTCAACAATGAGTTCAATGGCTCTTCTGTGGAGCGAATTCAGACTTATTAAATTAGCATCGCTACTACCGTCCCAAATAGATGAGGCATAGTCCAAATGTGACTGAATATGGGCATAGTAGAAGAGTTTCTTTGTTGGCTCATCAGCGAAATGTCTCAATTTCGACAGGAGGAATACATTTTTAGATACAATTTTACACAGTTTAGTAATGTGGCCTTGCCAGCACAACTTGTCGTCTAAGTTGATTCCAAGCACGCGTTGTTCCTTGACTTGCTCCACAGGCTGGCCGTTAAGTGTTAGTTGAAGGGGAGGGGGGTTCAACTGATGCTTTTGCCGTGTGGTAATCAGCAAGCATTTGGTTTTAGTGGGATTAGGTATCATGGCGTTATTTCTGCACCATTCAGATACCTCATTTAAACTGTCCTGGAGAATCTTCACCATACATGTTACGTCTGATGACGAAACGTCCAGTGTTCCATCGTCTGCAAGAAGACTGCAAGTTACACTGGAGTCAGATATATATATGTAATGGAAGGTCGTTTATGAAAACAGAGAACAATAATGGACCAAGAATCGATCCCTGTGGTACTCCGTGCTCTATCACCCCTTCAGGTGAGTTTTTACCATTCACTTAGACATACTGCGTACGCCCATGCAGATATGACGTAAGGAAGGCAAATGTGTCTGCGCTTAGTTGATAGACATTAAGTAATTGAACTAAAGTTTTATGATTGACGAGGTCAAATGCTTTGAAAGGTCCAAAAATACTGCTCCAGTCATTTGACTGCTATGTATGGCAGTAAGCCATCTGTCAACTAGGTGTACCAATGCTGTGACAGGAGTGTTTCCGCCGAAAGCCAGATTGTAATGGATGTATGAGTTTGTGTTTTTCTAGAAAATGTTGTTGTAAGTGTGTGTGAATGTGTCTTTCTATCGGTTTCGACAGTGTTGACAGTAGCGAAATGGGCCTGAACTTGTCGAACACCAGGGAACAATCTTGTTGTACCGATGCCTCGACTGGACATTTATAGGTCGTCATTGTCCTATTCTGGTGCAAACGGTTATGGAACTCAATTCTTGCGGATGTTAACACTTACAAGACCAAGCTGCTGAAACATCTAGACAAAACTTAATTTTTCCTTTTATTTTTCTTTTTATTTTTATTCTTACATGTAGCACTCCATGCCTTGTGCGGCATTTCACGGATAGTCTGCATTCTCTTGTAACATTTATGAACACATGTAATATACCGCTGGCATTCCAGCAAGCCGCATTATGTAATATCCATGACCCCATGGACTCGGCCGCTGGCCAGACGGGATGCCGTCGATAGACACAGCATTAAACGCTCGCGCCGCGTGGCAGTGCTATAGTTTCTTCGCGTCGACCCGCGCGCGCGATGATTACGGGATCACTATACATTAATTAATTGGGCAGTGGGCAGATGTTCACATCTGCACGGGACATAGACGACCCCGCCCTCCACGAGTTGCCTGCTGCCTTGCAGGCCTGGCCGCTTGGCTGCGGAAAGGCTAAGGGAGGAAACCCCTGACATCAAAGCCCCCGTGTCTCCGGGGAAGGCTTTTGAGCCAGAGACTAGGACAAGGACAGTCTGATATAAAACCTACGACCCGAGGACCTCGATGCCATCGTCCCAGCTTGCTAGGCCATGGCAGATGAACCAAGGGTTTAAAGGGTGGGGCCAGTACTGCGCACACTGCACTCCACCAAAAAGCTCCACCGCGCAGGCTTTAGGAAACGTCCACGGACCATGACACTGACCATTCCAAGTCCTGTAGCGACGGGCGAGGGGCGAAACGGCAGGTGAAAGATGTCACTGGAAGCCGCAGTCTCAAACCTGCATGCAGGCGGTTCAGGATATTGGTCGCCTGATGTTGAGCTGGGGATGACAACATCACTCGGCACACCCTGAACGACCAAGCAGCCTTTTCTAGGGACAGCACTGCTTGCTCCACACGGAGAGGGGCCTAGAAAAGGTGGCCTAACCAAAGCTCGTCCCCTCGCAACCCAGTTGGCTAGCCGCGGTCAACGGGCATCTTCTCCTGCGGTCAAAAAACAAGAAAGAATATCGGATCCACTCTCATGACGACCACGACCGGACTCAACGTAGCATGCTGGAACGTCCGAACCATGCTCGACAAAGCAGACAGCGGACGCCCTGAACGTCGCTCCGCCCTCATTGCCCATGAATTGCGGAGGTTAAACATCGACATCGCCGCGCTCAGCGAAGTACGCCTTCCGGACGAAGGCAGCCTCCAAGAACTTGGTGCTGGGTACACCCTCTACTGGTCAGGCAGGCCTGCATCAGAAAGACGGCTCTCAGGCGTGGGTTTCATGGTCAAGACATCCATTGCGACTAAGCTGGAAAACCTACCAACGGGCCACTCAGACCGCATCATGTCCATGCGCCTCCCACTGAGACACCAGCAACACGTCACCCTTCTCAGTGTGTACTCCCCAACCCTCCTGGCAGAGCCTGCTGAAAAGGACAAGTTTTACACTGACCTGCGCAGCCTCCTACAGAGTACCCCTGCAGACGACAAAGTCATCATCCTTGGCGACTTCAACGCCAGAGTGGGCCAGGACTCTGAAGCCTGGAAAGGAGTCCTCGGCAAGCATGGCGTGGGGAACTGCAATGACAATGGCCGCCTACTGTTGGAGTTCTGTGCGGAGCAGCAACTTGTCATCACCAACACTACTTTTCAGCAAAAGGACAGTCGAAAGACCACCTGGATGCATCCTCGCTCCAAACACTGGCACCTTATCGACTATGTCCTAGTGCGTCAGAGGGACCGCAGTGACGTCCTCCTCACCAGAGTGATGCCCAGCGCAGAGTGCCACACTGACCACCGCCTTGTCCGCTGCAAACTCAGGCTCCACTTCAAGCCAAAACCCAAGAAATGGGGGCCCCCCAAGAAAAAGCTTGATGTTGCCAGCCTTCAGCGTGACGATGTGAAAGCCGCCTTTCAGACAGATTTACAGCGCAGGCTCAAGGACACAGCGGACCCAGTAGACTCCTCCCCTGAAACACTTTGGGAACAACTGAAAACTGCTATTGCAAAATCCTCTGCAGAAGTCTTGGGTTTCGCCAGAAAGAAAAACAAAGACTGGTTTGACGAAAACGATGTAGAGATCCAGGAACACCTAGCAAAAAAAAGAGCCGCCCATCAGGCCCACCTAGCCCAGCCTTCCTGCCCTATGAAGAAGTCTGCCTTCCGCCTCGTCTGCAGCAGTCTCCAGCGCAAGCTCAGAGATCTCCAGAATGAGTGGTGGACCAGACTTGCACAGAGGACCCAGCTTTGCGCTGACAATGGTGACTGCAGGGGCTTCTACGAAGCACTGAAAGCAGTGTATGGCCCCAGGCACCTGGTACAAAGTCCCCTGCGAAGCGCTGATGGTCAGGCACTCCTCACAGATAATACCTCCATCTTGAACCGCTGGTCGGAATACTTTCAGAGCCTCTTCAGCGCTGAGCGCACTGTTCAAGAAGCAGTCGTCCTACAAATCCCACACCTCCCAGTAAAGGTTGAATTGGACGAACCGCCCACCGCTGAAGAGACCCTCACAGCCATCCACCAGCTCAAGAGTGGCAAAGCAGCAGGCATTGATGGAATACCGCCAGAGATCTGGAAACATGGAGGCACAGCACTGCACAACAAGCTCCATGACCTCTTTCTCTGCTGCTGGGAGGAAGGAACACTACCAAAAGATCTCCGTAATGCAGTCGTTATCACCCTGTACAAGAACAAAGGCGAGAAGTCTGACTGTTCCAACTATCGGGGAATTACCCTGCTGTCCATTGCTGGGAAAATCCTTGCAAGGCTGCTCCTGAATCGGCTGGTACCTGCCATCGCTGAAGACCAACTCCCAGAGGGCCAGTGTGGCTTCAGAGCAAACAGGAGCACCACCGATATGGTCTTTGTGCTGAGACAGCTACAGGAGAAGTGCCGCGAGCAGAACAAAGGGCTGTACGTAACATTTGTCGACCTAACAAAAGCGTTCGACACTGTGAGCAGGCAAGGCATGTGGCAGATCCTGGAGCGACTTGGCTGTCCCCCAAAGTTCCTCAACATGATTGTCCAGCTACACGAGGACCAGCAAGGCCAGGTCAGACTCAACAATGACCTCTCAGAACCATTCCCCATTCTCAACGGCGTAAAGCAGGGCTGCGTGCTGGCACCGACCCTCTTCACCATCTTTTTTAGCATGATGTTGAAGCAGGCCACAGTGGACCTCGATGATGACGATGCAGTGTACATCAGGTATCGTCTCGATGGCAGCCTGTTCAACCTCAGACGACTGCAGGCCCACACGAAAACCCTAGACCAACTGATTCGTGAGCTGCTTTTTGCTGATGATGCTGCCCTCGTTGCACACACAGAGAAAGCCCTGCAGCGCATCACGTCTTGCTTCGCAGATGCTGCCCAGCTCTTTGGACTCGAGGTCAGTCTGAAAAAGACAGAGGTCCTCCATCAGCCGGCACCCAAGACAGTGTATCGCCCTCCTCACATCACCATTGGCGAGTCTAAACTAAAGTCAGTGCACCAGTTTACTTACCTTGGCTGCATTATCACGTCGGACGCCAAGCTGGACAAGGAGCTTGACAGCAGGCTGGCAAAAGCGAACAGCGCTTTCGGGCGACTTTTCAAGCGGGTGTGGCACAATCAACAGCTGAAAACAGGCACCAAGATCAGCGTGTACAGAGCTGTGGTCCTCACCACCCTGCTGTATGGTTCCGAGTCCTGGGCCCTCTACCGCAGCCAACTACGACTCCTCGAACGCTTCCACCAGCGCTGCCTGCGCACCATCCTGGGCATTCACTGGAGTGACTATGTCACCAACGTCGAGGTCCTTGAACAGGCTGAAACTGTGAGCATCGAGGCTTTGCTGCTGCGGACACAGCTCCGCTGGGCGGGGCATGTCTCCAGGATGGAGGATCATCGCCTACCAAAGATCACCCTGTTCGGCGAGCTTGCTACTGGACACCGTGACAGAGGGGCACCAAAGAAGAGATACAAAGACTGTCTCAAGAAGTCACTTAGTGCCTGCCAAATCGACCACCACCAGTGGTCTTCGCTTGCTGCGGACCGTGACACCTGGCGCTCCACCGTTTACAAGGCAGCTGTCTCCTTTGAGGACTCTCACAGAGCTAGCCTTAAGGACAAGAGGCTCAGGAGAAAAAACAGAGATGCCGCAGCTCAGAACCCTGACCAGACCTTCCCCTGCAGCCACTGCGGTCGAACCTGCCTGTCTCGGATTGGCCTCCGCAGCCACGAACAAGCCTGCAGACGTCGTGGGCAACTCCTATAAAATCTTCGTTTGCGAAGTCAAGCCAAGATAAAAGACGTAATTCCTCAAAGTTAGCTTGAAAACCACGACAATTCCACTGAAGCAGAGAGTACATGATTATGTCTTATCTGGGGGTGAAGAGTTCCCCCCCCCCTTTTTCCTTTGCCTTGGAAGGAGTTGAAGAAACAGAGGGGGGACGGCTCTCGGGCCTCCTCTGATTCTTGGGAGATGAAGGGGGTGGAGCTGCCCGCAGCACTAGCAACGACGACTTCCACTCCCTCCATCCCCTCTTCCAATGCAGCATATTTGTTTTGAAGAGGGACATCAGTGTTCCCCTTCTGGGCCCGTGCGCACAGCGGTCCCATAGATTTTTTAGACTTCTGGTCCTGGGCAGCATTCCTGTCGCTAGAGTTAGCGGCCTTAGAAGACTGACCAGAGCCAAAAGCCTTTGGCGTTGACACACTAACAGGCTTGGGTGGGGGCTGAGGCTTAGGGGCAACAGAAGGCGGTACTGCCGGACTGGCAGTGTCTGCCTTCTGCGTTCCCTGGCTCCTCGTCACCACCGGAGGAGGGTTACTCTCCAGGGGCGAGAGGAGCCGAGGCTCCGCCCCCAACCAAGAAGTTGGGGTTTGACATGGAAAGTCTTTGGTGGGGCGCTTGCCTGCCACCGCTGCACTGAAAGTATAAACAGAGGTGTTAGAGTTTGGGGTAGCCGCAGCTGCACCAGGGCCTTCAACCAGTTTTTTTCCCGTCCAGAAAGGACAGCCCCTTCTCCACACGCACCTGGTGAATCTTGCACTTGGATATCCAAGGAGGGCATTTCTTGTCCAAAGCCATATGCGCCCCTTGGCAATTCACACACAGGGGGGGGGGGGGGGGGGCTGTGCAGGACTCAGCAGAGTGTCGGGGCTTAGTGATGATGGTAGGGAAACGGATCTCCCCACCCCCTCGCTTGGAAGCAAAGCGCCTGACGTAAGTCACCCCCTTCGACTTAAGGTTCCGTACAAGTTCATCTTCTGACAGTTCTGCCAAAGCTTGATCTTTGATCACGCCTCTTGACGAATATATAGTGTTGTAGGGTGTGACTTATACTGGAGTGTCTCCAATGGAAGAGAGCCTCAGTAGCCCGCTGGAGTGTGCCCGGGTACGGCACTCTACCAGCAAGTCACCAGACCTGAGGCGCTGGGCATCAGGCCTGCCAACACGGCTCCTAAGGGTCTCCCCTACCAGAAAAAGATGCAGCTTTGAAACAGGTTTCTCCTTCACCTTGCTATGGACAATGAGGACGCGACGCCATACGGCCGACGCCTGAGGCGTCGCTTCCTCACAGTCCGAGTCACTGTCATGTTCAATGTCGGTGGCTATGTGCCGCTTCTGTGCCAGTTTTTTTGTTTTTTTGTTTTTTCCATATAATAATAGTAGAGATATTCATCCCCCGGGGGTCCCCGCCCGCCACCGAGCCCAACAAGGGAAAGTGCAACTGTCGGCGGGTCTCCAGCCGACGCACAATGGAGACTGCCCGAAAGATATACTCAAGGGGGTAAGCCCGATTGCACCGTCTGAGCCACCGCCTTCTATCACACCGTTGAATGCAGGGGAATACTGGCGTAAAGCACCTAATCAGCAGCAGAGGCTATAGCATGGTGCTCCGTATAGCAACCCGCATGTCAACAGAGGGCTCAACGTGACAAGAGCCGATTGACTAGGCCGGTACGACTAGCCTCCCGTTTAGGTAGAAGTCAAAGCCGAAGTGGAGTGTTGGCACCAGTGAGCCGCAACCCAAAAGGAACCTCAGCCACCAGGATCCTCTTCTCCCCCGACACGGGTTTCCAAGCACGGCAAACACTTCGGATCCAAAGGACCAAAAGCTCACGAGTATTTTTAAGGACCAATCCAACATGGTAGGACCTGGGTTAGCACAACTCCTTAAAAACCGGACCAATGAAAAAGACTGAACAACATATCTGCTGACATCAAGTCCTAATCCAGGACAAAGATGGCACCCCTCTGCTAGCCCACTCAGTCAGGGACTGAGGGGACTTCCCACCCACGCCACGTGGAGGCCGGTGCCGAGTGGGCTGTTTCGTAAACAAACCTGTGTCAGGTGGTTGTGTCATTTTTAAGCCCAGCCTGGTGGTGGCGGTATTGTTTTAATTTAATAGCATCAGCAGATTTTGTGACCCTCGTTATTCATTGCTTTTATCTCAGATGGTAATCTCTTAACCCACTCAGTGTTACGTGCGTCGTGCATGAGTTCCTTAGAATACTGATAACGGAAAAGACAATTGCCTGTGATCTGTGCACACCCGGTATTCCGCGTCGTACTAACACACCATGCTTAGCAAATAATTGATTAACGGCACCTTTATATTCACTTCCGTCGTCAAATTGCATAAGCCTAGGATATCTCAGAGGACCACGACTATAAATCAATGATAATGATGCAGCTACAGTACTATCGTTTTTGTCAGTTATAGGTTCGGCGTCTTTGAATCGTTGGTTGTACATTGCTTAACGTCCCGACAGCAACAAGACTTTCTCAGGACGTGCCTGCACTGCTTGTGAAAAACCCCAAAACTAAACAGAATAGTGAATGTATGTCGCCAGCCGGTCTAATACGCTAAATAAATCTAAGACCATTTAGCAACACACATCCAATATCAAGAGCTACAGGCAGCGCAGAGAGCAGGGAGAGTTTAAAAAAGGAAAATACAGGTGAATCGACCAAGGGCAGACAGAAACACATGCCCCAGAATAGAGGGGAAAACCCACCCTGTGGGGCTGACCAGGGTGATTCTGGTAACTAAAAAGTAGTTAACCCCACCCATGTCCCCTCGGGATGACCCGAGTGGGGATCTTTGAATCGTGACGCAACATCGACAACAGTGAGTGCATACTTGTATCGGTTTTTGTTCCCTAATAGTATCATGCGTAAGAAACAGGAGATCCATTTGGAGTGTGTCATTAGGGGTGGTGTTTTCAAAGTGTGGTCTTATTATTTTTCTTGGAGCAGGTAAATATATTTGCCAAATAGCTTGCTTTTGTAGCCAATGTTTTACTTGCTTCATCGTAATGTCACCGCCTAGAGTGGCATACAATTTCTCTGTTGCAGTTTTTCCTTTCCAGCAGCCAATTGAGGAGTAATATATTTTTGATAGTTTAGCATCAACACCGGTGCTTGTCATTTCTTCTAGCAAGAAAAACTCCTGTGAAATAAACAAATATCATAGCTACAAGAACAAAGATTATTTCTCCATTTCTTTGTTGTGGGCTGGGTTGGTAGTAGTCCCTAAGTTTCGGTTGTGGGATGCTTACGTCTTCACCAGTAACAATGCAGTATTCTTTGATAGCGTCAGCAACATTTGAAAATGTATTCTGTGCGTGACCTTTCAGTCTGAGATTTTCATTGATGAAATCAAGTTTCTCTATTCTCTGTTTCTCGTAATCTTGCTCCGCTTACGCCAGTTTTTCAGTGCCACCTCATTTCCTCTGCAGACTCCTCCTTCCTAACTTTTGAAAAGAGGTAATTTGATCCACTTAAAGCAAGTGCATTAACAACAGCACCGCCAACAATAACCGCCAGTGTCTTCTAGGCTTTGACTTCGCGAACGAAGATTCTACAGGGGTTGCTGATGACGTCTGCAGGCATGCTCGTGGCTGCGGAGGCCACTCCAGGACAGCAGGTTCGACCACAGTGGCTGTAGGGGGAGGTCTGGCCTGGGTTCTGAGTTGCAGCAGCTCTGTTTTTTCTCCTGAGTTGCTTGTCCTTAAGCTCTGTGAGAGTCCTCAAAGGAGACGGCTGCCTTGACAATGGTGGAGTGCCAGGTGTCGTGGTCCACAGCAAGCAAAGACCACTGGCACGGCAGTTCACCCTTCTCTGAATTCCTCTGTTTAGTTGGACTCTGTGCCAGCCGTGACCCACTTCACTGACTATGATAAGTGCGCGCGGGTCATAGCAGGCTCCAGCCTAGCTGCTGGCGGGAAGCGTTGTGCTCCTTGTTCCCTGTTAAAGTCTGTCAGGCATGTGATAAGTTTAGTCTGTTTATAACTTATTATTACCGTGGCTAAAAAGTTTCAATCGTAAATATCATTATGTAATACTATGCTTGAAATTGTCCTCTTCAAGCTCATATAAGTTTGGTTTGAAGAACCTCTTCGAATTCTGTGCTTATTACTTGATTACAACGTGTGTAGTTCGAGGAACTTTCCTTCCGCTGTAGACAGCAGTGCTTGTGTGTAAAAAACTTGTTTTCTGTGCCGGGTGTATCACTCCAATGTGTACCCTTATCTGATGCATATATGTAAAGTATAGCTTGTTAAAGCCATGGAGAATGAACATTCCTTTCCAAGACATTTGGAAGCAGTGAATTATTTGTGTAGACTTTGTGGTAGAAGGTCTAGGCAAGCAGTCAAAGACAAAAACAAATCCGTGTTTTTGTGCACTAAATCCACAGCATCATAGTGACCCTGTAGACACTCATTTTAAGCTATTTTAATGTGACACTAAGCCGGAACTGAATCTCTTAACAGCAAACAGTAAACATCTGCTTTGTGCATTGTTTTTAAACTGTGCTAAAATTGTGATATTGTTAAAAACATTGACTGTATCGGTGAAATTCGCATACTTCATGTCGGCGTACTCTGAATGGATTACCGTTTTCATTTGGCCCACCAAACCGGCTTTAGCAGGACTCAGGTATATGGTTCATGAAGATTTTTGCATGGGATATGCCAGTTAAGACATCTGTTGACAGCACTGACTTTGTCTGAACTTTCCAAAAACTTCAGTTTTTGAACTGTGATGCGATGAAAAGTATGATAAACTAACGGAAGGCTGCATCTAATCCGTCTCCTAGTGATACTTTGAGCCAGTGCATGACAAACATCCACGCAGATTACCCCAGCATGTTTGGTGTCCAAAGATAGTACAATTTCTCCTCAACAAGACGATGTATGTTCAAATAATAACTCACAACTGCAGGTGAATTAATTCCGGTTTACAGACAACATCTGTAATTTACAGCTTATTCGCAGATGTATGCAGCAGAGGCTAAGAGCTAATCGGGGTCAAGCACAGTAGTACTGTAAACAAGACGGCTGCTGCCCTATTCGCATCCCCAGCGTTAGCGAGACCGCATAGCTGGTGCCTTATCAGTGATGGTATTTAGCGCACTGATAGTAAGGAGAAGGAGGCTGCCTCGCTATCTCAGTGCTCTCGCGAAGCTGATCTCTAAGTGTGCTGGAGCACGCCGGCGGGCATAGAGCTGAAAACTAAAGAGCATAGGCTAAACTGCCGTGCTGGCGGTGGTCGATTTAGCAGGCACTAAGTGACTTCTTGAGACAGTCTTTGTATCTCTTCTTTGGTGCCCCTCTGTCTCGGTGTCCTGTGGCGAGCTCGCTGAACAGGGTGATTTTGGGTAGGCGTTGATCCTCCATCCTGGATACGTGCCCCACCCAGCGGAGCTGTGTCCGCAGCAACAAAGCCTCGATGCTCACAGTTTCTGCCTGTTCAAGGACCTCGACGTTTTTGACATAGTCACTCCAGTGACAGCCGAGGATGGTACGCAAGCATCACTGGTGGAAGCGTTGGAGGAGTCGTAGTTGGCTGCTGTAGAGGGCCCAGGACTCGGAACCATACAGCAGGGTGGTGAGGACGACAGCTCTGTACACGCTGATCTCAGCTGTTGATTGTGACACACCCGTTTCAATAGTCATCCGAACGCGCTGTTTGCTTTTGCCAGCCTGCTGTCCAGCTCCTTGTCCAGCTTGGCGTCTGACGTGATGATGCAGCCAAGGTAGGTAAACTGGTGCAGTGACTTCACTTTAGACTCGCCGATGGTGATGTGGGGAGGGCGATGCTCTTCCTTGGGTGCTGGCTGATGGAGGACCTCTGTCTTTTTCAGACTGACCTCAAGTCCAAAGAGCTTGGCAGCGTCTGCGAAGCAGGACGTGATGTGCTGCAGGGCTCTCTCTGTGTGTGCAACGAGGGCAGCGTCATCATTAAAGAGCATCTCACGAATCAGTTGGTCTAGGGTTTTGGTGTGGGCCTGCAGTCGTCTGAGGTTGAACAGGCTGCCATCGAGACGATACCTGATGTACACTGCGTCGTCATCGTCGAGGTCCACTGTGACCTGCTTCAACATCATGCTAAAATGATGGTGAAGAGGGTCGGTGCCAGCACACAGCCCTGCTTCACACAATTGAGAATGGGGAACGGTTCTGAGAGGTCATTGTTGAGTCTGACCTGGCCTTGCGGGTTCTTGTGTAGCTGGACGATTATGCTGAGGAACTTTGGAGGACAGCCAAGTGGCTCCAGGATCTGCCACATGCCTTGCCTGCTCACAGTGTCAAACTCTTTTGTTGGGTTGACAAACGTTACAGCCCTTTGTTCTGCTCACGGCACTTCTCCTGAAGCTGTCTCAGCACAAAGACCATGTCGGGAGGTGCTCCTGTTGACTCTGAAGCCACACTGGCCCTCTGGGAGGTGGTCTTCAGCAATGGCAGGTACCAGTCGATTGAGGAGCAGCCTTGCGAGAATTTAACAGCCAGTGTAGCCATATTTTTTTTTACATAGATACATTTTCTGGAATAATTTCTTGCTTGACAAGAAACTCTTTGTGGCAATTGACGCTGTGACAACCACAACTAGCTTAGCACTGTCTTCAAAATCTAGTTTGTCCAGGTCTGCAGAACGCATTTTGAGAAGACTCTGCCCTAGCATTGTGTAGGTGACCGCAAGTCCACTTAGAACAGCAGATTGATAGACAAGGTTCATTATGTTCTTTGTGTCACTCATCTTTTCTTATGCCACAAAAATTAAAATAATAAATTTATTCATTGCATGAAAAATGGGCCAAAGGCTTTTAGCACTACTGATAATGTGGAGACTTCTTGCTTTGCTTTTTGAGTTTCTGTTTTTTTGGACACTGTTTGAGTTTGTGGTTTACCGCCGTGAGATGGCATGAGATGACCTTAGTCACCTGCTTGGTGTTAAACCACATAACCAATAACCAATCAACCGAGTTTGTGGTTTGTATTTTTTCCATAGCTTGTAACCTACATAACCAAATCCTACAACAAATCCACCAATTATATATTTTGTTATTTCAGGTTTAGACTCAGTTGTTAGTCTCTCATCTTGTTCAGGGGGTGGTGGTGGGGGTAATGACGCTGTAGCTGTTGATGGTGGTCCTGATGGTGGTTCAGTTACATGAGCCTTTTCAGTTAATACCTGAAGCTGTCATTGCTTTTTGTCTGTTAAACTCAGCTAATCTTTTTCGCGCCTCAACCATGCCTGGGCTTTTAGTCTTAGGTACCATTTGAAACTGTGTCGAGACAGGGCTGGTGCTGTGGGGTCGTCTGGTTCTCCTCCATTTTCTTCTGCTTTAAAATTTATTTTAGAAAAATCAATATGACTCCCAGTAACAAGCACGGTTACCACAGGTGCAAGGTAATTCCCAAACTTGTAAAACATAAGGCATGCTAATTTGCCGATTGAACTTGAAACAATAGGGTTGCTTTCAAGATCGTGTGATCAACTGTCAATCTCTACAGGCAATAAGTGGCTAACTGCTTTTGTATAAAGAGACACGAGAGATTGATTTAAGTCACGGGTCATTAGTGAACCAATGTGATTTTCATATTTAGCGGCTAGCTTAATTATCTCCTCTGCAGTGAGTGTGTCGATTTCTTCTGTTGTGTATTGTTTTCCAAGATAAGCTTGTGATTTTCCAGAAACTACAATAGAGAGAAGTCATTCTTTTTTTGATTCTAAGTCTTTTTTCTCTATAGTGCAGATATCGCTTAGAAGAAGTAATTCGTCCTGATTTGTTTATAATGTAATATAATGATTTTTTAAGCTATAATTAATCTCTCAAAATACACTTCCAGTGCGAATTGTACAAAACCGTAAGTGGAAAGCTAGGCTAGCAGGTTACTGAGAAGTAACAGCTGATCGCTGATTTGGAAATCTGCTGAGTGCATTGAAAAGATAAAGACTTTGTAAAGGCTGCGATCGTTGTGAGTGTTGGTAGTCATATTAGCCTTGTTTATGAGATCGATGCGGCATTATTAAATTGGGTGGCGTAGTATTCTCTTATATTATATCTCTTGGGACCCTCATAAAAGTGTTGCTATATCCAGCGTCTGCACCAGTACTCAATGGAGACGTGCCGCTTCCGTATTCGCGGCATAAGCCGCGTATCCAGAGGCGGCACGTCTCGAATGAGTTAAACCTCACCAATCGACAAACTTTATTTATGTAATTTTACAATGTATAAATAGTTTTGTATTTATGTTTTTGTAGTGCTACACTAAACTTCTGATGCCATAGAATAAAACAATGATTGAAACAAATTCAGCTCAATCTAGTCTATGTTTTCATTAGACTGGTTGTCACCTTATAAATGATACAACCTTTTAATTTTTTACAACGTGCACACGTGGAAAAACGTGGTGATCGGCATGACAAGTCTGACTGGGTCGGGTGTCTGTCTCAGTCTGTGGTTCGAATACCTCGTGTAGGGACAATGTTTTTGTTGGCAGGAAGATTTCTGCGCTCTGACTCATCTGGTGCATGTGGACTTGAGCGGGAACTGCCTGAAAGAGCTTCCTGCAGCGTTTGGAGGGCTTATAAATCTCGAGCATCTAAACCTGTCTTTCAATCAAATCAAAACATTACCAAGAACATTCCATCAGCTGCAAAATCTCGTCTGGCTCAACCTTAGCTCGAATCCACTGGAACCAGGACTGCGTGAAGCTGCTGGGCAGTGCCGTGATGAGGAACAGTGCCTGATTTGTGCCTATGACGTAAGTTTGTTTATTTATAGTCATACAAATGCAGCGAGTTTGTGGAGCCAGACCACACGAATTTTCACTTTTGACATCGTCGACTGCTTGTGTAAACTGTCTGATCAGACAATGATTGTGAACACTCCCTATCTCCCCCGGCCCAAGATTACAGGGATTAAACACAAGATGAGTATTTGTATTGCAAGGTACTGTATGATCTCACTTCCAACTATCAGGAACATGCACACTCATATTGGGGCCTGATGTATCCAACAATAATTACGGACTCGCATGTGGGTCAAATGAATTTCTTCAAAATGGCAATTTCTCTTCAATAAGAACACCAATTATCAATATCCTTCGATGGCGCCAACTAATTTCAGAGTTAAACAGCATCCTAGAGTTTCACATTTGGAAGTACACAAACGCAGGAGATATTGTTGGATATACATACAGGCGCGTGTATACATTCATACACACATACTTACGGTCCTTTGCGCCAACAGTACGTTTTGAAAGGAGTTAGCGTAGCCAGACATGATGTAATTTTCTTTATCTGGTTACATCATCATCGGAATGTTAGTCCCACTCGCCCATGACGTCATAGACATGCTATTCACTTTGCCAGGACCCATCTGGATAGTTTACTGTATTTTCACTAGGTGGACTAAAAACCAGAAGAGATACACACAGACAGACAGAGTATGATTTTTCTGCCAGTGAAAATGTGTTCTCTTCCGCACCCGCCCCTAGAGAAAGTAATACTGAGTGGACTAAAGCATCATTAACACAATGACTGAGTTAACCCCTTGATTATAACCTTTTGACCCTCCATTGTCCATGTCTCCCGCACAGAGTAAATACCATTGGAAGTTACCCCTAAATCATTATTATTTAAACAGCCACATTTTTAAGGGGTTAACTCATTGTGTTCCCCTCCATCCCCCTTCCCCCATAGACAAAAAAAAAATCAACCAAACACCCTGGTCAAACCAGTGCTGATAACCCTGGAGCTATCACATACACAAACACCTCATGTCTACACTTGTCTGAAAGACATCCACCTCTATTCAGATATACCATTAAGGGCTGCAATTATTCACATTTTCATGTCAGGACTAGTGCTCTTTAAAACCTAAATCCCTTATGCACTCTACCAGCCAGGATATGTATCACACTACAATCCGTATTCATAAATTTATTTTTACCCTTCCATCAAATGCAAAATGGCCACTTCTACACACACACACAGACAACCCCACCCCTTTTTCACAAAGAGAGGCCTGTGCTTATGTCAACATTACAAGCACTGACGAACCTGACTCACTCTATGTATAAACACCATGAAGTCTTTACAGACACAGAGTTAAAATGAGTTTGCAACCTGTTGGAAAACAGAGAAAAGCTTTAAGTTAAGATCTTTCTTGTATTTTATGCTGAGGGGAGTGTTTAATGTTGACTGTTATTATTCAATTCACTTGAGAAACTGCTGACTGTGTTTACACTACACTTGAGAGAAACTGCAATGTGTGTTTATACTGCACTCGAGGTGCTGGGCCTGACTGTTATTCAATACCACACTTGAGAAACTGCTGACCGAGTTTGTACCTGAGAAAACTGCTGGGTCATACACAAAAGCTTTAACTTGATGTTGGCACAGCACTCCATGCATACACAAAGTGAGAGTCAAAAGTGGTAAGAGTGGTGTTTTATATCTCTGCTTGTTAGACTGCCTGGTTTTGTCTGCTGATTTTATTCTGCACTCAAATCAGGCATGAACAAACCAGTTTGAACAGGAACAGGACTGTTGGCGTGGGCACTGACAGAGGGTGTTTGCTTAGTGTCATGAGTGGTCTCTGCTTAGGCTGACTAGTTTGCTCGATGCAGTCGTCTTTACAGGTTGTGTTGTGTAGTCATTTTGAAAGCAAGGTTGTGTAGTCATTTTGAAAGCAAGATGTGTTTTGCTAGAAATGGATTTATGTGTTAAGAATCATCTAAACCTAAAGATAAGTTTTGTTTTAATTTTAAGTACAACTAACTTTAGGTTACCTTAAAGTGAGTTACAATAGGAACTTATTAACTACTTACCATTAAGAACTTATTAATTACTTACCCTAATTACTTACAAGTACTTAATAACAACTTGACTCTAGTCACGTATACTAAGTCTTTTTTACCAAGTCACAAGGGCAACTAAAAACTTTTTTTTCTCAAATATAATATTCTGGTGGTGGTGCTGATGGGATTAAATAATTATGCCTAAACTGTGTAAGTGGCATGACATCTCTCTGTGAAGTGTATGACATTAATAAACGATTACCAAATCTGATTTTTATTTGTTTAAAAGAATGTGTAGTTTTTCTGTGGTTTCCTGAACACCAATCTTTTTCCCCATCTCTAAAAAACTGGCCTTCAGATCTTCAATATTCACAGGTGATTGACTACGCATTTTATTTTGTATTTCAGACTTCTGTTTCTTGTAGTTATTTAAATCATCCTGGACGCGTTTAAATTCTTCGTCATCAACAAAATTATCATTCAATGCCTTACTGATAATAAGTTTCATACTGCTCAGCTTTGCACCAGCCAGCGTACTCAATGCTTCATGTTTTTCTAATTTTGTGTGAAACCTCTTGTTCAAGGCCTCCAAACCAAAGCATGCTAGGCATGTAGCAACGCTAACAGCCTCAATTGCTATTCCAGCCAAACTTCCAATTCCTGTGGCGAACAGAGCTATACCTCCTACAGATAATCCAGCTGAAACTGCACCAATAGCCATAGAAGTGTTTTGAACAGAATTAAATACTGACTTATACCTCCTTTTACACCGTGAGTACCTAGCTTCTTCACTCTCCAAATATTTAATTGCATCTGTAATATTATTTAATCTGAATGCGACTGATGGTAATGTTTTATCTGAAGCAACTGACACAGCTGTCACCTGTGGATCAGGCGCAAGTGTTGTTTTAGTCATCACATTTGATTCAGTCGGCTCAAGCGTCGGTAGTTGTGGATAGAAGTTTACCATTTTTTTAATTGACAAATATTTTTTTTAATTTAATCAGCAATTACATTTTGCAACTCTTCAAAAGTATACAATTTGCTGGCATAATAAAATGAAACAAGATCAATGTGTTCTAGTTTTATAAAATTTAGAAAAACAAAAGTTGTTTTGTCGACCACCACCTTGACAGCGGGATTACTGCTCGAAACATTAATAACATCATTATTTTTTGTAATAGCAATAAAAACTTTTGTTGATTCTGTCACTGTTTCATTCCATGTAAGTTTTATTCCCTGTGCAATATCTGCCTCTTTTGCAGTAGCTACAGATCTCATGATAATTTCAAATACTATTGTCGCTTCTCTTGCGATGGTAAAGTTTGCTGGTGTACACACGACCCTTGCATCAGACCTACCCTTCCTGTGCGTAAGAAGATACCGCCGTCTCTCATAATTTTCAACTTTTAGTTTTTCTCTGCTATTGTCGTCTGAAGAAAAACTTGGAACAAGGCTTACAATCAGCGGCCCAGAGTTAACAACCTTCCTAAACACTAAGGCACCTTCGTCATCAGTGTATACATAAGGACTAATAAATTCAATCTTTATGTCCCAGTCAATTGTTGGCGGTGGTGCAGGCGCAGGCGGCACAAGCGAAACAACCCATTTAGTACCCACATGTATTAAGTTGTAGGGCACATTATTTACAGGAGTAGGTACAGTAACATCACGCAGCTGACCAAGTTTAGGTATAGGTCTCTCTGTTCCATCCTTCATGTCATCAATTACTTTTCGCTTGTACATGCCAGTTGAATCAAGTTCAAAACCATACACCTCCCCTATTTCCCCTTCCTTCTCAAAATCCTGTACGTCTGCCAAATCTTTCAACTCTGTTACCGGACATGCAACTGGTATGATTCTAGGCTTTGGACCAAGACCACTCATTTTTATAAACAAAAATAAAATTATTTAACTTCTAACACAACACTAAAATCATGCATAACAACTGGTTTGTCATCCTGATTAGTTACAGATATACTCAGTGACTCAAAGAAACTAGAACCTAATTTCTTAAACTGTAAATTAGGAAATCTAGCAACCACACTTTCACAATACGGAGCAGTTCCAGTTGGCAAGCACCTCAACAAAGTTGAAGGCTTTCCATTGTGTACATTCTCAGTTGTGTTTAGTTCTTTCAAATAAACATTTAGTACAGTATGTACTGCCAAATGAACAGGATATCTTCCAATTATTTTTTCTTTTTTGGGCTTAAATTTTAATCCTTCTTCATAAGTCCAATCATCATCACTACTAACATCTACAATAGCAAGATCAAATTCGGATAAAAAACCAAGTAGTATTAAAAGTTTGTCTGTTAATATAAGCTCACTATTTTTTGGAAATTCCAATGTAACAACAAGTTAGCCGGATTTAAAGTTGCTTTAATTTTATACATATTTTGTAAAAATTCAGCTATAGTACAAAAGTCATAATACCCAGGCTGTAAGTGATTAGCGCCCCACCATGTATTACCTATCGTTCCATGCACAGAATATTCACCATCATCTGTTACATTAAACCACTTTACTGTGTAGAACATTTCATGTATAGCTACAGCTTTGCTACCATCTCGATTATCAATCCCATTAGTTAACCACACTGGTTTGCTTGTGTCAAGATTTGTTAAGGTAATAAACATTTTTATTATCTCATATAAAAAGGATGGAATTTAAATCACCAACTATTACCACAACAAACGCATTTCAATTTAATGTGGATGCCAAATACAATGTTGCACCTACTTATGAACAGAAAATAATTCAGCTAAACCAGCTTGACATAGCTGTGTCTGAACAAGATTTATTTCAAGTGAAAGTACCCAATCCATTTGATCATTACCTAAACCCTCCAATAACAGATGACTCTACTGCAAGAAAGTGGTCTTCAAGTCCACTACAGATGTTTCAAAACCAACTCAACTTTGCCATACTGTGTTCAACTACAGGCTGTGGTGTTTCATTTACAGACCACTTGAATCACTCAAACAAACTGATTAGGTCTGTGTATCGTTTTCATGTTTACTACCAGCTTAGACGTATACTGTCAGAACTGCATACACCATTACCAACTGAATCCAGTTTCAACAGGTTTAACAACCCTATGGATATGAAAGCATTTGAACGCATCTGTAATGAATTTAACATCAGCACTAAGTATGACTTTGCACAAAAACTTGATGATCACAATGGTATGGGTACACTGTATTACGCTATGAGTCACAGACAATACCCTCAAGATTACTGGCCTGGTTACACTTCATTCTCATCAAAATCTGAAGTCTGGATAGGCTCAATAGAGCAGAAGCAGACTAATGCCTGGACCACATTTATTTTAGACAAAAGTGACGGATTTACTCAAGCAGGAGTCGAGTGCGTAAATGAGTCTATCAGAACATATGTCTGGTGTATACTAGGTGCACAATCACTAACAAAATCAAACATTTTGAATGGAAGTGGAAAGTTTGAAGCACAAAAACAGTTTCTCGCTAATCTTGAAGATTCAGTAAATTCAGTAGTTGATCTCCCATCTAGCATACAACGCTACCAAGACGTACTCAGATATGCCAGATCAAAAGTTGACTTTGTAGTTGGCATCGGGTTATACATGTTACCATCTGACCTTCAACTCCAAATGGGTACAATAACAAATTATAATAATGAAATCATTGTTGCAGGTCGTGATAAAAAATTAGGACTCAATCAATCTGTAAACTTGGGGGCCACAACCATACATGTACAGTCATTAAAACCATTACAGACGGTAACACCCACGGCACCAGTAACATCATCACCTGTACAGTCAGTAACAGCTCCAGCTTTGACACCGGTACCCATAACGATAACACCATCACCAACCCTTGACACACATGAGTCAGAGAGAACAGCATTGGTAATAGGCCTCACAGGATTAGGAGTATTACTTCTTTACCTGATTCATTAAATAACCCACCATTAACCCTCCTACTGTCACCAAAAAGACCCACACATGTTCTGCCATAAAACCAACTACCTTCGCTGCAGTACTAATCAACCAACTAACAACCATGCCAATTATACCAGGCAAAGCGTCCACTGCTTTCAGCGCCAATTTCTTAAGCAGGTCTGAAATATGAGACAACTGTTTCTTTACCCATGACTGTAAATCTTTTGGGTCTGTTGGTGGTGCCGAAGGTGCCGGTGCTGGAGGTGTCAGGGCTGGACCCCCACCACTCCCACCCCCGGAGACAGCCAACACTACAGTACTGATAATAAATCCAAGAGCAGTAATTAAACTAGCAATTGTAATACCCTGTTCTCTGAAAAGTGTTTTCAATCTCTCAGCCAGAGTAGTGTCTTCGTGAAGTATTTTCTGAATAGTTTCCCTTATCCTGTTAACTTGTGATTTCACTTTCTGTCTCCCAATGCTAATCACTTCTAATCGTCCTGATCTTTCTATCTGCAAATCATTTAATCTGTGTTGGATTCTTTCTTTCATTTCTGTGTCAAGATTCCCATTGTCTGCTGTAGCCAGTTTCTCTTTTTCACGTTCTATGTGTTTATCAAGCTCTCCTAGTTTGGCTAAATTATTTACCATCTCACCTCTTATTGTCTGCAGTGATTTATCCAAACCCATAATCTCCCTCATTGACAAAGGTGGGTCATCTATTGTTTTCATAGCATCATTTATTTGTCTTTCAGTAAATGAGGTTTTTTGTATCACAGTGTTTGCTATTTCTGGCAGACTTGTTACTGGTGCCATTTCAATCTCTTGTCCTGTTGGCAACTTTGTTTGCGTGTCGTGAAGCACACTAACAAGACGCGGTGTGACAGGAGACCCACCAATTCCAAGATACCTTGCCAACCCAGAGTTACCACCAACTTCACCTTTAATTGTACTTAAAGCTCTAAACTTAGAAGGATTATTTTTATGTGTTAGATATATTTTCCCTCTGTCTGTATTTACAAATAAGTGACCTTTATCATATTCAAACTGATTAGGATCCAAGACTTCTGGGTGTGCACCAACACTGTCATAAAATGAGTTTACTTTGTCTTTTAGCAGTTCGTGATACATACTAGAACTAGTTACCATTCCAGTCATATCTGTGATACTGGTATCTGAGGCATCCATGACATCCATTTCAAAATCTTCATGATTAAATCCTCCTGCTGCCATTGTTTTATTAATTTATTATTTTTTATTGTGCATAATAAAAATGACACAGTCTTACGGATCAAAGTTAGACCCATACAGAAAACTACGTGAGCCCCTGGGTGTTAAAGGCGTTCGTCAATCAATAGTCATCACAAACAATCCTAGTACCATAGACCAGAACCAAACACTTACAGTCAAGTTTCCAAACCTAGGTCCCAGTGACGTTATTGTTCCTGGCACTGCACGCCTTGCATTTAATATCGAACTATCATCAGACGCAGATGTGAACAGAACACTAGTTAACAATCTTGGCAGAGCAATTGTTAAGACCATCAAAGTAAAACTTGAAGGGCAGGAAGTGTTTAGTCTTGATGACTCAGATGTATTCTACTGTTACAAAGATTTGTGGCTAACAAGAGCAGAACGAGAAGACCGTATTTACCAAGGCATACAGTCTGATAATATTACCAAACTTAGAAAAAACTACCAAGTGAGTAGGAAAAGGCACTGTCAAGGGAGAGAAGTGTGCATGATCGACCAGTGATCATAGATCTACTGTGGCCAAAGCACACACACTGGCAGTCAACCCTTTCGGTCTGCTTTTTTACCAAACTTAGAATCGATGCCGGAGATAAATCAACGTCAGCAGCCAAGGATGTTATAATGGCAGAAACATATGGAACCAGGTTTTACATTCCACTTGAGTTTGAAATCTTAACAGCTCATCTGCCTTATTATCAAGGGGCACTGAATGACCGTCTGAGCTTTGAACTAACTTTTAATGACTACTCCAAAGTTATTAAATCATCTGCCACAGATGCAACATATAAGATCTCTAACATTTCCTTGGAATATGAAATTGTCACACACACTGAACTAGCCAGACTCATACAAAATCAGTACCAGACAAAACTTCCAATTTATTATGACCGGGTGATTAGACATAGTTTAATACCCAAAGATAAGAGTGACCCAATGTGGAACATAAACTTGAACACACCAGCTAGGTCACTGAAAGGTATTTTTATGTTGTTTGTTGAACCGGCGGCTCCATACAAACGGGATTCAGAAAAATTCTACAATCCTAAGATTACACATTTGTCCTGTACAATTGAAGGCCGCCCTAATCAAGTGTACGCATCTGGAATGCTGCCTTATCAGCACTACGACGAAATCACAAAGTATTTTGCGGGTGGAAGGATTAGAGATAAACCAGCAAACATTGCGTGCAAAGATCTACATCTGTATGACGTTAGGATCTGACAATACCTGACAAACAAATATGCACTGTGGCTAGACCTTCGTAGTACAGATGACGACTACCTGCATGGGTCAGGACGAACTGTTGAGAATGGTAGTGATGGAATAACAATTCAGATACAAAAGAAGGTTGAAACTGCTGCAGCCATAAACATATATTTGTACCTGATATATGACGCACAACTCAATATTGCAGAAAGCAGACTGAGTGGACACATATATTAAAATTATATTGTGTATTAAAATGAACCGGGGCTTAATGACACTCGATCCACACTGTGGCTTATTTGTTGGTGCCACAGGGTGTGGGAAAACTCAATTCGTACTTGACTTATTACAAACAAGATACATCCACCATTTTGAAAACATTGTAATATTTTGTCCTACAATCAAACACAACAAAGCTTATCACAACCGTTTATTCATTTGGACTGACAGCAACATATACTTAGTTGACCCTGAGAAAAAAACTGAATGACTACCTACAATATTTTTACAAGCAATTTGAAGGACAGCCAACGTTGTTCATAGTCGATGACTGTTCTGCAGAGAAAGACATTGTCAAAAAGAGAAACACTTTAGCAGAACTGGCTTTCAGTGGCAGACATGCAAACATAAGTGTATGGATTCTCACTCAGAAATATAATGCTGTACTGAAAGATTTTCGAGAACAGTTAAAGTTTATCTGTTTGTTTTACTGTAAGGACCGTGACAGCTTTGAAGACTGTCTCAGAGAAAATGATGTCATACAAAATAAGCATGAACGTGATGATGTGAAAAATAAACTGAAATTAACTAAGCATCTAAAGCTCATTTTAAAGACAGATCAGCCCACAGGGTATGGGTTAGTAAATTGATGTAAATTAATTTATACATTTGTTTGTCCAATAAAAATGACAGACGGACAAACCCAAGTGTTTGATGTTACAGAATGCTTCAAAGATGTTATGCACTTTACTGACTTAAAAACACGTGTGTTTGAACCCAGCTTTAAACTCTCAACACCGACAATAAGAATATACACGACATATAATGTTACTTTGGAATATTCAGATGGATTACCACGTTATGATTATGAGACTGTTGATCTTAAGACAAATGCTTTTAAAGTTTATAATGCTAACAGTGGCCACTTGCGTTGGTTTGAGGTACTGTGTGAAGACATATTTGTTCAATTAAGAAAACTACATTGTTACATTGAAAGTGTTACATTTAATAAAGTGATATTACACCTGCAGGACAAGACTTCAAGACAAACACCAGGAAAGTAGTTGACTTGTTTATCATAACTACAGATAATACAGTATTACATATGGTGTGTCAGCGGTAATTTTTTTTATTTTATTATTTTGTCGGTCAAATAAAAATGACGGACAATTCACAAAGCCCTGGCCCATCAAACCCTGGCTCATCTGGTTTAAGAAACGTGTTTCACACAACAGACTTGCCTATATCCAATACTAACAATGTATATGAATCAATAGAAAACTCTTTTTCTGTCATACAACAAAATCTTATCACAGGCAGTGTTAAGATTCAGATTATTGCGAAAATAGAATTCACTAGATTGGACGGTGAAGTAATTATATCATATATGTGACCCTCTCTCACGAAACCAGTCTTAACTCGCAGCGAGCCGATCAGCACTACACGCAATAATATGTGGTGGGGGTCAATCTGGGTCATTTTCACTTTTTTGCAGAAATGTATTCTATAAACACCAAAGTATCATATGGTTAAAATCTTTATCATGAAAAGTGCCATTAAATAGGTTTAAAATGATTTTAAAAGTCTGCCCTTGGCCCCAATTATGCTGCACACAGAAACTTCCCAGGCTGTTTTCTCAAAATGGCCACCAGAGGCTTTAACAACTTTAAACACTAACAACTTCTACAATTTTTGCACTACAGCATACAGTCATAAATCACAGTAATCAGCAAACATTGTAGTTTTCAGAAATGTATATATGTCAAAACATCCAAAATGTGAGTTAAGACTGATTTTGTGAGAGAGGGTCACATATATCAACAAGACAACACACAGTTAACACAAGAAGAGAATTGGAGAACGTGTTTAGAGACAGACTATTACCTGACTTTCTCCAGGCAATTGACAGTGCAAAAATGAAGGGGTCTGGTTGGCATGAAGGTCATGTGCATGAACTACAATTAAAGCAGTCTAGGTATCATCCTATACTAGGTAAATCATGGATACCACTGCCAACAGAAGTAGCAAACAAAAAAGCTGTTGTTAATATTCAGAACAAAGACAATTTCTGTTTCATGTGGTGTGTGCTTGCTAAACTACACTTTGTGAGGTCAAGACCTGATCGTGTATCTAACTACATCAAATTTGTAAATGAACTCAACTTTAGTGGCATTGAGTTCCCTGTTAAAATAGAGGACATAGACTTGTTTGAAAAATTAAATCCTGGTATATCTGTGAATGTGTTTGTGTGGGAAAATGAATCTGAGAACAAGTTACAGCCAATTAGAGTATCTCCAATTGCCCCAACCTATGGGCAGTCAGAAGATAAACATGTTGACATGTTGCTAATCGGAGATGACAATAACTTCCACTACACAATTATCAGAAATATGTCACGTCTAACTCATTCACATACAACGAAACACAATGGGAAACAGGAAGTGTGCAAGAGATGTTTACAGAGATTCTCATCTATTAAAATAGCACACAAACACATTCTACACTGCAGGTCAGCTGATGACATACAAACTGTACTTAAGTATCCAGATCCTGGTAGTCAAGTGTATTTTAAGAACTATGGGAATCAGCAAAAGCTGCCGTTTGTAGTATATGCAGATTTTGAATCATTAGTAATACCATATGAGGGCCCTGTTCCAGAGTCATTACCAAAGACTATAAAACTAAGTGACCAAGTGGTGTGTTCTTTTGGATACATTATTGTTAGGTCAGACGGTCTTCATTCAGAGCCTGTTATCTACAGAGGTGAAAATGCAGCATGTCTGTTTTTAACAGAAATGAGACATCTGTATAGTCAGGTAGTACAGTATCTCACAACATGTCAGATGCCTTTGGTGATGACAGAAGAAGACAAACTAAAATTTGATACAGCTGTGACATGTTGGATTTGTGAACAACCTTTAGGGGGTGATAAAGTTCGTGACCACGATCACATAACTGGGCGTTACAGAGGTGCTGCACATAGCAATTGTAACTTATTATTAAAAACAGATCCTAAGACATACAAGTTACCAATCTTTTTTCACAATCTGAAGGGATATGATTCACACATCATCATGCAGGCTGTAGACGAGTCGTACAAAAACATAAGTTGCATTGCCCAGACAACTGAAAAATATTTGACTTTTAGGTTAGACAAATTAGCATTTTATGACTCCATGCAACATTTGTCTTTAGGGTTGGCTAGTCTTGCAGAAGGACTGACTGAGTATCCAATAACAAGTAAATATTTTGAACCAGACTTGATTAAGAAAGGAGTGTATCCGTATGAGTACATTGATCACTGGGTTGTGTTTGAGGAAAGGAGACTGCCACCAAAAGAGAAATTTTATTCCACACTAACTGGCAAAGGTATTTCTGACTCTGAATATCAATACGCACTTGATGCGTGGGGGAAGTTAGGATGTCAGACAATTGGTGACTACCACGATCAGTACTTGAAAGCTGACGTTTGTTTACTAGCAGACGTATTTGAAAGTTACCGTGAAAAGGGTTTGTTACACTACAGTCTTGACCCAGCTTGCTACATCACTAGTCCTGGCATGACATGGGATGCATTTTTGAAATCCAGTCTGATCGTACGATGGGTGAAATGGTGGAACGTGGATTGAGGGGAGGAATTAGTATTGCATCAAACAATTACGCCAGAGCCAACAACAAATATTTGGACGGCCCGGACCGGGGGTTTGACCCCTCGAGGTCAAGGTCATTCATTACATACCTTGACGCTAATAACCTTTATGGGTTCGCGATGTGTGAGTTATTGCCCTTTAAAAACTTTTGTCTGTATGATTTGTCACAGTATGATGTAACAGACATAACAAACTATATTATGACACATGACCGAAACGACGCGAAGGGTTGGATCTTTGAAGTTGACCTAGAGTACCCACATCATCTACATGATAACCACAATGATTATCCATTAGCTGTTGAGAAAATGAGTATGACAGGGAAAAAAGAAGACATCAAACTTGTGCCAAATTTAAATGACAAATTCAATTATGTTTGTCACTACCGCTTGTTGCAGTTTTACATCAGACATGGGTTAGTACTAAAGAAAGTTCACAGAGGAATTCAATTTGATCAAAGTGCTTTCATGAAAGATTACATAATGAAGAACACAATCCTCCGTGCCAGGGATGGCAACACTGCATTTGACAAAGACTTCTTTAAACTTATGAACAATGCCTGTTTTGGCAAGATGATGGAAAATCCTCATCACAGAAAAGATGTGAGACTGGTCACAACTGAATTGGGTGCAATTAAACTTACAGGTAAGCCCCAGTACACACGGTATAAAGAATTTCATTCATCATTGTATGCAGTGTCACTCAAAAAAAGATTGTTAAACTGGACAAACCAGTATTCATTGGTATGGCAATTCTTGAGTTGTCAAAACTGGTGATGCTTGAATTTTATTATGATTACTTCAAATTAAAGTATCCTGACTGTCGTCTGCTATACACTGACACTGACTCTATGATCATAGATGTGTGTACTGAAGACTTTTATGAAGACATGAAAACAGAGTTACACATGTATGACACATCTGACTACCCTAAAGACCATCCACTGTTCAGCACACAAAACAAGAAAGTGCCTGGTAAGTTTAAGGATGAACTGAATGGTGTGCCAATAGTTGAGTACGTTGGACTGAGATCAAAAATGTATTCTATACTGCACCAGAAGGGTAGTCAGTCAAAAGCCAAAGGTATCAAGAAAACAGCAATAAAAAATAAAGACATACGTCATGAACATTACAAGCAAGTGTTAGATGGTGCATTGATGCCTGATTATCCAAACAAGTCACTGAGATCAAACAAACATAATCTTGAAATGATCCAAACACATAAGAAGTCTCTGGCAGTGGGAGACACAAAACGAGTGTTTTTCAGTAAGGAAAAGGCTTATGCACCTGGTCATTACAGGCTCAAGTTATCTGAAGAAATAGCTGACGAACTGGTTGATGAATTAATTGATGAGTAACGGTGTCTGGGGAAATAATCTGTAATTCTTCTCTGACAAATGCCCTCTGGGGTGCAGGGTCATACAGGTAATATATTGTTGCGTCTGGACCGGGGATTATTTTTTTTATATTATGAACGGATGTGGACCAGATGGGGTCTGTCGCTCTGCGCTTTATGTCATTCTCAGCTTCCCCTGGTTGATATAAATATCTCACCTGTTTGGTAAATAAACTTGTGTCTGGCGCTGGGGTTGGGGTTGCTTTTTTTGGTTCTGTAATTGTTTTCATTTTAATAGCATCAGCAGGTTTTGGGTGTCCTTCATTGTTCATTGCTTTTATCACATGTGGTAACCTTTGTACCCATTCAGTGTTCCAGGTGTCATGCATGAGTTCCTTTGAATACTGGTAACTGAAAAGTCTTTCTGATAACTGTTTGTTAAAGTTCTCTACAATTGCCTGTGATCTGTGTACGCCTGGAATACCGCGTCTGACCAGTACGCCATGCTTCGCAAATAACTGATTAACAGC
>BTPG01000007.1:9791463-10003524 GCA_036245525.1 Semisulcospira habei | reverse complement strand
ACACCTCCAAAAATTTAAGGAATGCAGCCTTGGGGGTAAAATGTGTTAAGTAACATGAAACTGCTGATCTCAAGGCGTCGATCCAGACCAAAAAGGTGACTGCCAAGCGTGTAATATGCAAAGAAGTACCCAACGGAGAAAGAAACACGCTTAGAAAAGACGGGTACAACACAACACTTCACATTTGTGCACTTGTCTGTGATTCTAGTCCTTAACCCTTTCAGCCACAAGGTCCCATTCTCAAATGTTGCCTAATGACTATGTACCAGTTGTAGGAGATAGATTGACCATGATAATTCAAGGGTAGAGCCAGATGAGCTTGGCGCCTTCAGGCACCAAGCTCATCTGGCACTACCCTTGAATTATCATGATCAGTAACAAGGCGTCAGTCGCGGGGGCTCATGAAGATCTATGCCTCTTGGCGAGTTTAGCTGATAACAGACATAGCATAGATCACTGCTGGACTTGGCTTGACTGACTATATCTGCGGTTGAAAAAGTCTGATAGGAATTGTTTACAACAACGAACACACCTGAGTGTAGACTTTCCCCTTGTGTAGAGATGTCACTCTCCCCCATGACTGCGTTTCCTCTGCTGGGTTGTATTCCCGGAACGGCCTGAAAGAAGAGGAAAAGTACAATACAGCTGACTTCATTGGATGTAACAAAAGTTGAACAAGACAATTTAACCTTTTCAGAGGTCAGGACCTCATGAGGTGTATAAAATTATGCAATATTAATTATTACTTTGCTCATAACAATTAAAACTTATTATTCAGATTATCACAATGGAAAACTTGGAATTGGCAATTTCATTATATCCTAAGTTCACTGTGTATCAATGTACTATGTATCTTACTTTTGACATTGACAGCATGAAAAATAAATCAAGTAAAATAAATCTTATTATAGGTCATTTGACATGCGAGTGCACGTTTTTTTTGTCAAATATCTGCACAAATAACCACTTTTCTACACCAGACTGGGAACAAATATCGTTCAGAGACAGTTGACCTGATACGATTTGCTTTTAGGAAACTTGAATAATGTGTCAGTTCTGATGTACAGTCGTTAAATTTCAGATTTTTTTTTCAAGAAATCACCAATTTTACATTCTTCAATATGCCCTAGATACATTAAGCCCAGTATAAGAAAGATCCATTTTCATGTGAATTGGTCAAGTTTTCAAACCTGTAACAGCGCAGGCATACATGAAGTCTGCATGCTTGACCTCGATATTGAAATCTGCCGGGGCTCTATAAAGGGTATTGAAAATGGCTTGTTCTTGTCTTTTCACCAAATTTTAACAGCTGTACAGCAAAATCTACAAATCATAGGAGATCAGATCCATATTAGGTCCATTGGCACACAATGATATTTCTTCTTAAAGTGGTGAATAAAAGTGTTTCTCTGATATTTGGGAAAAACATTGTGCGCTCCAAAGTCAAACGGCCTATACCAATGCCAATTCAGGTTAAAGGATCCAACATTCCTTTAACAAATGATCATTTCACAGCATTACATAAAGTCAAAGTTTGGGGCATCAATGCCAGACAATTCAGTTTACAAAATGTCAACGTATACCCACACTAAGGTGTCGGCAGAATTTTTAAAAGCATAGTTAGGCATATCTGTCAGTAGAAGGTAAACTGCTATCAACAAAAAAAAATTTGCAAAATGATTGCTGGTCTGCAATTTGGATCCTAGAGATTAACCCTTTTAGCCCTGGGTCCCTGCAGCAGGAGATAAGATTGATCATGATAATTCAAGGGTAGTGCCAGATGAGCTTGGTGCCTGAAGGCGCCAAGCTCATCTGGCTCTACCCTTGAATTATCATGGTCAATCTATCTCCTACAACTGGTACATAGTCATTAGGCAACACCTCCAAAATTTGAGAATGGGACCTTGTGGCTGAAAGGGTTAAGGACTAGAATCACAGACAAGTGCACAAATGTGAAGTGACTGTTTGACTGCAAACCTTGATCCAGCATGGAAGAACTTTGGTTTGCGAGCGTTGGTGATGATGATGTCAAACAGTTCCATCCACTCTGGGCCCACCATGTAGCGCATGCCTGCATCTCTGTACAGGAAACATCAACATCTCAAGGTTAATTATACGAAGGTCTTGCCATCAGGAATCTCTGTACCAAGTTTGGGTCTGAAGTTATGAACAGTATTTGAGAAAAAAAAAACATCTTTTGTCTCTTTTGTCAGAACACAGCTATTTTTAAACCTATTTCCTTATCTAAGACCCTTGACCTTTCCTAGGGGGTCATCCAAATTAGTATGCACTGAAAAAAACTTACCATCATTTGGGTTTGAAATTGTGAATAGTATTTGGGAAAAAATCCTGTCAAAATATGGCTACTGTTTTGACCTATTTCCTGATCTCGTGAGCTTGACCTTTGAAAGAGGTCAATGAAATTGCTATGTTTAGAAAGTTCTTGCTACAAAGTATCACTGGGCCAAGTTTGAAGACCCTGACTTGAATAGTCTCAGAAAAAATGCCCAAAATAAAGTTTATCATCGACGACGGTGTATGCTAGACAGGTGCCGGATGGATGACCACTGGCCAAAACATAGACTCACTTTTGCTTCGCATGTAAGCCAAAAACAACAACTAAAAGAGACTCAGCACTGTACAGTACCACTCATTGTTGACAATTTCGGACTGGGGATGAAAGAAAGACTTCTACCATATTAGCACATTAAGCCCTGTGACGCCAAACAGAGGATGAACTGGCCATGATATATTTCAAGGGAAGACCAAATTAGCTTGGTACATAGGAAAGCGCCAAAGCTATTTCGGCAGTAGCCTTGAACTATCATCTCCCACAGCTGGTACATACTCTATATTAACCCATTACATCCTGAAACTGATTTTAAAAAAAAATTGCTTATCGTGCTATGAAGGCTACATTACAGATTATGAGACAGATGAACCATTTTAGTTCACGGGTGGTGCCAGAATAGCTTGGCGCCTGAGGCACCAAGTTATTCTGGCACCACCCTTGAACTATCAGTCAAATTTATTTCAAGCAATAGTGTATCAGGATGAAAAGGGTTAAAAGCTGCAAAAATCGTTAGGACTGAAGGAGCCCTGTGGCTGTTGGTAGCAGTTCTTGTCACGATGCTTCCTGCAGGAGTCATCACAACAAAGATTGCTACGGAAAGCAATGTCAAGTGTACACACATGAAAGGGAATCCACTGTTTGTGACGAGGAAGAGGTTTTTGCCTGCATCAACCAGTCTCTCCAGGAATTCTTTGGTCTCCACCACTTTCTCAAGGTATAAATCTGGCGGAGAATAAAGTGCCCAATGTCAGGTGGGCAAGTTGCCTGGTCTGCTTTTCTTGTTGAGGGAAAATCCCCGTCAACCTGCCTAGAACATGCCTGTCAACCTGCCTAGAACATGCCTGTCAACCTGCCTAGTACATGCCTGTCAACCTGCCTAGAACATGCCTGTCAACCTGCCTAGAACATGCCTGTCAACCTGCCTAGAACATGCTGTGGGCTCCAAAATTTTGAACTGATCTGCCTAGCAACTGAATGTGCATGTTCAATCTTTTGGGCCAGAAATTGTATTCATCTCCGACAAGTAATTTTCTCCAAATTAGCACGAGAGTAAAGCTCATCTGAATATTTCAATAATTACTGTTATTATTTTGTTTTAAAAAATCTATATTTGAAGCCTGAACTGGGAATAGATATAGAGAGACTTAGCTAAGTGGAGGTAAAGAGTTCTTACCTAGATTTTCCATAATCTTTTGATGAAGAAGTCCTGAAGTGTGGACCCCTTGCACAGCATTCTAAAAACAACACAAAAGCCAGACATGTACATAAGTTTCCATCTGGGTGCTAATGAACCATCAAAGTGTACAACTGTGTTGAAAATTATGTCATGTATCTTATCTCCCTCCTACAAAAAAAACAATCAAATGTTTTCAAACGGTGTCAAGTCTCTGCTGACGGCTTCTGTCTCAATGCTGCTCATCGAATGAGACAATTAACCCTCACGCTGCCAAGAAAAAATTAATTTTTCTCTAAAAGGTATTTTTTCGAAAAATACTTACCGATGACATGACTTTATGGAAATGTCTACTTCTAGCTCAATTTTAGCCTACTTACCCGTTGTGTGCCCACACAACCCGGCAGGCACTCGGGGAACCCCCCTAGAGGGGCCGAGAGTTGTCTCCCGTTTCCCGCCTTACCGGCTCCGGTCACGAGACCGGCCAGTTTTTTCTGATACTTCGCTCGAAAGCGGCAAGCGGGGCAGGAGGGAGGGTCCTCCGAGTCATGTCATCGGTAAGTATTTTTCGAAAAAATACCTTTTAGAGAAAAATGAATTTGTTTCCTCAAAAACATTACCGATGACATGACTTTATGGAAGAATTGCGATGAGGAGGAGGGTGCCGCGCAACTCTTAATGGTAAACAGCACCGTCCTCCCAGTCGCAACCTCCCGACAATTTTAGCGAAGTGCATAGATAGGCGCCGGTGGCGCCGGGAGGGAGTGTTGCGCCGCGGCGATGTCCCTCACTAGTGCGAGATTCTCTCTTTGGCCTGCCAGGTCCCTGAGGTAGAAGCGGGCGAATACAGATTCAGTCTGCCAGCCCACGGCTGCCATGGCTCGTACCTCATGTGCGCGAACGAATGTGCAGCCTCTTCGCTCCCTGCGGGGAGATATCTTGATACGCGGAGCGTATAACCCAGCGGAGCCAGGACGAGATCGTCTGGGCTGTTATGTCATTCCTGCTGGGTCTCAGAGGTAGGAAGAGGCGCGAACGCCCTCTGCGGAAGGCTTTAGATCGTCGCAGATAAACTCTAAGGGCGCGCACGGGATCCTGTTGCCTGGTCTCCTGAGACAGAGGGTTGGTTCTTAGCGGCCGTAAGGTGATAACCTGAGGTGCCGTCAGAGGAGACCTGTTCTTGGCCAGGAAGGCAGGGTCAGTGAGGAGTTGAACAGACCCATCCGCTCGGAACTGTAGGCAGGTAGGCCGCGCCGAGAGTGCGTGTAGCTCACTCACCCGAGAGGCGGTAGCAAGGGCCAGCAGGAAGCACATCTTCGTGTCACATCTGCGAAACGGGCGAAGGTAAGGGTTCAAATCTGTCAGAATTTAACCACGTTAGCACCCAGGGCAGGTCCCAGCGGGGAAGGAGTGAGCGGTGTGTTGGGCGCTGGATGCCGAAGTGACCCATAAGGTCGGCTAAGTCTTTGCAGGCGCCCGGGTCTGGGTGTCCAAGGTGTCGATAAGTGTCAGCGATCATGGACAGGTAACCCCTCACGGTGATGGGGGCCAGGCCTAAGTCTCGAAAGAGCCAGAGGAAGAAGTCCGCCCGCTGAGGATTAGTCAGTTCCGTGGGTGACAGGCCGTGCTCAGAGCACCAGGAACACAGGACTCGCCACTTTCCCTCGTAGACTCGGATGGTGGAAGGTCTGCGGGCCGAAGCGATCGCCTCCACTGCTGCACCCGAGTAGCCTCTAGCTCCGAGGGCTTGCCGCACAACCTCCAGGTGTGAAGGAGGAGCCGCTCCGGGCAGGGGTGGAACAGCGGCTGACGCGGTTGCTTGAGCATGGTGCGTGGGGCGGGAAGCAGCAGGGGCGGGTCCGTGGCGAGGCTGAGAAGGTCGGTGGTCCAGGAGCGGTTCCAGGCGAACGGTGCAACCAACAGCAGGACCGCCGAGCATCCCCGAAGCTTGAGAAGGACTTTGGGTACGAGAACCGTCGGGGGGAAGGCGTAAGCCACCAGGCCGTCCCAGGGAATGGAGAGTGCATCGACCGCCCAGGCAAGTGGATCGGGAATTGGGGAGACGAAGAGCGGCAGCTGATGGTTCCACCTCGTGGCGAACAAGTCGACCTGGGGAGTCTCCCACCGGGAACAGATCCGAAAGATGTCCTGCCGAAGGGTCCATTCCGTGTGCAGGAGCTGGCCGCGGCGAGACAGCGAGTCGGCTAAGACAATCAGGTGTCCGGGGATGTGTCGGGCTCGAATGGTAATACCCCGGTCCTCGCACCAACGCAACATCCGGTAGAGGGGCCTACAAAGGTCGGGAGCGAGTGCCACCTTGTTTATGGATGTAAGCCACCATAGTCGTGTTGTCCGAGAGGACGAGTAGCTCCTGGTGTCTGAGGAGATCCTCCCAGAACTGCAGGGCTTGCCACACAGCCTGCATCTCCAGCCACTTGATGTGAGTGTGCGCTAAGTCCGCGGGCCAGGGCCCCGAAGTCGAGAGGAACCGAGGAAGGAGATGGGCGCCCCACCCAGTGAGGCTGGCGTCGACACAAGCGAGGTCTGGGGTGGAGGGGCGGCCAGGGGAACTCCCGACGCTAGCCACGAGTGGTCGGTCCACCGACGAAGATGAGGCAGCAGCATCTGGGGCACCGGAACCAACGTCGTTAAGTCGCCTGACGACGGGCGCCAATGGAGTAGGAGATGCAGCTGGATCGGCCGGGAGTAGAGACGACCTAGGGGGATAAGGTCCGCTGCGGCGTTCAGCAGGCCCAAGCTGGAGCCAGACTCTGGCGGGGGCCACGTCCTGTCGTGCTAACTGACCGGCTAGGTCTGCAATCTTCTGGATCCGGGGGGTTGGGAGGCGCACCGTGTTGAGGTCGGTCGCAAATTCCATGCCCAGGTGCACGAAGCGGCGGGACAGCGAGAGATCCGACTTGCCGTCGTTCACTAGGAAGCCCAAGTGTGCCAGAAGCAGTAGCAGCGCATCCCTGTCCGACGCGAGCGAGGTCTCTGACTGGTTGCGTAGGAGGAGGTCGTCTAGGTAATTCGACGTCGGACTGGAGGAGGACTGTCGGGCCTTGGCGACTACGGCGTCCATCAGCCGGGTGAACACCCAGGGGCTGAGGTTGAGACCGAACGGGAGCGCGCGAAACTGGTATACCACGCCGTCGATCGCAAAGCGGAGGAACTTCCTGGAGGCCTGGTGCATCGGGACATGCAGGTACGCATCTGAAAGGTCCAGGCTGACTGCGAAGTCCAGAGGCTGGACCGCGGCTTTCAGGGCTCGTGCAGTCTCCATCCGGGAGGAGGGGGCCGTAATGTACTTGTTTAGGGCCGAGAGATCGATCACCGGTCGCCATCTCCCTCCAGGCTTCGGAACGACGAACAAGCGGCTGTAGAAGGCTGGGGAGTAGGGGACGCGTACCACCTCCGTGGCGGCTTTCCTCAGGAGGGAGGAGACCTCTCCCCGAAGAGCGGAGGCCTTCAACGGGTCGCTGGGGATCTCGGTCCAAAGGGGGGAGCGACGCAAAGGAGGCGGGCTGCGAAAGGCGATCCGGAGGTCGGCCGAGACGGTGTCGCAAATCCAGGGGTCGTCGGGAAAGAGTGTGAGCCAATTTCCGCTGAAAAAGGCTAGCCTCCCACCGACCGGAGACCCCGAAGTGGTCGGTGGGGCCAAGGCTGGGGGGCAGTCAGGTAGCCCGCCCGCGACCCGGTCGCCGGGTGGGACGGGGCCAGGCAGGGACACAGGCCCTGGAGGGTCTAGGACGGCCAAGGCTGGGGCCTGCTCAGGGCCGAAGCAGGGCTGACGCAGCAGCGGGTCTAACCGACCGCGAGGCGCGACCCCTAGCCTGTCGGGAGGACGGAAAGCGGCGGGGAGGAGGAGCACTCACAGGCCAGCGGTCGGGGTTGGAGGCTCGAACGGATGACCAGGTGTCGCCGAAAAGCAGGGGGCCACCCAGCGGAGCACGACGAAGCTGCGCACGCAGGTCAGGTGGTATCCCTCGGCAGGCAAGCACAAGTGCGTCTCGACGCATCAGGGCACAGTTGGCGGAGGCAGCCATAGCATTAACGGATGAGTGGTAGGCGGCTCGGTTGGCGACTTCCGCTGAGACGAGTAAATCCCCAAGGAGAGGCGTGATAGAAGGCTGCCAAGCGTCTTCCACACGACGAACCAGGGCTTGAGTGAGCAGCTCCAGGAACCCAGCGCAGGCTAAGGTGTTCCGCACCAGAGACGCAGTCAATCCAGGCCACGAGGGAAGGAACGGCGAAGGAGGGCGGAGCCGCCAACTTGCGACACGGCCGGGGGGTCGATCGCAGGAAGAGGGATGGAGAAAGCCTGGGAATGACCGGCATACCAATCCCGCCGGAAGGCGATGTCCAGGCCAGCCGGCCAGCGACGATCGGAGAAGAACACCGGCTCTCGAGACGCGGGAAGTTGCAGGAGCGCTGAGAAGACATCTCGCAGCTCCTTAAATCCAGGCGGCTGGGGAAGCGACTTGAACCTCTTCACCTGACGCTCGGCATCCACAAAGGCCGAGACCTTCCTCTTCAGGGGAGGGAGAGGCTGGGCAGGAGTCCGCTGGCAGAGTGGCCGCGATGATCCTGGCGGATTCATCCAAGGCTAGGAGGGTCTCCGCCCGGGACGACGACGGAAGGGACGAGGGGACATCATCACCGACGTCGGAGGGCGAAAGGGAGCGAGCATCCTCCTCCAACAGGGCTGAGACGGAGTCTTCGGGCAGCACGCTGAGGGCTTCTTCGTCCAGGGGGTGGCGAGAAGGCGGGTGAGGCACCAAGGAAGGTCGAAGCTTGGGCGGGGGCGCATCTCGAACCTCACGGGAAGCCCGGGCACGAGCCGGCAGCGACGACGGAGGCGGGGATCGCCGAGGCGACCGCGGGAAGGAGCGAGGAGGGGTCCTGTCCGGTGCGTGGCTTCTTCTGGGTGAAGTACGGCGGACAACCGAAGAGGAGTGCCGATCACGGGAAGAAGGTCGACGATGGCGGTGACGCGGCGAACGCATCGCACTGCGAAGGCGAGCGCGACCGAGCGCGCGACGAGGAGTGGCGGGGGGAGCGGCGACGCTCCCGGCGGGGGGAACGATCCTTCCGGCGGCGCTCGCGGGCGAGCGCGAGTGTCTAGCACTGACGGTGGAACGGGAAAGGTCGGGGGCGCGACTGTGTCGCGTAGGTTGAGGCTGACGTCTCTCCTGGCCGGACTCAGTGAGAAGGGCCCTATGCCGGTGTACAGATCCTCCGGAAGGATCAGCGGGCTTATCGTGGAGAGAGAGAGGAGCAAGGCCAGTCAACGTGGGACGGCTCGTGGCGAACTGCTGCAGGCCGGGCTCAGTGAGGCGGGCGCTTTGCCGGCAAACAGACCCTCCGGAAGGGTCAGCGGGCGTGGCAGCAGTGGCAGTCCTCTGGTCAGCGAACAACGCAGAGTCCCGACGATCAATCCGTTCCGAGAGGCCGAGGCGAGGAAGAGCGGTCGTTACCACAGGGGCGACGTCAACAGGAGTGGGACGAGAGATAGCAGACGGAGGTCGCTCTCGCCGGTAAAAAACTCCAGAGGTCAGACCAACGGAACTCCGGCCAGGTCGCACAGACATCGCAGAGATGGTCGAGGCGCAGCCCGAGCAGGGGAGGCAGACCGCATGGTCGTCCGTCGGCCACTTGAAGTCGCCGCATTGAGCGCAGGTAAGCATTTGGTTCCTGCAACAGACAAAGAGCACAAGGTCGCAAAGGCGGACAAGGGAGCCTAGCCCCACACCAAGGTACTCCAAGCGCCGTGACCACCGGCGCGTAAATAGTGGCTACAGTCTCCCAGAGCTAAAGGGCCTTTAAGGTAGACGAACGGCGTGTGGGTGCCTGAAGGCCCTACGAGAACAGAAACCCTAGTCTACAAGGCAACGTCTTCTCGTAACAGTGAAATACCAAAGGAGAGAAGGCGACGTCCCTCGAGGAGACTCGTAAAAAAGGTCGTGCAAGGCGCCGAAGCGTAAGCTCAACAACTGGCGCCCACGTAGTAGCAAAGCCGAAAGGAAAGCCCAACGGTAGCCGGCTCTCGGCCCGAGGGCCGGCTGTGGGAAACTACCGCTACCTTACCTCCGAGACGAATCGGGAACAGGGGGAAGGGTAGTCATACACCTCCACAGCGTAGAGGAGAGCAGCAGAACGACGCCAGCAGAGGCAAGGCACATGAAGAGGCAACGAGCGTAGGCAAGAGAAGGACCGGTCGAAGCGGCGCGAGCGCAAGGCCAGACACGTCTTCTCTGTACGAGCGAAGTAGCAAAACTGGCCGGTCTCGTGACCGGAGCCGGTAAGGCGGGAAACGGGAGACAACTCTCGGCCCCTCTAGGGGGGTTCCCCGAGTGCCTCCCGGGTTGTGTGGGCACACAACGGGTAAGTAGGCTAAAATTGAGCTAGAAGTAGACATTTCCATAAAGTCATGTCATCCGTAATGTTTTTGAGGAAACAAATGAACATGATCCAACTGCAAGAGGTATAGATCCTCATGAGCCTCTGCAGTTGCAGGGGCTCATGAGGATCTATGCCTCTTGCTGACACCACTTTGCATCTATGTTAATTTGACATCCGAGGATCTCCGATGCCAAAAAGCCTTCAGAAACACAAATCTGTGATCACTGGCAGTGACAGTGCTAAAATTAATCCTTTTTCAGATACACGGAGAATCCTACTCGAGTGTATACATACCCTGATGTCATAGAAGACATATTCCGGATCATACACAATGTTGTTCTGGTAGAAAAACTGCAACCAAGACACATACTCTTTTATGAGTACTGATTAAATCAAATAAATGTGTGCTGGTCTGCTATTTTGGGCCTTAAACCGTTTGCTGTCAATAGCGTTTTTGGTTGAGATGATTCGATCACCTAAACAAAAAGCATTACTGAACGCCAAAGGATTAACACCATAGTACAAACATTTAGATGTAGGACATGTATGCATTTACCCAAACTCATGAAAAAAGTAAGTGAAGAAGGAAGAAATTGTAGTTAGAAAAAGCTACTTACACCTGTCACACGGTCACTGTGTTGTCATATACTGTAGTGACTAATTTTTCATAATTAAGTATCCAGTCAAATGGCAACTTTGGCAAAAGGCGGCATGCAAGCAAAGCTGATGATGTTCCAGGATGGCGTTTGAATGCTTTATTTTAATAAGAGTTAACTGTTATCTCATTCCGCCCCCACACACCACAGCAAGACATGGATTTAGCACGATAGTTCAAGGGTGGTACCAGAATAGCTTGGCACCCATAGGTGCCAAGCTATTCTGGCGCCACCCTTGAACTATCATGCTCGATCTGTCTACAGCATTGTAATACAGTCCTTCAGAGGACAACATCAAAATGTGGGGATTTCGGCCCTGGGGCAGAATGTGCTATGTACCAAACATAGACATACAATATCAATGACTTGCAATACTATATGTATATGTTTAAAACATGAGTGGGGATGATTCAAGAGATGATACTTGCTTGTTTGACACACAAGTTCTGGCTCCGAGGCTCTGCCGAGGAGCCAGAACCGTGTGTAAAAAGCAAGTTGAGGCTCGCAAATCATTACCACGCATGGTTTAACATATTTATCCTACTGTCGTATGGTTCCTGTTTTATGTCATGCGGGTTTGATGGTTGGAGTGTCTCGATAAGAACCCACACAAACGTTTCACTTACTTCCATTTTTCTTATAACAACCCTGAAAAGGCCTACAGAACACGAAGTGCCACATCAATGTCGTCAACAATTCTTTATCAAGTTCTACAGTGATGTCAACAATGCTCTACTGTGTTTAGCTGCAGTGCTATGTCTGAATTTAAGTCCAATGAGGCCCTAGTCCGGATGTAGGATTCCATAGGCAACACGGTCTCAACTTCAGTAGCGAAACATCTTCGGGGCCATGATGGCTGCAGTGGGCCCGCGCACAGCTGTGCGACGGCCCACTGTGGCCGTCATGGGCCCGAGGACCTTTGCTGAGTGGGAAAATCCTGGAGTGGTCACAGAAAATGATTAAAAACTTTTGACATTGCCTGACACATAATGACATAGGCAGCACAAATTGTACTCGGGTTATTACCATGCAGACAAGACATGTAAAGATCAGAGGAGTTCTCACCGACCTTGGGATAAAAAGCACTTACTTCGGACACATGCGATATGAGTGTTATCTCTGGGATGGCAAACAGGTCAATCATCTGATGCATGGGACCCTTGGGGGAAAAAAAGAAAATAACAGCTTACCTACATGTAATTATGAAAAGGCGCCAAGCTAATGTACAACTATGGAAAAGAGTAAACACGTTAACTCTCTTAGCCCCAAGGTCACATTTCTCAAATTTTGGAGTTGTTGCCCAACGACTATGTACCAGCTGTAGGAGATGGATTGATCATGATAATTCAAGGGTAGTGCCAGATGAGCTTGGCGCCTGAAGGCGCCAAGCTCATCTGGCACCACCTTTGAATTATCATGATCAATCCATCTCCTGTTGATGGGTCCCAGAGTGAAAAGGGTTAAATATGTGCTGACCTGCAAGTTTGGACGTATGGCACTAGGTCACAGGGTTCAAAATCATAGAACAGCATGCAAATCCTTTGTACGCTACATCTTTCTACTCTTGTTCTTGTTAAAATCGCCCGTTTCAACAATTCTATCACCTGAAAGCAAATCTGATCCATAAGCCTTCAATTTGTAACATGCAACGCATAGGTTATTTTTTTGAAACCTTTTAGTGCATGATACAAAACAATAAGTTTTATTTCAACTGAAAACTTCACTAAATTACTGAAAATGCTGATGAAATTATTTGATATCTGGTGTTGCACACTGGAGGATTTTCATTCTGATATGCATTCAGATGGGAAGCAAGTGATCCAAACAAGTGATTTCAGTACAAATCAGCACTTACTTTTTGCTAAATCACCATTTGTTTATCGCAAGTTATGTCTCCTTGCTACGTCTCCATTTTTTTTGTGTCTCTGGCATTGCAGTTTGCTCAAGGGCATGTAACTCATCACCTCATGCATGTTTAACCCTTTAGTTGTTAGTAGCGGGTTTAGTCACAATGATTCCTGCAGGAATCATCGCGACTAAAACCGCTACTGACACCCAAAGGGTTAAGTCACTTCAACACCATACACTGAACTTCCAGTCTGACTTAATAGATTTTAAATAAACTTTTTATAATGAATTTTACAGGTACACTTAACATTTTCACTGTTACAGGTTATGTGTGCTGTCTCCCGACTATTTTTATATGCCATCATATAATGTGACAGCGGAAATATTACACATGCAAAGTGTCTATTAGGGTCCACAATCTCAGTTCAATCCTGCTTTTAGATATATAGGTGCAAGTACTTGCAGGAATATATGTGGACACATGATATTTTACTTGTGATATATTGTATGCAAACCAAGGGGAATCACAGCGCTGGACAGACAAAGAGTTAGATCCCCTGCCCCCGCCTATCAGGCACCCAATCGCCAGCCCACAGAGAAATACGCACGTATAGAACAAGACGATCATTTCCATACTCTATTTTAGATAGAAATGATCGTCTTGTTCTATACCTGCGTATTTCTCTGTGGGCTGGCGATTGGGTGCCTGATAGGCGGGGGCAGGGGATCTAACTCTTTGTCTGTCCAGCGCTGTGATTCCCCTTGGTTTGCATACAATTCTGCCAGCGCTAGCCTCACCTATCTGGTTTGTGAGTTGTGATATATTGACCTGTGAACCCTCAAAACTATACATTTTCCACTTCTGTGGACAATAAATTATTCCTATGTTATCTTAACTCATTGGAGACGTGCCGCCTCCGGTTATGCGGCTTATGCCACGTATTTGGAGGTGGCACGTCTCCAGTGAGTTAATTCATGCAGTTTATATCCAGTACCCCAAATAATTGTGAAACAGAACAATGTCTATCATCACAAAGCAGATTTTACCAAAACTTTCTGATTAAGCCTTTGCATTCACTATGTGCACATGCAAATTGCTTTTAGTTTGTAGTTTTTTTTTAATACTCATTGCATTTATATATAATCATTTAAAACGTAGACAACGTGCTGTTGGCCCTTTTTTTTATCAACCAAAGAAAAAGAAGTGAAAAACACATGACAAGTGAAGCGCACAATTAAAATCAGGATAAAATGTCCGTCTGTTACATTGGAATTCACGTGTGTTGGTTGTCACATGTCTTATGGAAGATACCGTACAAAGCAAGTCCATAAAAGTAAACATGTATCCTGGTGTACTCACTGCCCCATAAAATGTGTTCATGTAGTCAAGCGAGACATGTGTTCCGCCATACAGAGATTTCACTTCATCATCTGGCACAGGATTCTTCCCTCTGAAAAAACACATATGACTACTGTAATAACAACCAAACTCACTGTCATCAAAACGTTCCAATCCTTTCACTGCAGGAAAAGGACCCAAATTTACAATAAGCGATACCCTAAAAACAAGAAGAATGGCATAGCCCTGATGGCTCTTGTCTCCCTTGACTGGACAAACTCTTGTCTCCCTTGACTTCTGATGGATCATCCAGACTGGTGTGCATATGAAATGTCATACTGTCAAATATCTCTGTACTCCTACTGCTCTGTGTAGTGATGCCATCAGCAGGTAGTTTAAAGACATAAATTGGTTTGTTCATAGAAATGTCTTGCCACGTAGTATCCTTGGGCCAAGTTTGCAGACTGGCTTGAACACGCCAAGTTTGAAGACTGGCTTGAATAGTGTCCAAAATTCCAAGGTTGACCCTTATCATTCGGAATACACCAGTGTGTGAAATAAGTTTGACTAAAATAGTACATGGGTAGTGCCAGAATAGCTTAGCTATTCTGGCACCACCCTTGAACTAAAGCCATTGGTCTATATCTTTATCTGTAAGTACTATAATGTAGCTTGCATAATTATGGCAGTGTACAAATTTGAAGATTTTAGCCTCAGTATGATATGGGTTAAAGTTTACCATAGATGACAAAAACTGCAGACAGGTGACCACTGGCCCAGTACATAGACACTTCTGCTACTGAAAGTTGCTGAACGTGCAACAGCCTGCTGCTGAGATCTGCTGCCATCATGAATTTCATACATGCACAGTAGAACGACTACACAATGTGTGACCTGGTTGTTCTGGCACCACCCTTGAACTACCAGTCAAATTTATTTCAAGCAATGAGTGTATCAGGATGAAAAGGGTTAACAACCATGTACATACATTACAGATTAGAAGACGGATCAACTGTTTTAGTTAAAAAATGATCCCAGAACAGCTTGGCGTCTAGCTGTTCTGGCACCACCCTTGAACTATCAGCTGGGTTCGAAATACTTTTCAAAAGTACGGGGCCCTTCTGTCTTCAAATTACATGTGCAGAGCCTGGAATCACTAGTGAAAGGTCATACCACCCTATGCTAGCAGCCTCGACCTTCACTCGAAAAAACTGCTTGGCCATGCCAATGGTATTCGAGATCACATGGTTTCCCTTCATAGTCTTAGTAAAGTGCCGAACCTTACAGTGGTCTACTGCTTTCTCTAGACCTCTGGCTGAATATATCTAACAATCCCCACAATCAGCAAAAAACCACTAAGGCAATATATTCTTATTTTGCTGCATTCCTAGATGCTGTGAATGAAAGAGTACCTAGTAGTAGTACCGCAAGGTCTGAAATAAAAAACAAGGATATAAGACATGTAAACTGGGCAAGGATGAACTATATTCAGGAAACATATTTATCTTTTCCTGTAGACAGTGCCCAGCTGTATGTTGTGGAATGTATTTATCTTTACCTGTAGACAGTGCCCAGCTGTATGTTGTGGAAGGTGTCAATCTTCATCAACAATCCCCTCAATGTGTCATAATGCAGACCCCTCACTGCGAACGTTTCATCATACTTGAAGTCCAGCATCTCTGCTGGGTACTGAAATGTAGAAAACGGGTACTTCTGAATGAACTGTAGAGTGTGTCCTTGTCAGACGTGTGTATGTCACATTGTTTACATGTCGCAGTTTCTTACAGTCCCAAATGAAGGCATATAAATGGCTTCAATTGTACCGGTTAAAATCTGTTTAAAAAAGTCAGACTATTGTCACATTTTAACCCATTACACCCTGAGGCTAATTTGCTTATCGTCCTGTGATGGCTACGTTACAGATTAGACGATAGATCAACTGTTTTAGTTCATGGGAGGTGCCAGAATAGCTTGGCGCCCAAGGCGCCAAGCTGTTCTGGCACCACCCTTGAACTATCAGTCAGATTTATTTCAAGCAATGAGCGTATCAGGATGAAAAGGGTTAACTACCATGTGCATACATTACAGATTAAAAGATAGGTCAACTGTTTTAGTTCAAGGGTGGCGCCAGAACAGCTTGGCGCCTTAGGCACCACCCTTGAACTATCAGTCCAATGTATTTCAATCAAGGAGTGTATCAGGTTGAAAAGGGTTAACTACCTTGTGCGTGCAACACTGAGCACACATTTCAGCTCCTGATAAATAAAATCACACTACCTTCAGTTTGTTGACCAATGCTTCTTTCCCCAAGTTAAACAGCAATCGATGTAGTGCTGTGGTATATGTAGCCAGGGTGTAGTCATAATCGAAGCCATAGACTTCAATGTTGGCCAGGGACAGTTCATTGTTGGCATAGATTCCTTCGGGGTCCATGTCCCTGGAAGGGTCAACAGCTGGAAATTCAGAACAATCCAATAGAGAAAGCAACACAGAGCAGCAGCTAGAAAAACAAAATAACTGAGTATCATTAATAATAAACACTAACAGAGTGTCTTACTCATGAAATGCTCCTACCTAATGGTGAAAATAGTGACACAAATACAATATGAATGCGTTTCGCAAAACTGATTTTACTTAACGACGAATGACAACATTGCAAAATCTGTCGTCTGCTACCAAGTTTTATCAATAGTCATTGCTTCATTGGTCAAAATAGTCTTTTTATTCATATGGCAAACACACACAGCAAATATACTATTTTAAAAACTATGCAAAGAAGAATAAGGCGCACTCGGAAATGGTACTCTGTACTCCAGCGCGATTTGTCAGTAATCACGCACTATGCGAGTGATTCAACTTGCATAAAATCCGACTTGTCCCGTTAAATGTGCACCGCAGTGTTTTTAATGCGTACCTTCAGCTGCATTTTTTCTTTGTTTGTATATTTCCTGTAGTTCTGTTCGTGTAGTAACGTAGCATGCACGTCCACTTTCTCTCCATTGTGGGATACTGCGCAGCAAAACCTCGGCTGATCTCCGGCAGGCAGTCGCCGCCATAGTTGCAAGGACGCTAAGAGAAATAACTTTCACAAATCATCTGTAATTTGCTTACCTCCCTTTAGCTACCTTTCTCACTGGTCACAATTATTACATATTCAAATCGGGCAGTTCAGGCAGTGCAAGGGCCGGTGTTTTTAAAAATAATTTTTGCCTTGTTAAAAAATTTGTAGTAGGGCTGAAAGTTGGAATTTGCTGATAATTTCTAGTTAGACGAGAGGAGACATGTTTGGTGCGGCTTTGATTCATACGCATCCTGAGCTCAGTTACTATCCCGAGTGGACAAGGCAGTGGGCATGTAAATTGAGTTGCCGTTGACGTAGTGATTTAGAGGGGCACGCCTGATTTCAGCTGTGCTTGGGTGTGGGGTTGGTAAAGCAGAATCAGGTTCATAGCCAAGAAATGAGACTGTCAATGTGCTGTTTTTGTTCCAGTGGTATTTCAGGTGCGTGGCCGCAAACTGGGCGGTAGGTCGAGTGTTTTTTAGGGGATTGAAAAATTAGGGGATGACTGGGACACGCATGCACGCACGCACGCACGCACGCACGCACGCACGCACGCACGCACACACACACACACATACACACACACACACACACACACACACACACACATGTGGCACACACACTGACACACGGCCGGCCGGCCGCGCGCGCGCGCACGCCGGCACGCACGCACGCACGCACGCACACACACACACACACACACACACACACACACACACTCGACACGGCACCGGCACACACACAAACGCACACACACACACACACACACACACACACACACACACACACACACACACACACACACACACACACACGGCGCTTTGGCGCCAACGACGTTCTCCATTGGCAGCAAGGTTTGCGTAGCTAGACATGACGTCATTTTTATCTTGTTACCTCGTCGTCAGAAATTCTGCCCTGGTCCGCGCCAAAAACTGACGTTATGTGCATGCTCCGGAATGGGCTCAGACGAGCCCGATTTCAAAGTTGTTCCTATTTTTAAATGAACAACAACAACAAAATTAAATTAAGTAACGCCCGATCAAGGAGTCAACTCACAGATCAAAAACCGCAAACAAAGAATAAATTATTCAATAATGCAAGCTCTCCAACATGGGACAAGCTCTCCAACACACTGGCGTGTTTTATTCAATAATGCCTCGGCACGCTTTCCAACACACTGGCGTGCCTTCAGTTATTCCGTGAATAACTGAACTGAATGCCAAGCTCTCCAACATACTGGCCCGGCGTGCCTTTATTCAGTCAATAATGGCAAGCTCTCCGATAATAATGGCAAGCGTGCCTTTATTCACATGATAATGCAAGCTCGCCAACACATTTGCGTGCCTTTATTCAATAATGCAAGCTTTCCAACACACTGGCGTGCCTTAATTATTCTGATGCCGCAAGCTCTCCAACACACTGGCGTGCCTTTATTCAATACTGACTAGCAGATCGAGCGGAACCCGCATCAACGAGTGTGATTTTGACAGCATAGCGAATACGGACGGTTATTTTACTTTCTAGTGGAAGATTACGTCAAAGGGGTGCCGGAAAACATCAGTACACCTGTACACTGACACATATACATCACACCGATGATATCGTGACCTGCAGCCGGTATTGTGATATATACAAACCAAGGGGAATCACTCAGCCCTGGACAGACAAACAGTTAGATTCCCTGCCCTCCCCCCCCCCCCCCTCCCCCGCCTATCAGGCACCCAATCGCCAGCCCACAGAGAAAATACGCAGGTATAGAACAAGACGATCGTCTGCACCCTCATGAAGATGCAAATGATCGTCTTGTTCTATACCTGCGTCTTTCTCAGTGGGCTGGCGATTATGATAGGCGGGGGCCAGGGAATCTAACTGTTTGTCTGTCCAGCGCTGAGTGATTCCCCTTGGTTTGTGTAAATTCTGCCAGCGCTAGCCTCACCTATCAGGTTTGTCGGTATTGTGATAGTCATCCGGGTTTTGCTTTGTGACTCGTAAAAATGCACATTAATTCAAAACGAGGCCGATGCAGACGATAACCCGCGACTCGGGTACAAAAACAACACATAAATTTCGACATTTGGCATTGTATTCAAATCATAAAGCTCTAAGGGTAGTCACAAAAGACCCATAAACATGATGTCAGCAGTATCTGTTGGAGACTGTTTTCTGACTGTGTTGCGATGCTTGATCCTGGGGAACATAACTTTACAATATTGATAATTTCATCTTAAGGACTGATGTAATAAGTTAAAACCTTATCGCTTTCGCTACCGATTCTTCATCCGTCCGCTTCGGACAGAAACATGCGAGCATTCTTAAAAACATGTGGTGAGTTGACTGTGACCTTTGACCAACTGATGCAATCCATGCATGGATCCCATTGCCGGTCAGTGGCAGTCCTGTAACTTATCGTAAGCAGAGTTTTGTGTGAACTGTTCATCTGCAGCCCACTACAGTGACGTAATGATTTGTGTTATCTTGGTGGCAACTCGCTACTCTAACCGACTGACGAAACAGACCACTGTACATCCTGTTGCAGACCTATCGGTAAAGAAGCTTGTCTTCAGAACATTAAGATATTCGTAGGACGGAAAAAAACACTCTCCAGCACCTCCTATAGTCACTTCCGCAGTCACCCCTCGTATTTGTTTTCGTTGGCCTCTGATTTTGGAAGAAAGTGGCCGGACGCTTGCTACTGTTAAGCTTGTGTTACACTGTCTCTATCAAACACAGTAACTGAATGAAAACCTTCAGAATTGTATCTGTTCTCCTTGGAGAAAACATGTACTAGCTTGCTCTTGTCTATCAGCCCATATCATCACAAGCGTCCCAGTAGCCCTTTTGTTGACAGAAATTTCTTAATAGGGACGGCACGCGCCGCCTCCCATCTGGTTTCACTGAATGCGGGGCCGGAGAGGGGTGGGTTGGGGGTTGGGCGGCCGTAGGTCAACACTGACCTGTACTGAAACACAACCAGAGCAGGGCAAATGCACTGACCCAGATCTTTAGTTCACGGCTGCAAAGTCTGGTAACTACTGACTCTGAGACATTCGTCTCCCAAAATTTAAAACTCAGCCTTTTCACGTCAGTAATGCCGACTACTGGCTCCATTGCTAACGACGCAGTCGGCCATCTTTGTTTTTAACTCTCGTCAAATGCTTTTCTTTTTATAACGTTTCTTGTGGGTTTTTTATCTATCGCCTATTTCATTCAAAATGTGATTTTGCAAAATAAACAAAAAGTGATAAAATTTCATTTAAAAATGGACAGCAATTAATGAAATAGTTTTTGTTTTGAGTGTATTTTGGGCTGATGCAGCTTCACAGTTTCGGAGGGCACTGACGTGGAAATTAGCAAAGTCGTCTCTGGTACACTCTAACTAGGGAACAGAACTAAATGGAATGTGCAGGGAGAATTTAATCACTGAAGATTTTGGAGTCCGCGAAGACTCATATAACCCACCAACACACACGCTGCAGTTCTGTACAGTTTCCCATCCTGCCCACCCCCCCCCCCCCTCCCTTTGCCTGAGAAGAAATAGATTCACATTAGCCCCTACCAGTCACAGGGGCTCGTGAGATCCTGTCCTGTATGCCAAACGTAATCCACCCCAGATGTTCCTATGAATGTGGACGCGGTCAGTGTCCAGTAGTGATAGCCACACGGCCCCACATGTGGCCCTCATTGCTGGAAACCGATCCGCATCGGATGTTTATACTAACAGAGTGAAAGGGACTAAAAGCCCGAAGCATGGAATAGAAGGATAGGTGATTTTAATTGTGGCACAGTCTATCCCCTCTTTGTTCCATTGGACTGAGTGTGTGTGTGTGTGTGTGTGTGTGTGTGCGTGTGCGTGTGCGTGTGCGTGTGCGTGTGTGTGTGTGTAACCAAGCCGTAATTTTCACACACGCATGCACGCACACACACACACACACACACACACACACACACACACACACACACACACACACACACACACACACACACACACACACACACACACACACACACACACATTCAGTGCATTCTACATTTTTATGTTCAGCCCTTTTGGCCACGGAATACAGTGCCGTTTCCGTACTGTCCAGTCTCTTATCTATAGTCAATCCCAGGCATCCCTTACTATTTCAAGGATCCCCTAAAAACACTACCGCCCGGCACCAGCTGCACATTTGCCATGCACAAAAAAACAACAACAACAACAACAACAAAAACAGCACATTGACAGTCTCATTTCTTGGTTATGAACCTGATTCCTTACCAACCCCACACCCAAGCACAGCTGAAATCAGCGTGCCCCTCAAATCACTAAGTCAGCGGCAACTCAACATAGACCCACAATTGTCCACTGGATAAGCTCAGGATGGTATGAATCAAAGCATCAAACATGTCTCCTCTTAGCTAACCAGAAATTTCCAGCAAATTCCAACATTCAACCCTACTACAAATTTCTAAACAAGGCAAAAATTATTTTAAAAACACCGGTCCTTGCACTGTCTCAACTGCCCAGAACGTAAATTGTTATCACTGTTTCCTTTTAAATTTTATTTATTTATATCATACTTCAGTTACACACGGATTGCATGTGTCTCCGAAATCAGATTTTTATATATGACTCGTGTGAACAAATTAATGACTGACCTGTGTAAATAAATAGATGAATAATATTGTTTGTTCGTGTCAGTGCTTGTTTGTTGTTGGGTTTGTTTGTTTGTTTGTTTTTCTCGGTGCCACATGCTTATAAAAAATTAGCCAGGCTTTTCGGTGGTGCATTTTCCGTATTTCATGTTCAATCGCTCCCATTTTTATACCCATGCTGCGGCTGTACTATTTCTGTTGATATATGTAAACATATGATATAAATGCAAACGTTTTTCCTTGGGACTTGAAAGTGTTTTTGCATGATTCTGCAGGAACAATATAAGGTTGGGAAGGGATACTGATATGGTCCTAAAACTGTGCCGTCATTTTAGGTGGTTCAGTTATCCGTGAAGTAATTGTGTGTTGTAGTGTGAAGTGAGTCACATAAATGCCACTAGTTTAAGAGTAATGTGGCTGAATGATAGTGGTTGTGCAATGATATTGTGTCTGTGGGTGTGTTCAGGTTGATTCTGGCTTTAGCAACAAAAAGAAACCAAACAAACAAACAAACAAAAAATGAACCCCAGAGTATGGTACTGCGGAAATGCCAAGAAGCTGGAGTACACTGAACATAATAAACTGGACTGACAGGGTTTGGCACTAGACGTGGAACTTTTTTCAAATAAAAACTGAGCAACACAACTTGCAGGGTCTTTCAAAGTACTTTATGAGAATAGTGTCATAAATGTGTTCAGAGTTTGGGTGAAAACTGTGCGAGAAAAATACTGAGGTAGATAGCTTTTAGAGTTGGTCTTGCTGATACTGACGCGGTAAACTTGGTCATTAGGGTTTCTGTTAAATCTAGTGTTTACAATGTTTTATGTATGTTCATCGGATGCAGTTGCATGACCGGAACGTTTTGATGCAAGCTAAGTCTAGGTGTTGTGAATGGGAGGAAAATTATTAAATTAAAAAGGTGATCTGAATTTTTTTTGGAAAAAAAATATTAAAAAAAATATATAAAGTATTTACACCTGCTTTTTAAAGATATCGATAAAAATAGTACAGCCGCAGTATGGGTATGAAAATGGGAGAGATTGAACATAAAATACGGACACCAGAGCCGATAATGTGCTTTTCCCGCGATTTTTTTCAAGGGCGATAACACATGTTTAAATTGGAATACAAAAGTTGTATTTGCATTGCTGGACTCAGTACCACATGGGCTATCAAATGGCACCATAAAAAAAAAATGACCAAAAATGTGCCTTACATACCACGTTAGGCTTATAGCTAGAATCTAACCCTAACCATAATGGTAACCCTAACCAAACTTTGAACCTTAGGGTTTCTATCAAATATAGGGTTAACAATGTTTTAAGTATGTCCATCGGATGCAGTTTCATCAGCTGCTTAAACTGATATTGACAACAGCCAGATCGCATGGAAACTGTACAAGTTAAATGCATTTCCCTCTGCAAGTCATAATATATAGTGAAAATTTTCATGCTATGAAGAAAATTTTTCAGTTTCAGCGTTTTCCGTCGATTTTCTTATTCAGATATATACGAAATCTCCTCACAAACCATGGTGTGAAACAAGCGCAAGTTTTAAACGGTTGGTTAATTTATTATAATTTTTTTAGTGATTTTTGGAGTTTTTCAACTTTTGTACACTGAAATTTTTGTATTTTTCATGTGATGGACTTGAAAATTGGTGAGCATCTTTCACGTGACTGACTGACTTAAACGATCATCAAAACAGGAAAATCGGACAGAAACTGTAGAAGTAAGATGTGTTTTCATACCCAAGTCATAACATATAGTGGTGAAATTTGTCCTAAGAAGGAAATTTTTTAGTTCCGGCCCTGGTAATTGTGGTACTCCAAACAAAGTGCCATCTTTTGACAAGCACAGGGGACAGAATTTCCCTTCAGGATTGCTTTTGATATGAAGGCAACATACATAATAATGTTAATGATGTTTTCGATTACTCTTTTTGTTATTATTGCCTCGCCGCATAACCTCATGTATTCTTGCAAAGGAAGTGTTGGAGTTCCATCCCATTATTTTCGCGTCCCTGGAGACTTAGGTAGGGTTAATTGATACGATGTTACATTCTTTATGAAAATCTATCAGGGCGGGCATGCACACACCGATTTTACATATATTTCATGAAACGGTTATGTAAATTAACTAATAATAATGGAATGTGTCATCCCAGTACAGTTTCAAGCTACATAATTATAGTAAATACTGTGAGACTGCCAACAAAATTAGAAATACCTACTACAGTCATTTAGAACAGGCTATCAGAAAACGCAAGTTTGGCTGCTGAATTATGGGTGCAGAAACCATTTCCAAAATAATGACAATACTAAAGTAAATGTCCTTTGATCCCTTGCATGTTTGTTTGTGTGTTTTTTTTTTCTTTCTTTCTCAGTGCTAATGAACGTAAAAGATTTTGAAGAACAAATGTTATGGCATGAGGCTGCATGTTGTGTGACAGTGTATAATCAAAACCCGCGAGCGCAGGTCAATCTCAGTTTGGCTGTTCAGCGCAAAAATGGCTGGCCCTTCCAAATCCGTGGCTGTTTGTAATCTTACCCTTCAAACATACACTTGGTTTTAAGGATGCAGACAAGAGAGACTATTTTGTCAAATCACAAACAAACGAATATATACTTACGCTCTTTAAGTAGAAGTACTGGGACCACAGGGAACTTAAAGATATCACCCCTGAAGCTTTTTGAAGGATTTAAAATTAGAGTGTTATTACCTTAAACCATTACATCCTGAAACTGATTTGATAAAACTTGCTGTCCTGTAAAGGCTACATTACAGATTAGGAGATAGGTCAACCATTTTAGTTCAAGGGTGATGTCAGAATAGCTTGGCGCTTGAGGCGCCAAGCTATTCTGGCACCACCCTTGAACTATCACAGTAAAAATTATTTCCAGCCATGGGTTTATCAGGATGAAAAGGGTTAAGGTAAGACTTGTCAGTTATAAACACTAAATCGTTTCGGTTTCGGTTGTTTGCTTGTTTGTTTTCTTTACTTTAGACGTGGATCTGAGGTGTGTGTTGTGTGTTTGTGTGTGTTTTAGAGTGGGAGAAGGGGGGGGGGGGGGTATCCCAACAGTGAACAGCCTGATGTTTGTTTTGAAGAGATTGAAAACCACCCCTTTTCTTTTTGGGAAGTATAGAACCACCCTCCTTGCCTCCCCCTCCTCCCCCTTTGGAGATTCTGGCATGCCACCCTCTATCCTCTTCGTTCGCTTTTTCGACTAATGGAAAGGTGCTGCCCAGAGCCTCCCACCTCAAACCTCCGTCGATTTATATTTTTTGCACATCGCTTTTCTGAAACTGACTGATTATTGATTTTGGTTCCAGGTCATGTTTGGTCACGATGATAGAAATGATCTTTACTTTTCCTTGCATGTACTCTACACCGTAGTGTCATTTATATCGCTGTTTTGATTACGCGGAACACAATGCTCTTGATAGTTGACAGCAATAGCAACCCAGTGCGCAAAGGCCACCGTCGGCCCGATGGCTTTTTGCGCATTTGTGAGGACATCAAAGTGCAAGCAAAGGCTTTAAAAACCGTAATCTTATCGCACCTGTGTTTCATTTGCGTCGGACACAATGTGGATTGTTTGGTTTCTGGTGCCCTTAGGCACGGGATTCCTGGTGGGTGAGTACTGAATGTGTGCTTATCGTGATACTGAACCTTACAGGGCTCTAGACTACAGGGGGGAAAAAACCGTGCCATCAAATATTGTTGGGCCGATGTTTTCCGGGAGGCCACATGATCCTACGTTTTGTGCAAAATATAAAAAAGGCTGTCCGACGGTGTCGTGTGATTCTGAAGAAGGCCTTGTATTGCACTGAACAAGAGAGTAATTGCTAAAGAATAGAATTTGCTATCGAATAAAATCGATTTGAAAATCTGACCCTAGGTAGGAACCCTGTTCTTAATTTGGGCCCACGTGTCCATCTATTTACTACAGTCTTTTGCACATAAGTCTTCTACATAAACGATTCATTAACTCTACAAATTATATTTTGGCTCACTAACCGCAAACCATATATTTGTGAGGTAATTGTTTATCGTTAACCCAGGACCGAAATCCCCAAATTTTTACGTTGCCCTCTGAAGGACTGTATTACAATTCTAGAGACAGATCGAGCATGATAGTTTAAAGGTGGTGCCAGAATAGCTTGGCGCCTATGGGCGCCAAACTAGTCTGACACCACCCTTGAACTATCATGCTCGATCCATGTCTTGCTGTGGTGTGTCGGGGCTGAATGAGTTAATTCATTAATGATGATATAATAATGTTATAACGCAAACTAAAACTAAATAACATCGAAAGATGTCAAAATACGTCAACTGCGGACAGTCTTGGAAAGCCATCGGTGCACAAGAAACTAGCATACACTTCTGTTAAAATACCGCACAGAAAGAAAGAAACGCAGCATTTTTCACTTGAACAAGCAACTGACTTTTCCGGAAAAAAGAAGTATGTCAAAATGGGACGTGCGCGAGCCAACGTCGGCCGATGTCGGCCCAATGGCCTTTGCGCACTGGGTCCTCCCTCTTGTTACGATGTTCAAGCGCAACATTCAGCACTTTCCGGTTTCTCTCTCTTCACAGTCAGTAGTGAGGTCACGTTTACGCCGGACGACTCCCAACAACGAACAAGAGCGAAGTCACAGCGGGTAACCAGCTGCACCATAAGCACAGAAACACGCCAAACATCTCCAAGAGGCATAGATCCTTATGAGCCCTGGGGGCTTGTTAATATACCAAAGACAGTATAATATTATATTATATTAAGCAGCATTTTGCTTGATATAGTGCCGATAACAGGCAGATGTGATTACCAGACCCAAATCAAAATATCCGAGTCGTAAGACGAGGACATTTTATTCGGGTCACGTAATCACATCTGTCGGTTATCGGCACTATATCAAGCAACAATGTTGCTCAATATAATTTATGTACCCAGTCCAAAACAAAACATTCATTTTGTGGCTGATTGCGGTGTTCATACAAAACAGATGAATGGCAGACGACTGCAAATCGCTGTCGACTCAGCGCGCAGATTTCGTCTGACTATGAAGGCAGCAGTGCATTGCATAACCGTGTGTGTTACTGAATATATTCTACTTGTAACTAGATCACGCATTATTGCGGAAAATGCCACAAGTTTGTTTATTAGTTCTTTTTTTTCATGTTGTCGATATCTCGTCAATTTCACTTGTTAGTCCAGCGACTCGCACGTTTCCTGGCGTCTTTTCTCCGTTCGTGTGTGTGTAGGATATAAATTTCGAGCGTTCATACACACTAAGAAGTATTTCATTACTGCTTTACGATTCTTGAGAAAATTGTCCTTGCCCAAACTTTAAAGCATGTCAACTCTAATAGTTTGTTCAGTATTATATTCCAGTCTGCATATCGTCCCCATCGTAGCACTGAAACAGCTTTGCTGAAGATATTGTGCTTTGGATGAGCGTAAGATCACAGTCCTTGCTTTGCTGGACCTGTCCAGTGCGGGCGACACTATTGACCATGAAATTTAGCTGTGCCGTCTTCAATCTGTATTTGGCATTGAAGGCACAGTCTTCGCATGGTTTAGTTCATACCTGACTGAACGATCCCAGATTGTTTCTGTTGACGGCTGTCGTTCTGAGCCATCACCTCTTCGGTTTGGTGTTCCCCAGGGCTCGGTCCTAAGACATATATTGTTCTTACTGTATGTTCAGCCCCTGTCCGACCTGATTAGTAGTCCCATTATGCATTTGCAGATGATATTCAGATGTACAAAAGTGATACTGTCGAGCGAGCTGTAAATGCCGTCCAAAGCATAAGTCAGTGCATTGACCATGTAAAATCATGGATGACCACCAACAAACTGATGTTAAATGATGGCAAAACTGAAGCAATGTTGGTAGCTAATCCAAGATTTTCTTCGTCCCTGCCTTTACCGTCGTCATTGTCTGTGGATGGAACACTCATTGGCTTCTCTGCGAGTGTGAGAAACCTGGCTGTTACACTTGATAGCGGGTTATCTATGTCACAGCATGTCAGTGCAGTGTGTAGATCAGCTTATCTGGAACTTCGTCGCATTAGTTCAGTTCGTCACCTGCTCACCGTGGAAGCCACTAAAACACTAGTTTGTGCATTTGTGCTGTCCAAGCTAGATTATTGTTACTCTTTGCTTTGTGGCTGGCCTCAGTATCTCATTGATCGTCTCCAAAAGATTCAGTACAATGCAGCCCGGCTTGTTGTGAGAGTCCGCAAGAGTCATGTAACACCCGTCTTGAAGTCCTTTCACTGGCTACCTGTGTCCTCGCGTATTCAATATATAGATAGATAGATAGATAGATAGATAGATAGATAGATAGATAGATAGATAGATAGATAGATAGATAGATAGATAGATAGATAGATAGATAGATAGATAGATAGATAGATAGATAGATACTGTTTATTGCCATTTGCCTTAAGAACATAAAGCATAGGAATGTGTGTTGGTGTCGTTACAATTACAAACATCACAATCAACAATAAAAAACAATTAATACTATATCACACAAATCCAATGCCCTACACACACTGTAAAAACTTTAAAACAATACAACAACTAATATCACAAACCAGTGCGTACCGTACACACCCACGCTCATCTTCCACACACACACAAAGTTATGTCAATCTGTTTTAACTGCCTTTCCAGAATACTTGTCCTCTTTGCTGCACGTTTATACACCCTCTCGTTTGCTCCGCTCCTCTTCTGATAAACGGAAGTTGTTTGTACCTTCTGTCCAAACTAAAACATTGTGGTCAGTGCACTTTTGTTTATCAAGCCCCAGTGTTATGGAATACACTTCCTCTTAAGGTCAGAAACAGCGAGTCTGTCTCTGACTTCAAGAGGTCGTTGAAAACTAACCTCTTCAAGCTTTACTTTGAATAACTGCCAGTGTTTGATGCCTTAGTTGTAGTTCTGTAATCGTTGTTTAGACTGAATGTTAATTAGAACATAAATTATTAAGTATGCATTGTTGTTTAGTTTATTGTAAAAGTGGTGTGTTCGGGTATTGTGTGTATGTGCAATGTCATTGTATTTTTATTTTTGTGTACAGATTGTAAAGCGCTTAGAGCTTTTGATTAAGATTAAGCGCTATATAAATACTCATTATTATTATTATTATTATTATTATTATTATTATTATTATTATTATTATTATTATTATTATTATTATTATTATTATTATTATTATTATTATTACACATAAGGAGCTTGCTATTGTTGCGGTATAAGCATATTTTCGCATTTCCGTTTTTAAAAAGCAAGTATCATCAACTATCGAGTCTTCTTGGCGAGCAAGGGATTTTGGGAAGGAAAGTATACCAAGCAAGTTTTTGAATGATTGTTATACAATATATCAATACATGTTTCAAAGAAGGATAAACTTTATGGAGTGGGTACATAAATAATATACTGTCTTTGATTATACCCAGCCTGTACCATAAGCATAGACAACACTTCAAACGTCTGCAAGAGGGATAGAGTTCACGGCGAGCTCATGATCTGGCCCTCTTGGAGATGTCTAGAGTGTTTCTATGCTTACGGTACAAGCTGGTTATCCGCGGTGAGTTTGTTGCAAATGAAACCTCACTAGATCTGTTTTGATTTATTCGTCACCGATTACCGATTAAGTTGTGTTGAAATTATTCTTTTTTGGTGCTTTTTTGTTGGGATTTTCTTTAGAATTATACTATCGTGTTGTAACCGTTCTCTGCACGCGTGTTTCTTTTAATTATTTATTTATTTTATTTTATTTTATTTTTTAAAATTTATTTATTTATTTATTTATTTATTTATTTTATTTATTATTTATATATATATATATATATATATATATATATATATATATATATATATATATATATATATTATTATTATTATTATTTTTTTTTTTATTTTTTTTATTTTTTTTTTTTTTTGGGGGGGGGGGGGGGGGGGGTCGTTCTCAGACAGAGTTTTCACAGGTTACGATTTTTATTTGTTAAATCTGTTCTTCGAGCTTCTTCTATATCACCAACACAGCACCGCTTTTGGCACTTTTTTAAAAGGAAGGGCTGATCATATCTACATGCACTTGTCCTCCTCCCCGCCTCCACCCCCCACCTCCCTAACAAAATATTAATCGGGCACTTTTGATTCTTACATGGTGTTAATTTTCTCATTGAAAAGAATGTTCTACCTGGAGTTTCTGCAGGAGCAATCACCTTGTGTTTGACAACAACACTACACTACAAATTACTCCTCCGTCTGAGGAACAACGCAGCCATTAGTGAAAATTGCGACACTGCTCTATACACCCACAAACCTTCTCCATATGAGGAACACAGGATCAGATCACAGAAATAGTCATGATCACCCAAAATGTATACCTCGTACATTGGCTGACGATTACTTAAGGGTTAGTTAGTGATCAAACTCAAGACATTTCACAAATCCTTTCTGGTGACACGCATCAATGCTATTGCTACTCTGATGGGCACTTGTGCATGTCCACGGACAATCATGTCCTCCGTCTTGAACCCTCGATTTGAGCCACTGATCGATGTAGTCATTTTCAGTGTCACGTTACTCAGATGACCCAATTAAGCAAAATATTGTTGGCCCAGTATAGGTTAAGATCGACGTCTAAAATAAACAGGCACTGTATGAAACGGAAGCCATGATGATAGGCACTCGCCAGAAACTCTCCCAGCTCCCTCCCTCTTCAACTCGTCAGCACCCTATCCCCCTCTCTGACTCGGCCAAGAACCTCGGCGTTACCCTCGATTCCTCTCTTTCCATGACCAGCTTTGTCTCTGCCACGGCCCGGGCATGCTATTTCCACCTCCGTCGCATCAGTCAGATCAGAAAATACCTCACCACCGAAGCTGCCATTAAACTTGCTGTCTCTCTAATCTTATCTCACATCGACTATTGCAACTCTCTCCTTTCCGGCCTTCCTCATTCCACCACTTTCACTCTCCAGCGCGTCCAGAACAATGCTACCCGCCTCGTCCTCATAAAGAAGAAATCCGACCACATCACTCCCCTGCTCAAACTCCTTCACTGGCTTCCCATCCCCCAACGCATCCAATACATGATTCTGTCTCTCTGCTACAAATCCCTTAACAACTACGCTCCTGCCTATCTCTCCAACTTACTTCACCCCTACACTCCTTCCCGCTCCCTCCGCTCTGCCTCCGACCCTCTCCGCCGCCACATCCCCCCCGCACGAAACTCAGCACTTTCGGACCCCGCCCCTTCTCCGTCTACGGGATATCCACCTGGAACACTCCCACTCTCTCTCCGTCAGAAACACTCTCTCTCTCCTCCTTCCAGTCCGCCCTCAAAACTCACCTTTTTCAACAGTTCTAGCAGTAGAAGGCCACCACGCTCCCCACCCTAATCTAACTGTCGTAACGTATTCTTGTGGTACGTGAGTCATTGTCAAAAGCGTGCGCATGCGTGCGCGAGTTGTGAGTGCGCGCTTAGAGTTATAATTATTATAAGATAAGCGCGTTATAAATACCGTAATTATTATTATTATTATTATTATTATTATTATTATTATTATTATTATTATTATTATATGAAACATGCCATGAGGAGAGAAAACCTTTTACTGTTAAATACAAATCATGAAATGCTCATAAAAACCCGTAGGTTGATAGCGAAGTTTGTTCGGATTCTAGGGCACTGGTGGACAGTCACCCCTCTTTGTTTTGTTTATTATGTAATCATTGGTCAATAATGCGCAGTTCTCTTCCATTTCAGTGCGTTTTCCTTACCTACTTGGTAGGTTTTATCTGGATTTTAAGTGCTGGCAGTCATCCCGTTTGGTTTCCTTTATTACACGAAACGGCTGTTCACACCAGCTAATTCGAGTCAATCTGGACCTCCAGTGTAAGGGGACCTAGATCTAAATTTTCATGCATCAACTCAATGCGCAAAAGGCCATATGGCTGATGGCCTTTTGCACATTGGGAAGGGGCTGGAAATCCAGTGAATGTTTAGTAAGTCCCCTTTAGTGGGCTTTGATATTTACATGTACCCCCCCCCCCCCTTCTTTTACCTATTGTACCTATTTATTTCTGTGCTTAGACCAACAAGATTTATGATAACTGGTCAATAATGCACATTTCTCTCCCTTATCAGCGTTTTTCCGTACCCACAGTACGTTTTCCTGGATTATAAGATTCGGGATTCAAGATATTTATTGTCACAAAAGGGATATTCTTGTTACAGGCCTGGCGGTCACCCCTTCCTGTTTCGTTTATTACGAAGTTAATCGATACATTATCTTAAGGCGCAACAGTAGCGACGTCGGCCCGATGGCCTTTTGCGCATCGGGATCGGGTTTCTTTGCACCTACTGGGAAAACGCGCAGTCGGCATGGTTCAATCTCCAGCTTTCCCTTATTCGCGGTTTTAAGAATCAAGAAAACCTTATTGTCTGCTTTAAAATAAATAAAACTGAAAATTGTCTTTATGTTCCATGCGCTCTGTTGTTATCTATATAAAAAAAAAGACAAATTTGCTTCGTTTCACCTGTTCCGTTCTCATAGTTTGTCCAGACTTTGAGTCCTTATCATGAATGCATTTGGCAGGAGCATTAAGTACATTATGGCATCGCTAGACCACTCTTGGAGGGGTGGTGGTGGTGTGTGTGTGTGGGTGGGTGGGGTGGGGGGGGGGGGGTTCTTGATTGTTTGCTTGTTGGTTTTTTGTTTGTTTGTTTGTTTGTTTGTTTGTTTGTTTTTCTGGGGGGTGGGGGGGTGGGGTGGTGGGGGCGTACGATCTTTTGCATTGCCGGCGTTTCATAACCACCACTCCACCCCCGCCCCCCTCCCTGCCCCCCCCCCCCGCCACCACCACGCCAACCCTCACTTTGACAACTAACCGATCTGTGACAGTGAGACTGAAGCACCCAGATAATCATGTACATGAGTAGCGCGGTTGATGTGTCTCCAACAACTGGTATTTTTCACAGTAACAGAAACACTTCTCGCAGGTATTCAGACTGCTTATCAGTCAGGGGTTACGATTTTAGACCTCCACGGGTAGTAAGTTGGGACAGTGGGGGGGGGGGGGGGGGGGGGGGGGGGGTTGCAGCACTAGTGATACCCACGTTATTATAATCATACACAAATAAAAAAATAAAACACGTAATAACTTTCTGCTGGGGGGTGGGGAGGTACGGGGGAGGGGGGGGGGAGGGGGGCGAGGGGGCGAGAAGGGGGGGGGGGGTGAGACCCAACGCGCAAAAGGCCATCGAGCCGACGTCAAGCAAGTTCAGGCAATAGGCTATGACTATACTGCCACTGGGCAAAAGGCCATCGAGCCGACGTCAAGCAAGTTCAGGCAATAGGATATGACTATACTGCCACTGGGCAAAAGGCCATCGAGCCGACGTCAAGCAAGTTCAGGCAATAGGATATGACTATACTGCCATTGGGCAAAAGGCCATCGAGCCGACGTCAAGCAAGTTCAGGCAATAGGCTATGACTATACTGCCACTGGGCAAAAGGCCATCGAGCCGACGTCAAGCAAGTTCAGGCAATAGGCTATGACTATACTGCCACTGGGCAAAAGGCCATCGAGCCGACGTCAAGCAAGTTCAGGCAATAGGATATGACTATACTGCCACTGGGCAAAAGGCCATCGAGCCGACGTCAAGCAAGTTCAGGCAATAGGCTATGACTATACTGCCACTGGGCAAAAGGCCATCGAGCCGACGTCAAGCAAGTTCAGGCAATAGGATATGACTATACTGCCATTGGGCAAAAGGCCATCGGGCCGACGTCGGCCGCCGTTGCCGTGCGCGGGCCAACGGCGGCCAAGGTTGACTGCAATACGGAACAGAAGAAAGAGAACATGAGTTTTGCAAAGCAACGTGATCGTTGGAGGAAGTATGACCCCTCCCTATTTCCCACTACGCCATTTCAGTTGTCTCACATGGAACAGACGCAGTACAGTTACAATTCCGTGTCTCTCCTCCATGACAATTAACCCTCTTAACCCCACGGTACCATTTCCAAACGTTTGGAGGCATTGTCTAACGACTGTGTGCCAGTTGTAGCAGATAGATTGATCATGATAATTCAAGGGTAGTGCCAAATGAGCTTGGTGCCTGAAGGCGCCAAGCTCACCTGGCACTACCCTTGAATTGTCATGATCAATCCATTTCCTGCTGCAGAGTCCCGGAGCTAAAAAGGTTAAATAGCCTGCATTAAGACCCCAAAGGACCCAAGCTATCAACTTGTGCTACACTTTTGCCCAATGTAACGCACTTCGTGATCGGCAGGTGGTGTGGGCGGCCAGGCGAACCCCTGTCAGAACTACGAGCTGTTAGAGGACTGGAGAAGAAGCACAGGCTACACCGTGGAGAGCCCGGAGGCGCCGCTGTGTGATATCAATTTGGAGAAGGGTTGGTACCGCTTCAACAGCTCCGCTGGCGACACAATGCCGGAGACTTGCCCACAGAGGAAACAGGTGTGTATGCGCGCGCGTCCCAATGCGCAAAAGGCTATCGAGCCGACGTCGGCCCGCGCACTCCTGTTTGCGGGCCAACAGCGACCGACGTCTGCCCGATAGCCTTTGCACACTGTGGGGGGGGGGGGGGGGGGGGGAGGCGTACATGCGCGAGTGTATGTGTTCGCGCTTGCGTGCGTGCATGTGTGTGTGTGTCCGGCTTATATGTGCGCGACTGCGTGCGTGTATATGCACGAATGCGTGCGTGCGTGTGAGTGTGTGTGTACGCGCGCGCGTGCACAATCAAACATGCAAACAAAACGGTGATAAGTGCACTATTTGTGTAGATGCTACATTCCGTTCGGTTTGGTTGACACTATTTGTTAACTGAGGGTGGAAATTATGCGGTATCGCGCGGATCTTAACCCACTCGTGCAAGCAGCCCTCCTCCCCCCCCCCCCCCCCCTTCCGTTGCTGTTTGCAGTACCGATGACTGCATGCACAAGGGGGTTAACGCGGCACGTATATGATGCAGTGCGGCACTCTGGCCCCCATCTGGCTGAGAGGAGGGCACCCAACCGCTGTCGGGAGGGTGGAAGTGAGAGAGGCGTGTGCGCATTTCGAAACTGGCGCCCAGGGAAACAACTGCTGCCAGCGGTCGGTGGACATCGGGGTTGTCAACTGTGGAACATACTTCGTATACGCCCTTTTCCCTACTCCGGCGTGCCCCATGGCGTACTGTGCAGGTAAGAAGCAGTATACCCAATGCGCAAAAGGCCATCGGGCCGACGTCGAGCGCCGTTGGTCGGCGCACGGCCGTGCGCGGGCCAACGGCGGCCGACGTCGGCACGATGGCCTTTTGCGCATTGGGAGTATGCTCATATCGATACTATTGCATAAATTCCCTCGTACATGCAAGCATGGGTGGACCATTTACTGTGTTGGAGGATGGCCCATTTTGTTTGAGACATATATCTCTTTGGAGCGAAGCTTGCCGCGTGTTAGTTTTTTAATTTTTGTTTTAGTTTTTAGTTATTAACAAATACGTTTTGAAAGCAGATGAAATCAATACAACTCAAAGAACAACAGGTGCATGCTGACCAAACTTGGACCAGTGCATGGGCGGATCTGGGGGCGGGGTGGGTGGGTGGGGGGTGGGGTGGGGTGGGGGGGGGGGGTTACAGGGGTTCCGGACCCCCTCCCTAACAAAGCTTCTTTTTGGGGTGTTTGGAACTCCCCCCCCCCCCCCCTCCCTGCTTTTCGATTTTTCGGTCCCTGGAAGCAAGGTCTAGCGTCGGATAGGCCTGTTGTACCAAGTTGAGGGTCCCAAACAAAAAGTTGGACCCCACCCACGAGGAAACTACTCCGCCCCTGCAATGCAGTGCTTTAGCCGCTATACCGTCAGACAATTTTGAACATGACCTATTTAAACTAAACTTAACCAGGGGAAAATATATAGATCGGCTGAATCCCGATGAGAAACGCTGATACGTGAGTGCATAATGACATCTGCATTTTCATACACTTTACGTTCTCCATGCAGGATCTCGGGTATCTAATGGTTTGATCTTGCAATATGTCTGATACATGCATTGCTGCTCCTCGCTCTGGGACCATATGGCGCTGAGGCGCGTCCCCTGGGTGGTGGATAGTGGGTCCCTCGCGAGAGGGGTGCACCGAATGAAATAAGGTGCCGTGAACCAACATGGTCTAAGGGAAGGTGACCCCGACAGAAAACCCCTGGTCCTCCTAGTAAGGGGGTTGGGCGTGGGGGTAGCTTCCCCACCCTGCAAAAAAGGAAATAGCTACAAAAACGCCGACGAAAAGACAACCAGTAATTCCTTTCCTGGAGGAGGAAGGTTCTTCTACCAGAAGATTTATGACGTTCTGTGGTGAAAGCCGGAAGTCTTCGGAAGCCACAGGACCGAGCCGCCTCTCTCTATCCAGGGACACAACCATGGGCACATGGAACGTCAAGACCATGTAGCAGAGCGGCAAGGCCGCCCAGATAGCAGCGGAAATGCAAAAGTACAACCTTTCCCTGCTAGGTATCAGTGAAGCCAGATGGACGCAGTCTGGCCAGAAAAGGCTGTTAAGTGGGGAGATGATTCTGTATTCAGGTCATGAAGAGGAGAAGATGGGGAAGGATTGGTCACAGTCTGAGAAAGCCAGCTTCCAGTAGGCAGGCATTGTCATGGAACCCCCAGGGAAAGAGGAAAAGAGGTAGGCCGAGAAACTCCTGGCGTCGAGACCTCCAAGCAGACATCAAGAGACTGGGAACCACCTGGAGTAAAATAGAAGGAGAAGCACAGGACAGGAGTCGCTGGAGGTCTCTCGTCGACGGCCTATACCCGGGTAGGGGTGACAGGCGTAAGTAAGAAGTAAGAATGCATTGCTGCTGAGGCCTGAACAGGGTATTATACGTTATTGGTAGCAAGGGTTTCCTACACGGACCCTTGTAGTCCTTCGGAAGGTAAAAGGAACCATTGTATCCCTCAGGCCTTCGGCCTTCTGGGTACAGTGGTTCCTTTGACCTCCCTCAGGCCTACAAGGTTGCGTGCAGCAAGCCCCTGCTACCAATAACGTATTTGTTTTTATTCCTCCTATATTTTCGTAAAAGAAATCAAGAAGAAATTTTCCGAGCTGGATCACGCCAGACATGACTGACGTCAACGGAATATACATTTATACAAAACAGACATGACATTATGTCATGGGGCGGATCCAGACGGTGTATTGACGTGGGGTGGGGTGGGGTGGGGTGGGGTGGGGGGCACAACGGCCCTCCTCCCCCTTCCTGTTTTCCAAACTGTATCATACACAAGAAATCTAGACACTTTGCCACCGCTGGGGTTGACCAGCGGTCTGCGGCTTATTGCCAGTTGGCTGCCTCAATCTGAGGTTGCAATGAGGATTGTATTGCGCAGCAAGAGGCACTCATTTGCATGAGCCCCTGTGAGTGCAGGGGCACATGGCACTCTGTGTCTGGGTGAAATACTGTGACGGGTGCAGGCCAGGAGTGCCAAGTGAGCATATTTGACTATAGGCCCATGAACACACTAGGCTCACCCACCGATCCCGTGAGATAATTGCGAAATATACCGTTCAAGAAAAGGAGGACCATCGAATAGTAAAACACAACTTCCACAAATAACCCCCTAAAAATTTTTGGGGGGCAGGGCTGACGGGGAGCGGGTGGGGTGGGTGGGGGGCTAGGTCCCCCTTGGATCCACCACTGTCATAATTTAAAATCTTTCATGACGTTGCCGTTTCCTTTAGTGCGCATGTTGTTTCGAACAAAACTAAGTAACTTTGTACTTTAGAAAGTTTTAGTGACCTTTTATAAAACAAAACTGGCATCCAAGACGCGTCAGAAACCGGGCTACAAAAAGTCCGCCATTATTCGCTACAAGGTTTTTTGTAGCGAGGTCACATGGTACGGTTTGCCTTAAAGGGATTGGTCGTGTGACGTAGGGATAAAACAAATAGTGCTTGGACAATTGGGGTTGAGTGGATTATAGAGAAAAAAATCGCCGAGTATTTTATTTTGGTGGAGCCCGAAGTGCGAGGTTCTTTGGGCGTTCTGGCTCTACCAAATAACATACGAGGTGGAGGGCAGAGGAGTTTTCAGACACCTGAATGGATAGGAATTCAATTTAGATCCTCAATTGGGGACTCTACCTTGGGAAGGAGTCATAGGGGTCAGGAACTCCCAGACACAGACTGACGGCAGCAGGATACGTGCAAGCTGACAGCCAGGCCGGCACCAGCTGCGCGGGTTTAACGTTTGAATTTATCATAGTTCATTTGTTGATTGACCGATCCGTTGGTTACGCAAAGGTCCTCGGACCCACGACGGCCGCAGTGGGCCCGAATGCGTTTTGCTACTGGGGTATGTGACTGACAATGTGGATTGGACGCTTCTTTTATACCTTTCTACCTTCATGTTTTTCCTTTTTATCTTCATTTGCTCCTATTTTTCTTCCAGGTGAACGAGAGACCTGCCCGTCAGGTCAATATTCCGCGAATGGTCTTCCGCCTTGCAAAAGTAAGACAGTGATGTGCAGGACGTTAATACATTTTTTTTTCAGGTTTCTTTTTCAATTTGTAATTTTATGTTTATTTTTAAATTTTTATTTGTCGTCACTTTAACTTCGTGAACACCTGCTCTTTAGCAGATGGAGGGGCTGTTGTGCTCTCTGTCGGAGTGCTCCGTGAGGGTCAGTTTGTATTGTGTGCGTATCTGCTGGTGTGCATGCCTGTGTGTAAGTGCACATCAGTAGGAATGTGAGGTCAGGTAACAGTAACTTATTATTCTATACTACATGTGCTATACACGATGCAGTTAACTTTTGCATAACTCATTCGAGACGAATGGCAACCAAATACGCGACTTAAGCCGCATATCGGGATGCCGTTCGTCTCGAATAAGTTAACGTTTTTACTGTTAACGGAATACTTTGTAATGACTAAAGCCGTTTATGATTTATGGACGTGTATGTGCAATATATGACACAATACGTTTTTAATAACCTTTATCGATCTCTTGTGATGCTTAAACACGTACGTGATATACACAGACTCTTACATCAGTGTTAAGGTGATACTGATAGTTTCACTCGAGTGGTTTTAAAACCTTATCCTACGAGCGAAAGCGAGTAGGATAAGGTTTTAAGACCACGAGAGTGAGATTTTCAGTATCACCTAAACACCGATGTAAGAATTTATTTCTTACTCACCATTTTCTTGGCATGAATCCGATGTGAGTTGGTTTGGGGCACACGTCTAACCACAAGACAGCCGCAATTGTGTCTTTGACAAAGAACATGATGTCATGACGTTTACTTTGTAATGTGACGTGGTTATTTTGGATGTCAGACAAATGTTCCTACATGATGACGTATTAGCGTAATACATGACGCCAGAGTGCCAGTCATCAATATGAAATGACGTTATATCGTGTGTGCCCGTACCTTTTTGTTGACCAGAATTTCTACAAAACAATATTGTGCACACGTGTCCGTTCACGCAACTGGGCTGTATCGTGTGATACAGCTTTTTCGCTCAAAGGCAGCAACGAAGGAGGTGTGTAAGAAATGCTTGTATGTGATAATTGCTCCAGTCTCTTCTTTCATTTAATCGGATTGGATTACACTGTTAGTTGTATTACGAGTTAGGCTTCTTTAGTGGTTCTTGTCGTCTCGAGGGTTCGGTCAAGGGGATCAATGTCGGAGGTAAGAGTCGAGGGCTTTAGCCCGAGACTCTTACCTCCGACATTGAACCCACCTGACCGGACCCAAGAGGCGACACGAACCACTGAAGAAGCCTAATTCGTAATACAGCGATTTTGTCTTCAACTGTAAAAAAGTATGCGAGTGAAGTATACCCTTGAAAGCACCCCAAACTTTACGTGTGACGTAGTGATTAAGGGGACGTAAATCTCCATACTTCCGACTATCAGTCAACACTCGCGCAAACTGCATTCTCCTGGAATTTCTCTCTCAGGTATTTTTTTAAAAAAATTAACACATTTTTAGTCATTATTTGTATGAAATTGGTAATACAGGCCGAGCAGAACGCGGTCATATAGTTATTAAGCCCCTAAATGGTTATTATCCGGCTTTTTGTTTCTTCGCCGTTTCGAATACGCTCAGTACGTGATAGGGCCTTTGCTTTAGTTGAATTTTCCTGTCATTGATATTATTTAACTTATCCAATTATTCGGTCATGTTTTGCACGAAACAAGTACCAGCGGTATCACAGAACACCTAAATATATTTTTGTTGTTGTTGTGTAACCCCATAAATTATTTATTTATTGGCATTTGTTTTTCTTGAGGCTTGACTGAAAGAAGATTAGGGTGTGTTTGTACCAAGAAATGAGATTGGCCAAAGATTTATTTGGGGTAGAACGCTTTGCTCAGCGAGTAACGTTGTCATCGTAACATTTAATAAGGGAGTCTACTTCAGTATCACAAGTTACCGTGGTAATATGTGACAAGGGGACACCCGTTGTCTTGAGAATGGCCGACCAGGGGAAAAAAACGAATAGACCAGGCCAATGAGAAAAAGTGTAAAGAGACTAAAAGAAGACAAAAGTTCTTGTTAACAGGAATGTGTGTGCGTGTTTTCGGATTGGTGGGTCATTTGGTGTATGTGGGGCTGGAGGGGGTGTGGGGGCTGTTGGATGTTGCTGTTAAAATATTTATTCATATTAATTTTAGTTCGTATTTATGTCTAATGTATATTTAATTTATTTCGTTTTGCGAATCTATGTCTTTTCACTTGTTTGTTTGAACGTGCTTGATTTTATGCCGCCGTGAGATGGCCTTAGTCGCATGCTCGGCGTTAAACCCAAATAGCTAACTAACTTGTTTTTATGAATGAAGCCAAAGAAAAATGTACAATCCGGACGCACAATAAAGTAATTTGAATTTGATGTTTAGAAAACAACAAAACCAAAGAGACATATTGTAGCGACGAGTGCCCGGAAGTTCCTTACTTGTGATCTGGCGAACACAATGTGTTTTAACCCTTTGGGTGTCGATAGAGGTTTTTGTCGCGATGATTCCTGCAGGAATCATTGCGACTAAAGCCGATACTGACACCCAAAGGGTTAAAATTAACCTCCATGTGCATGCAGGCAGACGGTACTGAAAGCTGGCAGTTCCGGTGGTTGCATGATAACGCTGCTGAACCCCTTTGCTGTCTGTAGATGCATATTGCGTTTTTGAAATCATTGTAAATTCAGCGCCAGAGATCCCCAGCGCTCCAAGGAGTTGAGATACAATGTAGTTTTAGCAAGAGGTCCCGCAAGAGGTCCTGCGTGGGCTCATGCGGATCTGTACCTCTTGCTGTTGGGTGGTGTTTGGTTTTTCTCGGTAGTTAACGGGTTACAACGATACTGTACCATAGAGAAACGTCTGATACTGTTGGCATAAATACAATTTGTGTTAGAATGTGAGCACAAACCATCGTCCCCATGCATGTGATATTCATACCTTGCGCGTTCTTTGAAAACAAACCTTGATCTCCACAGACGCGCACCCCAAAATGACCACATCCCCCACACTGGACGGGCCGGAGCTGCTGGACGATGGCAGAAAATATCGCTTTACTTGTCACATCACTCTTGACGAGCAAGACCCCGAACAGGCTTTTGAAGTGCACTGGGTGACGGCGGGGCACGACGATACCCCTTTCAAGCAAGAGGTTGTGGACGAACCCAACAGAGCTGCTTACTTGGAAGGAGCGGATATGAGGGGACATTATGGAGCAGAGGTGAGTTATGAACAGTTGTGTTTGTTATACCGTCTTCCTGCTTATTCCCGAAGTGCCTCCGACAAGGGCTTCTGTCATCAGCCAAATCCATTCAGGCTTTGGAAACTGTGATTATAGCGATGTGGGATTATCATTAGCCATGGCATAGTAACTTTCATTCTCACGAAGGAGAAACAGAATCCTCTGATGTCAGAGTGTGGCCACCGGTAATAAAAAAAACATTCACACACGCAGACTAAACTCCTCTGATGTCGGATTGTGGCCACCCACATGATGATGTAACAAACAACAGCCATACACGCAGTCCTGTCACCCTGCTGGGCGACCCTAGAAGTGCTCAGCCCATGAACGCCACATAAACAACAACTACCCAATGCGCAAAAGGCCATCAGGCAGTCGTCGGCCCGAAGGCCTTTTGCGCATTGTTGATACGAGTACTGACCACCTTGTAGCCGATAAGCGTCCACGCCGTAGGTTGCACCTGTTTTTCTTTTTGTCGACCTATGGAAAATACGGTAGACTTTGAGATGGGGCTGGTCGGAGCACGTTCTGTCGCATGAAAATGATGAGCATAGGCGGGCACACATCAGACTCTGGCAGTGAAGTAATACGATAAAAATTACATCATGCCTAGCTACGCCGAACCGCGTTGTTAAACGTACATTTGGCGGGAAACGCCGTGTGTATGTGTATGTGTGTGTGTGTGTGTGTGTGTGTGTGTGTGTGTGTGTGTGTGTGTGTTTGTGTGTGTGCGCGCGCGCGCACTTGTGTGTTTGTGTGTGTGTGTGTGTGTGTGTGTGTGTGTGTGTGTGTGTGTGTGTGTGTGTGTGTGTGTGTGTGTGTAGACACGAGTTTCTCCTGTGTCTGTGTAAGTACAGGTTTCAAAATTTAGGAAATGCTTCCTTCAAGATGTATCTCGGAGTATTTTCAGCAGTTTTAGATTAGATTACTCATTAAAAAGAAAAATTGCCGTTTATACAAAGTCGGTTAACCCGCATTTGAGTCCGTAATTTGTGTTATATTCAGTTGAAAATTTTGATTACAGCCAGCTTCGAGAAAGATATTGGATTTGTATCTATTCAATGTTCTTGTAAGAAATAATTCATCGCAGAAAAAAATGTCGACACGAAGAATTTTCGACTTCAGATAGTGACGGTGACGTAAAAGCGCTATCCACATTATACATTATTGCTGCTGTTATACAGTGTTACTGAACTGACGCTATGCACCAGACACGCCATTGTTTTACATGAATTGACTCAAAAAAGCTATCTATCTATCTATCTATCTATCTATCTATCTATCTATCTATCTATCTATCTATCTATCTATCTATCTATCTATCTATCTATCTATCTATCTATCTATCTATCTATCTATCTATCTATCTATAATCTAATCTAATCTAATCTCTCTCTCTCTCTCTCTCTCTCTCTCTCTCTCTCTCTCTCTCTCTCTCTCTCTCTCTCTCTCTCTCTCTCTCTCTCTCTCTCTCTAAACAAACTCATTCATTCACTGCAATCGGGCTTTCGTTTAAAGCACTCGTGTTACACAGCACTAACACATTTAGTTGATAGATGGCTGACCGCGATGAATAGCGGTCAAATGACTGGGGTTGTCTTTTGGGACCTCTCGAAAGGTTTTGACCTCGTTAATCATGAAGCTTGCTGCCTGTCAGTTAAGTGCTGGCGCCGTTGCGATCCTTACGTCATACCTGCGCAAGCGCACACATTATGTCCATGTGAATGGGACAGACTCACGTGAGGGGGTGATAGCGCAAGGAGTACCACCAGGATCTATCCTTGGTCCGTTATTGTTTTCTGTCTATATCAACGATCTTCCACTACATATATCTGACCCCAGGGTAACCTGCAGTCTCTTTGCAGACGACGGAACTCTTGACGTTTCATCGTCAGATAGATATTCAGAGTAGTTTGAATGATATGTCACAATGGTGTCAAAACAACTCTATGGTACCGAATCCTTCCAAAACTAAATGTATGCTGATTGCCACTAGACAAAAACTCTCATTTAATGGCCAGTCTGTTGAGCAAGTCAGGGAGCAGCGCGTGCTTGGAATTACCATAGACGACAAGCTGTGCTGGCAGAATCATCTTGAAAATGTTTGTACAACAATATCTAAAAACGTATAACTACTTTCTAAACTGAGATTTTTCACTGACGAATCCACCAGAAAAAATCTATTGTGCTCATATTCAGCCACATTTGAATTATGCCTCTACTATCAGGGACGGAAGTAGTGATGCTAACTTTAAAAGACTCAACTCGCTCCACAAAAGGGCCATTAAACTAATTGTTGACAGACCCACAGAAAGCATTAGTACATAATGACAAATTCAAGTTGCTAGCTGTCTTACCTCTTTACAAACTTTTTATTTATAATAAAGTGCTGAGTGTTTTATCATTCATGCGCAAAATCACACTCTCACAATCTCCTACTTATCTCACAAATTTATTCCATTTTGCACATAGGTCCAGCCGAACACCAGGAAACAATATGCTAGTACCAATACCCCGCTTGGATATTTACAAGTCATCTTTGTCCTATTCTGGGGCCAAATTATAGAATTCTGTTCTGGCAGATATTAGAGCAGCGCCATCGGTTAGAACATTTAAAACCCAGCTGCTGAATTATCTCAAGAATACTGGAAATGCTGTTAAGAGTAAACCACGTGACTATGGCTTTTGGTTTCTCATGTGACTATGGTTTTCGTTTTTGAAGTTGGTGTAGTAAACCTTCAATACGTACATAGCGTAGACTTGTTGAAGCTATTCTTGTAAGCGCCTATTCCCCCCCCCCCCCCCCCCACGGCTATAGCAGTGTATTATCTTTTTACCATTTTAAAGTCCCTTCTATTTATAGAAGGGACTTTTTAGGACGTGTCGCGGTGGGGCGAATTTAATAGCATGTACATGATGTCAAAGGCCGGCAGGCTAAAGCTAAGATAAGATAAGATAAGATAGTTTATTGCCATATGTTTCCATGTACGAAACAATAAAAAACATTGGAATTTGTCTTGATGTCAGTTACTAAGACTAAACACACACACACACACACACACACACACACACACACACACACACACACACACACACACACACACACACACACACACACAAACACACCCACACACACAGTAACATCTGATTCAGTTAAAAGCTGACTGTACACATTCGTTCTCACTCGCCACTCGCGCTCTCTCCAATTAGTCATGTTGATCAGAGAGAGCGTGAACAGCTAGAGGGAAAAAAACTGTTGCGGAATCTAGGGTCCTTTTACTGATGTACCTGTACATGCGCCCTGATGGTAAAATTTGGAAAAGCTCATTGCCGGGGTGGGTGGGCTCTCACGATAGATGTAACAAGATAAAAATTACGTCATGTCTAGTTACGCTAACCTTGCTGATGAACGTACATATGGCGCGAAGCGCCGTATGTGCGTATGTATGTATGTATGTATGCGTGTGCGTATGAGCAGCACTCTTCAGGACAGCACTGCTCACCCTAGTAAGGGAGGAAACCAGCAAAAAGGTGTTCTAAACATTGCCTGCCCTACACAGACCGGTCAGCTTACCGCGGCTGGCGGTTTAACCCTTTTATGCGGTCGAAAAGAAAAACAAAGAAAGAAACTTATTCTTGGTACTTGGAACGTACGAACCCTGTTGGACAGAGATCAGACGAAGAGACCGCACAGAAGAACAGCCCTCATGGCCAGGGAGCTGGCGAGATATACAATCGACATTGCGGCTCTCAGTGAAACCAGATTTGCTGACGAAGGCTCGATCTGTGAACCTGAGGGTGGGTACACCTTTTTCTGGAAGGGCAAAGCTGAGAACGAGGACAGGATACACGGAGTTGGCTTCGCCATCCGCACCACCCTCCTCCGACAGCTGCCTTCTCTTCCCACTGGCATCAGCGAACGAGTGATGAAGCTCCGTTTCCCCATCCCCACACCCGACATGTCACTATCATCAGCGCCTATGCTCCGACACTCACCAACGTCGATGACGACAAGGAGGCGTTCTATGAGAGCCTCGACTCCCTCCTGAAGTCCACTCCTGCAAGTGACAAACTCATCGTGCATGGTGACTTCAATGCTTGAGTTGGGCGCGAATGTGACTGCTGGGAAGGAGTGATGGGCCCACACTGGCTGGGCACGATGAACAGCAATGGCCTGCTGCTGCTGACATTGTGCGCTGAGAATGGACTTCAGGCTGGCTAGTAAGTACAAGATAACATGGATGCATCCCAGGTCCAAGCAGTGGCATCTCATAGATTATGTCATTGTACGCCAGCGGGATACTCGTGATGTCAGAATCACCAGAGCCATGAGAGAAGCCGAGTGCTGGACCGACCATCGGCTGGTGCGGTCTGTCCTCAACATGCACATTGCACCAGCACACAGGAAGAGGCCGAAGCTAACCCGACCTTCATTCAACCTGGCCAAGCTGAAGTGCCCGGACGTCAAGGAAAACTTCCAGTCCCACCTTGATGACCTGCTAACTGCCCATGGACCGTTGACTGGCAACCCAACTGAATGTGGAACCAGTTCAAGGGGATGGTGACGGAGTCTGCCAAAGACGTGCTTGGACCCAAGCAGAGGGTACACCAGGATTGGTTCGATGAGATCAATGAAGAGATCAACAAGCTACTGGAGCAAAAGCGCAGTGCCTTCATCGAGTGGCAGAACGACATCAACTCCTTGTCCAAGAAAGACCGCTTCAAACACCTCCAGAGAAAAGCCCAGAGAGAGCTCCGCAACATGCAGGACACCTGGTGGGACGGCAAAGCAAAAGAACTTGAACACTTTGCTGAAACCAGCAACTCCAAGGAGATTTTCAGTGCTATGAAAGCTGTCTACGGCCCTGCCAGACCCAGCACAACCCTTTTCTTTTCCTCCGACGGCTTCACCTTGCTAAAGGACAAAGGCAGCATAACTGAGCGCTGGAGAGAACACTTCTCAAATCTGCTGAACCTGCGTCTCACTATCGATCCCGCGGCCCTGGACATGATTCCCCAGAAGCCGACACTGGATGACCTTGACCTCCCGCCAACCCTGGACGAGGTCAAGAAAGCGATCAACCAGACTAGCTCCGGCAAGGCTGCAGGCATGGACGGCATCCCCGCAGAGCTCTTCAAAGCAGCTGGACCTGAGACCCTTGACGCCTTCCTGAACAATTTGACATGCATCTGGGCAGAGGAGAACATGCCACAGGAATTTAGAGATGCTACAATCGTCTCCCTGTTCAAGAACAAGGGCAGTAAAGTAGACTGTGCCAATTACCGAGGGATCTCACTCTTCTCCATTGCTGGCAAGATCCTCGCGAGAGTCATCCTCAACCGCCTGATCAGCTCTGTATCTGAGGAAGCACTCCCTAAGGCTCAGTGTGGCTTCAGACCCGGCCGCAGCACAGTCGACATGGTCTTCTCTGTGAGACAGGTCCAGGAGAAATGCATTGAGCAGCAGATGGAACTCTACGCTGTCTTCATAGATCTGACTAAAGCATTCGACACCGTGAACAGAGAAGCGCTCTGGGTCATCCTCGCAAAGCTCGGCTGCCCCAGGAAGTTCACCAACATCATCCGCCTCTTCCATGATGGAATGGTAGGAGGTGTCCAGTCAAACGGCGACACATCCGCACCCTTCGACATTTCCAACGGTGTGAAACAAGGTTGTGTTTTTGCCCCCGTGATGTCCAACCTGTTCTTCGCGTGTGTCCTGACCCATGCAGTACGCGACCTTGAGAAGGGAGTGTACCTGAAGTACAGACTAGACGGCTCTCTCTTTGACCTCCGTCGACTGAACGCCAGCACCAAGACCATCGAGAGACTGATCCTTGAGACGCTGTTTGCCGATGATTGTGCGCTGATGGCGCACACGGAGTCTGACCTCCAGACCATCGTCAACAGGTTCTCGGAAGCCTCTCGACTGTTTGGTCTCACCATCAGTCTCAGCAAGACCGAGGTCCTGCACCAACCAGCCCCAGGCACAAGAGCCCCCCCCCCCCCACCCCCACCCACCCAAAGTGTATATCGAAAGCACCGAGCTGAAGACTGTCGACCAGTTCAGGTACCTTGGGAGCATCATCTCTTCTGACGGTACTATCGACAAGGAAATCGCAGCTCGCATCAGCAAAGCCAGCCAAGCTCTGGGTTTCCTGTACACTCGTGTGTTGAATAACAACAACGTCAAGCTCTCCACCAAGATTAAAGTATACAAGGCAGTAGTCCTCCCCAGCCTCCTCTACGGCTGTGAGTCATGGACGCTGTACAGAAAGCACCTCAAGCAGCTTGAACGTTTCCACATGAGATCCCTGCGCTCACTCATGGGCATCAAATGGCAAGACGAGGTGACAAACCTGGAAGTCCTTGATAATGCTGGCTTAGTAAGTGTTGAAGCCTTGATCTTAAAGACACAACTCCGCTAGACAGGTCACGTCATACGCATGGATGATTCTCGCATGCCACGCCAACTCCTGTATGGTGCACTCTCAAAAGGCCGCAGGAAGCAAAGACGGCCAAAGAAACGCTTCAAAGACTGCATAAGAGACAACCTCAAGTACTGCGTCTTCCCGGTAAAGGAACTTGAAGCACAAGCACAAGACAGATCCAGGAAAGCCTGCACGCTCTTTGAACAAAATCGGCGCGAACGGATCACCAGTGCCAGAGCTCGCAGAAAGACAGCGTCGACTCTCCCCACAGCTACGTTCCAGTGCCCCCATTGCCTTCGCAGGTGTGGCTCCAGGATTGGCTTGGCCAGCCACACCCGCACCCACAAATAGAAGGCATGCACAATGACGACATCATCGGTTTCGATGGTCTACCCATTATGTATGTAAACAAGAGAATCTCCGATATGTCTGTACACATAAGCTTGAAATTTGGCGAAATACTTTCTTAAGTGGGTGGCTATGAGAGCCTCCGAGCATATTGGAATTGAAGACATAAACAACCGTTTATAGGAAGTCGGTTGACCCAGATTAGAGTCCGTAATTTTTGTCATATTTACTTGAACTTTTGCATATAGCTAGTCTGGAAAAAGACATTGGATGAGTTCGTTAGCCAGCTTTGTATCCTTTAAACTTCTTTAGTAAAAATTAATCATTTTCAGAAAAGAATTAAAACAGTAAAAAGCCTCGACTTCTATTGATAGTCAGACAGTGGCGGTGACGTAAAAGAGGCAACTCCGTCACCACGCAGACATTGTCATAATACTGTAAATGTGACGTAATTCTCTCTAGTGCGCGCCGCGCTCTCTCTTTCTCACAGACATGCACGCATCTCCAAGAGGCATAGATCCTCATGCGCCCGGAGAGCGCATGAGGATGTATGTCTCTTGGAGATGTTTGGAGCGCGCGCGGATGCACACACACACACACACACACACACACACACACACACACACACACACACACACACACACACACACACACACACACACACACACACACACACACACACACACATCGTCAAGCTTTCAGAAGAGCATTCAGGTGACCCGATATAGCTAGTTTGGAGAAAGACATTGGATGAGTTCGTTAGCCAACATTTAAACTTCTTTAGTAAAAATTAATTCTTTTCAGAAAAAATAAAACAGTAAAAAATCTTGACATCTGGAGAAAGTCAGACAGTGGCGGTGACGTAAAAGAGGCAACTCCGTCACCAGGGGCCGGATGCTTAACAGCGTTCGTAATTAAAAGCATTTTAAAGTTAAAATCGTTTTAGTTAAAAGAAGTTTTAAAACTCTTTGAAAACTGATGCACGACACGTTTCTAAAAAAAGCTTAACAACGTTTTAGCTAAAAACTGTCTACCGCACTACGTCACCGATATATAAATATACTGATAGGGGGTTCCTTGAATAGTTCATTCGCAGTAAAGATTTATGATCACTAGTATGTAGAGAAAATCCCAATGAAAAAAGAAACACGATTAGCAGATACAATTAAACCACCATTGAGTAATATTAGGCCTGTTCAGAATATATGCAGAAACAATTACACAATTTGCAACTTATTTTTTCTGATAATGAGGATGCAACTGCAGGTATGACGTGACACAATAGCTGACGAACTGAAAGTCCGTAAGAAAAAGAACTAACACCTATAAGATTGACGTCAATTAACTTTATTGCGTCACTCGTCAGTTCCACTCCGGCTAAGACGGCTGCTCCAAGTCCGGCGGAGACTCACATTTCCACACACCAAAATAAAAAAAAAAACAACCAACAATTTTTTCTCGGTAGAGGAAGTAGTCCTGCTGAAGGAATATGGAAATAATTAAAGAAATGCAGCACAATAACAACAAACTCACAAGAAAAAAAAGAAGGAAAAAAGCTGTGGCTCGAACCACGCCAGTCGTGGTTTCAAAAGTGACATTTTTGATCGCGTGTCTTACCGACTGCGCTATTGAGATATTGATGGTAATCTAGCTTGTTATAATTATATACAAAGTCAGGTCGTGTTACGCCGGCTGACCTCCGCCGATCTCTCCGACAATATTTCACTTCCCAATGCTTTTCAGCCCTTCTCAGTAAATCTCAAACGCTGAAACCGATGATGTTCGTCGTTATTTTTCGTCCGAAAGGATGCAGCGATCTCTCTTTTCTTCGCTGATGTTGTCGAATTCAATAAAGCGGTTGATTAAAAATGGCGCCCATTCAGCGTCCATTCCATTTTAAAAGCGTTTTAGCGCATTTAGAATAGCTCCGAGCACTTCTAAAGTTACAAGCAAAAATTGTCGCTAAAACAGTGTTAAGCGTTCCGTGCATCGCATCTAAGCGCGCTAAGCACGAATTTTTAAAACGATTTTTAATTTTCACTTTAAAAATTGTTTTACAATTTAGACGTCTGTCGTGCATCGCATCAGTCTAAGTGCGCTAAACACGATTTTTACAAAACGTTTGTAAATCACTTTTAACAGTGTTTTAAGAGTTAGAAGGCTGTCAAGCATCTGGGGCCGGATGCTTGACAGCCTTCTAAATTAAAAGCATTTTAAAGTTAAAATCGTTTTAGTTAACAGAGGTTTTAAAACACTTTTAAAACTGATGCACGACACGTTTCTAAAAAAGGTTAACAACGTTTTAGCTAAAAATTGTCTACCGCACTACGTCACTAATATATAAATAGACTGATAGGGGGTTCCTTGAATAGTTCATTCGCAGTAAAGATTTATGAGCACTAGTATGTAGAGAAAATCCCAATGAAAAAAAGAAACACGATTAGCAAAGACAAATAAACCACAATTTAGTAATAATTAGGCCTGTTCAGAATATATACAGAAACAATTACACAATTTGCAACTTATTTTTTTCTGATAATGAGGCTGCAACGGAAGGTCTGACGTGAAACAATAGCTGACGAACTGAAAGTTCGTAAGAGAAAGAACTAACACCTATAAGATTGACGTCAATTAACTTTATTGCGTCACTCGTCAGTTCCATTCCGGCCAAGATGGCTGCTCCATGTCCGGCGGAGACTATTTCCACACACCAAAATTAAAAAAAAGAAAAACCCCAAAAAACCCACAATTTTTTCTCGGCAGAGGAAGCAGTCCTGCTGAAGGAATATGGAAATACTTAAAGACGTGCAGCACAATAACAACAAACAAACAAGAAAAAAACAAAACGGAAAAGCTGTGGCTCGAACCACGCCAGTCCTGGTTTCAAAAGTGACATTATTTGACCGCAAGTCTTACCGACTGCCCTATTGAGGCATTGCTATGCTATGCTATTTTTAAAGGATACGGACTTCCAGCTCTCGCTGATTTCGTCCAAGGGGGGTGGGCCAGGGGTTGAGTGAGGGGGGGGGGAGTTATGTTCTGACTGGTTGTCGCTGATGTCCACGCATCGCTTTTGATCTACCTCTCGTCATGTCTGTAGTTTGGTTAGATGTATCGGATTAGTGGGTGCTTATTTAAGCAGGTGTATTGTGTATTTGGTGGTGGTGGACCATGTTTTAGGGTCGGGGTTTAGGAGGCCTTCTACGGTGAGAGGTGCGTTGAGTTTATCTGCTACTAGGGTTCTGGTTTGGGCTATGCTCGGGCAGTCTAGCAGTATGTGTTCCGTCGTGAGTAGGTGGCCGCATGTGCACATTATTGGGTTGGGGTGGACTAGGTATCTCTCGCCCCCTTATCGGATCCTTGTTAGTCGTGACTGGTCTCTCCTCTTACCTATTAGGAGGGTGGGTGTATTGTTCAGTACCCTCGTGAGATTTTTGCGTCTTCCTTTTTTGTTCTGGTGGAATTCTTTTTCCCATAGTTTTTGGAAGGCGGGCCGGAGAGCATTTAACCGTTCATTTGCTGAAAGTGGTAGGTTGAAGAAGGTCGATTCTTGGTCGAGGCCTTTCTTCGCTACCCTGTCTGCTTGTTCGTTGCCTGGGATTCCCACATGGGAGGGGACCCACATAAATTTGACTGTTTGGCCGCGTTCTGAGAGTTCGGCTGCTCTTAGTCTGACCAGGTATGTTAGATCTTCTCTGAACGAGTCTAGGTTTTGAATCGCTTGTATTGCCGATAAGGAGTCAAGTCAAGTCAAGTCAAGAGTTTTTATTGATGTTGGCACTTCGGCCATTTTCACATGGAGAGCGTATACATATATCAGTTCAATACCACAAGAACATAACCTGGGGTATATTGACATTCAAAGTTGAAATGACAGTTCTCATAAAAGACAGTATCACGTGACACAGAAATAAGCAATCAATCATTGGAACATATCGTTGTTTCTCTTTTTCGTCTCTCGAAACATTTAAAAAGGAACCATGCGAACTGTCTCGTTCTAGATGCATTTTCACAGGATAACAACTGAGTGAGTAAAACACTTTCACGGTTGTTATCTACGGTTGCCCAAAAATCCGGGCGCAAGTCTATATACTTCTGACAGTAAAACACAACGTGAGCTTCGTCTTCGATAGTTTGTGGGCAAAAGGGACAGTCGTTCATTCCATCGGTAACGCTTCGAATAAAACGATTCCTGTGTGTCTGGATATCACTTACTCCGAGCCTAAAGCGCACCAGGGTATCTCTGAAACATTTTATTCGAATATCTTTAAAATATGATTCAGATACCAGAGTAAACTTATACGTTCTGTACAGCCGAAAACGTTGACTGTCCCTGAGGCCGGCGAATCACTCTTGACGAACAACATCGACAAGTCTCGGCTTAAACTCAGACAAAAAGCGCCTTTCATTCCCTACTCCTTGGTTCATCCAAACAAAGTTAAATCCTGTATTCTCTAAAGTGGCTCGTACTTTTGATACCCAATTTAGCTTTCCGTTGTTATCTAAATTTGACAGCAACCATATATGCTTGCTTTGGTATACGATCGGTATCCATCTTAATAATCTTAAGCCAAAAACGTATAGTTTTCATACAACAATTCACCAACAGTGGGTATCTTCCAAGCTCGCCGTATACCATGTCAGTGGGAGTTCGGACAGGAACAGAAAGAAACCTTTTACAGGCGTACAGGTGTACTTTCTCAGTGGGACTATCGTCGTGAAGGAGGCCCCATATTTCAGAAGCATACAAGAGTGTTGGTTGTACGACTGAATCAAAGAGTTTGAAAAAGGTTTCTTTTGTCATACCATCAATGCGCCGCAGGGCTCTGATAATATCGGCGGTCGCTCTCTTTCCCTTAACGGCTAGCTGTTTTGCGCTCTGGAAGGTACTCATTGTGGTTGTGAAAGTAAAACCTAAATAAACGTAACTGTTTACTACTTCAAGTTGTTCGCTTCCGATAAACCATTTTTCACATTTGCTCAGGAAACCACCTTTCCTGAAAACCATGACTTTAGTTTTGTCACAGTTGATTTGCAGCCCTAGTTTACAAGTACTAACTAGACAATTAATCTGATTTTGCAGACCAGATGGTGAACATGAAAGTAACACTAAATCGTCGGCAAAAAGTAAAACGAACAGTTCCGCTAGTCCTGACCACAATTGAATGCCATGTTTTCCATCCATAGATAATTGTTCAGCTAGCTCGTTGATAACGAGCGAGAAAAATGTCGTACTGGCCACGCAACCTTGTCTTAAACCCTGGGGACAGTCAAAACAGTCAGTAAGACCATCTCGTACACGTACACGTGCTTTCAAAGAGTCGTACATGGCCATAACAGCTTTAATAAAGGTGCCTGAAGCGCCTGATTTCATTAAAGCTCTCAAAAGGGTTGAATGTCTCACTGAGTCATAGGCACGCTTCAGATCCACGAAGCAAGTATACAGCTTTGCAGGTTTACTCAAGTATTTTTGGGTAGCAGCGTACAGTGAGAATATATGGTCCGTTGTACTATAGCCTTTTCTGAAGCCTGCCTGTGTTTCAGAGATCTTATGGTTGTCCTCAAGCCAGCAGTACAGTCGGTCATTAAGGACGGATGCATAACACTTCCCAATCAGGCTAAGGAGGGAGATTCCCCTGTAGTTCTGAGGGGACTCGCGATCGCCTTTTTTGTGAATGGGAATTATTATAGCCTCCTTCCACATACTTGGGTATGTACCATTTTTAAATAAAGTGTTAAAGTATGTTGTGAGAAAACCGATCAATAATTCTGGCGCTGATTTAAGCATCTCTGCTGCTATGCCGTCCGCACCGCTGGCTTTACCGACATTTAAGCGTCTCAATGCTGATCGCACCTCCTCTTCCGTAATTGGTTCATCGAACTCCTCTATCCCGGGTAATGCGCCAATATATATACCCAGACTATTTTCTCCACACACTCTTTCCTTTCACGTGGGCGCTCTCGGTCTATTTGTGTCATGCGTACAGTCAGTGAGACTGGCAGGTGATCAGATTCAATTCTGTTTTCCACGTTCAGCGAAAGAAACACATTATGGGAACACAGTTCGTTCGAGGCACAGAAATAGTCGATGAGGCTGCTTCCCATCTGGGAGATGAATGTCATAATGCCCTCAGCGTTGAGAAAGTCGGCTCCATTTAATATTGAACAGTCAAACATCTGACAAAGATCAACTAACTTTCTACCGAATGAGTTTACCACGTTATCCTCTGATGATCTTTCATAGATTTCTTCTCTACTGTTATTGTTTCTGCCTGTATGAACATAACAACTATTTAAACAAGCAGTCCGTGCATTGAAATCTCCGCACATAAATACATGAAAGTCATCTCGTACTTCCCATATGTTTGACAAGCACTGTTCAACTAAGTCTATACCATCCATTGAGTCTTGTGTGTTATGGTATGTGGAGCCGTATGGAGGTACGTAAATAAAAAACATAACAATGTCTCTGTCAACATTGAGTAACTGTTTCTTCATATTTAACACCACTGTATGGTCATGTGGAACATCAATCTGCTCGAAAAACGAGCAGAGAGATTTTCGCACCAGTACCATAACTCCTCCTGAGCATCGACCATGATCGCTGAGTTTCTTTGCAGGGGCAAAGTAAACACTGAAATCTGAGAAAACTTTTAGTTCTATGTTGTATTCTATAAACGTTTCTGTAAAACAAACAACGTCAAAAGATGTTATATAATCTATAAAATCAGTGTTTACTAGTTTTGAAAGCAGACCACCAATATTCCAGTTTAGTATTTTCAGCCCACATTGTGACTCGGTGCCCACTTTTGCCCCTGACGTGGTAGTGTCAGTGGTAGTGTTAGTGGCGTCAGTATTGTCACATACAGAAAAATGGCCGAGGTGATCGAACAGTCCTGGGGTTGGCCGCTACCCACTGTGGACTTGCGGCGTGCAGAATTCATTCTGTCGGAAATTAGGGGTTGGTCTTTGAGTGGGGGTGGTAGTGATAGGGACTGTGGGTGGAGACGGATAGCAGGTCGGTTGGTCGGGACCTTTCCGGCGTTACGTTGGCCACGTGACGTATCGAGTTTGTCTTTACTCGGCTGTTCACGTGCAGCTGCCGGGTGTTTTCCTGACCCAGTAGCAGCTGCTGTGTTGACATGGTTGGTATGTGGCGTGCCTGAGGCACGGGGATTCCTGACGTCCGCTGGGGTTCCCCTACTGACGTCAGTACGTTGGGGACCCTCTAAACCCTCTGTCGTTTCGGATTCTGCTGCTGTCGTTCCACCCACAGTAGTATCACTGGTGATAGCGTTATTCCCGTCACCAGCGTGATTGTCTTTGCCGTCGCTGTATGTGCCACGACCGCTCAGTGTGACCCTTGAACTGATGAAGACGGGTGACTGGTCTCTCGATACAGGCGATGACTGAGAACCGTCGTTGCCGCCACGGTTATTGGGTGTAGACTTGTTGCTGGCCCTGCTGGTACCTGTATTCCTGTGTCCGGGTCTGCCTAGTCTGGTACCGCAACCTGCCTGGCTTAGTTCATCACCTGTGAGGTCTGGGATCGGCGGGGAGGCAGCGACACTGGCGTATGATGGCGCTGGTGTGGGTTTTTTGTCACTAACAGGCTGATCCCTGGCGGTATAGCTGGGGGGACTGTTGTCTCCATGATTAAAGTCCGGCAAACAATCCCTTACCTGGTCACTAAGAGTTGGGTCATGGTACTGCTGACCAGCAGGCTGTTCCCATAATATGTCTTCGTCCAGACCCGTTTCATCATGGTCACTATCGTCAATGTTTTCTTTCTCTGCCCTCACTCTCAGTTTCCCATTCACAAAGTAGCTGTGTTGTCCGTGACATTTTAACTCTCTGATTGTCTGTCTTTGTCTCCGTGTGAGATCGGCGGATAGTTTCAGTTTGTCTTGTCTCATCAGTTCTTTCCCCGCTTTATTTCTCATAATCAGCATGGTGTCAGCCCACTTTTGTAACTTTATGATGAGTGGCCGTGGGCGTCGAGACTGGGTGTGGCCCACCCTGTGCGCCCTCTCTATGTCGTCTCTGTGCCAATCCTTCTCAGGGAAGTATCGCTTCAGGGTTTGCATTGCCTTATTGGTACTCACTTCGTAAGTCTCGCCCTCATCCTCAGGTTGGCCGTACAACATAACGTTGTTCCGTCTTGAGTACCTTTCCAACCTGTCGACGTCGTCTTCTAGCTCCTTTACCCTTGCTGCTAAAGCATCATGATTGTCTGACACTATTGATTTTCTCTGTATTGGCACTAGCTACAGCTTGCACAGAATTAACATTAGTCTGAAGTCGTAAGATGTGCGATTCGAGTGTCTCGTAGTTTTCCTGAAGTTTCTGTTCCAACTGCTGACTCTGGACTAACACCGCACTTCTGATTTCAGTCACAATTCGACTAAGTTGGTTCTCAAAGGACTGTGACTGTGAATCGATTTTTGATTCTAGTCGCTGCAGTATCCCAGACAGCTCTTGGTCAGTTGGCCCTGGGTTTGACTCTATGTCACCGCACCGGAGAAGCAACAGACTCAGGTAGTTGGTGTTTGGTCGGATAAGCACCGTTTGAAACTGGGTCATCACGGGTAAATCACCGCAGGTAAAACAGGTCAAAACAGGAAAACCACTGGGGTAAGTTGTCATGGTCGGGTCAGGGGTCACCTCACACACAGCGACCTGTGTGACGCTTTTCGTGTCAAGTTCATGCCATGAACCGTGTTTTGGTAAACCGACACAATAACATGTAATGACAGTTCCGAGACAGCTACCCAAAAGCACTGTAAAAAGTACATACCAAAAAAACTGTAGTAGCTGTATCGGTGGACCACAACAGAATCACACCTGTGATAGCGATGAAAGTGAGGGGAGTCGCGAACACGTCGAGCATCTGTGACACAGTTTCTTGTGATGGCTGTGTATGCACCTCTTTTCGGTCAGTAACGTGTAGGGATGGGCACACAAGTTGTGGGGGGCAGGGTGTCCGATATCTGTCCGCTTGACCCGCCGGTCAGTAACGTGTAGAGATGGGCACACGAGTTGTGGGGGGCAGGGTGTCCGATATCTGTCCGCTTGACCCGCCGGTCAGTAACGTGTAGAGATGGGCATACAAGTTGTGGGTGGCAGGGTGTCCGATATCTGTCCACTTGACCCGCCGGTCAGTAACGTGTAGAGATGGGCACACAAGTTGTGGGTGGCAGGGTGTCCGATATCTGTCCTCTTGACCCGTTGGTCAGTAACGTGTAGAGATGGGCACACAAGTTGTGGGGGGCAGGGTGTCCGATATCTGTCCGCTTGACCCGCCGGTCAGTAACGTGTAGAGATGGGCATACAAGTTGTGGGGGGCAGGGTGTCCGATATCTGTCCGCTTGACCCGCCGGTCAGTAACGTGTAGAGATGGGCACACAAGTTGTGGGGGGCAGGGTGTCCGATATCTGTCCACTTGACCCGCCGGTCAGTAACGTGTAGAGATGGGCATACAAGTTGTGGGGGGCAGGGTGTCCGATGTCTGTCCGCTTGACCCGCTGGTCAGTAACGTGTAGAGATGGGCACACAAGTTGTGGGGGGCAGGGTGTCCGATATCTGTCCACTTGACCCGCCGGTCAGTAACGTGTAGAGATGGGCATACAAGTTGTGGGGGGCAGGGTGTCCGATATCTGTCCGCTTGACCCGCCGGTCAGTAACGTGTAGAGATGGGCACACGAGTTGTGGGGGGCAGGGTGTCCGATATCTGTCCACTTGACCCGCCGGTCAGTAACGTGTAGAGATGGGCACACAAGTTGTGGGGGGCAGGATGTCCGATATCTGTCCGCTTGACCCGCCGGTCAGTAACGTGTAGAGATGGGCACACAAGTTGTGGGGGGGCAGGGTGTCCGATATCTGTCCTCTTGACCCGCTGGTCAGTAACGTGTAGAGATGGGCACACAAGTTGTGGGGGGCAGGGTGTCCGATATCTGTCCACTTGACCCGCCGGTCAGTAACGTGTAGAGATGGGCACACAAGTTGTGGGGGGCAGGGTGTCCGATATCTGTCCACTTGACCCGCTGGTCAGTAACGTGTAGAGATGGGCATACAAGTTGTAGGGGGCAGGGTGTCCGATATCTCAGTGTCCGCTTGACCCGCTGGTCCGTTTGTTAAAGTCGTTGGGGTCGGAAATTGTACCTTATCCGTTCGTAGTAGAAGGCTGGACATGATGACACACAACAACACACATCGTGCACGTGCTGTCCTTGCTTTCACCTGTTGACTGATGGCGTGGCATGCCCGGTCGTTCATAAAATTATGAAAAGTCCATAGAAAGCTGCCGCAGGACGCTCGCAAGGCAGATATTTCCGCAGGCATAATCGTTCTACGTCGAGCAGAGTGTGTATCTGGGCAAACTACCTGGGATAAAGTTGTGTAAAGTCAATCACTAGCACCAGCGTTCGTAGAGGACGTGTGTCAGCCATCAGCTTCGTTTTCGCTCCCCCCCCCCCCCCCCCCCCCCCCCCCGATAAGGAGTCCGTTGTCACGACACGCCTGACGGAGTCAGGGCGCCGTGGACAATGTGAGCGCTAACACTCGAGAAGCCCACCCACTCTAAATAAATAACACAACGCCAGTGATAACCAACAACAAATCTTTTATTACCCACTCTTACTCTAACCCCCACCCCAACCCACTAACGCCCCACACACTCACACATACCCACGCATGCACTCATAACGTATTAACACTTAAAAAAAGATTAACATATAAAAAATGACTAACAAGTGAAAATGACTAACAGGTGAAAATGACTAACAGGTGAAAATGACTAACAGGTGAATATGACTAACAGACGAAAATCGGCAATGGCTATACAAGGCGGGTACTCTGTCTCTGTACAGTGTCCTCTGTCCCGCACTAGACAGGGTGGCTCGTAACGTAAGAGTACTACCCCTACACCGCAGAGCACCGTAGCCGCGCTTGCCCACGCACGTCTGTGACCGACGCGCAGAACGTAGAATCAGCCCGCTGTAGCCCAACGTCAAAGTACTTGTCCAACAGGACTGGCTAGCGAAGGCGTTCCAGCTCCCGATGATGCGTCACCGTTGGTCATGGAAGAATGAAGAGATCGAAGAGCGACGAAATCTTCGAAGCCAGTGCACTGGAAAAGGGCGCATTGTCAGTCAAAGTGCCAACACAGTTAATTCTGGCCTATTTGACACGCACCTACTCACAAACCACGTGAGTTGTGTCTCGTCTCACCCTAATACCCGCCTTGGCCATATTAAATATACAATCATGGATATGAAAGCTTCCTATGTACATTCAACATTCACCAGGTCTGCACTATTCCATTACACTAACATTAAGCTAGCACAACCACTTTTGTATAATAACATTGCCACTGCTAAAACCAACATTATCAAAATATCCACATGTACATACAAAGATATCAAATAATCACCAGCAACCACCCCACGTGACAATCTTATTACATTACATCTAGGACTTAATACAAATATATATGAAAGGATACCCACTTTAATTCATTTTACAACATGGCCCTTTAAATATACTCACTCGGCGACAGCCGAACATAAACAACTAAATCCGACACCCACCGCATTACAACCCAACCTAAAAACCATGGTTAAAGACTCGATTAAAACATCACTAAAAAACCTAGACGAACATACCCTTCCAAACCTATGTACACATTCATACACCCGAGAGCACAGCAGCTAACTGAGAGAAATGGCATGAATCATTACCTGTCACTGGTGAGTCCTCCGGCAGGACGAGACAAACAAGACGAAGACGAACCGGAGGGGTCTTCTGCTGAGTAGCAGCCGTGGTCACGAGTCTCTCGGACACCCACACCCAGGAACACTGGCCGTGGTCTTGCAGGGAGGGTAACACAACCCTCACACAGCTTGTCAAGGGCTCCAAACGAGGCCGCACCCTGACCCAGACTCTCGCTGCGCTAGCTAACTCCGCTGACTGACTGTAATATCCCTCTGCTACCTCGCAGTTTAACTTTACTCTGAACACTGTTCGGTTAAAGCTACTCGGCGAAAGCGTGCAACCGCTGTACTCGCTCACTGCTAAGCTTGCTGCACGGGCTTTACAATTACGCTCACACTACATTTATTAACTTCCCTAAACTAAGGCTATTTACAGAAGTCGGCGACCTACATTTATTAACAAAAAACGACTTAGCGAAAAAATAAAAAAACATGTCACATCCGTTACGTGACATCCGTCACTATGAGTGTTTGGCTTTCTGAAGGTCGGCTCTTATTACTTTGATGGCTCCCAGGATGGCCGTGAGTTCTGCTGTGAAAACTGATGTGTGGTCCGGTAATTTTATAGCCCAATCCGATTTGTTGGGGACGTGGATACCTAGTCCAGCTGCAAGTGAGGCATTGATGGTAATCGAGCTTATTATAATTATATACAAAGTCAGGTTGTGTTACGTCAGCTGACCTCCGCCGATCTCTCCGACAATATTTCACTTCGCAATGCTTTTCAGCCCTTCTCAGTGGCTCAAACGCTGAAACCGATGTTGTTCGTCGTTATATTTCGTCCGAAAGGATGCAGCGATCGCTCTTTTCTTCGCTGATGTTGTCGAAATCAATGAAGCGGCTGATTAAAAATGGCGCCCATTCAGCGTCCATTCCATTTTAAAAGCGTTTTAGCGCGTTTAGAATAGCTCGGAGCACTTCTAAAGTTACAAGGGAAAATCGTCGCTAAAACAGTGTTAAACGTTCCGTGCATCGCATCTAAGCGCGCTAAGCACGATTTTTTAAACGATTTTTAATTTTCACTTTTAAAACTGTTTTACAATTGAGAAGTCTGTCGTGCATCGCATCTAAGTGCGCTAAACACGAGTTTTACAAAACGTTTGTAAATTTTCACTTTTAACAGTGTTTTAAGAGTTAGAAGGCTGTCAAGCATCCGGCCCCAGGCCCCGTAAACATATTCTAAATAATTATGACGTCATTCTCTGTCTAGCTTGCTTGTTCTTTCTCTCACATATGCGTGCATCTCCAAAAGGCATAGATGCTCATATGGCCTAAAGGCCATATGAACATCTGTGCCTCTTGTGGGTGTTTGGAGCGCGGCCTTCACGCACGCACACACATCGACGCGCTTTCAGAAGAGCATGCAGGTGTACTTAACATAGCATGTACCTAGGTAAAGTCAACCTGCTTTTACACAAATTATAGCAAGACTGAAATTGTACCGTGAAATTTTAGTTTTGTCACCGTTTTCCAATGTCTAGTAGCAAACGCGAAACTCATATCACGTTAAATATAAAATTACGTAAAAAAAAAAAAAAAAACACACACACACACACACACACAAAACCGTCATGACAAATGACGTTTGACAAACCAATGACGCGTATGCACTGCGCGCGCCCCTTATAGAGTTCACTATGGCGCATTGGCACATCTGCGAGGCTTTTACAAAAGTAGATATTACAACATCAGAATCAAGTCAAAGACAAAAGGTAGAGACCCTTTACAGCAAAGACAGCTCTCATATAGAAGGGACTTTGTGGGTTATGGTTCATCCCATATTGTTTACCATGTAATTTCTTGTAAATGCCCGATGCACATATGTATACATGCAAACATTCACAAACCAGATAGGTGAGGCTAGCGCTGGCAGAATTGTACAAACATTGCAAACATTGATATCTGTTTACGCTTTTTTCTTGTAAAGGTATTATTACTTTGTACTTTTTCCCACCCGGGTCTGCCCTGGAGACTTGGATGGGGTTAACTACTTTTTGTTCTCTCCAGGCATTGTGTGTGTGTGTGTGTGTGTATGTGTGTGTGTGTGTGTGTGTGTGTGTGTGTGTGTGTGTGTGTGTGTGCAAGGACATGATTGAAAACAGGTCTATGTACCTAATCATTTATCCTTGAGAAACAAAGTTTCGTTTCGTTTCGTTTCATTTCATCTCTCTCTCTCTCTCTCGTTAGCCCGTTTTAAAAAGGGTCTCTGCAAGTATTTCGTGGATCACTCGTAGGGCCTCGGGAAGCCTTAACTACATGTATTATATGTCTTTTTCTATGCTGGGTCCAATTTATTCCCAATTAAGCCTGTTATCTTTTTCATTTATCATTTGAACTACTTAGCTCTCTCTCTGTGTGTGTGTGTGTGTGTGTGTGTGTGTGTGTGTGTGTGTGGAGGGGGGAGGGGCGCCGGGGGGGGGGAGGGGGGAGGGGGGAGGGGTATTTGAGAGTCTATGAGTTTTCTGACTATGTGAATAGTGTTGTCAATTGTCTGCAAGTATTATTTTTTACTTATATGTATGTGCATGTGTATAGTCTTGTAGTTGTTAGCAACGGCAGGTTTGTAAAATGGCTGTGTCAATGACGATGTCAATGCCTTAACCGTTGTAAAATAAAGTTTCATTGATTCATTGATTCTCTCTCTCTCTCTCTCTCTCTCTCTCTCTCTCTCTCTCTCTCTCTCTCTCTCTCTCTCTCTCTCTCTCTCTCTCTTACAGATTGTAAGAAAGGCCTGCGCACCTAATATCTCAATCCTTGGAAAATAAAGTTTCGTTCGTTCTCTCTCTCTCTCTCTCTCTGACAGTTTGATTTATAGAAAATAGGTTGACCCACATATCAGTCCGTAATTTTCGTTATATCCATTTAGAATCTGGGACAGTTAGCTTTGAAATAGACATTGGATGAGTTCGTAATCCAGCGTTGTCAGTGCATCTTCAACTTTTTTAAAATAATAATTAATTCATTTTTGCAAGTTTTGGATCCACTATATACTCCCTTCAAACAGTCAGCCCTGGCAGAGGCTATGCGAAAGAAAACAGTCAGCCCTGGAAGAAGCCGCGTGCCTTTCGGATGAGTGACCTGAAACATCAAATGCGGCGTCACTGTGTACACAGCGTCGTGAGACTAGCGATGCCATGACGTCAAACTTATAGTGACGTCATTTTGCTGCTCTTCTATTATTCTTCAGAATTCCTGTCGCTACACGAACCCACAGAGCGTACTAATGGCGGGAAGCACCGTATGTCCGTCTTTATTTGTGTTCGCCAGCATGTGTGTTGATCAGAGATTGGCTTAGAGAGGAGGGAAATGGATCAGAAGGATAAGCTTAAACATACGAACAACTCTAAATGTTCATAAACGAAAAACGCATTGATTATCCTTTCTAAAACAAAAAGAGAACGTTTTAGTGCTGGTTAGGTTGCCTTCTTCCCATTGAAGCCGTCATGAAGCTAAGAATGTTATCTCTTATTGTAAGGTGAAATGATCCGACAGGAAATCGTAGATTGCACATATGATCAGGAAGAGGAAAATGATTTATGGCCAACGAGCATGTTGAATGGACAGTACATTTTCAAACTACATACCTAGACAATTCTGACTGTTCTGAAACCATTACCATCGAGTTTTGTTTAAGCAGGGAGTATATGCAGCATGATTAATCTGTTGTGTTGTTTGTTTCTGTGTTACAGAATATAAATGTAAGAGGTTTGTTTAAAATATTTTTGCACCATTTGAACAGATTGGCTGTAGAGTGAGAGTGTTCTACAAACCGTTTCCTGTTGAGGCCAAAGGTCCCTGGTTCCGCAGTAACGGGTACTGGGCTGGTGTCAAGGTAACGCACGTGGTTATTGTTTGCTCTAGATATTAGAATTAGGAGATTACTAAGCCACCTAAATTAATAATGCTGCATCGACCTCTAAAACATGACTAATTTGACAATTACTCCCCATCATCCCCACCAACACCCCACCTTTTTCAATGCACAGGGTTCATTTTCAAATAAAACGCAGTCAGCCACATTATGTACCTACCAGGCTACGTGAGCCGTGCACACAAAACCGCCCCATGCCAGGATTTTTGAAAACCCGCTAGCTAACAACGACCGACTGAGCCTGTCAGCTTAAAAAAAAAAAAAAAAACATCATGCGCTAGTTAAAGTAATCCTGCCGCATTAATAACACAACATCAACAAAAAGTAAATTGCAAGTACTTAATAGGTAACCTATAACTGACTCGTAACTTCTTCTACAAGTTCTTATAAGTTAGTTGACATAAGTACTTATAAGTGACTTAAAACAAGTACTTATAAGTGACTTAACATAAGTTCTTACAAGTTCTTGACTCAAGTCATCAGGTTACTTGGACAATTTTGCCAATTTACTTGGACAACAAAATAACTTTTAATAAGTCTGGAGGTGCAAGTAGTGGAGCCGATAATGTTAAATAGCTAGGCTCAAGCAACACAAAGGGGTGTCATCTTTCTGTGAATTGCATGACAGAAATAAAGAAAAATGTATCTTTGTTTGTTTAGAAGACCTTGCACTTTTTCCATGGTTTCTTTCGCCCCTATTTTTTTCCCTTCCTCCAAAAAAGATACCTTTAGTTCTTCAACATTCACGGGTTGACTACGCATTTTATTCTGAATTTCAGTCTTCTGTTGTTTGTAAATGGCCAAATCACCCTGCACTCTCTTAAACTCATCATCATCGATTTTGAGGTCCTCTAAAGCTTTACTGATAATAAATTTCATACTGCTTAGCTTTGCTCCAGCAAGAGTACTTAATGCTTTATGCTTCTGCAACTTCTTATGAAATCTTCTGTTAAGGGCTTCCAAACCAAAGCATGCCAGGCATGTGGCAGCGCTAACGCCTTCAATAGCGATCTCAATTATACTCTCCACTCCTGTTGCGAACAGAGCAACCAGCAGAAACCACAAAGACAGCCATTGTTGTGTTTTGTATAGAATTAAAAGCCAGGCTGTACCGTCTTTTACATCTGGAATATTTTGCCTCTTCACCTTCCAAATACACCAACGTGTCTGTAATATTTATTAAACGAAATGAATGTCCACTTTCAACCCATAATCTTTCATCAGGCACAAGGGGTAGTTGAGGGTACAATTTCACCATTTTTTTATGACAAATATTTTAAAATATTTAATCAGCGATTACATTTTGCAACTCTTCAGGGTTGTATAATTTGCTAGCATAATAAAACGAAACAAGATCTATGTGTGCCAGGTTTATGTAATTTAATGAAACTAGACTTGTTTTATCAACTAATGTCTTAACACCTCTGTTACTACTCAATACGTCTACATCTGTGCTTTTCGTAATAGCAATAATAATAATAATAATTACGGTATTTATAATGTGCTTATCTTATAATAATTATAACTCTAAGCGCGCGCTCAAAACTCACGCAAGCATGCGCATGCTTAGACAACGGCTTGCGTACCACAAAAAGTGAAATACATTACGACAGTCGACTTGGGGTGGGGAGTGTGGTGATATAGTGCTAGAACTGTTGACAGAGGTGAGTTTTGAGGGTGGACTGGAAGGAGGAGAGAGAGTGTTTCTGACAGAGAGAGAGTGGGAGAGTGTTCTAGGTGGATGGACCGTATACAGAGAGGGAGCAGGGGCCGAAAGTGCTGAGTTTGGTGCGGGGGATGTGGAGGCGGAGAGGGTCGGAGGCGGAGCGGAGGGAGCGGGGAGGAATGTAGGGGTGAAGTAAGTTAAAGAGATAGGCAGGAACGCAGTTGTTCAGGGATTTGTAGCAGAGAGACAGAATCTTGTATTGGATGCGTTGGGCGATGGGAAGCCAGTGAAGGAGTTTGAGCAGGGGAGTGGTGTGGTCGGATTTTTTCTTTCTGAGGACGAGACGGGCAGCATTGTTCTGGACACGCCGGAGATTGAAAGTGGTGGAGTGAGGGAGGCCGGAAAGGAGAGAGTTGCAGTAGTCGATGCGAGATAGGATGAGAGAGACAGCAAGTTTGGTGGCAGCTTTGGTAGTGAGGTATTTTCTGATCTGACTGATGCGGCGGAGGTGGAAATAGCATGCCTGGGCCATGGCAGAGACGAAGCTGGTCATGGAAAGAGAGGAATCAAGGATAACGCCGAGGTTTTTGGCCGAATCAGAGAGGGAGATTGGGGTGCTGTCGAGTTGAAGGTGGAGAGAGGAAGGGAGCTGGGAAAGTTTCTGGCGAGTGCCTACCAGCATGGCTTCTGTTTTGCCGTCGTTCAGTCTAGGACATGCTGAACTTCCTTAACCCAGTGTGGGATTTTCAGTGGGGCGACCATCCCTAACCTAGCGCGTCCCTGGGTTGCGGATAGGGGAACGGCCTTCAGATATGGAGGTTAGCTGCGCAAGCAGTCGCGGACCAAATGGTGATGAGCTTACCAGGACGGGGCGGGGTAGCAGGTGGCACTGCTACCTCCACTGAAATTCCTCATGTGTCCAATGACGGGTTTATCATGTGATCAAGAGCTGCATAAAGCTCTAGCCACCCTGTGTTCCCAGGGAAGGTCGCATACCAGGAGCTAAGGGTGAGGTAACCCCGACAGAAACCTCGAACGCTGAAGACGGAGGACCCGGGCCGCACTACGCATTCTGATAAACCACGGATCCACGCAAACCCGCAATCATGACTATACGGCCTCCTAGCATTGATGATAATGGCGCTCGCCCACTGAGGACCCTCCAGGGTGGAGCAGCGTCGGGTCCCATGCCTCTAAGGGACCCCGCCTCAGCTACTGGAGGTCCCTCCCGTCCGTCTTGTTGCACCAGGGGACGCGGGAGGAGAGCTACTGGCACCACTACAACCAGGAAGAATCCCAGTCAGCAGCGACGTTTTCAGGTCATGCACTGGAACGCAGAAAGCATTCTGAACAAAAAAGACTGAGTTGGAGCATATCCTGCATGAGAAGAACATCAACATCTGCTGTATTCAGGAGACGCACTTGACACCCCAAAAGTCCTTCAAAGTGAGAGGCTACCAGTGCTTCAGGTCCGACAGAACAGATCAAAGCAAGGGAGGAATCCTGACCCTGATCAGGAACAACATCAACGCCTGTTTGATTGATAGGCACATGGAGAACTCTGAGTACCAAGTGAATCGGATCCAGACGAACACAGCAGATATCCAGCTGGTGAACTTCTACTACCCCAACGACAGACCACTCACCCTTGACACGATCCCCACTAAGGGCCTCCAACTTAATTGTGTTGGCGACTTCAACAGTCACTCACAAAGTTGGGGATACGACCATTTGGATCGGAGAGGAGAAGAGGTGGAGAACTGGCAGGACGACAACAGTCTCGTTCTGTTGAACAGTCCCATTGACTGCCCCACGTTCTACTCCAGAAGATGGCACACTCCATCGACTCCTGGCCTAGCCTTCTGCACAGAAGACATGCACAAGCAAGCCAGCAGAGAGGTCGGAGAACAGCTAGGTGGAAGTGACCATCGGCCAGTCTTTTTTACCTTGGGCATGGAGTCCTGCGCTGAAGCAACCTTCCCACAGTGGAACTACAAAAGAGCGAACTGGTTCCTCTTTAGACACCGCACCAGCGAACTCACCAAAACATTCGAATCAAAGGTCGAGACATCAACATGGTGGCGAAGGACCTCAACATGAGCATCCTCAGAGCAGCGCGTGAGTCCATACCCAGAGGTGCTAGAAAAGAATATAAGCCCTACTGGAGCAATGAACTGCAGGAACTGGATGATGGTCTAGCAGATGCCAGAAGGGAAGCAGAAGTCAACCCATCACAGGCAAACAACATCCGCCTCCAGGAAGCCAAAGCCAAATTTCTCAAGAAGAAGCTACAAGCAAGACGCAGGAGCTGGCAAGAGAAAACAAGCTTCTTGAACCTTAGCAACACTCCCTTGATAAGGGCTGTCGAGGCCGTAGCAACACTCCCTGGCCAGTCGCTCATCTTCTCATGTATCTATCGCCCCCCTCCAAGCTCTCAAAACAAACTCACAAACTCCATGTTCCTCACCGAGTTCGACCTCCTCCTCGACCACTACACCACACGACCCGGAAAACACATCCTTCTAGGCGACTTTAACTTCCACTTTGACAAACCTGACCACCCTGACACAAAACGCCTTTGCACGTCACTTTTAAACCACAATCTTACACAACACATCACTAAACCCACCCACCGACTCGGCCACACCCTCGACTGGATCATCACCCGCACCTCCGATCAACTCTTTCTCGACTCTGACACCTCTTCTTTGCTTCCCTCTGACCACCTCGCTATTCTCGTCTCCCTCAATCTACCTCCCCCGAAAAAAACCAAGCTCATCGTCTCTCGTCGCAAAATAAAATCTGTCAACCGCGAGAGCTTCTTCGACGAAGCTGTCGACCTTCTCTTGGACCCCGCCCCCTCTCCCGATCTTGCATCCCATTTCGATTCCTCCCTTCGAAAACTTCTAGACACCCATGCCCCTGTCACCACCTGCTCCATACCCAACCGACTCCCCTCCCCCTGGCTCACTGACGACATAGCTGAGGCCAAGCGCGAGCGCCGACAAGCGGAACGCCTCTGGCGCTCATCTGACCTCACCGTTCACAGACAGATCTTCCAAACAACTAGATCCAAAGTCTGCAAAATGATCTCCGAATCTAAACGCAAACACCTTTAAAACCAAATCCTGGAATCCACTTCTTCCAAAACCCTCTACGCCACCATGAACACACTCCTAGGCACTTCTAAAGACTCTCCTCTCCCCAACACACACAGCAAAGAAGAACTCCCATCTGCTTTTTCTACCTATTTTTCGGACAAAATCCAAACTCTGCGCGACACACTCGACACCCTGCCTTCTCCGCCTTGCCCTCCCGACCCCACCTTTTCCGGCACTCCCCTCTCGTCCTTCCGACCCGTCTCTCAGGATGAAGTACTCAAGACCATAAAGTCCATGCCCTTCAAAACCTGCGAGCTAGACCCCTCCCAGCTTCTCTCTACCGTGACGGCCTTCCAAAACGTCTGCCTTTCATTACCGACATCATCAACACATCTTTAGAAAACGGCTCCGTCCCCGATATCTTCAAGTCCGCCATCGTCCGTCCTCTCCTCAAAAAACACAACCTCGACCCAAACGAACTCAAGAACTATCGCCCAGTCTCCAATCTCTCTTTCCTGTCCAAGCTTCTTGAGAAGGTTGTTCTCAACCAGCTCAACCTCCACCTCACCGACAACAACCTCCTCAGTCCATTCCAGTCTGCCTATCGCAAACATCACAGCACTGAAACAGCCCTTCTACATATCTTAAACGATCTGCTTCTCTCCACCGACTCGGGCAACATCTCTCTTTTTACACTACTCGATCTCTCTGCCGCCTTTGACACTACAGACCACTCTATCCTCCTCCACCGACTCCACCACTCCTTCGGCATCACTGACTCTGCTCACTCCTGGTTTCTCTCTTACCTCTCCGACAGACAGCAGTCCGTCACCATCAACGGCGTCTCTTCCAACCCAGTCACGCTCTCCTGCGGAGTTCCACAAGGGTCCGTCCTGGGCCCGGTCCTTTTCACACTCCCCCACCCGGGTCTGCCCTGGGGGACTTGGGTGGGGTTAGGTACTTTTTAGTTCCCAGGGTCACCCTGGTCAGCCCCACAGGGTGAGTTTTTCTCTCTATTCTGGGGCATGTGTTTCTGTCTACCCGAGGTCCATTCTCCTGTATTTGCCTTTTTAAAACTCTCCCTACTGTCTGCACTGCCTGTAGCTCTTGATATTGGATGTGTGTTGCTAAATGGTCTTAGCTTTATTTAGGCCCCATGTGTTAGGTTTATTTAATGTATTTGACCGGCTGGCGACATACATTCAATGTTCTGTTTAGTTTTTTTTTTTTTTTTCACAAGCAGTGCAGGCACGTCCTGAGAAAGCCTTGTTGCTGTCGGGACGTTAAGCAATGTACAATCAATCAATCAACCTTTTCACACTCTACACCTCTCCTCTGTCCAACTTCATCCAGTCTCACCGCATACACCACCACCTCTATGCTGACAACTCACAACTGCTAGACAAAGACAAACTCGACAACACTCAGTCACTACTGACTCGCACGGCTGACTGCTACGAAGACGTGAAAAACTGGATGACAGCAAACAAGCTAAAACTGAACGACGACAAAACGGAAGCCATGCTGGTAGGCGCCAGAAACTCTCCCAGCTCCCTCCCTCTCTCCACCTTCAACTCGATAGCACCCCCATCTCCCTCTCTGACTCGGCCAAGAACCTCGGCGTTATCCTCGAGTCCTCTCTGTCCATGACCGGCTTCGTCTCCGTAACGGCCCAGGCATGCTATTTCCACCTCCGCCGCATCAGTCAGATCAGAAAATACCTCACTACCGAAGCTGCCACCAAACTTGCTGTCTCTCTCATCTTATCTCGCATCGACTACTGCAACTCTCTCCTTTCCGGCCTCCCTCACTCCACCATTTTCACTCTCCAACGCGTTCAGAACAATGCTGCCCGCCTCGTCCTCAGAAAGAAAAAGTCCGACCACGTCACACCCCTGCTCAAACTCCTTCACTGGCTCCCCATCCCCCAACGCATCCAATACAAAATTCTGTCTCTCTGCTACAAATCCCTGAACAACTGCGCTCCTGCCTATCTCTCCAACGTACTTCACCCCTACACACCTTCCCGCTCCCTCCGCTCTGCCTCTGACCCTCTCCGCCCCCATATCCCTCGCACCAAACTTAACACTTTCGGCCCCCGCTCCTTCTCCGTCCACGGTCCATCCACCTGGAACACTCTCCCACTCTCTCTCCGTCAGAAACACTCTCTCTCCTCCTTCCAGTCCGCCCTCAAAACTCACCTCTTTCAACAGTTTTAGCACTATATCACCACACTCCCCACCCCAAGCTGACCGTCGTAATGTATTCCACTGTTTGTGTACGTGAGTCATTGTTTAAAGCGTGCGCATGCGTGCGCGAGTTGTGAGTGCGCGCTTAGAGTTATAATTATTATAAGATAAGCGCATTATAAATACCGTAATTATTATTATTATTATTATTATTATTATTATTATTATTATTATTATTAAGGGCGGCAGAAAGCTCTGGAAACTGACCAAGCAGTTGAACGATGAGAACACGAGCAAAGGAAACATCACCTTAGAAGAAAATGGAAAGATACTAACAGGAAAGCATGCAGCCAACCAATTTGCTGAAAGCTATGCAGCTGAGAGCAATCCCCATGTTAGCCCCGAAAAGCAGAGAGAAGCAAGAAGAGAGCAAAGAGAGAGACCTGCCAAACAAGCAACAGCGGACGCCGTAAATCAACCACTTACACACAAAGAGCTACATACAGCTCTCAAAAAGTTGAAGGCGAAGAAGTCTCCTGGTCCAACTGGCATCACCAACGAGATGCTAACCCACCTTGGTAGTGCAGCAGAAAACAAGCTATTGAGGTCCTCAACAGCAGCTGGCAAGAAGGATCGCTACCACAACTCTGGCGAGAAGGGATCATGATCCCCATTGTAAAGGAAGGATTCAAAGAAGGCCACCAGCTATCGCCCAATCAGCCTCACCTGCTGTGTTGTGAAGACTTTGGAGAGAATTGTGAACGAGCACCTCAGGTGTTACCTGGAATCCAGGAACCTCCTCGCCCCTGAACAAGCTGGCTTCTGACAGTTCCGCACCACTGAAGACCAGGTCACTTACTTGGTGCAGGAAGTTGAAGATGCCTTCCAGGAGCAGAAGCTGGTCTTTGTAACCTGGATTGATCTTCAGAAGGCTTTTGACAAGGTCTGGAAAGATGGGCTGCTTGTCAAACTGCTGAGGAAAGGCGTGTCCAGTAACATGTTCCAGTGGATACGCTCCTACCTCTTCAACCGCAGGGCAAGAGTCAGCGTCGACCAGACCAAAAGCAAGAAATTCTTCCTTCGTCATGGCGTCCCGCAAGGCGGAGTCCTCTCACCTACCCTCTTCCTTCTCTTCATCGATGATCTGATGTCTGCGATGCCCAAGGGAATCAAAGCTGCACTATACGCAGACGACCTTGTGATCTGATGCAAGGAGGAGCATGCAAGTACTACCACCTACAGAATGCAGCTAGCTGAACGCATGGGCAGAAGACTGGTGTATCTCCTTCAACAAGGAGAAATCCTCCACCACCCTCTTCACATTGTCCCCAAAGCAGAAAGCCGGAACCATCAAGCTAGGTGGAACCCCTCTCAGAGAGGATGAAGAAGCTACCTACCTTGGTGTCACCTTCGACAGACGTCAGATCTGGAAACCACACATTGCACAGGCAGAGGCGAAGGCCCGGCGCAAGCTGGCCATACTCAGGAAACTGGCAGGCACCACCTGGGGAGCGAACGAGAAGATACTGAAGACAGTATACTAGGGAACAGTCAGGCCCCACCTCGAGTACGGCTCCACAGCGTGGTCAACCTCAGCCAAGACGAACCTGCAGACCCTCGACCGAGTGCAAAACCAGGCTCTTCAACTCATCACTGGTGCAATGAAATCCACTCCAATCAAGGAAATGGAGAAGCTGACCACAATCCAACCTCTCAGCCAGAGGAGAGAAGCCAAAACCATGGTACAGGCGGAGAAGCTCAAGTGCTTGTCCGACCACCCCATGAAGCACAGAATGAGCAACCTCACCATGAACCGGCTCAAAAGAAGCAGCTTTGTCCATGAGAGCATGCGACTTTCTCGACAGTACAGGGAAGTCCTTCCACAGAGCACTCTACCTCTGATCACAGAAGAAGAGGAAAACCCTTGTGCAATGGACAAACCAGACATCCAGATCTGCACCAGTGTCCCACACGTTGCCTCAGGAGACAGTCAGGATGACACCGTCCGACGGGCACTCACCCTAGCCCTGATCGACGAACAGTACCCAAAGGAGGCATGGATCCACATCTACACTGATGGATCAGCAACAAATGCCTTTTCCAATGGAGGTGCTGGCATCTTGATCCAGTTCCCTGGGGGACATACAGCCATATCCAGTGCAGCCACCGGCAAACACTGCACAAACTACAAAGTAGAAACCAAAGCACTTATGCAGGCCGCCCCTCCATAGTTCAGAATTCTAGAGACCCATGCTACCAAGTTGTCTTCTTCTCCGATGCCCTCTCAGTCCTTCAGGCCCTCAAGAAAGACAAGCTCCCCCAGCTGACCAGAGCTTTGCAGAAGGTCAGACAAACCAGAAGAGTTGTTTTCTAGTGGATACCAGCCCACTGTGGGGTGCCAGGAAATGAAAGGGCAGACGAGCTGGCGAAAGAAGGAGCCACAAAAGATGAACAAGAAAACAGCGTCAGCTATAGTGAGCAAAAGACAATCATCAAGGCATTGATGAGGCCGAGGTTAAACAGAGACGACTACCACACAATGACCAGAGAGCAGCAAGTCGTCCTGATCAGACTGCGTACCGGCCACAACAGACAGAACGCTCACATGAACAGAAAGCTCAAGCTGGCGCCATCACCAACCTGTGCCTGTGGTCAGGAAGACCAAATAGCGGAACATATTATCCAGAGATGCCCCCTACTGGACGATGAAAGGAAAAATGTGTGGCCGTCGCCAACTCCACTGCAGACCAAACTCTACGGCAGTCGAGAAGACCTGGAGAAAACGACGTCATTTACCGCCGGTGCTGGACTGACCGTATAGCCCACTGCGAACGACAAGAAGAAGAAGAAGAAGAAGTCGTCGTTCAGTTTAAGCTTGTTTGCTGTCATCCAGTTTTTCACGTCTTCGTAGCAGTCAGCCGTGCGAGTCAGTAGTGACTGAGTTTTGTCGAGTTTGTCTTTGTCTAGTAGTTGTGAGTCGTCAGCGTAGAGGTGGTGGTGTATGTGGTGAGACTGGATGATGTTGGACAGGGGAGAGGTGTAGAGTATGAAAAGGACCGGGCCCAGGTTGGACCCCTGTGGAACTCCGCAGGAGAGCGTGACTGGGTTGGAGGAGACGCCATCGATGGTGATGGACTGCTGTCTGTCGGAGAGGTAGGAGAGAAGCCAGGAGTGAGCAGAGTCAGTGATTCCAAAGGAGTGGTGAAGGCGGTGGAGGAGGATAGAGCGGTCTATAGTGTCAAAGGCGGCAGAGAGGTCGAGTAGCGAAGAAGGGAGATGTTGCCCGAGTTGGTGGAGAGAAGCAGGTCGTTTAGGATATGTAGAAGGGCTGTTTCAGTGCTGTGATGTTTGCGATAGGCGGACCGGAAGGGACTGAGGAGGTTGTTGTCGGTGAGTGGAGGTTGAGCTGGTTGAGAACAACCTTCTCAAGAAGCTTGGACAGGAAAGAGAGATTGGAGACTGGGCGATAATTTATGAGTTTGTTTGGGTAGAAGTTGTGTTTTTTTTAGGAGAGGAGGGACGATGGCGGACTTGAAGATATCGGGGACGGAGCCGTTCTCTAGAGATGTGTTGATGATGTCGGTAATGAAGGGCAGAAGTTTTGGAAGGCCGTCCCGGTAGAGAGAAGCTGGAAGCGGATTTAGTTCGTAGGTTTTGAAAGGCATGGACTTTATGGTCTTGAGGACTTCATCCTGAGAGACGGGGCGGAAGGACGAGAGGGGGGTCCCGGAAAAGGGGAGGCCGGGAGGGCAAGGCGGAGATGGCAGAGTGTCGAGTGTGTTGTGCAGAGTTTGAATTTTGTCGGAAAAATAGGTGGAAAAAGCGGACGGGAGTTCTTCTTTGTTGTGTGGCGTAGAGGGTTTTGGAAGAAGTGGATTCCAGGATTTTGTAAAGACTTTTGCTGACTCTGTCACTTAGCTATCCCACGTAAGTTTGATTCCCTGTGCAATATTTGCTTCTTTGGCATCATCCAAAGGTCTTATGATAATTTCAAAAACTATTTATTTGCTTCTCTAGCTTAGGTAAAGTTCGCTGGTTTAAACTCAACAGTAGGATTAGTTCTACCATTTTTACCTGAGAGAAGATACCCCCATCTCTTATACTCCTGTATTTTTATTTATCTCTGCTTTTGGTGTCTTCGGAATACCATGAAACAAGAATCACAAGCAATGGACCAGAGTTAAACACTTTTTTAAATGTTAAGTTATCTTCTTTGATAATTATGTTAGGACTAATGAAGTTAAACTTTATGTCCCAGTCTATTGCAAGTGCATGAACAGGAGCAGGAACAACTACCCACTTATTACCCACAAGTTATTTTATGTAGAGCACATTATTTACAGGACTAGGTACATCATGAAGCTGATTAAGTTTCGGATACCGTCTTTCTGTGTCATCTTTCACATCATCAATTACCTTTCGCCTGTACAATCCAGTGGAATCTAGTTCAAGGCCATACACTTCTCCTACCTCTCCTTCTTTATCAAAACCATGCACATCACCCAAATCCTTTGACTCTATTACTGGACACACCAACTGTGTATTTTTTGGCTTCAGACCAGTACTCATTTTTATTCAACAAAATAAAATTTATTTAACTTCCAAGACAACATGAAAATCATACATCAGAACTGGTTTCCCATCCTGATTAGTTACAGAGAAACAGGGTGATTCAAAAAAACTGGCGCCTAATTGTTTTAACTGTAAATTAGGAAATCTAACAAGTATGCTATCACAATAGGGAGCACTTCCAGTCGGCACACATCTTAACAAATTTGAAGGCTTTCCATTGTATGTATTTTGAGTCATGTTTAATTCTTTCAAATGAATGTTTAGTATTTTATGTACTGCCAAATTCTTCCAGTTATTTTAACTTTATTTGGCTTTAACGTCACTGTCCAATCTCTAATACCATCACCCAAATCTGTTAACTAATCCTTATCCATAATAAAAAAAAATTCATAGTTACAAAATCATCTATTAAACCAAGTAAAGATGCAAGTTTATTTGAAATTGTAGGCTGACTACCTTCGGGAAATTCTATTGTAACAAGTAAGTTAGCTGGATTTAAAGTTGCTTTTATTTTTAATTCACTTTTGAAACTAGTTAGCTATAGTACAAAAGTCATAATACCCAGATGGTATAAAGTGTGTATCATTACCTAAACCACCAGCCCTATAACTTACATAATAATTTGTATTATCTTCTACATTAAATCACTTTACAGTGTAGAACATTTCTTGGATAGCTACAACCTTGATACCATCTCTATTATCGATTCCATTTGTTAACAAGACTGCTTTGCTTGTTTCAAGATTGTTAAAGTCATAAACATTTTTATTATCACACAAAAAAGCACAATGGAATTTAAATCACAAACAAGTGTTAGTGTAAAACCATTTCAATTCAATGTGGATGCCAAGTACAATGTCACACCTACTTATGACAAAAAAATAATTCAACCAAACCAGCTCGACATAGCTGTATCTGAAGGTGATTTATTTCAAGTAAAAGTTCCAAATCCTTATTATCATTACCTAAACCCGCCAATTACAGATGATTCAACTGCAAGAAAGTGGTCCTCAAATCCACTACAGATGTTCCAAAACCAGCTTAACTTTGCTATATTATGCTCAACTACAGGCTGTGGTGTTTCTTTTTACAGACCACTTGAATCAGTGCACTCAAACAAACTGATTAAGCCTGTCTATCGTTTAGCTGGTAATACCAGCTTAGAAGAATACTGTCAGAACTTCATGTCCCACTAGCCACTGAATCCAGTTTCAACCGGTTTAATAACACCATGGATTAGAAATCGTTTGAACGTATCTGTAATGAATTAACATTTGTACCAGGTATGACTTCACACAAAAGCTTGATGAACACCACGGCATGGGAACATTGTATTATGCCCTCAGTCACAGACAATACCCTCAAGATTACTACCCAGGTTACACTTCATTCACACAGAAAACTGAAATCTGGTTAGGTTCACTAGAACAGAAACAGTCTAATGCCTGGGCCACATTTGTCTTATCCTCCTTTCAAGGTCTGCTGTGAGGGTCCATGACTCGCAGGCATACAAGAACACTGAGATGGCTAAGGAGCGCATCAGTCTGATCTTGGAGCAGAGCGTGATGTTTCTGTCCTTCCATATGGTTTTCAATCTTGTCAGTACAGTCTGCGCAATCCTGGACAGTATTTCTGGTTTTGATCCCTCATCTGTCACAATGGCTCCTAAGTATTTGAATTTATTAACTGTTTCTAGTTTTTGGCTTCCAATCATGACGTCAGTGCCAATGCCACTGGTGTTATTTGTCATCAGTTTGGTCTCTTCTGCACTGATTTCCATCCCATACGCGATGGCTGTACTGTCCAGCTTCTCCACCAGCTGAGCTAGCTCCTTCTCTGTTCCTGCAAGACCATCAATGTCGTCCGCAAAGCGCAAGTTCGTGATTTTTCTGCCTCCAATACTGACAGTTCCTTCATGATCTTTCAGAGCGTCTGTCACGATTCTTTCCAGGAAGATGTTGAAAAGAGTAGGTGAGAGCAAGCAGCCTTGTCTGACTCCGACTGTAGTCCTAAACCAGTTTCCTATTTTGCCGTTGAAGCAGACTGCGCTAGTGGCCTTGTTGTAAAGGTTTGCTATGACTTTGATCAGGTTGGCATTTATGTTGTATAGCTTCATGGTGGAGAAAAGGGCAGCATGCCACACCCAGGCAAATGATTTCTTAAAATCCACAAAGACATGATACAGGTCTTGCTGGTGCTGGAGGTACCTCTCACATAGAACTCTCAGGTTGAAGATCTGCTCAGTTGTGCTGCGCCCTGGTCTGAAGCCTGCCTGTTCCTCAACTATGATTTCCTCTGCCTGTCGCTTCAGCCTGTTTAGTAGGATCTTTAACATGACTTTGCTTGGGTGGCATATAAGACTGATCGTGCGATAATTCTGGCATTGATGTAAGTTGCCTGTTTTGGGGAGAGTTATTATAAGTGATTGGGTCCATTGTTTGGGCCAATCCCCTGACTGCCAGATCTTATTTCAGATTGTTAGTAAAGCGCTTATCATGTCTTTTCCCCCTTCTTGGACTAGTTCTGCAGGGATGTTGTCTGCTCCTGCTGCCTTCCCTTTTTTCAGCGATTTCACTGCAGCCTCTACTTCTTTTCGGAGGATGGGATAGTTTCCATTGTTGGTGACTGGTGGGTTGACAAGTATGCCTGGGTCCCCTGTAGCTCGGTGGTTGTACAAATCTGAGCAGCACTCTGTCTATCTCTTCAGTATGTCTTGGTCTTCCGTAAGACAGTTCCCTTCACTATCTTGAATGATCGAGGAGCACCCTTGTTTTACTCTGGTCAGGTCTTTCACCAGCTGGTATGCTTTTTTGCTATTATTTTTGTTTAGATTTTCTTATACGTATTTACACTGATCTTCAATCAATTTATTCTTTGCCTTTTTCATGCTTTTCTTGATATCCTGGTTAATTTCCCTGTATTGTTTAGCTCCTTTTACCTCTGATTTCTTTTTCTTTAATTCTCGACGCTTGTCACATAGAACAAAGATGTCATCTGTAACCCAAGGTTTCTTTGCTTTTCGGTGTTTGCCAAGGATCTCACTGGCTGTTTGGGTTACAGCAGTGTTAAATGTGTTGATCAGTGTGTCCACATCCGTGTCTTCGGCACCTAGAAGTAGCAGTGGCGCAAATTTTCCTCCTATCTTTTCCTGGAAGACTTCCGCTACCTCTGGGTCTTTCAGTTTCTCGAGGTCAAACTTGATTCTGGTGGGACCCTGCTTGTTGACCTTCTTCTTGATTTGTTACAGTGTGATATAACATGCTTATCAAACTGTATTATGACTAATGATCAAAATGATGGGAAAGGTTGGATCTTTTAAGTCGACCTGGAGTACTCACACCTCCTACACGATTACCACAATGATTATCCATTAGCAGTTGAGAAAATGTCTTTGACAGGGAAAAAAGAAGACACAAAACTTGTGCCAAATTTAAACGACACATTCAATTAAGTTTGCCACTATCACCTACTGCAGTTTTACATCAGGCATGGAATAATACTAAAGAAAGTTTACAGAGGTATTGAATTTGATCAGTGTGCTTTCGTGAAAGATTACATAATGAAAAACACAACACTTCGTGCAAGGGACGGTAACACTGCATTTTACAAAGACTTCTTTAAACTTATGAACAATGCCTGTTTTGGAAAGACGATGGAAAATCCTCATCACCGCAAAGATGTGAGATTAGTCACAACTGAATCAGGCACAATTAAACTTACAGGCAAGCCACAACACACAGGGTATAAAGAGTTTAATCCGTCGTTGTATGCAGTGACACTAAAAAAAAAGTTTGTTGATCTCAACAAGCCAGTATTCATTGGTATGGCAATACTTGAACTGTCAAAACTGTTGATGCTTGAATTCTACTATGATTATTTTAAACCAAAGTATCCTGAATGTCGGCTGTAATACACCGAAACAGACTCTATGCTCATAGATGCGACTACTGAAAACTTTTATGAAGACATGAAAACAGATAAAAAATAAAAATGTTCATCATGAACATTACAAGCAAGTTTTAGATGGAGAACTAATGCCTGATTATCCCAACAAAACAGTGAGGGCAAACAAACATAATCTTGAAATGATCCAAACACATTAAAGTCACTCGTAGTTGGTGACACAAAACATGTGTTTCACAGTAAGGAAATGGCTTATGCACCTGGGCATTACCGGCTTAAGTTATCTGAAGACATTTGTAATGAATTAGTTGATGAACCGATTGCTCAAATGGTTAAAAATGAGTAACAGTGTCCGGTGGAATAATCTGTAATTCTTCTCTGACAAATGCCCTCTGTGTGTGGGACAAGCTCATATAGATAATAAATTGATGGGTTATGCACCTGGGCATTACCGGCTTAAGTTATCTGAAGACATTTGTAATGAATTAGTTGATGAACCGATTGCTCAAATGGTTAAAAATGAGTAACAGTGTCCGGTGGAATAATCTGTAATTCTTCTCTGACAAATGCACTCTGTGTGTGGGACAAGCTCATATAGATAATAAATTGATGGGTTACCAGGGACTATTTTTTATTTTGTGAACAGACGTAGACCAAATTGGATCAGTTACCCTATGTCTTACGTTATTTTCTGCTTCAACAGGCTGATAAAGATATCTTACCTGTTTTGTAAACAAACTTGTGTCGGGTGTTTGTGTTGTTTTTAACCCCGGCCCTGGCGGCATTGTTTTAATTTAATAGCATCAGCAGGTTTCAGGTGACCCTCATTATTTATTGCTTTTATCACAGATGGTAATCTCTTAACCCACTCAGCGCTACATGTGTCGTGGATAAGTTCCTTAAAATACTGATAACTGAAAAGTCTCTCTGATAACTGTTTGTTAAAGTTCTCAAGAATTGCCTGTGACCTGTGCATGCCTGGTATTTCTCATCTAACCAGTACACCATGATTTGCAAACAATTGATTAACGGCACCTTTAAATTCACTTCCATCATCAACTTGAAAAACCCTAGGATATTTCAGAGGACCACAACTATATATCAATGATAAGGCTGTTGCTATGCTACTAGCGTTTTTGTCAGTTATGGGTTCGGCGTCCTTGTATCGGGACGCAATATCGACAACAGTCAGTGCATACTTGTATCGTTTTTTCCTAATAGTGTAATGAAGAAGGAACAGGAGATCCATTTAGTGTCTGTCAATAGGAGTGGTGTTTTCAAAGTGAGGTCTTATTATTTTTCTTGGGGCTTGGAAATATACCTGCCATATAGCTTGTTTTTGTAGCCACTGTTTTACTTGGTCGAGTGTAACATTACTGCCTACAGCAGCAGACACATTTTCTATTTCAGCTTTTCTTTTCTAGTAGCCAATTGGAGAGTAATATATTTTTGATAGTTTAGCATCAGCGCCGGTACCAGTGCTTGTCATTTCTTCTAGCAAGAAAAACTCCTGTGAAATAAACAAATGTCATGCCTACAAGAACAAAGATTATTTCTCCATTTCTTTGTTGTGGGGTGGGTTCATAGTAATCGCTAAGCATAGGTTGTGGAGTGGTCATGTCTTCACCAGTAACAAGGTAGCATTCTTTGATAGCGTCATCAACATTTGAAAATGTATGCTGTGCGTGACCTTCCAGCCTGAGTTTTTTTATTGATAAAATCAATTTTTTTCTATTTTTTTAAAATCTCGTAATCCTGCTCTGCTTGTGCAAGTTTTTCTGATGCCTGGTTGTGACGTCTCATTTCATCCGCACTTTCCTCTTTACTAACTTTTGAAAAGAAGTAATTTGATCACCTGAAAGCAAGTGCATTAACAACAGCACCACCATCAATAACAGCAAATGTTGCCATATTTGTATTTACATAGATACATTTTCTGGAATAATTCCATGCTTGACAAGAAAGTTTTTTTGTTGCAATTGATGCTGCGACAACCGCGACTAGCTTACTACTGTCCTTGAAATCTAATTTGCCCAGGTCTGCAAAACGCATTTTGATAAGATGCTGCCCTAGCATTGTGTAAGATACTACAAGCCCACTTAGAATGGCAGAATGATAGACAAGGTTCGTTATGTTCTTTGTGTCGCTCATTTTCTTATGCCACAATATTTAAATAATAAATTTATTCACTGCATAAAAAAATGGGTCAAAGGCTTTTGATACTACTGGTAATGCGGAAACTTCTTGCTTTGGTTTTTGAGTGTCTGTTTTTTTGGACACTGTTCGAGTTTGTGGCCTGTATTTTTTCCATAGTTTGTAACCTACATAACCAAATACAACAACAATTCTGCGAACTATATATTTTGTTATTTCAGGTTTAGACTGATGGGTGATTGTTAGTCTGTCACTTTGTTGTGGCAGTGGCGGTGGGGGTGCTAGTGATGCTGTTCATGGTGGTGGTGGTGTGGGTCAGTTACTGTTAACATCTGAAGCTGTGTTTTTTTTGTGTTTTGTTTTTTGCCTGTTAAACTCAGATAATCTTTTCCCCGCCGCAACCCTGCCTGGGTTTTAAATTTTAGTCACCGTTTGAATTTGAGTAGAGTTGGGATGTGAGGTCGTCTGGTTCTCCTCCTCCATTTTCTTTTACTTTAACATTTTTTTGTGAAAACTCAACATAACTTCCAGTGATGAGTTATGTGACGACCGGAGCAAGATGATTCCCAAACTTGTAAAACGTAAGGCATGCTAATTTGCCGATTAAACTTGAAACAATAGGATTGCTTCCAAGATCATGTGTCAGACTGCCAGTATGGACAGGTAGGAAGTGACTATCTGCTTTTGTGTAAAGACAGATGAGAGATCGACTCAAATCACGAGTCATTAGTGAACCAATGTGATTTTCAAATTTAGCATGCAGTTTAATTATTTCATCAGCATTGAGAGTTTCTATTTCTTCTGACGTGTATTGTTTTCCGAGATAAGCTTTAGATTTCCCAGAAACAACTACAGAGAGAATACGTTCTTTTTTTCCAGTCTAAATCTCTGTTTTCTACAGAGCAGTTATCACTCAAATTTTATAACGTAATAATAAAAATAAAAATACATTTATGTTCATACCTTGTCACTGCAAACAGGTGTTATAAGTGCTGTTGAGTGTATTAAACCGACCCGTCCAGGGTTACAAAAGCTTTCCATAACCTCCCAGTAAATGAAAACCAACCACGCAATGTCGAGCCTCTTTGAGCTGCAAGGGGCTTCTTTTCAAAATGCATGCTGCAAGGCCTTGCCTGCCCCCTGTTTGAAAAAGTTATTTTCATGTTCAATAACCTGGCAAATCTGACTAAGTAACTTAGTAAGTTTGAGACAAAGAGCGTGGTAAGTAATTAAGTAAAGTCATTTATTAGTACTTACTTTAACTCAATTATAAGTACTTGTAGAGGTAAGTTTGAACTTAGTTGTAAGATGAATGTAATTTAATAAATGCCAGTTGGCAGTGGACTGAAAGGTAAGTGTCTCCTAGCTTAAACCACCAGTGTGTGAAACTGAATGGCAGGTGTCAAGAGCTATTATCGCCTCACAGGAGGGCTTTCAAATGACACGTGCCACAGATTAGGATGAGTTGAAAGTTAATATCAGTGCGGCTCAACACATTTTGAACACGTTGCCTGACATTAACAGTCAACCCCTCATCAGTCTAACTCACAGAGAGGTGTCTAACTTAAAAGCAGACAGTTTACCTGTCCCCAGCAGAACCTGTTCCCACCAGGACTTTCAACTGGAACAAAAATAGACTGTTTGTTAGGTTATAGAAAAATTTGTGTGGCTTAAAAAGTTAGGGAGATCATACCTTTGAGACATGACTGGGTGGGTTATTATTAATCGGTTGTGGTAGTCTTCATGACCAGGTGGGATTATTATTAAGTTGTTGGTTTCTTCACTACTGGTTGGATTATTATTAACTGGTTGGTTTCTTGATTACCGGTTGGATTATTATTAACCGATTGGTTTCTTCATTACAGGGTGGAGTAGTATATCGTCAGCTCTGTCGTGTGGGGTGAGTTATTAAAAAACCTGACTGAGGTCAATAACACAGTCAGCAAGACAGGTGTTGTCATGCCTGGGGGAAAGTATAACCGCACCCAGGCCCATTTTAACTTTCATAGCCCTGCCTGGGCGTTTGAAAAAAAAATGCACTTAAAAGCCTCATGCCTGTAATTCATATGTAGTCGAGTCAAGATGACCTACCCATGTTTGAGCTTGTCTGAAAAATTTCAAAAGTCCTGTCTCATATGCGTAGGCAACAACTGTGTTGAGTGAAAGTGTGTGTGCGGTGAGAGAGTGAGTTTTGAAGATAGACTACTGTATTTAGAAATGCATGGAGTTGGTGGGGTGATGGGCGAACTTAAGTTAATTAATTAGGGCGGTTTTGTGTGCACGGCTCGTGTAGCTTGGTAGGTACATAATGTACTGCGTTTTATTGAAAATGACCCGGGTGTCGGGTGTTGGTGGGGATGACGGAGAGTAATTGTCACATTAGTCGTGTTTTAGAGATTGATGCGGCATTGTTAATTTAACTATAATTAGATTAACTCTAATCTCTGCACTAGTGATTTATTTTCTGTAATGCACAAAACAGGAAAGAACAGCGGCAGCTGTTCATAATAAAGACATTAAATGCCCACACTAAGAAGCGTTCATTACTGAGTTGTTAAAACACTTCTTTGACGTAAATTGTTTTCTTAAGCAATATTTCATTGTGCCCGAGGTACGAAATACCCGCATTTTGAAGTTATCCTCTGAGGACTGCATTACAATTCAGGAGATAGGTCGACCATGATAGATCAAGGGTGGTGGCAGAATAGCTTGGCGCCTACAGGCGCCAAGCTATTTTGCCACCACCCTTGAACTATCATGGTCGAGCCATATCTTGCTGTGGTGTGTCGCGGGCAGAGTGAGTTAATACAATAATGATGAGGGTTTTTGATCGGCCGCTAGGAACACCATTTAATCTGCCAGTAACTTAGTCAGTCAATAATTAAGACAACCGTGAACCGGGAGTCCACAAGTTAGTCTCATAGTGCACTTTTTATGCAGGCGGAACCGCCACAACTAGTGGTCAGTGAAGCAGAAGGATCACTCACCGTGACCGTGACTTCCACGGTTCCAGTAACGTGTGATTGGGTCCACGGTCCTGTCGAGTGCTGTATCAACATCAGGTTGTCAGCTCAGAAGAGTGAGTACAGTTACAAGATCAGTGCCGAGGACACAACCCTGTAACTGAATCTTAACCATTTGCCTGTCGGTAGCGGTTTTTGTGCTGATGGTTCCAAAGCGTGAATACAAATGTAGTGAATGAGAGGACAGCTTGATTTGTTTGTACTGGTTTCAACAAAAATATAAAAATGTAACCCGTACAGTGCCAGTTGACGCAGACTGTGTTTCTGCAATCTTCGTTGGTTCAACACCAAAAAGCCCTAGATAAACCGGGAACATGGATTCCAACAGGTGTCAGCAAAAGGTATAGATCCTCACGAGCCCCCGCAGCTGCGTGGGCTTATGACGATCTATACCTCTTGCAGTTGGATGGTGCTCACATTTCCTGGGCACTGACCGGGTTATAGCACAAACGAAATTAATGTCTAAAACCTCAGTAGCTCGCTTGAGCGTACCTTTAGCACCATTTGAATGTACTTGTGTATGTGGTTAGTCTGTGAGTGAATGTGCGTCAGTATTCACGTCCGCGTGCGTCATGGGTTCAGCTGGCAGCTGCGCAGTGCAAAGATTTACAATTTTGATAAAGCTTTGTATTGTTTGCTTCAATACTTTTTATGAGCGTGGGTTTACGAAGGCCTTGTATTGCTGAGACAACAGCGCACACATGAACAGTATGGCGTTAGTCTCTGAAACATGCAGCGAGAAATAGATCCAAGATAGCAGCTCATAGCTAATTGGTTTCATGAGCTGGTGTTGGGGAGTCAAAGAAACATGGACTTTTGTGTTGGTTTGTATCTTTACTATTTGTAGACGTGGCGTTTGAGCGCAAGTGTGAGACACCCATTTGCACAGAGGACTGGGACCCGGCGCTGAAGACAGCAAAGATAACGTTTCCTGTGAAAGCAGCCAGAGGCCAGATGCCGCAGTCCGCAGATCAGCATCTTGTTCTACGTTTTGAGTCAGAGGATCCGGCATCTGTCGGGATCAACAACCCTAACACTGTGCAGGTATATGAATATGCACTTATGGACGCACTCACAGACACAGTGGCATACACACACACACACACACACACATGCACACACCCATCCTCCTTTTATTCACACAGAAACGAATGCAAACACACTTTGTGCTGCGGGCCTGACGAAGATCATTTAACCCCTTAACTGTCGGGCAAGACAAACGGTACCTGGCTGCAAGAGAATAAATCATCATAAGCCCTCACGAATGTGGGTGTCGAGGGGGGGGGGGGGTATGTCTCGTTAGCTCTGTATTCAGGCAGTGGGTAGATGTTCACATCTGCACGGGTCATAGACAACCCCGCCCTCCACGAGTCCCCTGCTGCCTTGCAGGTTAGGTTTTGGATCTTTAAAAAAAAGGCTAGGGTGCTGACACGGTACCTGCTTGGGTGTATGAACTTCCTTGATGAAGTCACCACCCAGGGCGAAGGAGTCCCATGAGGGTCTCATCGGCCACGTGTCCAGGACCAAGGCGAGCCACTAGTTATGTGGAGTTTTGGTTGTGGTCAACAGCCTGGAGAGTGATGGGCTCCGCCAGGTTCATTTGCCCAAAACACACCACATGCAATGACAACTTTACCTCAATCCATACCGGATCGGTCGTCGCCCGGAACAAGGACCGCGCCTTCTGTCTTGCGCCAGGGCAGAGGTGTTAAGTGTGTTACTGGTGGACCACCAAAACTCGTGCCAGAAACAACATCGGCATTTGCACTTGGAACATCAGAACATTAAGAACGCCTGGAAAGGTTGAGGATGAACACGAAATGAACAGATACCACTGGACCATCATAGGACTGTGCGAAGTACGATGGAAGAACCTTGGGGAAACATCAACCCAGCAAAACCACAAACTGTATTACAGTGGCAGAGAAGACAAACACGAACAGGGTGTCGGATTTCTCGTCCACAAAGACATCGTGAACACTTTCATGAGTTGTCGGCCAGTCTCCAGCAGGCTTATCACCATACGCTTGAGGGCAACCACATTCAATATCACCATTGTACAAGTTTACGCTCCAACAACAAACTATGACGATGAGGAAATAGAAGACTTCTATGACCAACTGCAGTTGCCACATCCCTTCTACGAAAGAAGATAAGTAGCGGCTGATTTCTCTGTTTGTTTGTCTATTTTGACAAAGGGTATTTACCCGAAATATTAATAAATTGTGTTGTCCCCGACTTTTCTAAGCGTGTTTCTTTATCGTTCGGTACTTCAACTGCAAGAAGTCCTGGACCAGACCCCCAAGAAAGACATTCTTGTGGTGCAGGGAGACTGGAATGCCAAAATAGGAGAGGATGCTGCTAGGAACTGGAAAGGCACATGCGGACGCTATTGCAATGCAGGGACAAACGACATAGACTTAAGGCTCCTGGAATTTGCCAGCTCAAATGATCTAAAGCTGATTAACACGTTTGGCCCACACAGAGCATCCAGAAGGTGGACATGGCACAGCCCGAACGGAGTGCACCATAACCAAATTGACTACATCATGGTGAAGTGACGCGTCCAAACGAGTCTGAACATTGCCAAGACAAGAAGTTTTCCAGGAGCAGACATTGGAAGCCACCATGACTTAGTGATGATGACCTTCCGATTCCGCCTAAATAAAGTCAACAAGCAGGGTTTCACCAGAATCAAGTTCGACCTCGAGAAGCTAAAAGACCCAGAGGTAGCAGAAGCCTTCCAGGCAAAGATAGGTGGAAAATTTGCGCCACTGTTACCTCTAGGTGCAGAAGACACGAATGTGGACACACTGATCGACACATTTAACACTTCTGTAACCCAAACAGCCAGTGAGATCATTGGCAAACACCGACAAGCAAAGAAACCTTGGGTTACAGCTAACATCTTTGTTCTATGTGACAAGCGTCGAGAATTAAAGAAAATGAAATCAGAGGTAGAAGGAGCTAAACAATACGGGAATTTAATCAGGATATCAAGAAAAGCGTGAAAAATGCAAAGAATAAGTGGATTGAAGATCAGTGTAAACACGTAGAAGAAAATCTGAGCAAAAACAAAATAGCAAAAAAAGCATACCAGCTGGTGAAAGACCTGACCAGTGTACAACAAGGACGCTCCTCGATCATTCAAGATAATGAGGGGAACTGTCTTACTTACGACCAAGACATACTGAAGAGATGGACAGAGTACTGCACAGATTTGTACAACTACCAAGCTACAGGGGACCCAGGCATATTTGTCAACCCACCAGTCACCAAAAATGGCAACTATCCCATCCTCCGAGAAGAAGTAGAGGCTGCAGTGAAGTCGCTGAAAAAAAGGGAAGGCAGCAAGAGCATACAACATCCCTGCAGAGCTAGTCCAAGAAGGTGGAAACGACATGATAAGCGCCTTACTAACAATCTGAAATAAGATCTGGCAGTCAGGGGAATGGCCAACAATATGGACCCAATCACTTATAATTGCATATGGGATGGAAATCAGTGCAGAGAAGACCAAACTGGTGACCAATAATGCCAGTGGCATTGGCACTGAAATCGTGGTTGGAGGCCAAAAACTAGAAACAGTTAAGAAATTCAAATACTTAGGATTGTGACAGATGAGGGATCAAAACAAGAAATACTGTCCAGGATTGCGCAGACAACAACAGCACTGACAAGATTGAAGACCATATGGAAGGACAGAAACATCACACTCTGCTCCAAGATCAGACTGATGCGCTCCTTAGTCATCTCAGTGTTCTTGTATGCCTGCGAGTCATGGACCCTCACAGCAGACCTTGAAAGGAGGATACAAGCCACTGAAATGAGATGTTTTCGAAGGCTGCTTGGCATTTCATACAGAGATCACATCACAAATGAGGACGTGGGAAGCAGAATCAGGCAAGCCATCGGGCCCTATGAAGACTTATTAGCCATTGTGAGAAAACGCAAACTGAAGTGGTATGGGCATGTCACGCGTTCAGCAGGGCTTGCCAAAACAATCCTGCAATGCACTGTGCAAGGAGGACGAAGGAGAAGAAGACAGAGGAAAAGGTGGGAGGACAATATCTCAGAGTGGACAGGACTGAAGCTGGGCGATACGCTAAGAATGGCAGAGAACAGAGAGGAATGGAGGGAGCTGGTTGCCAAGTCATCAGTGGTGCCCCAACGGTCGGCAAGATTACGGGAGATAGATAGATAGGTAGGTAGGTAGGTAGGTAGGTAGGTAGATGGATGGACCCAATCACTTATAATAACTCACCCCCAAAAAGGCAACTTACATGAATGCCAGAATTATCAGTCTTATATGCCACCAAAGCAAAGTCATGTTAAAGATCTTAATGAACAGGCTAAAGCCACAGACAGAAAAAATCATGGCTGAGAAACAGGCAGGCTTCAGACTAGGGCGCAGCACAACTGAGCAGATCTTCAACCTGAGAGTTCTATGTGAGAGGTACCTCCAGCACCAGCGAGTCCTTTATCAAGTCTTTGTGGATTTTAAGAAAGCGTTTGACAGGATGTGGCATGCTGCCCTTTGGTCCACCATGAAGCTATACAACATCAATGCCAACCTGATCAAAGTCATAGCAAACCTTTACAACAAGGCCACTAGCGCAGTCTGCTTCAACGGCAAAAAAGAAAAAAAAAGAAAGAAAAAGGAAACTGGTTTAGGACAACAGTTGGTGTCGGAAAAGGCTGCTTGTTCTCACCTACTTTTTTCAGCATCATCTTTGAAAGAATCATGACAGACGCTCTGAAAGACCATGAAGGAACTGTCAGTATTGGAGGCAGAACAATCACGAACTTGCGCCTTGCGGACGACATTGATGGCCTTGCAGGAACAGAGAAGGAGCTAGCTTAGCTGGTGGAAAAGCTGGACAGTACAGCCATTGCGTTTGGGATGGAAATCAGTGCGGAGAAGACCAAACTGATGACCAATAACACCAGTGGCATTGGCACTGACATCATGATTGGCGGCCAAAATCTGGAAACAGTTAATAAATTCAAATACTTAGGAGCCATTGTGACAGATGCGGGATCAAAACCAGAAATACTGTCCATAATTGCGCAGACAACAACAGCACTGACAAGATTGAAGACCATATTATAGAAGGACAGAAACATCACACTCTGCTTCAAGATCCGACTGATGCGCTCCTTAGTCACCTCAGTGCCTGTGATTCATGGACTGGTTGGTTAGTTCGGGTTTAACGTCCACAGCACCGAGGTGATCATGGACGGCCCTGACGGGCGGGGTATGGGGGACAGGGAAATCTGTTGCCTATGGAGTACGACCTGAACACTGATCAACTCAGGCGCACTCCAACTGTGCCACTTTGATTTACCAGGACCTTTCAACGGACATGCTATTGAACAAATCCGTTTTTCCCCCTGGATTGTGAGTCCAGCTACCGGGGCCGGGACGGGATTCGAACCCACGACCCGGCGATTCCCTTGGCTCTCATTCTCTATTTCGGACTCATGAGTCATGGACCCTCACAGCAGACCTTAAAAGGAGGAAACAAGCCAATGAAATGAGATGTTTTCGAAGGCTGCTTGGCATTTCATACAGAGATCACATCACAAACGAGGAAGTGGGAAGCAGAATCAGGCAAGCCATCGGGCCCTATGAAGACCTACTAGCCATTGTGAAAAAACGCAAACTGAAGTGGTATATGCATGTCACGCGTTCAGCAGGGCTTGCCAAAACAATCCTGCAATGCACTGTGCAAGGAGGACGAAGGAGAGGAAGACAGAGGAAAAGGTGGGAGGACAATATCTCAGATTGGACAGGACTGAAGCTGGGCGATACACGAAGAATGGCAGAGAACAGAGAGGAATGGAGTGAGCGGGTTGTCAAGTCATCAGTGTTGCCCCAATCGGTCCGCACGACTACGGGATATAGATAGATAGATAGATTGTTCTGTGTTCTTTGCCTATTTATGTCCCATCTACATCTGTGTTCTTCACGTAATGTCGATCAGACGCGAAATTCGTGATCACTGGCGGCGAAGGGGTTAACATGACCGAAAGCATGCAGCAATAAATGATGTTGGACGACACCAGACCCCCTGGTCTCACGATTAGCCACTGAATTTGTCCGTGCTTAAAATTTGTCTAGCAGAACTTCTTATTTAGGGCCCTTGCGTCTATTGCTGCCCAATGCGCAAAAGGTCATCGGGCCGACGTCGGTCGCCGTTGGATCGCGCACGACCGTGCGCGGGCCAACGTCGGCCCGATGACCTTTTGCACATTGGGTGATTATGTTTCAAAGCGTATTGTGCTAAACGTGTGAGCAAGCGAAGGACCTCTATGGACGTGGTTCATCCCATCTTGTTTTTATAAAAGCGTTCTATCGTCAGTTTATCATTCTTTTGTTGTTGTCGTATCTGTTGTTGTTGGTCGTCCTTGGTGTTGTTCTTTTGGTTTGCTCGTTATTTAGTTTTCATCACGGGGTTGAACTTTACTTCTGGATGGCTGTGCACATGCATGTTTGTTTCAGTTGACGGTCAAGGACGCCCCAACCGCCACATGCAATGCCTGGGGAGATCCGCACATCAGAAGCATTGACCAGCACCTGTTTGTATTTAATTTTAGCGTTTTACATGCTGCTTTTCGTGCGACTTCGCTTCATACACTACACGAATCACGCCGTGGATTCTTGAACGACGAAAAACTGATTTGCAGTGAACATTTATAGTGAAAAAAATGTCCGAGCATTGAACGTGCGCCGTGCGAGGTTTTGACAAACCTTCTACACGTTTCATGCAGTGAAACTCGCTGCTACTTAGAAGAAAAAAAACAAACAAAAAACAACGTTTAAAAGCCACTATTATACAGTTTCCCAACTCTTTAAAAGGCCACTGTCATACAGTTTCCCAACCCTTTAAAAAGCCGTACCTATTCATGTCTAATGTGTAAATTCCCCATGTGGTACTAAAGCGGAGATTTATCTTAATCTCTTCATTAGTACATGAAGAATGGAGCAAGCCAAAGCATGCGTAGTGTTCCACTTTCTATTTACAAATTAGACGTGAACAGGTACGGCTTTTCAGGATTTTGTTTTTCGATATAAACATCTACATGAGGAAGTTGTTTGGGAATGTGTCAGTGTATTCGTGAGTTTCATGTTTCTCTTTCATTTACGTTTTTCACTTGGGAGTGCAGAGGCATTTTTGATAATTTCAGCGCTGCGACAATATCAGATAATAGCTATTTTGTTATTATGTTTACCTCTTGTCTTGTCGTTGTCACCTCGAACTATATCATGGAAGCAGGCAGGTCGTGGCACAATTTGGACGTTCTCTTGTTGAAGGTCTTTTCGTACCAGTCTGTACTTGTTGGCAGTTGCGATTTCATGTATGGGTTTGATTCTAGGCATCCCATTGTTCGTTCTGGCTATTTTATAGAATCTGTTAATCTCATCAAGTGCAATGTATGTGTAGTACTTGGCATTGATGGTGTCTACTGGCTGTCGTGCACATTATTTATAGGACATCTCCTTTTGTATTGAAAAAGACAATGTACAGAACTTCTTTTTCAAAGCGTCATCTTACAGTTACAGGAGTGCTCCCTCTGTTTCGTCGTTAGGAATCCACAATCCAAAGCGAGTAACATGTATTGTTTATTCACGCACACAGAAAGGAATAGCAGTTCTATTCATATATTTTGTATTTAAAAACCAAATGTTTTTATGGGCCTTGCTGAGGAACTATTTTCATTAACAAAATATGAGAAGTTAAGAATATACTGTAAATTATAATATTTGGAATTTTAATACAACAGTACTGTTTGTGTTTTACGTTGTATGTTTCTGCTTCTGTTTAGGTACGAATACCATTTGTTCTTGCTCGGTGACTTCACTTTCTTCAGAAACCTAGAAAGGCACTTCGAGGTGAGTGTTATCTAATGCTGTACGCCAAGTACTGCTGCACACATTGCTTCTGTAGCAAACATGACAAAATCGTGTTATTGTGTCGTTCTTGGGAATGTTATCCTTGTGTAGTCTTCAGATCCACGGGCTATATAAGTTAAGTTATTGGTAGCAAGGGTTCGCTACAAGGACCCTTGTAGGCCTGAGGGAGGTCAAAGGAACCATTGTAACCCGAAGGCCGAAAGCCTGAGGGGTACAATGGTTCCTTTGAATCCTCCCCCCCTCCCCCCCCTCCCTCACCCCCGAAGGCCTACAAGGGTCCGTGCAGCAAATCCCTGCTACCAATAACGTATTTGTTTTCATTACTCCACTATTTTTGTAAAAGAAATCAAGCTGAAATCGTCCTACCTTGATCACGCCAGACATGACTGACGTCAAAAGAATATGCATATATTCATAATAGACGTGTGACGTAATTTAAGATCTTTTATGACGTTGCCGTCTGCCTGACCACAGCATTGTCTACAAATTGTCGGTGGAAGAGAGGCGTGACTGTTTTTCTAAAACAAATGTAACATTCTTCAATAAAATAGTACATAGGATAATCATGTGCTTTCGATTCCGCAAATATTCTTTCTTTGGTGGTCTGTTACACACTATTGCTGCAGATGTGTGCTACAAACAACTCCAGTAGTGTGGTTGTTGTTTCGAACACACTAAATAACTTTGTACTTTAGAACGTTTAGGTGGTCTTTTACAGAATAAAATTGGCATACAAGACGCGTCAGAAAAAGGGCTACAAATAGTCCGCCATTAGTCGCTACAAGGTGTTTTGTTTTCATCCCTACTTCATACGACCAGTCCTTTAGCGCAAACTGTACCATGTGACCGTGATACAAAAACCCTTCGGCCTTCGGAGTACAATGGTCTCGGGTCACGCCACATGTATAAAATAAAGCGTCCGCGCGGGTTGACGGTCTCACCGCGCCTCGCCCACAGCAAGCCACGCTACGCTCAGCTGCCCAGCCACCACTCAAGATTGAAGACTCGCCTACCGCGCAACCAACATGTCTAACAGAAGACACCAACCCGCCCTTTTCAGGGCGCCCAGTCAGACGGACAACACGCCGCGAACCACGAGAAGCCGAACGGAAGCCATTCCTGAGATTCGGGATATTCGGGATATTCCAGATATGCCCATGATAGAGCCAGGAGAAGTCTACAGCGACTATATCCAGCGGCTAGCAGCCTACACCAACATAGTGACGACGCTCTCACCGTACAATGAGAACGGCCGCTTCTCAAGAGAAATGACCACCCACCAAGCAGCGTCCCATACAAGTACCACCAACGCCAGCTACCCACCAGTACACGAGGCCGACCATCAATCGGAGCCAGGATCCGAGCCAGACTCTACGCCAGCCTCCCCGCTGGTCCATATCCCAGAACACTTGGCAAAAGAGAGGGAATGGACCAAACGAGAGAAGAAAGTACGCTTGGGGTCCATGGACCTTGACGGCCTCGTGAGACTGCTGACAGCAGCCGCGCCAGCCATCATCTCCGTAGAGGGAGATAGCCACCACCGGGCGCTAATCACCACCCGGTGGTTATTCGAAAACGGAACCCTAAAAGATTTCCACCCGCCCAAGACAGCCAGCCTCGGGTGTCAGGGAGCCCCCCTGACACAGGAGGCAGAAACCCAAAGCTCCGCACAAGTCACCATGTCAACGGGAAGCCAAGCCTCCCCACTTACAGAAGCCAAAGACACCAACACCGCGACAACGACCACTAAAGAAACGGGCAGCGAGACCGAACCCCACCCTACCAGCACCGAAGCCGGCACTTCCACAACACTAACCACGAAGGACCAAGCCACAGACCCCACCCCGACCAACGGGCCCACCCACCTACCACACCAACGACGCAGACGACCACCCCTACACATCCGAACCCGGGAGAAGAAAAAAAACCAACGGCCACCCCTACTACCAACACCGCCACCACACCTCCGCCGGCCACCACAAAACCGCTACCCACCGCGCCCAGTCCCGCGCCAGACACCAAAACCTAGACTCCACTGGCCGCCTCCACCGCCACCCCAACTACCACCAGCCACGGTTCTACCGGCCACCACCACCCATCCAAGAACTTCTCCTGTGGTTGGAATACCTCACCTCCCCCAACCGGCAATTCCATCCGCCACAACCACTGGGGAGATACTAAAACCACCACCCGCCTCCTCCACCACCAACCACCCGGCCCAGGCGATACCATCAGCCGCTGCGCGACGGAGAGACAAACAGACAGAGCGACACCATCCCCCCCCCCTGCCCCCTGGCCCACCCCCCTCTGGACGAAATCAGCGAAAGCTGGAAGTCCCGATCCCTTTTTAAGTTTCGATTCGATTCGGAGTACAATGGTTCCTTTGACCTTCCTCAGGCCTACAAGGGTCCGTGTAGCAAACCCCTGCGACCAATAACTTATATTGTAGCTCGGTCATGTGATACAAGCTGCTCTAACGAGATTGGTCGTGTGACGTAAGGATGAAAACAAAGTCCTTTATTGTATTCGTACAATGTCACAGGTCCGGTACAATGGCTGACACTATCTGCTTGCTTTAACACTGCTAATGCATTTGTCACAGGTTCAGATTCGAACGTGGCCGTGTGCATCTGACGTCACCTGTATGTGTGCCGTCGCCGTTCGTGAGAAGGATGATATCATCAGAGTTGACGCTTGTGATGAGTGGGCGGTCCGAGGTCATCGTGAGGCCACGCCCCAAGTCTCTGTCGCCAGGCCTCTCAGCGAAGGGACCACCGTCTGGCAGTCGTCAGATGGACGAAACACATACGTGAGTTACATCACAGGCCGTGTCAAAAATCAGTTTAACAATTTTAGCCCCGGGACCTTGCAGCAGGAGATGGATTGATCATGATAATTGAAGGGTAGTACCAGATGAGCTTGGCGCCAAGCTCATCTGGCTCTACCTTTCAATTATCATGATCAATCCATCTCCTACAACTGGTACAAAGTCGTTAGGCAACACCTCCAAAATTTGAGAAACGGGACCTTGGGGCTAAAAGGGTTAACCCGTTCAATGCCGAGATAATCTGTAAAACACCCGACAGCAAGAGGTATAGATCCTCATGAGCCCCCGCAACTATGAGGATCTATGCCTTTTGCTGACACCACTGTGAATCTATGTTCCTTTGAAAACTGGGGCGTTTTTGGTTGAATTAAAACAAAGGGCAGAGACACAATATGCGTCAACTTGCATTGAAGTCGTTTAAGGGCTCTCATTGCTTATATATGCAATATCTTCCAACAGAAACGCAGTGACTAACACACGTGAATTACAACGTAACGGACAGACATTTATCCTTATTTTTGGTGTGCATGCACAGTTCTATCATAAAGGTATTTGGTTTTCATACATTTTGGACTGACAGTGCATTTTTCTGCTGCTTATGTCATACTATAATAAGTCGATAAAACTACAAACATCAGGAAAAATCAGACTGCACCTTTCAGCAGGTAGTGGACGCAAAGATTTAATCGGAAGGTGCATACAGATTTGGTACTTCATTTTAGTTTTGCGACTGCAGCCATTTTTTAGTTTCATTGTGATTTTGGAAACTAGCAGTCGACCTAAATCAAACTGACGGTTCAATTTATAAAGTTAAAAGTGAATGAAACATGCATACAGTATTCAGGTATTTGCTCTCAAACAGTTTTTGCGCAACCTGCCGTGCCAGAAACACCAAAAATGGCGATTTGGCAAGGGGGCATAATAATTTATGACGAAAAAAAACGCTGATGCAGCGAAAGTAAGTGCCCGATTTTTGTTTATATCTGCGTGAATTGATACAAGATCCATACTCCTTCAATTTGTAACACGCAATACATAGGTATTTTCTTGAAACTGCTTCTCAATGCGCAAAAGGACCTCTGCGCACGGGGTTATTGATTGATACCCACGATAACAGTGCTTTCTGTAGCCTGAAAACCTCACTAAAAAACTTTGATGAAATTCTTGCACACTGGATGATCTGGTTCTGATGTGCTGGAAGATGTTACGCAAGTGATCGAAACAAGTGAGTTAAGTAAAAATCAGGCACAGATTTTGCTGAATCAGCGTTTTTGTCATGAGTTATGCCTCCTCGTCATTTGTGGCGTCTGTAGCACGGCAGGTTGCACAAATCACTGTCTGAGTGTAAGTAACTGATCAAACAATGCAAGTTTAAGTCACTGTCAACATCATGGATCGATTGAACTTCCGGTCCGAACTGTCTAGTCCCCCATAATAATCATGAAACAGAGAAATGTCTGCCATAACAAAAAAAGAGTGGTAATACATGTTTCATACAAATTCTGGCTAGACTACCTGCATAAGCAATTTTCCTTGTTCAGCACATTTTTGTTTTTGCCGGTCAAACAAATTTGAAACACATCATGAGAGACCGCGGTCTCTCATGATGTGTTTCAAATTCAATTGTATAACAATGAAAATCTCGCCTTTCTCTCTCTCTCTCTCTCCCCCCCCAAAAAAAAAAAAAAAAAAATAAAAATAAAAATAAAAATAAAATAAATAAATAAATAAATAAATAAAATTAAAATAATAAATACATTTTAAAAAATTAAAACAAGGGACGTACTGCCTTTTACAATATAATGGCGAACTGCGTAAGGGAGTTTATTTCGAATACAAACAACGTATCTTTCTATTTCAGATATATCTGCCGTCCAGTTCGGAGATTAAATTGGAAGCCAAGAGTTTTAGCGGAGGTGGATATCTGGATATCACTATGACAATTCCCGCCATAGATAAAGGTCATGGCCGCGGCATATGTGGGACATTCGATGGTAATCCCTCCAACGAGCTGACTCATAAGGACGGCTCTGTCGACACAGTTTGTAACAGAGGTGGACATTGCGTGCCTCACGCTTTCATGGAGTCATGGAGGTTAGTGGACATTTTCTAGCCGAAAGAGGCTGTGCCGAAGAGCCAGAACTGTGTGTTAAAAGCAAGTCGTGGCTCGAAAATCATTACCATCCATAGTTTAACGTACTTATTGTGCTGTCGTATGATCACTGTTTCATGACATAATGGTTTGACAGTTGGGTTGATTCGATGCACCCTTCACAAGCGTTTTGCTTACTTTTTTAAAATTTTTTTATAATGACCCTAAAAGGCCTCCTTAACATAAAGTTCTGCAACCGTGACGTCAACAATTCTTGATCGAGTTCCTCTGTGACGTAAGCCATTTTTTTTCCCGCTCCGCTGCATGCCGTTTGCGTCCTATGTGGCCTTGGTCTGAATGTAGATTTTAATAGGGTTTAATAGGCCGCATGGGCGCAAAATCCTGGAATGTAGGCCATGTTCGCGGAGGACGATAAAGAACTTTTGACGTCATCTGACACATATAGGCGACACAAATTGCAGTCAGGTGATTACCGCGCAGAATTGACATGTGTAAATTTCAAAGGAAACCCCGTTGACTGTGGGATAACACAGGATAAGACAACGGACAGAACCAACAAGTCAGAATGAGACAATGACTGAGAACAAGGTCTGCAAGTGTGAAAGTGACACTACACACTGACAATGAAAACACGAACTATAACACAAATTAGCTGACAGCAACACCAGGACATGGAATATTTGGAGGAAACCGCGACACACACAGGGGAAAGTGTTAATGGTAATGCATTATTAGTTGTATTACGAGTTAGGTTTTGCCAGTGGTTCTTGTCGCCTCGAGGGTCCCGTCAGCGGAGTCAATGTCGGAGGTAAGATTCGAGGGCTGTAGTCCGAGACTCTTACCTCCGACATTGACACCCCTAAGGCCCCGCCACACATGCCGGTTGTGCCCCGATTTTGAAGCCGATTCCGATCCGATTGCGATCGGATGACGTCAATTATCCGATCCGGTCCCAATCGGCTGGGAATCGGGTGTCTAGAACCTGCTCTATTTTTCCGTTCCGAATCGGCCCCGGTTGTAAGCTTCAACCAATCAGAGCGCGTCTCGCAAAGCATGTCGTTTCGTTTGTAAATGGCGGAACACGCCTGTTGTGATCAGTACCACCGCCATTGCTGATGTTTCGCACTCCTTTTCCCGAATATGATGCAAAACTGCTGATAATGCAAGCACATCATCATCACTGTCAAAACTAGCAGCCATTTTGCAGAACAGGTACGACTTTGATCTTCGGTTCAAACCGGTCGGCTAAACAAGTCGGGAAATGTGTGGCAGTGTACACGTTTTTTTAGTCCGGCCCGATCATCTACCGATTCGAAACTGATCGGGAATCGGCCTCAAAACCGGGCACGTGTAGCGGGGCCTTAACAGGACCCGAGAGGCGACACGAACCACTGGCAAAGACTCGTAGTACAACGATTTTGGTCTTGAAATGTAAAAGGCGTAAACGTTAAGTGTACCCTTGAAAAGAACCCTAACTTTACCTGTGACGTAGAGATTCAGGGGACGTAAATCTCCATACTTCCAACTATCAGTCAACAACTTCGCGCGAACTGCATTCACCGGGAATTTTAGTCTCAGGTATTTTTTAATTTAACACATTTTCAGTCGTTCTTTTGTATGAAATTGGTCATTTAGGCCGAACACAAGGCGTGCATAGAGTTATTTTGTTGGGAAACCCCCTCAATTTTGTATTTATCCAGCATTTATTTTTCGCCGTTTCAAATACGGGAAGTATGTGAGAGGGCCTTCGCTTCAGTTGAATTTGCCTATCGTTTATTATCTAACTGATCCAATTATCACCTTATGTTTTGTATGAAACTTGTATCAGCGGTATCACAGAGGAATTACATATAGTTCTTTTTGTTGTGTAGCCCTCTAATTTATTTGTTTATTGGCATATTTTTTTGTTAAGAGGTTTGACTGAATGCAGATTAGGGTATGTTTGTACCGAGAAAAGTGATAGGGCAAAGATTTATTTGAGGGAGAACGCTTTACTCAGGGAGTAACGTTGTCATCGTAACATGTAATAAGGGAGTCTACTTATCACATGTTACTTTGGTAACACTATGTGACAAGGGAGACTACTTATCACATGCTACTTTGGTAACATGTGACAACGGGGACTCCGTTGCATTCAGAACGGACGACCAGGGAAACAATCAAATACGGCCAGGCCAGTGAGAAAAAGTGTAAAGAGACTGAAAGAAGACAATACCTATTTTGCCTACACAGTGGAGGATGGTGCTATCACAAATTGTAAAATTTGGGCCAAAGGGTTCTGTTTTACTGCACAACCATCATTACGTTCTGATCATAACTCGTACAAAAAAATTGAACGAAAACTTAAATAAAAGCGGTTCTACTATGCTACATTAAAAGTGAATAGCTTCTTATCTTTTCAGGGCCACACAATCTCTTTTCAAGGATGCGGAATTGCCAGAGCCACTGAACGAACGTGACATCTACAAATACTGTGTCTGTGCTGATAAAAACGGAGAAACATACATCAACTGCACTGCACGCGCGGACATCACTGGGAAAAAGATGCAAGTAGGGCAAGTCAAACTCAGCATAGGCGTACTGTTGATTGTTTTCATTGTCTTTGGTACAGAACTGTGTTTCAAAAGCGAATCGAGACTTGTGCATCATCACTATCCAGGATTAAAAAGACAAAAATTACATTAGTGTAATTTGCATATTCTTAACCCTTTTAGCCCTGGATCCCTACAGCAGGAGATGGCTTGACCATGATAATTCAAGGGTAGTGCCAGATTCGCTTGGCGCCTGTAGGCGCCAAGCAAATCTGGCACTACCCTTGAATTATCATGGTCAAACCATCTCCTGCAACTGGTACATAGTCGTTAGGCAACACCTCCAAAATATGAGAAATGGGACCTTGGGGATAAAAAGGGTTAAAATGCATGTTTATGAGGCACACGTCGAGACTCGCTACAGAACGTAATTTTGGCGCCAATCGCAGAGTAGATTAGAGCGTGCGCGTGATGTGTGTGTGTGTGTGTGTGTGTGTGTGTGTATGTGTGAGTGTGTGTGTGTGTGTGTGTGTGTGTGTGTGTGTGTGTGTGTGTGTGTGTGTGTGTGTGTTTGACAGTTGCTACCACTGGTGTTTGTGTACTTACTAAACGTAAAACAGTAGCATCTTTTCTACTTTTTTTCTCTATCAAACTTTTTCTGATTCCACCATTACTCGTAAAACACAACCCTTATTTTACACTGAAATTTAATTTTTTTTAAAAAATCTTCTGCGCTTATTCTGTCCATGATTACCGTTGAAACAAACATGGGACGGCCTTCCAAAACTTCTGCCCTTCATTACCGACATCATCAACACATCTCTAGAGAATGGCACCGTCCCCGATATCTTCAAGTCCGCCATCGTCCGTCCTCTCCTCAAAAAACACAACCTCGACCCAAACGATCTCAAGAACTATCGCCCAGTCTCCAATCTCTCTTTCCTGTCCAAGCTTCTTGAGAAGGTTGTTCTCAACCAGCTCAACCTCCACCTCGCCGACAACAACCTCCTCAGTCCCTTCCAGTCTGCCTATCGCAAACATCACAGCACTGAAACAGCCCTTCTACATATCCTAAACGACATTCTCCTCTCCACCGACTCTGGCAACATCTCCCTTCTTACGCTACTCGATCTCTCTGCCGCCTTCGACACTATAGACCACTCTATCCTCCTCCACCGCCTTCACCACTCCTTCGGCATCACTGACTCTGCTCACTCCTGGTTCATCTCCTACCTCTCCGACAGACAGCAGTCCGTCAACATCAACGGCGTCTCCTCCAACCCAGTCACGCTCTCCTGCGGAGTTCCACAGGGGTCCGTCCTGGGCCCGGTCCTTTTCACACTCTACACCTCTCCCCTGTCCATCATCATCCAGTCCCATCACATACACCACCACCTCTACGCTGACGACTCACAACTACTAGACAAAGACAAACTCGACAACACTCAGTCACTACTGACTCGCACGGCTGACTGCTTCGAAGACGTGAAAAACTAGATGACAGCAAACAAGCTTAAACTGAACGACGACAAAACGGAAGCCATGCTGGTAGGCACTCGCCAGAAACTTTCCCAGCTCCCTTCCTCGCTCCACCTTCAACTCGACAGCACCCCCATCTCCCTCTCTGACTCGGCCAAGAACCTCGGCGTCATCCTCGATTCCTCTCTTTCCATGACCAGCTTTGTCTCCGCCACGGCCCAGGCATGCTATTTCCACCTCCGTCGCATCAGTCAGATCAGAAAATACCTCACCACCGAAGCTGCAACCAAACTTGCTGTCTCTCTCATCTTATCTCGAATCGACTATTGTAACTCTCTCCTTTCCGGCCTCCCTCACTCCACCACGTTCACTCTCCAGCGCGTCCAGAACAATGCTGCCCGCCTGTCCTCAGAAAGAAAAAGTCCGACCACCACACTCCCCTGCTCAAACTCCTTCACTGGCTCCCCATCCCCCAACGCATCCAATACAAGATTCTGTCTCTCTGCTACAAATCCCTGAACAACTACGCTCCTACCTATCTCTCCAACCTACTTCACCCCTACACTCCTTCCCGCTCCCTCCGCTCCGCCTCCGACCCTCTCCGCCTCCACATCCCCCGCACCAAACTCAGCACTTTCGGCCCCTGCTCCTTCTCCGTCTACGGTCCATCCACCTGGAATACTCTCCCACTCTCTCTCCGTCAAAAACACTCACTCTCCTCCTTCCAGTCCGCCCTCAAAACTCACCTCTTTCTAGCACCATATCACCACACTCCCCACCCCAAGCTGACTGTCGTAATGTTTTTGTGGTACGTGAGTCATTGTCTAAAGCGTGCGCATGCGTGCGCGAGTTGTGAGTGCGCGCTTAGAGTTATAATTATGATAAGATAAGCGCATTATAAATACCGTAATTATTAATTATTATTATTATTATCTTAGCTCTTAAACTCTTAACTTCCATTTCTATGAGTTTAAACGTTAGCCCATGCACTTGGTCGTTCTAAACGCAGATATAGAACATGAAACCCGTGTAACTTGCACCACCAAAGACCATCTAATATATCGCTTTACCCTTTTGCGCTGCTTAGTGTTCCTCGACAGAAAACTGCAAGAGGAAGGACCTGAACCAAGGAAGGTGCATGGATTTCTTCCTGTGCAATCCCGGCGGCTGGCGCGGTAAACGTGATGCCGACACTGTGTACGTTGACACTGATGAAATTGTAGACAGTTCATACGACCCCAGCAACTATCCAGGTACGAGCCAGCGGCAATTATTTCTGCCACACTTTGAAAGAAGAATTTGTGTTCAGTTCAGTTCGCTCAAGATGGGATCTCTGCCGATACGCGATACATCCCGCCCAGCAGACGGTTTCCCAAAGTTCCATTCAATATATAGTACTAATACTGGCCTGATTTATTGTGGATCTCTCATGTCCTTTCAAGTCTGCCCAACGCCCTCTGCTTTTCTTCACACGACTCCATGGAGCGGATTGCCCTGGTTTTCTAGCTTTATGAAGAAAACTTTGACCTGTTCAACTTTCTGTCTTGTCTGCACAGGCAGGAGGTCCAGCATGTACCGCATTACTTCGATCGCCTTGTCCTCAGCTGTTCCCAGGGTTACTCTCAATGCTTCATCTTTGACTATGTCTAGCTTTTGCAGTTCCAGCGCATACTAGATTCGGCTGAGCACTGTGCTATTCTACAGCAGAAACAGATGTCGCTGCTCAATGCCTTTTCAACATTTCAACATGCAGTTTGAAAGTCAGCATCCTATCGAAGTGTGTGCCCAATTGTAAGTCAGTTGGTCAGTGCGCTCGATCGCAGATACTGAAATTTGACAGGTGATCCGTCTGCCTACTACTTTGTTGTCAAGGGTGCTCCAGAACATCTGTGCCTTTTCAGGGTTGATGAATGGCCCTGCCTCAATGTACCATTTGGATGCCTCGTCCAGATGAGACTGTACAGCCCGCGCCACTTCTATGGTCCTTTCGCCGTTTTATAGGTCAGTCCGTCGACGGCGAGCGTGAGAACGTTATTGCTTAGGTATACGAGGTCATTAGTGTATATGTTGTACAGTACAGGTGATAGTGAAGATCCCTGTGGCAGGCCCATGGACAGCTGTTTTGTCTCCGGGTTCCAGTTCCCCGTCCTTATGACAAGGGTTCTTGGTCTGAGCGGTGCGGCGATCCATCGTGCGACCGCTTTGCTGACTCCGTACTGCAGTAATAGGTCGACCAGCTGTTTGCACTACATTCGATTGTACGCATCCTCCACGTCTACTGTCACTGCCACTGATACTTGCACAATGCGCAAAAGGCTATCGGGCCGACGTCGGCCGCCGTTGGCCCGCGCGCGACCCAACGGCGGCCGACATACCTCACCACCGAAGCTGCCACCAAACTTGCTGTCTCTCTCATCTTATCTCGCATCGACTATTGCAACTCTCTCCTTTCCGGCCTCCCTCACTCCAACACTTTCACTCTCCAGCGCGTCCAGAACAATGCTGCCCGCCTCGTCCTCAGAAAAAAGAAATCCGACCACATCACTCCCCTACTCAAACTCCTTCACTGGCTCCCCATCCCCCAACGTATCCAATACAAGATTCTGTCTCTCTGCTACAAATCCCTCAACAACTACGCTCCTGCCTATCTCTCCAACCTACTTCACCCTTACACTCCTTCCCTCTCCCTCCGCTCCACCTTCGACCCTCTCCGCCTCCACATCCCCCGCACCAAACTCAGCACTTTCGGCCCCCGCTCCTTCTCCGTCTGCGTCCATCCACCTGGAACACTCTCCCACTCTCGCTCCGTCAGAACTGAACACTCTGTCTCCTCCTTCCAGTCAGCTCTCAGAAATCACCTTCTTCAACAATTTTAGAATTATAACATCACCACACTCCCCACCCCAAGCTGACTGTCGTAATGTATCTATGGTACGTGAGTCATTGTCAAAAGCGTGCGCATGTGTGCGCGAGTTGTGAGTGCGCGCTTAGAGTTATAATTATTATAAGATAAGCGCATTATAAATACCGTAATTATTATTATTATTATTATTAAATCCGTCATACACTTCTGCAGTGATCGTAAAAAGCCAGCGATGGCAACACACGATCGAGGCCATTTCAGTTATCTTCATCTTCATCTCGAACGCCGTCACACTTGGAGTTTGGTACCGGTTTCAGGCCACTTTATAAATTTCAAATACAAGCGATCAAAATTTCCGCAACCTCAGTAGCTGAGCGGACCCTTCGCACCACGTGAATGTCCTGTGTTTGTCTTGTACTGTGTTTGTCTTCAGAGTGAATGCGTGTGTGTCACGTGAGCGTGCGTGTTGGGTTCAGTTCGCGGCGCTTTGAGCCGATTCGCAGAATTGGGTAAAGCGTCTATATATGTTACGTTTGTGGTTGTGTTATCCTATGAGAGCGTGCATGTGTTTATCGTAGGAAACGATCTGATATTTATTTGAGCTATCATGGTTGTGTTTCACGTGCCTTTTTAGTAAGATTTTCTTTTGTTCGTGAGTAGAGCCGATTTCGTTTTGTTATGTTAAGTTTAGTCCAGAACGTTCTAGACGGGTCGCACTGTCTAGTGACCTCGTATGTGTGACGTCTAGTAGTTGGCAACAGTTCGTAACTTTTCGCTACATTTTGTTTTTCAGTGCGCGTGAATTGAGCAGCCTTTATTTTGTTTTGGGAATGTTCTCGTACTTTCTAGAGCTATCATAGAACGTGGTGATAGGTCTATCATACTTTTATGTGTCTTCATTATACATTAGGATTTAGAGCTGAAGTGAGCAGCCGAGTTTTTGTAGCCTATTTTAGTGATTCCAGAAGATTCTTATTTATGAATTTCAGTTGCGTATTTCGTTCCGATTGGTTGCATTGTATTATTTCCGTAGATGATTCTAGAATTTGGTAGTATATATAAGGAGGGTGTTGGGAAAGCCCGTTCAGGTACATTGTCTTGCTTTGTCAGTTGTAGAGACACGCAGTTTATTGGGAGAGACGCTGTGTATGAGAAACTTTGTGTCGCAGTGTGGACATTGCAGAAGAGACTTTGTATCAGTAGTTTATGCATTTGAAAGTGCATTACTGTGTGGATATCGCATCGCTGAATTAAATATTGTTGAAACTGTTACTCCAGTATTGTCTACATCCTTAATCCACGTGTGACGGATTGCAGCTGAATGAGGTTTATTTAAAAAGAACCTTACGTGCGTGCGTCTGGTGTGTTTATTATACTACGACTACAACTCCACCACGTAACATTTTGGCACCTCCGACGGGACCTCTTCAGTTGGTTCAGTGGAAAGGGTAGCAGGAGAAAACAGCCAGCAGTGAAAAGCAGAGATGGCGACATCGGAGATGGAGACATTCCTAAAAATTGGAAAGGAATGTGGACTCGAAGGAGCTCAACTCCTCGAGTTTGTAAAGGAGAGAGAGAAGGAGAGATTGGAGAGAGAAGAAAGGAAACGAGAGAGAGAGAAGAAAAAGAAAGACTGGGGCGAGAAAGAGAAAAGAGACTTGAAGAAGAGAAGAGATTGGAAAGAGAAGAAAGAGTTAAAGAACGTGAAATCAGGAAACTCGAAATTCAAGCAGAAGAAGCAGAGAAACAGCGAGAAGAGGCAGAGAAACAGCGAGAAGAGGCGGAGAGGCAGCGACAACATGAAATTCACTTAAAGCAGATGGAGATTGAAGCACAGAGCCAGAGGGTTTCTGAAGCAACAGTATTAGCCAGCAGAGAACAAACAGCCCGTGCGCCAAAATTTCCACCTTTCATTGAAAATTCAGATAAGATGGACGCTTATTTGGAGCGATTCGAGCGCTTCGCAAATAGCAACAATTGGAAACAAGAGACTTGGGCTATTAAGCTGAGCGCACTTCTAACTGGCAAAGCGCTTGAATTTTACACTCTCTTACCAAGAGAGGAAGCCGAAGATTATACGCAGTTGAAAGCCGCCCTGTTGAGAAAGTACGACTTCACTGAAGAGGGTTACAGGCGACGATTTCGGAACTGCAAGCCTGAAGAAGGAGAAACACCCGGCCTATTCATTGAAAGAATCAGAAGCTACCTGGAGAAATGCATAGAGCTGGCTGGCCTAAACAGAGAGTACCAAGACCTGTGCGACCTCATCATCAAAGAACAAGTTTTCAGCGCATGTTCTAAAGACCTGGCCACACACCTCAGAGAGCAAAAAGACCAGTCACTAAAGGCCCTGGCCGACTTCGCTCAAAGATACCTTGACGCCCACAACATGAAGTTCGGGTCCAGTAAGCCAAAGCGTGTGTCTGCACCAGTAGAGGAAATCCACAATGTCAGAGACACCCCGAGATACAAGCCGGTGGAGAACCTGACATGTTTTCTCTGTGGAAAGAAAGGTCACAAAGCGATACGGTGTCCTTCTAAAGACCTTCCCCGAGGCGACAACATCAGAAGATCCAACCAAGATCGCGGAATAGCAGGCAGAAGTAATACTCCGTCTCAACACAAAGCCGCTGCTGTATTAGCCAATGATTTGACGTCATCCAGTGACTTTGAGTCTAGAGATACGCGAGTGACACCAGAGCTAATTGAATCTTTCAGAAAGAATGGACGCATCCCAGTAGGAGATGGGGCTACATTCTTACCAGTCTCGAACATCGCGCTACCTGAGATTGAAGCGCCGAACATGCCGGTGGTGTCAGGATTCGTCGGCGACACTCCAGTGAGAGTGCTGAGAGACACCGGTTGTAACTGTATCATCGTGAGAGAGGACCTAGTAGCTGAAGACCAGAAGCTACACGAGTGGACCACCCTCATTTTGGCTGACGGAACTGTAAGAATTATCCCCATTGCCAAAGTCAGTGTCGACACCCCATACTTGACAGGAAAGGTGAAGGCGTTGTGCGTAAAGACCCCTGTTTATGATATTATCTTCGGAAATGTTAACAGCGCTAGAAACCCAGACGATCCAGATCCAGAGTGGAGATTTGAAACCTGTACAGTTACTACAAGAGGTCAGGAAGAGAAGAGCCACCATACCATTCCTCTAAAAGTGACTGATAACATACATGCAGCAACGATGATTCGAGGCACGTTAGAGGAAGAGAAGCGCAAGGCGTTGAAGCAACTGCAAAATCATGTGGACGCGACTGTGGACAACAAACGAGATGAGCGGGAGGCGGAACAGCGAGCAGCCATCGACCATCTGCGGCAAAAACAGGCGCATGACTTGGACAGTCGGCGATACGATGCCGAGCGCCGCCACAATGATCGGATGGGGCCGCCGAAAAGCCAGGTGATTGAGAGTCGCGAGCGAGATGGAGATCCTCTGAGACAAAAGATGTCGGCGCTGCAGGAAGGGAAGGAGAGGAAGAAACAGACGCTGAGAGTCCAATCTACAGAGTTCGAGCATCGGTTTACACCTAACCCAGGGACAACAGATACCATCCAGCACAAGGTTAACCTGACATCGAACGAGCCGCTTCGTGACGAGCCGTGTCGTCGGCTTTGCAACACGAGTAAAGGACCGAGAAAGAATGTTCGAGAGACGCCGGACCTGAGAGTCGACATGGATTCCAGATCGCCAGTTGTTATCACGAAGGAACAAGAGAGATCCAATTTGGTGTGTATGGACTGTGACACTTTTCCTAAGCCGACAGTGTTTGACCCAGGACCAATAACTGTGTGAACTGTGTACTGTACCCCATGATTTGACGATGTCCAGAAGTGAACTTTGACATTGATTTTAGTTTAATCGAGGATTCACAGAACGTTAGAGCGGACTACCTGAGCCGAGCAGTTTAGATGAACATTTCTGTGTCCAGATCAATTTGATGAAACATTTTGAAGCTCAGGACGGTTTACAAGACTGTGAGACAATTATTTTGATTTCATTTTGATGTGAAATTTTTATGGTTTTGTGTAGGTTTACACAGCCACAACCGTATTTTAAGGTTTGAGAAGAAAGTTTTGTGAAATTTCATTCTAAAGAGGGGGGGGGGGGGGGGGTAATGTTACGTTTGTGGTTGTGTTATCCTGTGAGAGCGTGCATGTGTTTATCGTAGGAAACGATCTGGTATTTATTTGAGCTATCATGGTTGTGTTTCACGTACCTTTTTAGTAAGATTTTCTTTTGTTCGTGAGTAGAGCCGATTTTGTTTTGTTATGTTAAGTTTAGTCCAGAACGTTCTAGACGGGTCGCACTGTCTAGTGACCTCGTATGTGTGACGTCTAGTAGTTGGCAACAGTTCGTAACTTTTCGCTACATTTTGTTTTTCAGTGCGCGCGAATTGAGCAGCCTTTATTTTGTTTTGGGAATGTTCTCGTACTTTCTAGAGCTATCATAGAACGTGGTGATAGGTCTACCATACTTTTATGTGTCTTCATTATACGTTAGGATTTAGAGCTGAAGTGAGCAGCCGAGTTTTTGTAGCCTATTTTAGTGATTCCAGAAGATTCTTATTTATGAGTTTCAGTTGCGTATTTCGTTCCGATTGGTTGCATTGTATTATTTCCGTAGATGATTCTAGAATTTGGTAGTATATATAAGGAGGGTGCTGGGAAAGCCCGTTGGTACATTGTCTTGCTTTGTCAGTTGTAGAGACACGCAGTTTATTGGGAGAGACGCTGTGTATGAGAAACTTTGTGTCGCAGTGTGGACATTGCAGAAGAGACTTTGTATCAGTAGTTTATGCATTTGAAAGTGCATTACTGTGTGGATATCGCATCGCTGAATTAAATATTGTTGAAACTGTTACTCCAGTATTGTCTACATCCTTAAGCCACGTGTGACGGATTGCAGCTGAATGAGGTTTATTTAAAAAGAACCTTACGTGCGTGCGTCTGGAGTGTTTATCTACGACTACAACTCCACCACGTAACAATATATTAACCGGTATTATATTATTATTAGTTTGGCATTTTGTCAAAATGAAATATGTGGTCTTCTGTAGCGCCTCCGCAGGCCCGTACAATTTCTCTTGTAGAGTGGCGGGCTTTGGCTGTATTTCCTCTCTCAGCAGCTTGTGGTTCCCACAGTCCTGGAGGATGTGCTCTGTGATCATTATTTTAAGATTCATATTGCATTGTCTAAACCGGTCCTGCCTCAAAAATACCAACTGTGCCAGAGGGATTGGTGATCATGAGGGATTGGTGGTCATGAGCCCTCGCTTCTGCAGGATCTAATGAAGGTTTGTGTCCCTTACTGACCATATTGCTGTCCACATTCTTTTAAAGTACGTCAGGTGTTCAGTCTAAAATGGTATGCACTCTGTCTTTCTTGTTACAGATTTTCAGCCGAAGCTACCCTCATGGCCTACCCCGAATGGAATCAGTGAAAATGATGCAAGAGACAGATGTCAGCAGGCTCTGGAGACGTCACAAATGTGGAGAAAGTGCACACAAAACCAAGCGGCTCCCCTCATTGACATCGAGTCGTGCAAAATGGACATTCTAGTGAGTTCATAGTGTATTAATTTAGTCCTTCTTTCTTGTTTCTACCGACCAACTTCAATGGCATGAAGATTATTGTCGGGATCGGCATAAAGATTATTGTCGGGATATAATGTGCATGTTGTTTGTCCGTTTTCCAAGCAGAAATGGGCCCAAACAGGCCTTCTCTTTTCGAACTGTGAAGATGAGATTTATAAGGGGAACACGTGATAATTATTCTTGCTGCGCAATATTGGAGAGGCACCAGATGTTTCAGTGATTATCTTCTTGCTTAGTCTGACACAAAGCGCTGTTCATTTTTGTTGTTAGTGAAAGCCGGACTAGTAGGAACCCGACCCTTATTACTTTGCCCCCCCCCCCCCCATTACCTACGTCAATACAAGAAAATACGCAAAAAAGAAAAAACAGAAAGAAGGGGTTAAAAACCCTTTAAATTAGATACAAGGAACACGACGTTTCGGATCAAAGATAAACAAAGTTCGCAAAAACAAGATTAAAATAAACATGCTTGTTTTCCCGAAGTGTGTTTCTTTTGTGTTGCATTTTTTTCCACTTTAGATTGGCACAGGCATACCACCGCCATTTGGTCAGAATGTCCGTCCTAGGCATTTTATTTCTGGCTGCCGTTGTGCTTCGTCATGACAGACGGTCCATCAAAATTTTAGACACGTGCAGAAAACAGGTTAAAGCAGCAACATAACTCATCTTTGTATCAGTTTCACTTTTTGGGGAGAGGTGGGGGTGGGGATGGGGGGTTGGAGGGGGGAGGGTGTTGCGGGAGGTGGGGGGCGGGGGGCTCTAGGACTGAAAGCACGACCATTGAATAACGGTGGTGCACAGACGTAGCTGATGAGGTGGCGATGGCGCCTACATTATTTTGGATCATCCCGCTCTCGGAAAGGCTAGGGTCACTGAAGATCTGATGGCGTACACTGCTTTCTCAAGGAGTAAGTTTTTCTCAAGGACTTAAATGTACAACAAGAATGTGGCGTCAAAGAAATATGTACTACAAAATGTCATGTCATTTTGCTGTCAATCTGTGAATCTTCTTATCCCAAAATATTGTGAGCAAAATGGCGGGAGCTCACACATCTTTCCCATCGCAGTAGCCGTCAGTGGCGTGTACACTGTCTCTACGTTGAGCCCTCTACACCAGTTTATGGTGGCTTAGGAGCGTCAGGAACTTCTGGTTTTGGTTCATCCTTTTCTTGTATATATTTTCTTCGTTTAGCGCTCCGCATCAAGTCCAAAACAAAAATCACATGCGCGTTACGCCGAGTGGTATGCTTAGCGCGAAGAACACCCTAGACTCACACCGTAGAAGAAATCGATTTGGGGTTGCCATCCACGGAGAAGTCGCGTGGTCTCATTCTAATACCACCCAACCTACTAGCTGTTTTTTTAATATTATTTTGTTTATTATTTATACTTATTTTTCGGGAGAGTACCCGGAAAACGTGGCGACTGGCCCAAATGCGTAGAATGTAATCACGGAGTAACTTTATCACAGGTTGAAGCAAGTACCCAATGCGCAAAAGGCCATCGGGCCGACGTCGGCCGCTGTTGGCCCGCGCAAGGCTGTGCGCGGGCCAACGGCGGCCGACGTCCGCCTGATGGCCTTTTGCGCAGTGGGTATGGATTGAATCTACTTATGCGCTGCACATTGTTATGGAAATCGGTTACTTTCCACTGAACAGAAGCTCGCTAGCTGACATTATAATCCCACAACAACCGCTTACGCCAGTGTTTGTATTTTCACAGGTCACCGACAGCTATGACTTTCTTGATTCCTTTATTGGCGGCTTCACCACCAACTGTCAGCTGAAGCTTGCCGAAGACCCCAGCAACTTCGTGACCAACACCGCCGGGGAGAACGTCCTGAAACCAGAGCTGTCCACAGATGTCTGCAGTACGGCGTGTCTCCAGCACGGTAGCTGTGGGCAGAACGGAAAATGTAACTGCAACCCCGGTTACAAGGGCGACACATGCCAGCTGATCGCTGCCTTGGGCCCACAGCTCTTGGGAATCAGAGGGTGAGGATTGGTCTTTTCTTGACTGTCTTCATCTGAACAACATAGAGCATAGACAAAAAGGGTCGAGTGGGTTATGGGAGAATTGTTCACCGAGGAAATTATGCTCAGGGCGCTGGAATGCGAGCTTGAGTTCTTCAGTTCTGCCCACCAAATATCATTTGAGGCGAACGATTCGCGGACAGCCCACATACGAGATGCCCATTACGGAAGCCGTTTAACTCCTACTATTAATCATTTTTTTTGGAGTGAAATGTGACCGAAAATTGACTCCAAAGTTGACTCGACACTTGTTATATCTGACGCATCCCAACTTGCCAGTGCTTCCTATGCCAGAAAACCCGATATTTCTCTCTTTTACAAATCCGATAATTCACGAGAAATCCATCGTGTTACCCGCTTGTACCACATGCCAACCTTAATATCAGAAAATGTGTCTTTTTTACAGGCTTGCAGTCAAGTGCTTGTTCTCTGACGCATATGTTTGCTGTTCAAGACCAGTTACACTCATCTAAGAGCAAATTTTACCAGATGACAACCTTGAACGCTAACAAAAACTCTGCTATGCATTGATCGGACAATTAAAAACATATTGGTGTGGATTTTTGTCTACCGTATTGAAAATACGGTAGACTTTGACATAGGGCTGGTCGGAGCGCATTCCGGAGCATGCACATGACGTTTTTGGCGTGCGGGGCAGATATTCTAGCAAAGATGTAACAAGATAAAAATGACGCCACGTCTAGCTACACAAACCTTGCTAGAAAATGTCTTTTTGGCGCCAAAGCGCCGATGTGTGTATGTTTGTGTGTGTGTGTGTGTGTGTGTGTGTGTGTGTGTGTGTGTGTGTGTGTGTGTGTGTGTGTGTGTGTGTGTGTGTGTGTGTGTTAGTGTGACAGCGACCAGAGTCCGCGTTTTAAGACGGACAAGCTTGAAATTTTAGAATATTGTCGTTAAAATATTATCTCGAGACCTTATTTTTTTTTCGATTTTTTTTATTATGATGCTCACTAGCGAGAAAATGGCCGTTTCACTAAAACCAGTTGATCCACACTGGAGTCCGTACTTAAAAAAAAATTACTAGATATTTTGCATATAGCTAGATAAAAGGGAGATATTGGATGAGTTCGTTAACCAGCATTGGACCTCTAGAACGTTTTGAGTGATAATTAAATATTTTTGGAAAACATATATTTTCATGTTTTGGGGATTAATTTCACGAATTATATGGGTTAATCTTAAAAGAATTGAATCTTTTTTACGAAAAAAAAATCTTCCCATTAATAATCGCATGATTTTTCATATACGGTATTTACATAAGCCTACATGTTATTGCTGTCGGGTACGATTAGGTCAATTGTGACTTGTATGCCCTAGGTGTGAAAATCAGACAATTTTCTGAGCACATTTTCGGATTCATTTGTAAAACAGCTAACATATCTTTAATATTTCTTTTTCAATTTTTTTTTTACATTTTTCTTTTCATTAATACTCGCATGATTTTTCATAAACAGTTTTTGCATAAGCCTGCTATTTGACCCGGTCTTGGAGTAGGATTAGGTCAAATTGTGACCTGTAAGCTCTAGGCGTGAAAATCAGCAAGGAAATTGCAAAGTTGATCCTCTGACACGTCAAATGTTAGTAATGCGATGAGTGACGTATAACATCGAGTCGTCACTATGGACACGGCGTCGTGGGATTAATGATGCCAAGACGTGGAGCTTGAAGTGACGTCATTTCGCTGCTGGTGCTATTATTCTTCTGCAGAATAGCTATGCTACGCCCGAACACAGAGCTTACGAATGGCGGGAATCGCCGTGTGTCCGTCTTTATTTCTGTGTGCCAGTGTGTGTGGATCAGAGGGTGAGTTAGAGTAGAAGAAGATGGATTCCTGTCGCTACACGAGCCTAATGGCAGCAAACGCCGTGTTACCGTCTATATTTGAGTACGCCGACTTGTGTGTTGATCAGAGGTTGGCTTAGAGAGAAGGGGAATGTGTCAGCATTATAAAAATATGAACAACTCTGAATATGATGTTCCTAAAAGATAAACGCATCTGAACGCAAAACAATAAGGTAGACTTTGGGATGAAAACCTCATCGTGTTTTGTATTCAACTGTTTTTGCAGATATCATTAAGCATGTCCACTGGTGAGGTTCACTTTTACGGGAAAACACGTGGGTAAAGTCTTATTTATAAGGAAATCCTCCTTTAAAAGATACAGAAAATACCAGGGGCAGTGCACCCCTTCACTTTTGGGGCAAGGCGAGCGCTACCCAGCTACAAGAAACCTAAATATTCATGAGCCCCACAGTTGCGGGGTCTAATGAAGATATATGTCTCTTGTTAGTCCTTTGCTAAGAATTTCTTATTTTTCTCATTTACATCTGTGTTCTTCATGCGAATGTCGTGTGCAGTCGTTTCAGAGGCGAAATTCGTGATCACTCGCAGCGATGGGTTAATATACATGTATGTACCCACTCCATATTTTTTCCTTTCTTTGACACATGTACTGATATATTGAATAACAACCAAATTAATTATTCAAGAGTTTGCTCGATATTCGTTAATTCCCGAAAAGAATTGCGACCCTGGCAAAGTTGTTGATGGACTCTCGAGCCTAGGGTCTTACGAAATAAAACACAAAATACTGTTTTGCTGCAACACTATTGCGTCCTTTTCAACTATGACAAAGTTAACACTTTGACTAATTTTAAACTTGCCGTTCTTCACCAATGCCGAAGATGCTTTTTTTCGTCCGTGTACGTGCCATCGCTGCGATCGTGTGCTTCGGCACTCGCATTGAACGTGGAAACCTGTAAAAAGCGATACAAAGAGTACCAAAAGCTAAAGACACTAACCTATACTTCAAACCTTCATTGTTGTAGATATGTAACGCAAACTAGAGACACGAAATGCAATATTCCAAGCTAACAAAACCACCGAAACTGTATCAGCGTAGGACAGTTATATCTTGAACCGCTCGGAGATTACTCTGAACTGAGGTAGCCACTACAGCTCCAAAAACACATGGCCCCACGAGCTCCTTAGCATCCGCGTTATCGCGGAATTGTTTATATTATAGCGGACGGCAGACGCAGCCGTCCCCGTTAGTCCCTTCCTTTTTGTCCCTTGTCTCCTTGACTGCGTGCGCAAAATAAGGTGAACTTGTGTGAAATCATTGAAAATTCGCATCAACTTCATTAAAAAAAAAAATGAACTTTAGAATTTTTTAGTGCGTGTACGGGTTACCGCATTTTTTTGGAAACAATAGGCGCACAGACCTCTTTTTGTGTTTGTCCTTGCTAAACTACAACATTCTCAGAGAGAGAGAGAGAGATGAAATGAAACTTTATTAAGAGAGAGAGAGAGAAAAAACAACAGCCTAGTGATAATAAAGTGTAAAAATGGTTATAACTAAATAGTGTATAAACGGTATAAGTGAAGACACAGTCGTACTATCCGTGAACTGAAAAACTCGAAAAGCTTTTGGTCGGGCAGGGAGTCGCAGGAGCAAAAAAGAAGGGGAGGAAATACGGTCGCAGCGGCCAGATATCTCTCACGACAGCTTGATGATAACTGACTCGCACTCATACTTGCCGGAATTCAGGGATCTTTTTTCTCTGTCCGTTGAGTTATAGACTGGGAGGTAGACGGAACATCCAAACGCGCAAATCACTCAACACAGTTAGCTCCCTTGCGTCAACAAAAAATGTCGTCTGCTTCACATAGTACCTATAGTGGAGTCATGTTTTCTTGTTTGTTCGCTACTATTTATTTTTACCATTTTCAAGTTATTATCCGCATTGCTGCTATGGGTGTTTCACTGCTAAACTTTACTTATGCAGTTAGTCTCCATATTCGAGTTTTCACTGCCGTGAACCTATAGTTAGTATAAGCATCGCGCTATTCTACGCCGCAGAGCCGGGACGGTCGTCGAATCGCTTGTGTTGATAGTCATGGGTGTCTGGTCAGTTTTGGGCTCGGTGGTCACGATTTTATCCCGGCTGCCTAAACGTAGCAGCATAGAGGCAACACTAGCCAGCAAGATACATACAGATTCTTATGACCGCGCCTACTCGTAGATGCGCCGGTATGAGCATATGAGACTCTTGTAGCTGTCGACGTTTTGCATGTATTCTTTTTATCACCGCAACCCGATTAAACTACGTAAACATAGCATCGTGAATGTAATTCGACTCAGAAATACACATAGCTTCTCACAAGCCCCCGCACTCTGCGCGGAACTCACGAAGATCTATGCCTCTTGGAGAGTTTTGTCTATGGTTATAGGCGAACGTTTCTGAACAGAGAACAATCCAGACCAAAAAGGTGACTGCCAAGCGTGTAAAATGCAAAGAAGTACCCAACGGAGAAAGAAACACGCTTAGAAAAGGCGGGTACAACACAATTTATTAATATTTCGGGTAAATACCCTTTGTCAAAAAAGACAAACAAACAGAGAGATTAGCCGCTACTTATCTTCATACGCAGAAGGAATGTGGCAACTGAAGGAGGTGACGTAAAATGGAAGAACAAAAGTGCGGAAAAAGTAAAAATGACGTCAACGAAAAAATCATAAGAGAGAGAGACTCGGAGAGAAACTGAACACGAGAGACAAGAGTGTAACGCCATCCGTCTGATGTAAAAACAAGAATATATTTATTCTCATGGAAGTATGCGGTAACAGTGGAATAAATGTTTATTGATAGGTCCATTTGTCTCTGTGCACATCAGACGGAACAGAATAGAACCTTCTGCCGCACCATCTGACGGCAGTTCCGCTGCAAGCCTTCAAGGCTGGCTCTACCACCATCTTGTATTGCCCCTAGCCCTCCACCAAATTACAGCTCTGTCCAAGCCCATGTCAGTTTATAGTTTTAAATTGTAACATGGCTTTTAAATTTCTGAGTTTTCAGAAGTGAACCCGCCCGTATGATTATGTGCCTTAGCAGATCCAAGTATATTCCGTATTGAACCCGACTGTCAGTCTTTACCCGAACGAAAGAGGGGGGAAAACTGAGTGTGTTCATTTATATGGTCATTGATGTACGGTTACTGAAAAGAAAAGAAACGGCTGAAACTCACTGCAAACCACAATAGCGCATCTCCCTTCCCCCTCCCCACCTGCCCTGGGGGACTTGGGTGGGGTTAACTATTTTTAGTTCCCAGGGTCACCCTGGTCAGCCCCACAGGGTGGGTTTTCCCCTCTATTCTGGGGCATGTGTTTCTGTCTACCATTGGCCCATTCACTTGTATTTTCCTTTTTTAAACTCTCCCTTCTGTCTGCTCTGCTCTGTAGCTATTGGTTGTGTGTTGCTAAATGGTCCTTAGCTTTATTTACTCCTCATGTCGTAGGTTTATTTAACGTATTGGACCGGCTGGCGACATACATTGAATATTCTGTTTATTTTTTTTTCCCACAAGCAGTGCAGGCACGTCCTGATAAAGTCTTGTTGCTGTCGGGACGTTAAGCAATGTACAATCAATCAATCAATCAATCCCCCTCCCCATTCAGCCTGGAAATTAAAATTGTATGAACTGAAAAAGCAAAACATAGACACAGAGTCTCATGGGTCACGGTCCTGTAACGTGCATGTCGGACTCCTGAGGATCTATGCCTTTTCCCATCTGTAGAAAGGGCTACTATCACACTGTCTTAGCTACACTCACTGATACGCACCTCCTGTCTGAAATAAACATAGATCCTCATGGCGCCCGCAGATGCGAAAGCTAATGAGAATCATGCCTCTTGCATGCCTCTATCATTATGCTGGTCTATACGTGGAAGAAGCTGCGCGAGCTGATTCAGTGACTGCCTTCCTTATTGTTTAGAGGCGTTGACAGCAATTATAAACAGACCGCTCTGCTGGAAAAAAGGGACAGAAACAGAGAATAGCGCGAGCTCACATTCCAGCGAATCAAAATGATTAGGCATTTCGGAGTCTGACTTAGAACTGTATGAATTAAACTGAATTAAAATCATTTTGTTGATAATATGCATGTGTTTTGTTTCTGTGTGCATGTTAATCTCGGTATGCAAACCTAAAATGGTCGCACAGAGTGGAGGGCCGGCACGAAGCGAAGGTAAAATTTTGTATTGAGCAGCAGTTTGCTTGATATAGTGCCGAAAACAGACAGATGTGATTACTTGACCCGATCAAAATGTCCTCGTCGTACGACTCGGACATTTGGACTCGGGGTCTCGTAATCACATCTGCTTGTTATCTGCACTATATCGAGCAAAATCCTGCTCAATATAATATAATCTACTAAGATGGAGTTGTGTCACACTATGTAAGTGTTTGCTAGTCTGCAAGGTCAGAAATCACAGACCAGCAGACTGTCTCTAGGCCGTAAGGTCCAACAGTCACAGATCAGCACACGTTTGTGTTTTCTGTCTTTGTAGATCGGCATTTTGTGACATCAGATCTCGCCCGTGCAAGAGAGTGTACATTGACGCCAGTAACCTGGAACAGACTGACTTGCTGGCCTGTAAAGTGCAGGAGATCCTGGTGAGAGAACTACTTCAGTGTGTGTGTGTATGTGTGTGTGTGTGTGTGTGTGTGTGTGTGTGTGTGTGTGTGTGTGTGTGTGTGTGTTGGTATGTAAAGTGCAAGAGGTCCTGGTGACAGAACTATTTCAGTGTGTGTGTGTGTTGGTCTGTAAAGTGCAGGAGGTCCTGGTGAGAGAACCATTTCAGTATGTGTGTGCTGGCCTGGGGTTTTGAACCGTATCCAAAATCACGCATCAGCGCACAAATGTTGGTAGCATATACCATCTCCAAGGCTAAAAAGAAGATAGTATGTTTGCATAAAATCATGTTCTGAAACAACCGCCGAACACACAAAGGAATTAACAAGTTGAACGAGTGACATATTTTTTTTTCAGAATGAGTAAATCTAGTTATGCCGAAGTTCGTTTTGTATTCCACACTGGGATGCATCGTGTGTTTGCATTGAGGAAATGCAGAGTTTTGGCCATTATTTTACGCCGATTGGTTTTTTTATGTGTTTAATTATGTCTTACAAAAATACTGGGTAGACTGAAGGGTTAATTTGTGAAGTCTGAATGTCGTAAAATGAAAGACTTCTCTGCTCTTCTTCTCCTTTGTACGTAGGAATGTTCCACCGATCGCACCCGGGAAGTAGAAAAGCTCGGTTACGTGAGTCTGATCACATGAGATGTGAAAAGATGGGTAGAAAGGTCTCCGCAAGTATAGCAAGACCACTCAGGCACACTACAGGCCTTCATGTAATGTGATAGCAGACGATTTGTCTCGAGCACGTTCAACAGCTATTTTGCCTTCAATCCGATCAACTTCAACGCGCGCCTCGCACACTTGTTCGGTTTAATTCATAATCGGCTTCGCTAGCGGCGATGTTGGCACATCCACACCACGTGGGCCCTAACGCTGCAGGCGATTGGCTAACGTGTTTCAACTCGAAAGAGCCTTGAAAGAAAATAGGACCAGTTCTATTTGGGTTGAAAGTGGATACGGAGTTAAATTCAACTCTCGGATTGGCATTCAACTTCGTTTTAATCCCCGCTAAGCGGTTACGCATTTCAAGCCCGAAACTTGAACCGTCTGCGAGCACCTTTATGTTTCATTTAAATTGAAAGTTGGAAGGGAGGCTAGTGGGGAACGGTCCCAATGCGCAAAAGGCCATCGGGCCGACGTCGGCCCGATGACCTTTTGCGCATTGGGGTGTAGGTAAAAGAGAAAACCTGTGGGCTCTCAGGTATAATAGGTTGCAGACTATTTCAGGCGATGTACCAAGTGTAGTTGGTCAGGGAACTCTGGCTTACTTACCATGAAGATTTTGTTGCTGATTTGTCTGTTTACCGTTGTGGTCTCCTCCAGCCTAACGGAAGCCTCAGCACGGACAGAGCTAACATGATGCAGGAGGCGGAGTTTATCACCAACATGAAACTGGCCTGTAACATTCCGGATGCACGCGTTACGTCGGGTGGGTAACCTTGATTTCTTTTTATTTAAAAAATAAATCTCTTACAGTCCTCGCTTTGTTATTGGAATGGCCTTTTAAAGAGAGTCAATTTTAGTTACATTAAGGGTCATTGTCAGATCTTAGTAATGATGTAGTGAAACGACGATGACGTTGTCAGTGTCCATGATTGACATTATGATGATGATAATTGTGGTTCTGATGAAGATGACGCCGTGGATGATTTGTGTCTCAGATCGGTCGGTGAAACAGTTTGTGATATCGGCCACAACAGACGGAGTTATGTACGGGAACTCAACTACATTGACAGTGTACGATTCCCTCTGCCAGAACTGTACACAAGACGGATGCCAGCAGTTGGTACGTAAGTTTTCGATGTCTCAAAAAGTTTTTGCAATTACAAAGACTGTAGTCCTACTCAGCAGTCAAGTGTATCGGCGAGTATTGTTTTCGAAACGAATATTTGGAGTCGAAAATTGACACACCCAAAATATATGCAAGAATTTTGTTTTAAAATTTCTCTTTTGGACTAGTCTGGAGATAACATTGTACCTGTCGGAGTAATTGTAGAAACGCTACCTTGGTAGTTCAGTTAGGGCCGTAGCACCGGATGACCTGGTGTATGGAAAGAAACTTCCCTTGCTCTATCGTGGTCGATCAGTGCTAAATTGGTTTGTTTATCTCCCCCAAAAAATATTGAAGTGCATACAAATAAATATGTAAGTGTAAGGTGTTCTTTTTTACCCAGCCTGACACGTGTTTGATCAAGGACCTTTGCTACGCTGACGGCGATCTCGACCCTAACGACGCTTCACAGATGTGCATCACTGCTGAAAACACAACACAGTGGATCCGTAAGTCGGAGCAGCACAACACGCACGCACGCACTTTGTTCTGCGGTTCACTTTGTTCTGTCGCTCCTTGTGTTCTGGTAAAGAAAACACCAACAAAGAAAACAAGATGAGGATTTCATCCCAAAGTCTACCGTATTGTTTGGAGCTCACATGCTTTTTTATTTTAGGAACATTCAGAGTTATTCATATTTTTAGGCTTATTATTTTAGGCTTATTATGCTGATCCATTTTTCTCCTCCCTAAGCCAACCTCTGATCAACACACACGCAGGCGCACACAAATAAAGACGGACACACGGCGCTTCCCGCAATTAGTACGCTCAGTAGGCTCGTGTAGTGACAGGAATTCTGAAGAAGAAGAACAGCACGAGCAGCAATATGACGTCACTATAAGCTTCACGTCATGGCATCGCTAGTCCTACGACGCCGTGTGACAAATTTGAAGTTTCACGTCACTCATCCGAAAGGCGCGCAGCCTCTTCCAGTTCCAGGTCTGAATGTTTTGTTCACACAGCCTCTTCCAGGGCTGACTGTTTGATAAAGTATATAGTGGCCCCAAAACTTGCAAAAATGAATTAATTCCTATTCAAAAGTTTGAAGAGGTATAACGCTGGATTACGAACTCATTCAGTATCTCCCTTTAGTCTAGCTGTATGCAAATTATTTAGTAAGAATAACAAAATAATACGTACTTAAATGGGGATCAACCGCTTTTTGTGAAACTGCCATTTTCTTGTCAAATCGTAACTTAATTAAACAAGATGGGACCCAAGCACAATGTTGTTCTTCTTTTCAAGCTTATCCTTATGATCCATCTCCTTCTACTCTGACCCATCCTCTAATCCACACACACAGGCACAGATAAATAAAGACGGAGACACGGCGATTCCCGCCATTCGTAAGCTCTGTGGTCTGGCGTGGCATAGCTCTATTCTGAAGAGGAAAAATAGCACCAGCAGCGAAATGACGTCACTTCAAGCTGTACGTCATGGCATCTTTAGACCCACGACGCCGCGTTCATAGTGACGACTCGAAATTATACGTCACTCATCGCAGTACTAACATTTTACGTAAGAGGATCAAACTTTGCAATTTTCTTGCTGATTTTCACATCTTGAGCCTACAGGTCACAATTTGACCTAATCCTACCCCAGAGCCGGGACAAACAGCAGGCTTTTGCAAACACTCTTTATGACAAATCATGCGGGTAGAGAAGAAAAATAAAAGAAAAACATAAAGTTATGTATATGTATTACAAATAACTCCCCAAAAGTGGTGCAGAAAATTACCTGATTTTTACACCTAGGGCACACAGGTCACAGTTGACCTAATCGCACTCGAGACAAACTGTAGGCTTATGTAAATACCGTACATGCGATTATTAATTAGAAGATTCCTTTTTTCTTAAAAAAATATATTCAGTTGTTTTAAGATTAATCCCAAATAATATTAATCCCAACAAGATGGGATGAACCATAACTGACAAAGTCTCTTCTATAAATGAGAGACATAACCCACAAAGTCCCTTTTATATGCGCGCTGCCCTCGCTGTCACGGGTCTCTACCTGTTGTCTTTGACCTGATTCTGACGTTGAAATATCTCCTATTGTCGTGCAGTCACTCCATTTTCCGACACTGTGATTGGTCAGATCCTAAAAATCGCAGGGGGTTCAATGCCCCATTGCCTACCTGCTAGAACCATTGACGTACCTGTCATTTTTGATCAGCTGGCCAATCCGCAATTCTAGTATTGCGCACGAATCTGTCCTAGGTCTTTTGTCTGAAATTCGTCTGTAAAACGTTTGAAATTCCAGCGGCAAAAATCAAGCACATTTATGCGACCGGGCATGGTAGCCTATGCATAAAGAGTCGGCCCCCTGTGTATTTCCTAGAAAAATCAGGCTGACGTCAGAAATATTAGAGAGAGAGAGAGAGAGAGAGAGAGAGAGAGAGAGAGAGAGAGATAGAGAGAGAGTGCGTCGATGTCTGCGTCGTGACGATATTTCTACTTTTACGTCACCGTCACTGATTTTCTCGAGAAGTCGAGGTTTACTTCTTCTTTTTGTCTGCATAGGATTATTTTTTACTGAAAAAGTTCAAAAGATACAAGGCTGGCTAACGAACTCATCCAATGTCTTTCTCCAATCCGGCTGTATCCAAAACCGCAAGTGAATATAATGAAAATAGCGGGCTCTAATGTAGGTCAACCAACTTCCTATAAACGGTCATTTAACTCTGCAATGAGACATCCAATTATTTGACCGGCTGGCGACATACATTCAATGTTCTGTTTAGTGTTTTTTTTTCACAAGCAGTGCAGGCACGTCCTGAGAAAGCCTTGTTGCTGTCGGGACGTTAAGCAGTGTACAATCAATCAATCAATCAAAAAGCTCGGAGGGGCTCCTAGGCACCCACTGAATGAAGCATCTTTCCTAATTTCAAGCTTGTACGGACGCAAACTTCGGAGATTGTGTTGTTTACATGCATACGCACATGCGCGCGCGCGCGCGCACACACACACACACACACACACACACACACACACACACACACACACACACACACACACACACATACACACACGGCCTTTCTCGCCAAAAGTATGTTCTACAGCGAGGTTTGCGTAACTAGACATGACGTAATTTTTTATCTTGTTACTTCACTGTCAGAGTTTTAGTTTAGCCCGCCTATGATGTCGTGTGTGTTCTTTTGAAATCGCTCCACCGCGTCCTGTCTTCTATAAGTAGAAGAGACTTAACAAGATGGGATGAACCATAACCCACAAAGTCCCTTCTATATGAGAGCTGTCTTCGCTGTAAAGGGTCTCTACCTTTTGTCTTTGACTTGATTCTGATGTTGTAATATCTACTATTTAAAAAGCCTCGCATATGTGCCAATGCGCCATAGTGAACTCTATAAGGGGCGAGCGCAGTGCATACGCGTCATTGGTTTGTCAAACGTCATTTGGCATGATGTATTTGTTCGTTTTTACGTAATTTTATATTTAACGTGATGAGTTTCGCTTTTGCTTGAAGATATTGGAAAATGGTGACAAAACTACAATTTCACGGTACAATTTCAATCTTGCTATCATTTGTGTAAAAGCAGGTTGACTTTACCTAGGTGCATGCTATATTAAGTACACCTGCATGCTCTTCTGAAAGCGCGTCGATGTGTGTGTGTGTATGAGTGTGCGTGCGTGCATGCCCGCGCTCCAAACACCCACAAGAGGCACAGATATTCATGAGCCCTTCGGGGGCACATGAGCATCTATGCCTTTTGGAGATGCACGCATATGTGAGAGAAAGAACGAGCACGCTAGAGCGAGAGAGAATTACGTCATATTTAGAATATGTTGCGTGGTGATGGAACTGCTTCTGTTACGTCACCGCCACTTTTTCTGAAAAGAATAAATTTGTACTGAAGAAGTTGAAAGGGTACAAAGCTGGCTAACGAACTTATCCAATGTCTTTCTCTCAAGCTATATCGGGTCATCTCATTCTGAAAGCGTGACAATGTGTGTGTGTGTGTGTGTGTGTGTGTGTGTGTGTGTGTGTGTGTGTGTGTGTGTGTGTGTGTGCGTGCCTGTTAGTGTGTGCATGCGCGCGCATGCGCGCGCATGAGGATCTGTGCCTCTTGGAGATGCTTGCATGTCTGTAAGAAAGAGAGCGCGGCGCGCGCTAGAGAGAATTACGTCATATTTACAGTATTATGTCAATGTCTGCGTGGTGACGAAGTTGCCTCTTTTACGTCACCGCCACTGTCTGACTATCTATAGAAGTCAAGGTTTTTTACTATTTTAATTATTTATGAAAAGAATTAATGTTTACTAAAGAAGTTGAAAGGATACAAAGCTGGCTAAAAAACTCATCCAATGTCGTTCTCCAAACTAGCTATATGCAAAAGTTCAAGTAAATATGACAAACATTACGGACTCAAATCTGGGTCAACCGACTTCCTATAAACGGTTGTTTATGTCTTCAATGAGGCATTGAGTTACAATATTCTCGGAGGCTCTCTTAGCCACTCACTTCAAGTTTCAAGCTTGTATGTACAGACATATCGGAGATTCTCTTGTTTACATACATACGCACACACATGCATACATACATGCATACATACATACGCACATACATACATACGCACAAACGGCGCTTTGCGCCAATGTACGTTCAGCAGCGAGGTTAGCGCAACTAGACGTAATTTTTATCTTGCTACTCCAATTATCTGGTTTGTGAGTATTCCGGAGGCAAAACTTGTATCGTTACATTGTTGTGTATTGTCTTGCGCATTTACTGTGGGAAATCAAGGTATTTACCCGACGACATTTAGTAGTGCACCTTCTTCTTTGTGTATTTGTGTTTCTCATGCCTATTTCCTAAGTTCCAGAAAAAGACATGGGTTATAGGCTAGACCTGATGCATCCTTTTAGGGATGTAGATGATCGTCTGGTTCTAAAAATGAAAGCGTTACATGTGATATGTTTGCAGATGCTGCTGCTGTACACACACCAGATAAGGATATATCAAACATCAATTCACGACTGCAAAACACACTGCAAGATATTGATGAATGGTGCAATCATAATATTATGATTTTAAACCCGGTAAAAACGGAGAGCATGGTAATTAGCACCCGCCAAAAACACCAGCTTGGCTCTCTCTCACTCAGTCTGTCCCTCCAAGGCAAAACCATCAGCCAAGTTACTAACCATCGCCTGCTAGGAGTCACGGTGGACAACCAGCTTAGGTGGCAGCTACACATCAGTAACGTTTGTAAAATTGTCTCCAGAAATCTGTACATCTTAGCAAAACTTAAACACATTACTGATATGGAGACACGTCAACTGTTCTTCAATGCCCATATTAGATCGCATATAGACTATGCTTCTACTGTGTGGGATGGTTCGAGAGATGTCAATTTGAAAAGATTGAACTCTCTACATCGGAGAGCTGCCAAACTAATATTCCCTGATCCCAGCTTAACTACTGACCAAAAATTGGCAGCCTTAAAAATTCTGCCCCTGAAAGATCATCTAATTTACAATAAGGGAATGGTTATGTTCAAAGCATTAAACGATAAGCTACCCCGATATATCACATCGCTATTTACCGTCCAGTCATCAACATACTCCAGATCAAGAAAATCCCTTATTGTGCCGCGACCTAGAATTGATCTCTATAAAACGAGTTTGACGTTTTCTGGCTCTAGTCTTTGGAATGCCTTGCCTAGAAACGTCACGACATCAGCTACTTTCTCCTCGTTTAAAGTCAGTCTCATCAAGTACTTATTTTTGTCAGCAGCATCCCCGTGACTGTGCACATATTGAAAAATACTATTTCTCATTAGATCATTAATTGCGTGTACCACAGGTTTCGACTGATGACTCATATTTATTCGGTACAGCTTGTATGTAGCTTAAGCCGCGTAAGCGTGTGTGTGCACGTGCGTTGTGCGTGTGTGCGTGTGCGCACGTGTATATTAGAGATAGAGAGTGGCGTGCTCAAATGTGCATGCGTTATGTATGCGTATTAGGTTGTGTGTATTCTTATTATATTATTTTAATTAAACCTCACAACATGTCATTATGCCCGACCAGTAAAGTTGGTAATTCCTATGTCACTTCCCCCCAACATTATTATTATTTTTTTTTTTCATTCTTGGCTTGTGCTGTGTCATGTAATTTTTTTTCCCTTCTTAGTAGTAGAAAACAATTAGTACGATAGTAAGTAACTCTGTAATCAGTAGATTAGCAACGGCAAGTTTGAAAAATGGTTGTTACTACCAAAACTTTTACCGTTGTCAAATAAAGGATCATTGTCATTGTCATTGTCTCTGTCTCTCTGTCTCTCTCTCTCTCTCTCGCTCTCTCTCTCTCTCTCTCTCTCTCTCTCTCTCTCTCTCTCTCACACACACACACACACACACACACACACACACACACACACACACACACACACACACACACACACACACACACACGGCGCTTGGCGCCAAAATGACCTTCTCTAGCAAGGTTTGCGGAGCTAGACGTGACGTCATTTTATCTTGTTACTTCTTTGCCACGCCCGCCCAGCACATCAAAGTCTACCTTATTTTCAGTACGGTAGACAAAAACACGCTTAACCCATTTAACCCTACGGCCGCATTTCCAAGAGTTTGGAGCTGTCACCTAACGACTACGTGCCAGATGAAGGAGATGGATTGACCATGATCATTCAAGAGTAGTGCCAGATTGGCTTTGGCGCCTGCATGGTCAAGCCATCTCCCGCTGCAAGTATAGGGCGTCGGGGCTAAATGGGTTTTAAAAAAACGGGACAGCTACAACACAATCTATTACATTTGCTGGTTACCGCGGCCTTCATTGCCAGTGAACGCGTCAAGGAAATTGTTGTGAATTCGTCAGAGATCTGCAGCCATCCACGGAACATAGATAGACCAAGTGGTGTAAGCAATAGGCATATATCTTCATGAGCCTCCGCAGTTGGGGAAGCTCATGAGGATCAGTGCCTCTCGAATTCAAATCGGGTTCGTCTTTTCACGGCAGTGAACGGGGAAAATCTTTTTTTTCAAATAGACATACAGACAGGATTGACATGATAAATAGACATAAAGTCAAGATTGACAGGCCAGGATTGACATGATAAATAGAGCACGGTATACGTGTCTTCATGTGCATTTTGAAAACACGTAAATTTATTAAATTTGTTGTAATTGTTCTTCCTAAAAGTGTGTTTATATATACACTTATATATATATATATATATATATATATATATATATATATATATAATATATATATATATATATATATATATATATATATATATATATATATATATATATATATATATAATTTATTATTTTATTTTATTTTTTATTTATTTCTATATTATTTATTTATTTATTTTATTATTATTTATTTTATTTTATTTTATTATTTTTAAATTTATTTTGTATTTATTATTTATTTGTTATTTTTATTTATTTATTATTTTATTTATTTATTTATTTTTATTTATTATTATTATTATTATTATTATTATTATTATTATTTTTTTTTTTTTTTTTTTTTTTTTGGGGGGGGGGGGGGGGGGGGGGCTGGGGTAGGCTTTTCGGTGCATTTTACACTCTTGGCTGGCGCTTTCTTGGTCTGGATTGTGCGTTCTGGTAGAACTAATTGTGCCTGTTATTTTTGGCGGCCGTTTTCAGAAGTGTACCCACGCGTGACTGCGGAGATCATCGGGACAGGCAATGGCAGTAGGATTACGTGCAGTGTCAACACGTCCGACACCAACCCTAACGCCCGTTATCGCGTGTCTTGGTACGTGGACGGCCAAAGGGTCCCTGACACTGCGGAACAGGTGTTGACGGCTGGCACAACTGTGATGGAGTTTAACAGACTGGTTTTGCCTGGCGTTGGACATGTGAGTGGGTCGATCTGGCAGCCAAACTATCCATTAACTCATTCGACACCTGCCGCCTCTAGATAAGCGGTTTATGCCGCGTATTCGGAGGCGGCACCTCTCGAATGAGTTAAGCCAACCGTCAGTCCTTCCGTCCATCCCACAGGCAGGCAACCGTTGACACAAGAAGGTTTTGAAATTCAGTGTTTGGTACCTATTTCAAGGCGCTTTATAAATTTTAAAAACAAGCGATCAAAATTTCCTGAAGCTCAATAGCTGAGCTGACCCTTCGCACCACATGATTGTCCTGTGTCTGTCTTGCTCTGTGTTGGTTATAAGAGTGAATGCGCGTGTTTCACGTGAGCGTGCGTGTTGGGTTCAGTTCGCGGCGCTTTGAACCGTTTTGCAGAATTGCGTAAAGCGCCTATATAGTGGCCGGTACTATAATTATTAATAATGAATTGACCCAAGAATCATTTGAAAATCACTATACCTCATACAACACACAATTACAAATGTGTGCTGTATGAGGTATAGTGAATTGCAATCCTTCTTGCGTCCGTCGCTGCTACGGCCCTTCCATTCATCATTAAAAGTCTTGACTGCTTGTCGGAACGTTAATCAAAATGCAATATAACCATCAAATATCCCAAAATTCCCGATTCCCGACTGCCATTTGTCCTGGGGCATAATAATATGTACCCACTCCATAAAGCGTTCCCTTCTTTAACACATGTAGTGATATATTCTGTAAAAAGGAAATTAATATTCATGAATTTGATATACTTTCCTTGCCAACAGCCCTGGCAGGCCAAGAAGATACAATTCGGATACTTGCGTTTTGTCTCAAACTATTAATATCCTCATACTGCTACGTTAACAAGCTGCTTGTGCCTACTAAAGTACTAGTAACGAAATGTATCCGTACTCTCGAAAAACCTTTCCCATAGACACAAGGAAAGGGAGACCAGACGGCAGCAAACATACGAAGCAAATCGCTGTACTAGCGAATCTGACGAGATGTCCGCTAGCACCCCAGTACCAAAACATCTTCGGGCCCACGACGGCCGCAGTGGGCCCGCGCACAGCCGTGCGCGGGCCCACTGCGGCCGTCGTGGGCCCGACGGCATTTGCTTATTGGGCATTTCTCACTTTTTCTATTTGAGAAAAGGACTAAAAAGACTAACCTGCTGGCATTTCCGTTATTATCCCTGATATGTAGTGCAAGCACAATTTATTGGACACTACATTATAGAGAGCACTGATGTCGACATAATCAGAGAAATCGCCGCCGCCGGTATGTAAGAAGGCGGATGGCATAATCTGCATTATCAATAGGCACAGTACAAGATAGAAAAAGTTAGACACGATTTAAGAAAGTGTAATTTGTTTGGTCTTGAAATGAAGTCTAGGTTCCGGTTATAAAAATACACAGTGAATAAGGTTGTGATGTAGAATGTCACGTGTGTTTAAGGCGCCGTGGAAATAGCGTTGTCATCTGGAGTTTATTTCAAGACAAAAAGTCAACTTTCTCAAACGTCAACAAACTGTTTTTGAGGGGAGTAACTGTATTGTTAATTCTAAGTCGTCTGCTAGTGTTAAGTCAGAAATCTGGAACAGCCGCAATCGATCTTCGGGGTACAATGGTCACTTTGACCTCCCTCAGGCCTACAAGGGTCCGAGTAGCAATGTAGCAAACCCCTGCTACCAATAACCTATACTGTGTAGCTGAGTGACGTTTTTTTTTTGTTTTTAAAAAAAAAAAATATCGCTCATCTTTAACAAACTGCGACCTATTATTTAAACAATGAATAAAGTATGACAGACAGTTAATTGATTAATTCGTCCTAGGACACAATATATAATGATAGGAATAAATAATGTATCCTAAGACAAATTCGATTTAATAGTAGGATAAATTAACAATTCTGACCAGTCAGCCATGATGCCTCGGGCGAAAACGTCCAATGAATGAACGCATTTTCCACCAGTCACTGTGTGTCATGTCCCATGGGACGATTCCTAATGTCTGATTGGTTGGAATTAGTCTTAGGATTAATTATATATTCTTAGTATTAGTCAGATTGGTCCAAGGGAAATGATTTAGTCCAAGCATTAAATATTTTGTGCTACAATGAATCAGTTATGAGTGGAATGGCTATGGCAAGTTATTCATTCATCCCAAGGGCAGAATATTTAATCCTAGGACTAAATATTTTTTGTGTAGGAATAAATAATGAATCATAGGCTAATGTTAACCAATCAGACACCAGGAATCGTCCTGTGAAACACATGACACCTGTGAAATATGTTCATTTATTTGACGATTTTGTCCGAGGCATCTTGACTGATTGGCTGGATTAGTAATTTGTCCTTCGGATTAAATCGAATTTGTCCAAGGATAAAATCAAAATTGTCCTAGAATATTTTATTTAGTCCTAACATTAATATGTTGTCCTAGGATAAATCAGTCAGTTATAAGTGGAACGGCCTGTCATAACGAAGAGACGATGTTGCTTATTGTTTGGTTTGGATGACAATTTTTTTTAAAAATTATTATTATTATTATTATTATTATTATATTATTTTTTTAAATTTATTTTATTTTTTATTAATTTAATTATTATTTTATTTTTATTTATTTATTTATTTAATTTATTTTTTTGGGGAGGGGGGGAGGGGGTTGGGGGAAGGGGGGGCTCGGTGGTAGAGCTTTTAACTCTCGCCCGAAAGGTCCCGGGTTCGAATCCAGCTCGGGTCAACATTTTGTTCAGACCATATTTGCGGTGTCCCGTCTTTGAAATCACCTTCGTGGTAGACAAAAGACGTTAAGCCCTAAACGTTTAACGATTTATCACTGCTCAGATATTGAGGTGATTAATATATACGTACAACTCGTCTCTCGCAAGCTTTATGGCAAACTGCTTTCAGGTGACGTGTAAAGTAAGGTCCTACTACACTGACCGCAACATCGACAGTCCCTACATTGAGAGCAGCATCGTTGATCTGGCCGACAGTTCTCCCTACCCCATCATCAGCACGGTGCGGCTGAGCGGACCCGACGCAAGTAACGCCACGGTATGCTCGGTCAACACGACAGACACCAGCCCCGATGCCCGCTACAAGGTGTCGTGGTATGTGGACGGACAGATCTTCCCCCTGGACCGCGAGCTGAGTCTCCCTGTTGGACGAACTGACGCCGTGTACAACAGAGCTGACTTGCCCTACGTTGGCATCGTGAGTGTTTTTTTGCACATTCCACACTAAAGCGCATACTCTTCAAAGAGGGTAATTGGATAAGCTGCCCTTTTAAAAACAAATTTAGACCAAAAGGTGACTGCCAAGCGTGTAAAATACAGAGAAGAACCAAACGAAGAAGGAAACACACTTAGACAAGACAGTTAAACACAGTTTATTAATATTTCAGGTAAGACCCCTTTTTAAAAATAGAAAAACAGACAAGTATACAATTCGTTACTTCTCAGTGTAAAAAAGCTAAGCTAAGATGTTTAAAGACGGCCGTGACGCGCGTATCAAACATGCTAAAATAATGTTTTTAAAAAAATACTAATTTTAAATTTCAAAACTGTTTGAAGAGTTCCAAGCTATGCATATTAAAAGTCCCAGGAACTTCAAGAATGTTTTCTGTATGCAGTCCATGTCTCGCATCCGTATAAAAGGATAGTGAACACTAACGATATTCACAGCAGCGAAGTGACAAATTGCTATATTTCTTCCATACTCTGACCAAGATGTAGTAAAAATATTGCCGCAGGGTTTCATGTTAAAGAAGACATAAAATAGAGGTTGAAAACCCTTTAAGTATAAAACATGAAACACGACGTTTCGGATCAGACATCCGTCTTCACCGTGATGCCACCTCTAGTTTATGTTTTCCTTTTCTGACCAAGATGTGTTTTATACACGTTATGTTTTGTGTTTAACCCATTCAGCCCTGACGCACTACAGCAGGTAATGTGTCGACCATGATAATTCAACGGTAGTGCCAGATTAGCTTGGCGCCTGTCGGCGCCAAGCTAATCTGGCACTGCCGTTGAATTTTCATGGTCGATCCATCTCCTGAAACTGGTGCATAGTCATTAGATGACGCCTCCAAAATTTATTAAATACGGCCGTCGGGCTAAATGAGTTAATGATCAATCGTTCAGTCATTCAGTTAACCAATCAACCAACCCACTAAACAACCTATTGATGAAGAAATTAAAACTTTCTGAGTCCGTTCATATTCCTACTTCTTTATGTGTTGTAGCTGACATGCAAGATGCGATCGTATTACGCTGGCGTGCAAGTCTTCAGTCCGAATGTGACTAGCAACGCCTTGGACCTAAACGTAAGTGCTACCATTACGTAATCACAATGATAACGTAGTCACTCCTACAACTTGAGGTTGGAAGTTGCATCGTCAGATGACCTAGGCGCTTTCAGAGGTGCCAGGGCTAAACAGACGCCAGGCTTGATTGTCGATCTAGCTTCAGCACGTAGCACGAATTAATTCGTATTTAGAAAATAGATTTACTGAAGTGTATTAACCACACTAATTACCTGACACGAATTCATCTTCGTTATACATATTTTTCATTTTGTTAGTTTTATCTAGATTTGACTTATTTGCGGTGCGTTCAATTAATAATGTTATTTGTTTGCAGCCTGTCCCCGGAAAATAACTGTTCTAGAAACTGTATTGTGAGAGATTGCATGACTTCTCCGAAACTGACCGCAAACGGAACACGATTGCTCTTTAAATACACCAAAATAAATTGTGTGCGCGCGCGTGTGTGTGTGTGTGAGTGTGTGTGTGTGTGTGTGTGTGTGTGTGTGTGTGTATGAGAGAGAGAGAGAGAGAGAGAGAGAGAGAGAGAGAGAGAGAGAGAGAGAGAGAGAGAGAGAGAGAGAGAGAGAGATGTGCACTGTACTTGCAGAGACGAACCAATGCGCACAAGGTCATCCGGCTGACGTCAGCCGATGTCGGCCCGATGACATTGCGCGCATTGGGAACACACACACACACACACACACACACACACACACACACACACACACACACACACACACACACACACACACAGACAGACCTTATGTTCAATGCGCACACACGCGCACACACACACACTCGCACTCACACTCGCACTCACACACACACACACACACACACACACACACACACACACACACACACACACACACACACACACACACACACACACACACACACACACACACGTTCGCCCGCACATGACGTAAACACACACAATCTGCACAGAGTTTAATATTTGATAAAAAAATTCTACATTGGGATCATTCCACTTGGCAGCTTCCAAATAGCTTTATCACGGACGAGTAACAGCCTGAAACGAGAGAATGTTCATGCCGGTAAATCGTCAGGTCACTATATGTTGAGTTAATCTGCTTTAGAAAAGAACAAACCTTCTCTATGGAATCGGACACCGATGAATAAACATGTGCATAAAAGGTAGTCTGAAAATTGTCAAGTTAAACAGACACATCTGATTTGCTTCGCATAGTTTTTCGCGTGAGGTGGCCTTAGTCGCCTGCTCGGCGTTTAACTAACTTTGCATGGTTTCAAACACAATTGCGTCACTTTCACCCACAACGTCCACACTCGAAAATAACAGAAATGCATCGGCGCGTCCTTGCTGTGGCATAAATTAAATTGGTGGTCAGATACTGCGGTGTCATGTTATTTAATATCTTGTGCATGAGAGAGAGAGAGAGAGAGAGAGAGAGAGAGAGAGAGAGAGAGAGAGAGAGAGAGAGAGAGAGAGAGAGAGAGAGAGAGAGAGAGTACTTGCAGCGCTAAACCCAATGCGCACAATGACATCCGGCTTACGTCGGCCGATGTCGGCCCGATGACATTGCGCGCATTAGGAACACACACACACACACACACACAGACCTTATGTACAATGCGCGCGCGCACACACACACACACACACACACACACACACACACACATGGACACAAAACCCTCAGAGTGGGTTACCTACCATTTTATGTGAAAATGGGTTTCCATATTTCTATTTATTCTAGGGCTCTGGAGTTGATGCGAATGTTTAGAACTCACCTTATAACTAAGCTCTACAACTTAAAATAGACATTTTCTAGAAACAGAGCCACTGGATGGAGAAAAAATGGGTTTCTACCCCAAAAAGTGGGTGCCTCTTATACAAAACTGGCATTACAGTGAAAATACCTCACTAAAGATACCTTTGGTTGATTTTATTATTATGATTGTTTGGGTGGGGTTGTGAGGGGGTTGGGGGGGGGGGGTGGGGGAGAGATGGGGGGGGGGGGGGCGGGGGGTCATCACTTTTGGTTTATAGAGCTGCTCAATGCGCTCTTATGAATGAAAGATTTTCATTATCAGTGGAATCAGTAGGTCATTTCAGAGGCGCGCACTGAGTTGCACGTCGAACCACTCACAAATACTCATTTGGAGTGCACCAGATGGATCCAGTTGGCCAAGTCCCACATTCCACACTATAGGACAGCTAAGACTGAAAAGCAATCGCGGCGTTTATGGCGCGGTACAAGGTTTAAAACTAAGAAAATGTTGTTTTTAGAAGCGTGTCGGGCAAAAGTTTTTATGAAAACTGTTTTAAAACCTCTTTTAACTCAACTTTTCTTAATGTTAAAAGTGTTTTATTGTACATTGCTTAACGTCCCGACAGCAACAAGGCTTTCTCAGGACGTGCCTGCACTGCTTGTGAAAAAACAACAACAACTAAACAGAACATTGAATGTATGTCGCCAGCCGGTCAAATACATTAAATAAACCTAACACATGGGGCCTAAATAAAGCTAAGACCATTTAGACAATATCAAGAGCTACAGGCAGTGCAGACAGTAGGGAGAGTTTTAAAAAGGCAAATACAGGTGAATGGACAAAGGGCCGACAGAGACATATGCCCCAGAATAGAGAGAAAAACCCACCCTGTGGGGCTGACCAGGGTGCCCCTGGGAAATAAAAAGTAGTTAACCCCACCCAAGTCCCCCAGGGCAGACCCGGGTGGGGTTAAAAGTGTTTTAATTTACAAGCGTGTCGTAACTTTTATGCATCTATTCCAACTCACAAACCAGATAGGTGAGGCTAGCGCTGGCAGAATTGTATGCAAACCAAGGGGAATCACAGCGCTGGACAGACAACAGTTAGATCCCCTGCCCCCGCCTATCAGGCACCCAATCGCCAGCCCACAGAGAAATACGCAGGTATAGAATAAGACGATCATTTCCATCCTCTAACGAATGGATCAGGTCTCTTATATAACCCATGTCTTTCTCCGGAACTTAGGAAGTGGGCAGGAGAAACATACATACACAAACATGAAGGTGCGCTACTATATGTGGTCGGGTAAATACCCTGATTTCCCACAGTAGATGCACAGAACATTACACAACAATGTAACGATACAAATTTGCCTCGAGTTATAGATACTCACAAACCAGATAGGTGAGGCTAGCGCTGGCAGAATTGTATGCAAACCTGCGTATTTCTCTGTGGGCTGGCGATTGGGTGCCTGATAGGCGGGGGCAGGGGATCTAACTGTTGTCTGTCCAGCGCTGTGATCTATTCCAACGTATAGTGCTGGATATTTTTTCCCATCCTCGCCTTCTCTCTTCGCTCAACACTCGACTTTCCAGTCCTTCCCTCAAACACCCGCAACCATGTCTGCCCTCAACACTCGACTTTCCAGTCCTTCCCCCTCAAACACCCCCAACCGGGTCTGCCCTGGGGGACTTGGGGTGGGGTTGGCTACTTTTTAGTTCCCAGGGTCACCCTGGTCAGCCCCACAGGGTGGGTTTTTCTCTATATTCCGGGGGCATGTGTTTCTGTCTACCCTTCGTCCATTCACCTGCATTTTCCTTTTTTAAACTCTCCCTACTGTCTGCGCTGCCTGTGGCTCTTGATATTGGATGTGTGTTGCTAAATGGTCTTAGCTTTATTTAGGCCCCATGTCGTAGGTTTTATTTAACGTATTGGACCGGCTGGCGACATACATTCAATATTCTGTTTAGTTTTTGTCACTAGCAGTGCAGGCACGTCCTGAGAAAGTCTTGTTGCTGTCGGGACGTTAAGCAATGTACAATCAATCAACCTTCCTTCAAACAGACAGCATTCACACAAATAATACTTTACTATTACATCCGAAAATGGCCCATCCAAGCCTGCACTCTTTTAACTGTGCTAAACGACTGACTGGTGCAGACGACGCATGTAACGACGCTGACTCTGTGACGTCATTTCCATTCAATCAATTTGTGCATACAATCCAAAAGGAGATGCGGCATTGATAACATCGACAAACTTACAAAATAAAGCAACAGGTTGAACCAAAAGGTCGGGCAGGACAAAAGACAACAGCAGCCTCACCCAAAGTCTATACGTCCTCTCTTACAATGCGCACTCATACAATCACTTCACTTCATAGCAACCGGCGCACGAGAATACATATGCTAAGTCTCAAATTAATAGCAACTGGCGCACGAGAATACATATGCTAAGTCTCAAATTAATCACTAGACATCACCTCCGACAACATCACCCCGGAAGCACAACACACTTTTTTTTTTTTTTTTTTTTTTTACAAAACAACCACACCCTCAAATAACAAACTTCATTTTGCAGCAACATAAACAATTTCCTCCCTCACACAAATACAATACCACCCCATCCCCCCCCCCCTCCCGCCCCACTACCTTTCGTATCTCTCCGTTTCACTTCGGCTCACCGACGCAGTCAACCACCGATCAGGTATTAAGTTATTTATAGCTGAGAAGGGTGATGTCACACATACTCGCCCATTTTACCGGTTTGTGCAAACACACACACACACACACACACACACACACACACACACACACACACACACACACACTGCTGGGCAAGTGCAAACACACTACCACAGTGTATTTTAAGCACAAAAGTGTGTGTAATAACCTCAAAGTGGGAAAAACTGATTTTTTAAAAAAATCTTTTATAACTTCTTAAAGCATGACAATGCAGAAACAACCCTCAGAAAAAATGGGTGTCTGACTTGGTCACCCAGAATTTTACACACACCCATTGTCCATAAGGATGGTAAAGACAGTCACCCATTTGAGGGGTTTTGTGCACACATACACACACACACACACACACACACACACACACACCAGACAGTACGTACACTGCACACACACACACACGTTCGCCCGCACAAACTCAAACACACACAATCTGCACAGACTTTAATATTCGATAAAAAAATTCTACATTGGGATCATTCCACTTGGCAGCTTCCAAATAGCTTTATTACGGACGAGTAACAGCCTGAAAGGAGAGAATGTTCATGCCGGTAAATCGTCAGGTCACTATATGTCGAGTTAATCTGCTTTAGAAAAGAACAAACCTTCTCTATGGAATCGGACACCGATGAATAAGCATGTGCGTAGAAGGTAATCTGAAAATCGTCGAGTTAAACAGACACATCTGGTTTGCTTCGCATCGTTTTCCGCGTGAGATGGCCTTAGTCGCCTACTCGGCGTTAAACAATCTTTGAATGGTTTTAAACACAATTGCGTCACTTCCACCTACAGCGTCCACACTCGAAAATAACAGAATTGCATCGGCGCGTCCTATCTTCGACTACTGCAGTTATGCTTACGTATGAATGTGCGTGGTTAGTGTCGTTTTAGCGTCGTGCAGGAAAACTAGCGACACTTACACCCCACGCTAGTCTGGCGCTGTTCTTTAACTCATTCAGCCCCGACACCCCACAGCAAGTCATGGTTCGAGCATGATAGTTCAAGGGTGGTGACAAAATAGCTTGGCGCCCATGGGTGCCAAGCTATTCTGGCACCACTCTTGAACTATCATGCTCGATCTGTCTCTAGAATTGTAATATAGTCCTTCAGATGGCAACTTAAAAAAGTTGGGATTTCGGTCCTGGGCTACAATGTGTTAAGTAAGCAACTTACTTGGAGGTCAATGCTGTTACTGGTCAGAGCAGGACTTGAGATGGTTGCCTCAGTGTAGTAGGAACTCATTTTACACATCAACTGTAAAAAAGACAAGCAAACAACTGAATATGATTTGTTTCAAATAAATTTCTTTGCCATTGTGTTGGTCGTTTTGTCTTCTATCGCGTGTAAATAATAATGAATGGTTCTTGTATAGCGCAAAATCTTTTTGTGGCAAAAAAACCATTGCGCTAACACACGTATTCAAACATGACAGACGATAGGAAACAAGACAAATAAATACAAAAAGACCACGGATCTACGACTGAGGAAAAGCAAGCTGGAAGAAGTGAGTTTTCAAATGAGCCTTAAACTGAGAGAGTAGGGATACTGATTTCGCAGACTGACAGGCAGCGAGTTTCAAACTGAAGGTGCAATGAAGCTGAATGAGCGTTCACCAACAGTTTTCAAGTTTCGCTTCGGAGCCTTCAAAAGTTTCTCACTGGAGGACGTCAGAGAACGTGAAGGCTGGTATGTGCAGAGTAAAGCAGAAAGGTAAGCCGGGAGAGTCAAGTCAAAGTGACAGTATGCCAGAGTTGCCTTCTTGTACTGGCATCGAAACTTCACCGGCAGCCAGTGGAGTTCTTTAAGCATGAGTGTCACATGGTCGCGTTTACGTTTCTTCAGAACAAGCCGTGCAGCGCTGTTCTGAACCCTTTGCAACCGACATACCTGTTCCATGGGCAGACCTGAATAGAGGGAATTACAATAGTCGAGGCGGGAAGTTAACAGCGCAGTGACTAGTCTAGCCTCGAAATGACTTTGTCTTGGGTAGTCTTGCTGGTCTTTTATCCACTGTTATCCTCAGAGCTGTAAGCGGATACTTGTGTTGACATGTTTTCTCCGAACGGTACATACGGGGCGCAAAACCTGTCATTTGTACCAGGTTTGCTCCACGTAGTTGTATTCGTTATGATCGATCCTATGGAAGCTTCCAGAATGGAGCCGAACGCTCGTGACAGCCTGACGACAGATTCTGTGAGAGACAGTCTGGCTACTACGAGGGTTGTTCTGAACGTCATTAGAATCCCTGTGTTGGTAAAGCGTATCTAGCTGTCTGAAAACTGCGGGAGATGGGACATGCCCTCCGAAGTGAAAAGTCAGTTGTTAAAGAGGTAATGTGCGCCGAAGAAATGTCGCATTTTAACGTCGCATGCACCAAGCTTGGGACACCCCGGGTAAGCACTGGTAAACGTGAGAAGTGACTGTTCGTTTGTCGTCTAAGGGCACAGTGTCCACATTTTCCCAGTTGGTGAAGTAATAAGCGACCATCTGCTTACACGTGCTCCTTGATCTTCAGATGTGTGTGTTCTTTCTGGCCGTTTTCCTACCCCACTTGAATTCGTCGCAACTACTTTTGTTTTTTCACTGCGTCACACGACCAATCACTGTAGCAGAAATCGTGCCATTGTGACCTCGCTACAAAAAAACCCTTGTAGCGACAAATGTCGGACTTTTCGTAGCTTTTCTAATGCATCTTGGATGCCAGTTTCGTTCTATAAAAGATCAGCAAAACGTTCTAAAGTACAGAGTTACTTAGTGTTGTTCGAAACAACAGGCACACATCTGGAGACGGCAACGTCATGAAAGAATTTAGATTGTCATACGTCTATTATGTATTAATGTATATTCCTTTGTCATCAGTCATGTCTGGCGTAATCCAGGTCGGAAGATTTCTTCTTGATTTCTTTACGAAAACAGCGGAGGAATGAAAACAAATACGTTATTGGTAGCAGGGGCTTGCTGCGCGGACGTAGGCCTGAGGGACTGGTCAAAGAAACCATTGTATCCGAAGGCCTTCGGGGTACAATGGTCCCTTTGACCTCCCTCAGGCCTACAAGGGTCCGTGTAGCAAACCTCTGCTACCAATAAACTTATATTATACACTGGCCTACACAGAGAGACCTTGCCAAAAGTCGCCTCCAAACTTTCAAATGTGTCGGCCACTTTTAAACCTCTCAAAGAGTCATAGAATTCCATTGCTCAAAATTGCGATTTGAGAGCTCCTTGACGGACAACCTTCGACCGGTTGCGAACTTTTTGAGCTGTTTGCCTGGAGAGGACAACTCTCAGGAAGATAAATAATGGCGTAAAAACTGAAGAAAAGTTAACCCTTTTAGCCCCAAGGTCCGATTTCTCAAATTTTGGAGGTGTTGCCTAATGACTATGTACCAGTTGCAGGTGATGGATTGACCATGATAATTCAAGGGTAGTGCCAGATTAGCTTAGCGCCTTCAATTCAAGGGTAGTGCCAGATTAACTTGGCGCCTGAAGGCGCCAAGCTAATCTGACAGTACCCTTGAATTATCATGGTCAATCCATATCCTTCTATAGGGACTCGGGGCTAAATGGGTTAATGATGCAGGACTCGAGTAATTACGTTTTTGATAAGGTACTACCACGCCTAGGTCTTCTATGGACTTTCAGAACACTCCTCGGTTACACAGGGCAGAACCAGAAAACGATATAGATGTTTCCACAGTCCGAGGTCTTACCAGCCCGGTCCTGGGCAGGTCCAAGACACTGTAGACAGCTGTTAATGCTCCTGGCGGCAGGTTGAGTTCCCTCTGTCTTGGGTAGGGCTGACCGTTCAGGTACCACGACACCCTGTAGCGGGCAGTGGGGCTGGTATCGTTAGTCCTCACAGAACACGCCATGGCGCCCTCACTGTTTGGGCCATTGAGCGAAGGGGCAGTCATTTCGGGATACAGATCTGCACAGTGAGACCGAACTTTAACAGATTCGTATAAGTTTTCGTCAGGGCTCCCCGTTTACCCGAAAGGTCTCGGGTTCGAATCCAGACTGGGTCAAAATGTGTTCAAAACCTATTTCGGTGCCCCGTCTCTGAAATCACCTTCGTGGTGGACAAAAGACGTTAAGCCCTAAACGTTTAACGTTTTCCCCATTTACCGAAATACTAGGTCATTACGCTATGAAACACAGTTTGTGTGTCCCTTTCACAGATATGGCCGGAGAAGAATGATTTACGAATTTTCTTTCGCCTATCCACATTTAATTCGGGGTCCACTTCATGCTTGCACTCGTTCATTCTTAACTCATTCAGCCCCGACAGACCACAGCATGACATGGATCGAGCATGATAGTTCAAGGGTGGTGCCAGAATAGCTTGGCGCCCATAGGCGCCAAGCTATTCTGGCACCACCCTTGAACTATCCTGTTCAGTTCGATCTGTCTCTGGAATTGTAATACAATCCTTCACAGGACAGCTTCAAAATCACATTCCCCGTACATTTTCATTTGAAGAGGGGAGAGGCAAGTTCCTACGCCACTGAGAGAGACCGACATTATACTTTGTCTGTTGATTCTAGGTGGTATTGTGGTTGGTACGTTCACAGAAGCTCAAGATAGATGTTAGACTGACTTTCAGCACTGGGGTACTCACTTGTCCATTGCGTGGTGCTGTTGGCGATTTTACACATTTTGCCTTTGTCGAGTGGATTGACATCGCTGTCTGCGTAACACAGCTCTCCAATCAAACACGTGTTGGGCTGTGCAGAGAGAATGTGCGTTATCCTTATTTTAAAAGAAGTCAAAAACGGGTTAGGGGAGGGGGGCTTTTTTAAAAATAAGGCATATGTACCCACTCTCGAACTTTTCTTACATGTACTCAGAGGATTAACAAGGCGGACAAAAAGCTACTGTTTCATGGCATTTGTAAAATCCAGTCGTTATGTTACCTAATTCTGATTGAGCCTACGAGAAAAAACCTCCAGTGACTATTACTCCAATCGCGTTTAGTGCCTTAGTTGGTCATCTTTAAAGAATTAGAAATATTTCATCGATTTTGTCATCAAAAGATGCAAAGCCGGAAAACGCCAACTAATTAACTGTAACTAGCTAACTAAACCTTTAAACAAAATAAAGTGTGCGATTTTTCTTCTTCTTTTTTGTCGTTACGTTAGAATGGTGGTTGTTCCTTGCACATCCAGCTTTCTTTGTTCGAAAAGTATGGGTACGTTAACTCATTCAGCCCCGACAGACCACAGCAAGACATGGATCTAACTGTTCGTCTGTCCAGCGCTGAGTAATTCCCCTTGGTTTGTTGTACAAGACATGGATCGAACATGATAGTTCAAGAGTGATGCCAGAATAGCTTGGCGCCCGTAGGCGCCAAGCTATTCTGGCACCACCCTTGAACTATCATGCTCGATCTGTCTCTAGAATTATAATGCAGTCCTTCAGATTGAAGATTTTGGTCCTGGGGCAAAATGTGTTTAATCAGTTCTATCGTTATTCATCCCAGCGAACCAGGAAAGTGTGGTTTTATCTGATGACATTGCGACTCTGTAAGCAAACGTCTTCAAGCCGGCGTCGGCCTTAGTGGGCCTAGCGCACAGCCGTGCTCGGGCCCACGGCGGCGGACGTCGGCCCGAGGGTCTTGTGCTCAGTAGGGATACTACAGACTGACCAGATGGACACATCCACTGTCAGTGCAGTTCTGACACACGGAGTCGTAGACGGTCAGGTTGAGGGCGTTGCCATAGAGACTGCCGTCCATTGAAGCCGAGATCATGAACTTCTTCACAGAACGCTCTGCGGAGAAGACGATCATAGTGTTACAAAATGAGGGGTGGGGGGGGGGGGGGGGGGAGGGGGGCGGTGGGGGGTGCGGTGCGTGCGTGTGTGTGTGTGTGTGTGTGTGTGTGTGTGTGTGTGTGTGTGTGTGTGTGTGTGTGTGTGTGTTTAGTTTTGACTGTGCTGGTTTACGGGTTTGAGTGCACGTTAGTGAGAGGTTGTAAGTAGGCGTGAGAGAGTGTTAAAGTTTCAGCTGGGCTCAGGAGGCTGGAATGCAAACATTATACACGCATATATATATATATATATATATATATATATATATATATATATATATATATATATATATATATTATATATATATATATATATATATATATATATATATATATATATATATATATATATATATATATATATATATATATGCAGCTCGGCACTGTGGGTCTGAGGGGTTAGTGACATGTCCTTGGCGGTCCGGTTGTGGATTTCATGTCTATCAGTCGCGAATTTCGAGGTTAGATTATTTTATGTATTAGTTGAGTAGTTGCAGATTTGGGGATACTTTGGCGTTGACATTTGAGTCTGCTAGTGGCTGCCCGGGGAAAGGAGCCGGAGCACAACTGACGAAGAAAGAACTGCATAGGATGTCACATCATCCACCGCCTTATTTGTCACGCCGGGATGTAATACATGTATAGCTATTTTCCGCTTTGATATACGAGGTGTGATCAAAAAGTATCAGGACTGGTGATATATTAAAGGAGCTAAAATTCGCAGAGTGAAGCCACTTGGCACAGATTGTCCTTGACCCCAACCGTGCATGCACACTAAAGTTTAACGTCCTAGCTCACTTCCGCTCTTTACAGCAGTGCTCGGAAGGAACGTATGTAGCGTGTGGTCGTCGCACTGGCCATGACAGAGAAAGTGGAACAGAGAATCTGCATCAAATTTTGCCAAAAACTTGGCGATGCCTGCCCATAGTACGCAAAGTTGCAGAAAGTGCATACACCGTTTTCAAAAAGTTTTCATCGTTCTCGACACAATCATGGAGATCTTGCGCAACTAAAACCCGAGTTTCATTTTGGTCAGCTGAAAGCAGTTTTGGCACAAACTTGGCAGACACGCGTCTCAAACCCAAATCTTCAGTGAGAATGTACTGAACTGAACCGTAACTAATCTGCACATCCTTCCATAACTCACGGATGGGTGATTCGACGAGTTCCCTTCACAGATGCACGCACATATGCGATGTTTTTCTCAGTTCTGCTGGTTACGGGTCTCCCAGAACGTTCGTCACTGGCGACATTTTGTCGGCCATCTTGGAAACGTCTGAACCACTCGTGTGCGGCTCATAAACTCCTCTCCATACACTTTCTGCAACTTTGCGTAGGCCTCTGGGCAGGTATCGCCAAGCTTTTAGCAAAATTTAATGCAGATTCAACTTTGTTTTCTTGCACGGTTTGGGTCAATGTCAATCTGTGCCACGTGGCTTCACTCTGCGTATTATAGCTCCTTTACTATGGCACCAGTCCTGATACTTTTTGATCACACCTCGTACATCACAGATGATCACCTTCTAATAGTATTGTGAGTATTCAGCTTCAGCTAATCGGCAGTCAGTATCGAGTGTACACATCTTCATTAAATAAGCATGATGCTTAAATCCTCACGAAGCCCTGCGACTTATGGGACCTTGAAGGTCTAGATCTGTGCTCAGTATGCGAAGGTCCTCGGGCCAAACGACGGTCGCAGTGGACCCGAAAACGTTCGGCGTTTGGCTCGATGGCCTTTGCGTACCACGAAGGGTAGTGATGTGCTTTCCTTTGATAATTCTGGATTCCTTTCTCGTCCTGCATGTAATTTTCATCACTGACTCGCGCGTTCTTCTTCATCAGGACAGGGATGTTCCACAGGGCTTACTCACCTGATTTTACGCGTGCGTCCGGCAGAGAGCACATCATTTTGATTCCAGACAAAAACTCCCCATCTTCGAAAGACACTTTAGTCGATGCCTCTCCGCTTGGCTGCAAAACACGAACACAGGATTCATCCATAACACAGTTAACTGCAAACTCGAGGATCGAAAAGGCTGGAAATGGCGTGATGAAACTACAACAAACGCTACCCAGTGCGCAATGGCCATCGGGCCGACGTCGGCCGCCTGTTGGCCCGCGCACGGCTGTGCGCGGGCCAACGGCGGCCGATGTCCGCTTGATGGCTTTTTGCGCATTGGGTAGGCTACATATCGGAAGTGGATGACAAGCTTTGATAGCTGTTCGTTTATCTGCGATCACAAGATGAAGCAGTCCTGTACGGGGGATGTTTTTTTTTTCTCCCTTGACTCACCAGAATCTCTTGCACTTTACAGGTCAGTTTGTCAGACATCTGAACGTTGGTCACGTTAATGAACACTTTGCGGCAGGGTCGAGCGTTGATGTCGCAAAACTCGGAGCTTTTTGGAACAAACAAAAGTATAATATTACTGTCTGCAGTTTACTTGAAAACACCAATTTAGATTAAGGTTGTAAAAAGCGACGTGAAGCGAAGGTTAATCCTTTTCATCCTGATACACTATTGCTTGAAATAACATTGACTATGATAGTTCAAGGGTGGTGCCAGAATAGCTTGGCGCCTCAGGCGCCAAGCTATTCTGGCACCACCCTTGAGCGGAAATGGTTGATTTATTCTCCTAATCTGAGATATAGCCTTCATAGGACAGTAAGCAAATTTTAAAAATTCACCCTCGGGGATTTAATGGGTTATAGAAAATCATAGGTACATTACTCTCGAATATTTAATAGTTGCGGCCCTTGTCCCTCCATAAGTTGACAGGTGTCGCCAGTGAAGCCGGTGTTGCACAAACAGCGCCCTCTCTCACAACGGCCATTTTGCAGACACGTCGTGCTGCACACGTCTGACGACAGTTCCGGTTTGATGACGTTTTCGCCCTCAGCACTGGTAACGTAGTTGGCAGGATCTTTGGACAGCTCCGCCTGACAGTCGCTAGTGAAGGAGTCGATAAGTGACTGCAGAGAGTCAAAACTGTCCCCAAACTGCAGAAAAACATAAGGGTGCTGAACAGTTGCTGGTATGATACACAGGATTTAGACAAGATTGTCGGGATTGATGTCTATACCGAAATACGTGATCAGTTTAAATACCCAATCTGAAATAACGTAAATGATAGTATACAGTGTTGAGCAAAATGTTACTTAATATCGTGCCTATAACCGGCAGATGTAATTATAAGACCCGTATCAAAAAGCGCGAGGCGTTAGCCCATGACATTGGACATCTATCGGTTATCGGCACTTTATCAAGAAAATTTTCACTTAATATAATTTATGTACTCCGTCCAAAACAAGACTGATTCACGTTTGACTAAACACTGGCGGGTGACTGCTTGAAATATCGACTCAGTGTAGTGATTTCGTCTGACTATTATTATGTAGAAAATAGTGTTTCGTATTATTGTACGTGTTACTAAATAAATTCTTCTTTAATTATATCAGGGATAATCACGGAAAATGCCAGCAGTTTTGTCTATTTAGTCATTTTCTATGGTTATTGCTAAAGCTAGCGGACATGTCCTTGATTTCAAAAGTGCATGATTCGCTTCGCATGATTCTGCTGTCTCTTTTCATGTGTGTGTATGGAAAAGAAATCCAGTGTGTACGTACACCTTAACAAGTATTTCATTTCTAGTGCGCATCAGGAGCTTAATTATTAATGTGACTGTATGCGCATATTTTAAGTTTTGACAAGGGCACGTATCAGGACTGAATATTCTGAGTCTGCAAGGGTATATCTAGCAAATTCATGAATAATAATTTTTCTTATTATATCAGTACATGTGTCTAAGGGAAAACATGTTGGGGTGGGTACATAGGCTAACACTCGTATAATTATTTACACCACTGCCTTTTAGCGGTCGATAACGTAAACTTGCTGAACAGCCCCCCTCCCTCCCTCCCCCCTCAAAAGAAATAAAAATAAATAAATAAATACTAAATAATTAATAAATAAATAATAATAAAAATAAATGAATAAATAATTAAATAAATTAAAAAAATATATAAATAAATAAAATAAAATTAAAAAAAAAAAAACAACAACAAACAAAACAAACAACGTGTCTGGCTCACACAGACAATGGACACCCACCAAGACGTCCTCTTTACAGCTGTCGATGTTGTTGTTGGCGTGTGCAGTTTGTCCCTGACAGTGCGACCAGAGCTGTGAACCCTGCAGGGCCTGGCGACACTTCGCCTCTGCCTGTTGTTCCGTAATACCGCTAGGTGTCGGCCAATGGGGCGTGGCAGGGACAAAGTCTGAGGGGAGGTAGGAGAACTATACACAACAAACATGTTCTGCTACGGTTCAATTTAAAATTTCGTGTATTTTTTTTTTTTTAAGATCGAATCGACAGTAGATAATTTCGTGTTCATCTTCCATAGGACAGGAGCTCTGTATCAGTAGTTGAAAACGCCTTAGTGCATTGTCATGGTCCTTCCTCTCTCTTTATGGCGTACACCCAATGCGCAAAAGGTCATCGGGCCGACGTCGGTCACCGTTGGCCCGCAAACTGCTGTGCGCGGGCCAACGGCGGCCGACGTCGGCACAATGGCCTTTGCGCAAAGGGTGTTGGCAAAAGAGCCCTGTTGATTGATTCCCATGCAGCAACATTTTTTAGTTAAACTAAGTTGAACGAAGCGTAAATGACAGACAAAAAGACTGACCTGCGTAGTCGTCAGGGTCAAAGGTCGGGCTGACGTCATCCACGTCAGCGTAGACGGTGCCATCGGCCGCGCGTCGACGGTTTTGTTTCCAACCCCCTTCCAGCCACCTGTCCTGACAACCATTGCACTGAAACGGAAAAAAGTATTAACCCGTATACCGCCGCGAAAAATTAAACATCAACCAACTACACGTGGCATTCATCTTCATGCACCTCTTGAGGAAACCATGTTGTATCCATGTTACTTCTGACGGCTGGGGATGTTTGGGCGCTCCATTTACAATAATTTTAAAAACACAGTCTTCGTTCATTGGCAATGAAGGGGTTAAATTACGTGTGCTGGCCCGTCGTTTCAGCGGCAGGGTTCAAAATCACAGACCAGCACAAACCATATGTACCATCTCAGTACAAAAATGGGAAAGGTGACATCTCAGTCCTGCAACCCTCACCGAGGAACCGTCCGTGAACCGATATTGAAAATGATACGAGATGTTTTATGTGCCTAACCAGCGTGCAAAAGGCCGTCGGCTCGATAAAAAAAAAAAAACAACAAAACAACAACATGCTGGCTTATGCTGTCTTTGTAAGAGAAAAGCTGATCAAATATCGTACTGACTGGTATGACTGGCTTGGCAACGTCTCCGCGAGCAGTGCAGTTGATCTGAGTCGTCCCATTCTTACACTGGCAGTACGTCACATTGTAGTCCTCATTCAAGGCAGGAGGGGTGATTCGGAAGAGACTCGTGGAATGGTCATTTCTACACAGCAGTGCAAAGTAATCGGTGATCACATTAGCATATAAATATGCTGATCTGTGATTTGGGACCTCAAGGCCGCGAGCCGTAAGGACCAGAGTCACAAACAAACAGCCGAGACGATGGAAACAGCTAGTGCATTTGTTTCTGGTGTGGTTTATGCTCGAAACAGTCTAACGTGAGGTCTTATTGATGTGACACAAAATTTTGCAAGGAGGGTGCGCAGTCGACAGAAATAAAATAGATCTTCCTGACCCTTCTTGTTTCGTAATTGCATTGCTTGTTGCGGTTCGATCCTAATTGTGTAGAAACCAGTATGGCACAAAGGATATTCATCGTTCCTGTCCGCCGCCACCCACCCCACCTCCTCTTCAACTAAACCCAATCCTCTCCTGTACTCTTTCTACTGACCTCTGCCTTGTTTTCTTTTTGGGGAGAGTTTTGTCATAATAGTCCCATTCCACACTAGTTACCTCTCTCGATCCGCAAAACGCGTGATCCTGTAGCGGATCGAGGGAGATAACCAGTGTGATCCCATTCTTCATGCGCACTCACTTCCAGGATTCTGTGAAGGTTTCCGGCGTGCAGTAGCTCCCACACGCGCTTTGTGGAGTGCCGTCACGGAGAGTGAAATCGTTAGTAGCATCCCCGTCATACGTCCCGCACAGACCCGCCGCCCCCTTGCCTTTGTCGGCGCTAGGTATGGCCAGGTGCACGTTGAAGTGGCCGCCGTAGTCACTGAACGCTTTGACGATCACCTCGCTACCTGACGGCAGGTACACCTGCACATTTTTTGTTAACCCACTGAGCCCCAAGGCCGCAATTCCCAACTTGTGGAGGTGCCACGCAACAACTATTTACCAGTCGCAGGGTTGGATCGACCATTGCAATTCAAGGGTAGTGCCAGATTAGCTTGGCGCCTAATGGCGCTAAGCTAATCCGGCCATACGCTTGAATTATCATGAACGATCCATCTCCTACTGTAGGGAGTTGGGGCCAAATGGGTTAAAAGCTTACGTTTACGCTTCTGCCTATCAGTAGTATCCCAATGCGCAAAAGGTCATTTGGCCTACATCGGCCCGATGGCCTGTTATAGCACAATGAGGACAAATTACTAGTTTTGAAAACATAACGACACTCATAATTCAGTGTAGTGCCGGGAAAACTTGGCGCCTTGAGGCGCCGCGTTATTCTGGCACCATCCTTGAACTATGACTGTCGTTTTATCACCTGTTTCATGGTATCAGGGGTAAAAAATGATAGGAGCGACTAAACGTAAGTGTTGCCATCGAAAATCAGCTCGATTCAGCTGTTGCTGGTATCATGAATAGTTGCACGCGTTTATGTAATGTAGTCTATTTCACGCACCCAATGCGCAAAAGACCATGGGGGCCGACGTCGGCCGTCGTTGGCCCGCGCACGTTAGTGCGCGGGCCAACGACGGCCGACGTCAACCCGATGGCCTTTTGCGCATTGGGTACAGACAGATTTAAAAAGTGCCTGTCTTATGTTGATGGTACAAGCAATCTTATCATGTGTATTCAGATCATCTACACAAATAGTCCGACTTACAGCGATTTCGTGCCCGTCAGTGGACTGCTGGACACTTGTGCCTTGTCTGAGGGGCCTGACCACCTCGATGTCGGGCGCACCTATCCCCACGCTGTAGTAGGCTCTGTCACAGCCGTGGATTCGGATCAGGTCGTCCTTCTCTCGGATAGCCACGCCACAAATACACGTCACACGCCCACCATTGCAAGGCCATGTGCGGATTTGAACCTAGAGGAGAAAGTTCACTTCCTACATCAGGGGAGGATCGCTTACCTCGGGGGGGGGGGGGGGGGGGGGGGGGGGGGGGCTGGGGGGTCCAACTTTTTGTTTGAGTCTTTCAACCTGACACAAAAGGTGTCCCCGGCGCTAGACCTTCTTCCAGTGGCCGAAAAATCAAACAACGAGGGGTGAAAGGGGGGGGGGGGGTGAGCGGTGGGCGGAACGTGAGTGTGTCAACACTCTCGCCACTCGTCAATATATCAAACAACTGGGCGGGGGAGGGGGGGGGGGGGCTGGTGGAAACTCGCCCAAAAATCAGTTTGATGGGGGTCCAAACACCCCGAAAAGGGGACTTTGTTATAGCATTATAAACATTTTTGGGGCGGGGGGGGGGGGGGGGGGGCGGAAACCCTATGACCCCCCCCCCCGCGCAAATCCGCCCCTGTACATAATAGGTTTTTTTGATGTTTAAATCTGACTTTATGTGATTTCTGAAAATAACTTGTATTACCTCAAAATGCCTTGAAGGGTTTTGAAATGCTGTGTAGTCCCCAACTCGGTACAGGTTGAAGGTACTGAAACAATAAAATATCCGTGATACAACGGCAACAGAGACTGATTATATTTTTACAACTAAAGAATTAGTCATACAGACTAAATCCCGAGCATCGAATGGTTTCGCTCCATTTTGCATCGGGATGCTGTCTGCTTATGAAAAACAACAACTGATTCTTATTGAAGAAACTGGTTCGAATGTATCACACTATTATTGTTACATGTATTCAGGAATAGAAGTTGAAAAAGTCTCTTTTAACTCCTTCAGCCCCGACACACCACAGCAAGTCAAGAATCGAGCATGATAGTTCAAGTTTAGTTTAGTTTCGTTATTTGGGTTTAACGCCGAGCAGGCGACTAAGGCCATCTCACGGCGGATGAAAGTTCAAGGATGATGCCAGAATAGCTTGGCGCCCATAGGCGCCAAGCTATTCTGGCACCACCCTTGAACTATCATGCTCGATCTGTCTCTAGAATTGTAATAGTCCTTCAGAGGGCAACTTCAAAATTTGGGGATTTCGTCCTGGGGTAGAATGTGTTAAAATACGAAGTTGGCCTCGATCCAGGAATCCACACATCCTGTTGTGGGCCACATTTGGACAGTGATCAGTTAGTGTACTGTGATACAGTGATTAGTTATCAGTTTAGTAAGTACAGACAGCGCGCCGTACCTGTCGGTGTCGATAGACGTGATGTGTGGATCGGTTACCATGGTACACGTCTCCGCTGGATCTTTCTCCACTTGGATCTGGCCACAAGCACACGCGAATAATATGTGTCACATACAATCAGGCAACGTCTCGTGCATGGAAGCGTAAGTCGTGATATTTTGTATCAATCAGAAACTGTGTGTGCTGATCCCTAACTTTTGACCCTGCAGCTCTAGATCTACGGCCCCATATCACTGACCCGCCGTGAGATGGCCTTAGTCGCCTGCTCGGCGTTAAACCCAAATAACTAACTAACTAACTAACCATATCACTGACAGCACACACGTTCTCTGGCAATTTGAACCTTATGAACATATCCAGGACCACAAACCATGACCATCAGTCATAAACCCATTTAAACCGAAGACCACATTTCCTAAACTTTGGAGGTGCTAGTTAAGGACAAATATGTACCTGTTGCAGGAGATGGATCGACCATGATAATTCAAGGGTAGTGCCAGATAAGCTTGGCGCCTTCAGGCGCCAAGCTCATCTGACACTACTCTTGAATTATCATGGTCCATCCGTCTCCCGCTGTATGGATTTCGGGCTAAATGAGTTAAGCAACCATTTGCATTTTGCAATTGTAAGATGTGTTGAAGAATTGAGTACAGTCACTGATATCAGGTTAAAATCGCCACAAAAGGCAAATGTAGACAACTTGCAGAATTCGCAGAGACGAACCTGCACAGATTGAATCTGATAGCCGCCGAATGCGCCCAGATACGGCCCTCCACCAACGCTGATGAGTTCCTCAAAGCTGAGCAGCAGGTCTGAATTCCCGTCCTGAATCTGGTCCTTGCTGGCCACAAGAGGGATGGTGAGAGATATGGCGCCCGGTGTCGTCGTGTCCCATTCTTCCTTGCACATCGTGCGTTTGCACCGGTGAGGTGTTACCACTTTGTCTGCGACATGAATGAACCAGACAGAGAAAAGATTAAACTACCCTGAGCAAAAGGTTCCCAGGCCGACGTCCGTGTCTGCTGGGCCGCGCACTTCGGCGCCGTGGCTTTTTATCACTACGTGCAGACCGACCATGGTCGATGCAAGTTTCGATAAAAAAAAATCTGCGCTTGGGGATCAACCCTAGTCTGCATAATGAGGAAACCAATAAGGCAACAATTTCTGCATGGAGGTGTCACACTTGGCAGCACAACGTTGACAAATAAATTTAATTAAAAACACAAACACACACACACACACACACACACACACACACACACACACACACACACACACACACACAAAACTACAGCGCCCTTCAAATCTTTGCGAAGTCAGTAGGTAAGTACAAATTGTCATGTCAATAGTTAATATCAAAGAGGGCATTTCAAACCCCAAAATTTAGTCTTGTTTTATGCACCATCTTCCAAAGCGTGTTTTTTTTCGAAAATTTAGTCCGTTGTTTTATGCCCCATCTTCCAAAGCGTGTTCCTTTCTTTGTTGGTTATCTCCTTATATTGATTTTGTGCGTCCTTTGGTCTGGATTCCATTGTTCGTATTAGTATTCTAAAACTGTACGAGTGCTTACTTTGTGGTCCATCGATGTCCAGCTTAATCATCATGCAGCAGTCAAAGTTATGGTCACACAGCACGGGCAGAGTCGAGGTCAGCGTGACATTACGTTCTTCCACTGATTGGCTGATCGTTAAATGAGTCGGCTCAGTCTGTAAAACGGGCGCAAGGGTGTTGTAGAAACCGGAAACTGGCTTGATCAAATAAAGCTTAAGATAATATAAGAGAACTTTATTGCCATAAGTAATAATACATTAGAAAATCGTTTCGGTGCTGCGCAATTTATAAAAATGAATATAAAACACACCCAAAAAAAAAAAAAGTTAAGCTGCACACACACACACACACACACACGCACGCACGCACACACACACACACACACACGCACACACATTCACTCAAATACACCCGCATGCCTTAATAACTATTGTGGTCTAAACGTAAAGGCAATAAACACGATTTCACAGTGACACAAATCACAGAGGACATATCGTAATATAAAAACACGTCACTTGCATCATAGATGAAGTATTATGCTGATAGCTGGACAATACTGTATTTACATTACATGTATACAATAAACAGTTGGACGGATGGGACAGGTTTGGTGTTTGTTTGCATCATTAAAAGTCTGAACAGCGGTTGGATAAAAACAGTTTTTAAAACGACTCGTCCGTGTTCCGAATCCTCTATAACGGCACCTTGATGGCAGCATCTCAAACAACTCATGGGCTGGGTGGGAATCATCTCGGAGGATGGATCTAGCGGGTTTTTTTAATAATTCTTTCGTAGAAGAAGGACTTCAAACTGGGCAAATCGATATCTATGATTTTGGATGCAGTTTTTACTATTCTGATTAATTTGGATCGCTCTTTCTGTGTGGTGCTGCCAAACCAAACGGTCAGGGAGAAGGTCAAAATACTTTCAATAACTGCCCGGTAGAAGTTGGTCAAAATTTGTCTGCTGACGCCGAACGTTTAAAGACGTCTGAGAAAATACAGTCGTTGCTGTGATTGTTTCACTAAAGAATCAACGTTTTTCATCCCATGTAAGATCGTTTGAAATGTGGGTGCCGAGAAACTGAAAACAATCAACAATTTCAACACGGCTACCATGAATAGTGAAGGGAACAATGCCACTTTTGATTTTCCTGAAATCCATGACCATTGTTTGGTTTTAGGCACATTCAGGTCAAGGTCTTTGTCAGAACACCAGCCAACAAGTTCATCTACCCGTTCTCTCTGTATGCTGTTTCATTGTTGTTTAAAATGAAACCTTTAACAGTGGTGTCGTCAGCAAATTTAACTGTAAGGGAGTTATCATCAGTTGATGTACAAAACACAACCTCGGGGTGCACCCGTGCTCAGTGCGACGGGCTTAAAAAAGCGACTACATGAACCAGATGAGTGGTTACATCCACCTGACTGCCGACTCCTTGGGTCTGAATGCTGACTGCACGGACAAACTCTGACTACCTGAGGTCTACCTGACAAAAAATCGTTGACCAACTGGCATAACGAACTGTCAAAACCTAGCTGGATCAGTTTCTCATAGACCTTGGGTGGCACAATAGTATTGAATGCGGAACTGTAGTTCACAAATAATACCCTGACATACGTGTTGGCCTTCTCTAGATGTTCTAGTGCACGATGCAGACCCAGGGATACGGCGTCCTCCACTGACCGATTCGCCCGATAGGCAAACTGATAGGGATCTAAGGTGGGTGGGATAACAGTTTTAATGTGTTGCAGAACCAGCCGCTCAAACGTTTTCATAATGACAGACGTAAGGGCAACAGGCCTGTAATCGTTAAGGGAGGAAACTGTGGACTTTTTCGGGACTGAAATGATAACAGTTTTTTTTTTCAAGCATTGTGGAACTTTACAGATTCTGAGGGACCAGTTAAAGATGTCAGGGACCAGTTAAAGATGTCTGCTTAGCGAGATAATATAAAAATGTGCAGGATACATAAGAAATATATCACAAGAGCAGATACTGAGTAAACACGTAACACCTTGTGAATGCATCCACTGGTATTGTAAACAGTACTGGTGTCTGCGTGAGCAGGATCAAACTGTGTTTGAAACAGTCGCCGTGAGTATTCACCCCAAGCGCAAAAGGCCAACGGCGGCCGACGTCGGTTCGATAGTCTTTTCGCATTGGGCAGCTAGTTGAGCGACTTCACCAACTACATTTAATCTGTGTAAGTGCAATAAGTACGTACCCTGATACCAGCCCAGTACGTGTTGCTCTGTAGCCAAGGGCTCTTTCTGCTTGGCATCGTCTCGAAAAACGACCTGACTCTGCAGCCAACCTGCCAACGAGACTCACTTTTCATTAACTCATTCGAGACGTGCCGCCTCCGCCTCTGCACGTCTCGAATGAGTTAATTATAACAACCTGGACTTTATCGCCTTTCCTGCCAGCCCATAGACATTATGTCGCCAAGACCGTCACAGATTCATTGACTGTCTGCCTAAGGCATGCACTTATGAAAAGGCCAACAAAGGGCGTACGACTCATGGACATATAATTTGGTCTTGCACACACTATGCATAATGGTGTTATTTCCAGTGTTAAGGTCGTGAAGGGTTTGCAATCACTTGATAAAAGCCCTCTTCTGAACACTTGTTTCAAATACACGAAAATATTTTCCAGGATCACAATATTAACTTTATTCAAAATGCGATATCTAAATGCGGAAAAGGACCTACATTTTTCCCAAGGTGACCCGCCAACCGGTGTCCTTCAAGAACGGCAACTCTGTCGGATCCTGTGAGCGTTGTTGAAGGGACGCCACTCGTGTCGTTGCCATCAAATGTCCACCCGACCTCAAACGCCGGTGCGCCAGAAGGCCCGTGTCCGGCCGATAAGCGAATCTCACAGGAGAAGTGGAACGTGCTGTTCACGATGATGGGTCCTTTAAGCACTGGTGGGGTGGTTATCATGGGATACGCCGCTGGTGGCAAGAGACATACATTCAGTTCAGTTCAGTCAAGATGGGATCTCTGCGCTCAGAAAAGTCCATACTCGCTTCACCCCACCCATCAGAAGTCTTCCCAGAGTTCCTTTTGGGATTGTGCCAATACTGGTTTAGTTTACTATCGATCTCTCGTGTCCGTTCAAGTCTGCCCAATGTACGCTGCCTGTGTCCACACCTCTGCTCTGGAGGCGATCGCCTGTGTGGTGCCCTTGGCTCTTTTCCTGGAGTACTTTCACTAACGCACACTGAGGTATACAATGATACAGAACCGACATGTAAAGCGGTCAGTAGCAGGCGGAGAAGTTTCTATTTGTAAAGGTTACTTTGCTTCTCATGGAAGGCATTCTGGATAAGGAAATATCATATGACCTTTCGCCAGCCAAAAGGGGCAGGGGTGGTGTGTGTGTGTGTGGGGGGTGGGGGGGGGTGGGGGGGGGGTGGGGGGGGGGTGGGGGTGGTGGTGGGTGGCCGGGTGGGGGGAGGAGGGGGGAGTTAAATTGTCTCAAAGATGTGTTCTACGGTTACGACTGTGGAGTCTTTTTCAACAAATCTATTAAATTTCCCGAATACATATATATGACAAATATGTCATCTGTGTTTTGTACTACAGTCAATCTGCGTGAAGAGTAACAGTGTGTGCGTGTACTGCGGGGTGGAGGAGTGGCGGGGGGGTGGGTGGGGGTGGGGTGGAAGGTGGTGAAATCCTTCACTGCCAGAGATCGTAGGTTGTGTGTTTAAAATCGTAAAGTCAACGTCAGAGATCATCACCCGTCAAAGGCACATGGATCTCACAGTGGTTCTACCGAGAGGCATAGATCATCATGAACCCCCGCAATGCCTCTTGTAGTATGGTGGTTTTAATATTTCTCGGCAGTAAAGGGGTTAGCATGCCAGTAAATATATGGTACTCTATTTTTACTTAACTACAGCTGAAAAAAAAATGTTTGTGACTCACGCTGACATCCGGGAGGGAACATTGATGGTGACCACTCCCCCACGGGGCACGGTGCGCTCGACCCTGTAAATACACAACCCACATACAGCCGGTAAAACGTAATCTACATTAAGACGCTCGTATACTGTCTTCTTGGTGAGGACATGGCTGTGTGAGTTGAATAGATGTCATGGCTGGGTGAGTTGAATAAATGTCATAAAGCGCCCCGAACATGCGATGAATTTTACCCGGGAAAACGAAACTCTAAATGACCCCAACCCTCAATTTTGGCCGACGAGACGAAACTCATCATTAGCAATATCTAAATTATTTAGTTGGAACTGAGGCTTGGGCTAACCTTTCGCGTGTCGGTAGCGATTTTAGTCGCAATGATTCCCGCCGGAAGGAATCATCGCGACTAAAATCGCTACCGACACGCAAAGGGTTAATTGAAAGTTCAGGTTTTCCAAGGTGACATTCGCAGTATAGTCGGCAAGACCGTGAGTGAGGTCGAGAAGACATTGATTTAATTGCTCTGTAATATTTTGCAGTGCATGGGTAATTTGGTCCACCTACCCTCCCCCCTCCCCCCCCCCTTCCCCCTTTTAAAAACTAGTTATTTCTTTTCGATAAGAAGCTACAGGTCTCACCGGCGCAGTACGCCATGGGACAGCTTGGAGCGGGTTTCAGCAGGTACACGTAGAAGTCGGTACAGTTCTTGACTCCTATCTCCAGTGTGTGGCGGCAGCATGATGACCCCGCCGGGTCACCGCTGTCAAAGTTCGCGCATGCGTTTCTCTGTACTATCCCGTCTGCCTCGGTGGGGTGTGCGCCGTTCATCCATATGGGGACAATAGTCCCACACTGGAAAATATTTCAAAAATTGATTGTCATATTTTCAGATCTGATAGACACGTGCCTTAGCAATAGAACACGGTATAAGCAGGCACAAAGCCGTCGGGCTGACGTGTCCCTGACAGCCTTTTCGGCGCACTTGGAATATAAGTTTACGTTTAACAAAAAATTATGTGGACGTGTTATATACGTTCGACAGGAAATGCAGTTGGACTGCAATATGGTCGATTGTCTATGGTAATAACGGGTGATAGAGCTGAGCCTCCCCCCCCCCCACCCCTCTCCTCCTCCTCCTTCACCCACCCCTCCCTAAATTTTTAATAGTTCACTGTGCTGGAAAAATGAATGAACTGAACACGAAACTTTATTTAGCATCACATCTTTGCTAAAAACTTATGAGTGTTTCAAACCACACACAAAAATATTGGATATTTCTTTTTAAATCATACTCTCATTTTGTCGGGGCATTGTTCAGGCATCTGCCCACCCGCCTGGCTGTTGAACCTGTACCATCCTGGCTTCAGCTGCTCATCACACAGGGGCTGCTCGGGGTAGGCAGTTTGAAATCCGGTGCTGCGGTAGATGTCACTGAGCTCTCTGTGCTGGCCAGGGCCACACGGATCCCCCAGACCGTGGACAGCTGTGTTCCTCAACAGACGCGAGGGAAAACGTCAAGTGTGTGTCGTGAAGTGGGAACCTAACCCCTTCGCTGTCAGTGATGACGCATTTCGCGCCTGAAACCACTGCGCACTGACCGACATTCCCGCGAAGAACACAATGTATAGTCCGTTTGCACAAAGCTTGCCTCGTGTTTTTTTTCCCAATTAACCCTTTTAGCCCCAAGGTCCCATTTATCACATTTTGGAGGTGTTGCGTAACGACTGTGCACTAGTTGCAGGGGATGGATTGACCATGATAATTCAAGGATAGTGTCAAATTAGCTTGGCGCCTTCAGGCGCCATGCTAATCTGGCACTACCCTTGAATTATCATGATCAATCCACCTCCTGCTGTAGGGACTCGGGGCTAAATGGGTTAACGTTTGAACAAGACGTATTTAAGAAAAGCGTTAAGAACAAAAAGTGACCATAAAACTTAGTCCTAATCGAGTTTAAAAACGTAGCTGCCTTTAAATCCAACGGTTTAGCCACTACCCTTGAGATCATAGCGACGACCTACATACAAGTTTTAATATCTACCCTGTTCAGGCCTCAGTGGCCACTGACCTACATCACTGACGCTGAATCTGTTGGACAATCTGTGCCCGGATCAGACGTTTCGCAAGACCGAGCTGTCGAACATTCAACACGAGGAGCGTGAAATTTACCGGAATAAATATGTGTCTGTTGCTGACTGGGGCTTGATCAGGGTATATATTATTTTAGCAGGCTAAAATAGGTCATGTTCAAAATTTCCCGAGGGTAGCGGCTAAGCCACTGTTCTCAACACTAAAGGACAATAAAGTAAGTTAGGACGAACGTTGATGATCATCCTTTCTTCTTAGAGTTGTCTTAAAAACATCTGCGTTCAAAAGCTATTTGCGAAATACACGAGGCAAGCTTTGCTCAAACGGACTATAGCTGGGACCAACAATAGGCATAATTAGGACAAGACTAACAAGAGACATAAATCCTCATGAGTCCCCGCGACTTGAAGTTGGGTAACATGAATTTGTCTTGCCCTATAGTTACACACGGTCTCAATGTGTCAGCTGTCCTCTAAAGATTACATTATCTACTAATGGTCAAAACTTAAGGGCCACTTTTTATTGCAGACGCACCGACAACACCACACAAATAATGTAACAATACTTGGAGTCAGAACTTTGCTAATTTATTCAGTAACAATTTCATTTAAGTTTTGAGTAAATCAAGCAATTGTAACAACAGCAGTACGTTAGAATGTTCACCCAGCCCTCATTTGAAAAGTCACACAAGACTGGTCCAGTCCGTAGCGAGTGTACCCACCGTTTGCAGCCAAGCATTCAATGCAGCGTTGACGCATGGAGTTCACCAGGGTTCGGAGAACATGTTGTGGGATCGCTTCCCACTCTTGATGCAGGAACTGAGTCAGCTGGAGGACGCCTTAGGTTTTTTTTTTTTTTTTTTTTTTTTTTGTGGGGGGGGGGGGGGGGAGGCCGAGGGGGTGGGGGGCAGGGGAGGGGGGTGGTGGTGGTTGCTGACTACACGTTTCCCCAGCACGTCCCAGAGGTGCTCGATGGAAGCCAGATCAGGTGAAGGAGCTGGCCACTCCATCCGCATGATACCCCGTTGCTGAAGGTACTCATCCACTACACGGGCGCGATGTGGCCGAGCGTTGTCGTCCTGCAGAACAGCATTGTCGCCTATGGCTTGGAAAGCTGGCTGGATGAGGGACTGCAAATCTCGTCCCGATAGCGCAGTCCAGTCAGGTTGCCTCGGATGACGTGGAGTGGGGTCCTGCCTTCCCTGCTGAATCCTGCCCAGACCATGACTGAGCTGAAGTTTGCCCAGACCGTGTATCGCTCACCCTGGCGTCTCCAGACCCTCACCTTGCTGTTGTTGAATGACACAGTGAACCGTGCCTCATCAGTAAACAGAACCTGAGTCCACTGGAGTCCACTGGAGTCTGTTTCACTTCACATGTTGACGACACCAGGCAACCCGGGCTCTGTGATGAGCTGGAGTGAAGGGTGTTCTCACAACTGCTCTGCATGAAACGAGGTCAATTTCGCGCAGACTGTGCTTTTGCTGACGTTAACGTTTGCAGCTTGCATCAGTTGACGTCGCAGAGTAGTTGACGTGACAGTTCCGTCGCGCAGTGCCGCCACACAGAGGTATCTGTCCTCCCCTCTGCTGTTGCAGCGCGGGCGTCCTGAGCTGGGTCGTCGTTCTGCCCTTCCAGTGTCTTGGAATCGTGCCAGCAGCCTCTGGACCACTGAATGAGACACCCCAAAACGTCTCCCAACGTCTCGTCCGGAAATTCCATCCTGCAGCCTTGATCTACTGGCGTTAGGCTTCGTCGTGGGGGCATGGTTAGGAAAGTGATAATTATGCCCTACTGTAAGGATATTTGTAGCGAAACAGAAGTGTTCAGTGTTCACGACTGACCCCTTTAGGACGTGCATCACGACTTTACCGAGTTTTGCTACCTGCCTGCCTTTGGTACGCTTGCCAATATCGCACAGTTTTTCACAGTTTCGCGTGCATTTGAGACGTTCGTGGAAATTGATGACTTGTTGTCGATTGTTCCCTATACAGTGTACTGTCTAAGATCAACTTTTCTACACATTTGGATCAAAAGAACATTGTATTTTATTAGCGTACTTTCGACGATGAAAAACGACACAAAATAGTGGGGTGGCCCTTAAGTTTTGACCATTAGTGGAGAAGCAAAGCGACTGTAACAGTTCAAGAGTGGTGCAAGAATAATCTGGCGCCTCGAAGCGCCACGTCATTCTGACACATCTCTTGGACTTTTATGTTCACTCCATACCTTATTGTAGTGTTCAAGGCTGAACAGTTTGAATCATAAAATTACATTTTGCAGCCACTGTAGGTTTTCATAGCTCTACCTGGGTTTTCATATCCATTGGTTGCTGGTCCCTAACGAAATCTGCAGTTCATTTGTGTCTTTTTTTGTGTACACGAATTTATTCTTCGTACGCTGTCAAAAACAAAAAAACAACTAAAAAACAAACAAACAAAAACAACAACAACAACAAAAACAAACACCAACAACAACACCAAAAAAAAAACAAAAAACAAAAACAAAACCCATCCTCGGCAAGCTGACATCGACAGAAAGCAAAACATAAAAACAATATTATTATAAATATGTTGAAATAACCATCCAACACCGTATTGGGCGTACTTCGGCTTTACTAGCCTTCTTTAACCAATATTGCCATTGGCTGCTGTTCTCTATCGAAAGGTGAAGTTCATTTTTGTGGCAAAAGTCTAAAGTTTGTGGCATTACCTGAGACGGCCAATGCGACGATCAGTGCGATGAAGGTCTCCATTTCAGCGCTGGATTATGTGTTCAAAAGGCGTTAGTGTCATTTATCTTTAGTTTTCAGTAGAAAGTATTCACTGACAGACAACAACGTGTGTATTATTTGCCACTTGCATACACTTCATCTTATCTTTCTGCTGTTCGTGATCTTTGACCAAAGTTCTGTTGTGGCAAATGCACAAGACAGTGCAACTTGTCCACAGTGCCTTGCTTATCTCCCCTAACTCACTTAGCCCTAGGGCCGAATTTCCCAAGGAGAATAAGTTACTGTTAAAAGTGAGATCGACCATGATAGTTCAAAGGTGGTGCAGGAATAGCTTGGCGCCTAAAGGCGCCAAGCTGTTCTGGCACCATCATTGAACTATCATGGTCGACCCTCCTGTTGAAACGTGCGTCAGGCTCAAATGGTGGTAACTTTTGGTACGATATCTGACCGTATGTGTCTCATTTTCCAGGACCAACGCTCCGCGTATACTCGTATCGTCATAATTAAAAGGAGAGCGTTCGTGATTGAGCTTCACTGTGGTCCCGATAATACACGTCGGGCGCCAGACCTTTTAACCTAGTTCCCATCTACGGACTCCTCCGTAAACAGCAGGCTTGTCGCAAGGAACGGTAGTGCATTCGTTGTCAACGCGTGAAATGTCTTTATTCTTTCTCAAATTTATAGGTTTTAGACTGGCCACATATTTATTAATGTTCTCGGACAGAGTTCCTCCAAGTATCTAAGGTTAACTGTAGGTAATACATCTCTCTTTGGTTACCTATAGACCTTTTGTGCTGGTCGTCTGGGACCAGTAATAAATGATCAGTTCTGCAGTATGTTGGTCGCTAGCTTAATATCTTTCCATTGGCAAATAGGGTTTATGAGAGGCTTGAGTTGGTTTATGTGTTGTCGAGTACTGTTGATCTTGGTTAGATAGTTAGAAATCTTTGCATACTCGGTTAAATGAACCTAACACATTTACGCATATGCGCTAGCGCACACATACAGGCATACACACACACACACACACACACACACACACACACACACACACACACACACACACACACACACACACACATATATATATATATACACACAAACACACACACACACACACACACACACACACACACACACACACACACACACATACACGCACGCACACGTGACGAAATACGGCCAATTCGTTGGACACGTCTTCCCGCCTCCTGTGTTCTCAACCTTCAGGATAGGCCGTGTTTGGTCTCGCGCACGCGCGTATATATTGTGTCTGGTACCCAACCACCAACCCCCTTTCAGCTGGCGTATTAGGCTGCATGTCTGTCAAAGTCGTACAGCTAGGATCGGTTGACTCTGCCATGCAGCTTGATTTTCTATTGTAATATCAGGTTACTTCACCTTATGAACTTCCTTGTCGCTGCGAAATTGGACGGACTGACAGGTGGCATGGGCAAATAGTGCTGTCTTGTAGACATGATCTTTGTTTTTGTATCGAATGTCTTCAAGTACGGTTTGTACACAGACAGTAATTTAGACTGCACTCTAAAATATGTACTGTGTATCAAGTATACTGGAAGCATGTCTTGTAGTAAGCAAATCCGTCAACTTTGAACTCTTGTCAAGAGTTTGTTTTTAAAATTGTTGATATTGTCAGGCCGCTTTTTATAAATGTACTTCCATTGAATATGACGATACATGTATTAGAAACACCCGACATTGCTAATTTTTGTCGCCGATTTTTTTTCCGGAATGCTACTATATGGTCCGAGGCATGCAGAAACAGCCTTATAAAAAAAAGTGCAAACTGCGATGAAACAGGAAAGTTACGCTAGTTATTACAACGTTTGCTAATACATAGGTAGAGAAAGTTGCAATCATTGCAGTTTCTCATAATATTAATTTCTTATATAAGTTTATTCATTTAGTATAAAATTACAGATTTTTTCAAATTTTCATATTTTACTGATGAAAGGACGCAATCTGGCATAGGTCAAACTTTATACAAATATTACGCAGCACCTTGACATATTGTCTGAAAATATCAAATTGTACAGTGTGGTTCAGTTTTAGGTATATAGACGAATTCTCTTCCCAGCCCCCATCATTTCTTCATCAGACGCTATGTCTTCTTTGTGATAGTTTGCTTCAGTTTCGTCGATTGCTTAGCTTCATACAGGAGATGGTTACTTTCAAGTAGTTGTAGCTAGTTACTAGTTATAATGTGTGTGTGTGTGTGTGTGTGTATGTGTGTGTGTGTGTGTGTATGTGTATGTGTGTGTGTGTGTGTGTGTGTGTGTGTGTGTGTGTGTGTGTGTGAGTGTGTGTGTGTGTGTGCGTGTAGGGTGAGGCGTGGGGAGGGGGTATGAGTGTGTGTGCAGGCGTTCGTGCGCGTGTGTCTCCGGGTATGTGTGTGCGTGCGTGAGTCTGCAGTGGACGTTGGAACGAAGGGGTGGGGTGGGGTGGGTTGGGGGAGGGGGGAGGGGAGGTGAGCTACCCTCGTGAAAAGTAGGGGGAAGGATGGAAGAGTCATCCTCGGGCGCCCAGCCCCTTTCCTCCCCCCCCCCCTTAACCCCACCATTAATTATTTTAAAAAATTGTTTTTTATTTAAAAAAAAACAACTTTATTCCTTGTATTTTTTATTTTTTGGGGGTGGGGTGCGGGTGAGGGTGGGACGTGGGGTGGGAGGAAGGAGGGTGGTGTTGAGGAAAACTATTTTTGTAAAAGAAAGTACCAACATTTTTGTAGAATTCGTTATTTGGAGATATTTTTTATTGTTATGCATTTACAAGGTTGGGTTGTCTCTTGCCTCTTCCTTCACCCCCCCCCCTTCCCCCCTCCCCCACCAAGCCCTCGTTGTTTGATATTTTGGAGGATGGAAAATAATATTTAGCCCCCCCCACCCCCCGGCGCCCCACTCCGAGAAATATCTTCCTACGGTACGCTCGCGCGAGTGTGTGTGTGTGTGTGTGTGTGTGTGTGTGTGTGTGTGTGTGTGTGTGTGTGTTGTCGTGATGCGTGGAGATTGCAGAGGTGATGGTGGAGAAGCAGAGAAGAAATGTGGTAAAGGTTTCACCATATGGACAGGATTAACTCTTTCGAGACGTACCGCATACGGATTCGCGGCGTAAAGCCGCGAATCCGTATGCGGTACGTCTCGAAAGAGTTAATGGAAACTCAGACGCCTGATAGAGGACGATGAATTGTGTAAATGATACATTGAATTTGCATGTATAACTAATATATATATATATATATATATATATATATATATATATATATATATATATATATATATATATATATATATATATATATATATATATATATATATATATATATATATGATATGCGCGTTTCTCTCTCTCTCTCTTTCTTCTTCTCTCCCTGTCTCTCTATCTCCCATCAACTGGCATCTCTCACTCTTTGTCTCTCAGTAAAAGTGACTGCTCAGCCTTGTTTTCTTTGCTGCACAAATTCAGTCCACGCGCCGGACATTAGGTCACGCTTCCCTAGATTGACAGCCTGTGTTTAACAGTCATAGGACACCCCCCTCTTGTTGGACAATGTGTATTTTAGTAGTTTTCTTTCAACTTTGCCAAGGTTCCATTGTGTGTAGTTTGTGGATCACTTTGTGACACTAATCCTCGAGTTGATATTGAGCGTTTTTGATCTTTGCGGTACCCGCGCGCTCGTGTGTGTTCGAGTGCGCGTGTGTGCGCGCGCCCGTTCGCGTGTGTGTGTGTGTGTGTGTGTGTGTGTGTGTGTGTGTGTGTGTGTGTGTGAGAGAGAGAGAGAGAGAACGAACGAACGAACGAACGAAACTTTATTTTCCAAGGATTGAGATATTAGGCGCGCAGGCCTTTCTTACAATCTGTCCTTGCTAAGCTACTTAAGGAACACCAACCAAACAACAAAAACTAACTAATAATAAACGTCACACACACGCATACACACACGTACACAGACACACATATACATGTACTCGTGCACATGCGCACTTTTGTACATACACATACACACGTACGTGCGCACATAATTATCTAACATATATAAGTAGTTATGATATTTTTTGTACTATCAAAAACAAGTTAGAAAATTGAACAAACAATTTGGAGGCTAGATGAAAAAAAAATTAAAAAACATGAAGCGTATTATGTCGAAAAACAAAGAAGAAGAAAGGATCAGCATAACGATGTCTTAGAAAGGTAATCGTGTACTCTACTTTTAAACAGAGAGAGGGACGTGGTTTGTTGAATAGTGGGAGGAAGGGAATTCCATAAAAGAGCACCTGAATAAGACAGGCTAGATTTGAACAGGTCTATACGGGGCCTTTTTATAGAGAGACTGTTCCTGGAGGTGCTGTATTTTTTTTCAGTTTGCGAAAAAAGCCTAGATAAGTAAGGTGGAGCTTTCCCGTTAAGAATTTTGTGCATCAGTACACATTTGTTTAGTGCGAGGTGCTTAACCAAAGGGAGAAGTCCGATGGCCTGCAGCTTGTCATCAGTGGATAAAGACGGATCAGGGAGGATAAGCTTAGCAGCGCGCTTGTATAATGAGTTTATCTTCTTGGCGTGATTTTCACTGCTGCCATCCCATATTGTTGAGGCATAATCAATGTGTGGTTTAATGTAGGCATTAAAAAATAGTTTGCGTGTCTTAAGGTCAATGATCGTTTTAAGTTTGGAAAGTAGAAACAACTTTTTGGACAAATGTTTTCTCATATAATATAGGTGGTTATGCCAGCTTAGATCATCATCTATTATTACTCCAAGCAGAGAGAGAGAGAGAGAGAGAGAGAGAGAGAGAGAGAGAGAGAGAGAGAGAGAGAGAGAGAGAGAGAGAGAGAGAGAGAGAGAGAGAGAGAGAGAGAGAGGAAGAGAGAGAGAGAGAGAAGGGGGGGGGGGGATTTGACAACCACATTCACAACACACACTTTTTTCCCAAACCAATAAACCCCGCCACCACTATCATAACGGTCAGTAGACCTAAATCTCTCTCTCCCTCTCTCTCTGTTACGTGGTGGAATCGTAGTCGTAGTATGATAAACACACCAGACGCACGCACGTAAGGTTCTTTTAAATAAACTTCATTCAGCTGCAACCCGTCACATGTGGCTTAAGGTTGTAGACAACACTGGAGTAACAGTTCCAACAATATTTTAATTCAGCGATGCGACCTCCACACAATGCATTCTAAAATGCACCAACACTGATACAATGTCTTCTCTGAAAATGTCAATACTGGCGACACAAAGTTCCTCATACAACGTACACCACCGTTACGCGGCGTCTCTTACAATGTACACCCTCTACGGGCCACGTACCTACGATAAACTGTGTGTCCCTACAACTGACAATGCATGACAATGTACGAACGTGCTTCCCAGCACAAACTTCTATAATATAAAAAACTTTCCAAAATAATCCAAAGAATTCACACAACGCAACTAATAAGAACGGAACACGTAACCGAAACTCACAAACATCAAAATAAAAAGAACTTTTTAGAATAAACTACAATAGTCCACAAAAATTCGACTGCTAATTTCAGTCCCAAATCCCAGTGTGTAATGACGTCTCACAAAAGTATGGTAGACAGTTCACGACCTAGTCGGAATTTTCCAGAACTTTCACGATCTTTCAAAAACCATACTGACCGGCTGCTAAATTCACGCGTACAGAAAACAACTATAACTATGAATATTAGAATGGCTTTACTACTGTGTTTCAAAATGTTGCCTACACTTTTGACGTCACATGTAAGGTCACGCGGCAGAGCACTCGAACGTTCTAATCTATTCTCCGCGAATCTACGCAAGACAAAAATCGACCGCTCTTCTCCGTGCGACTATGCTAGAAACTTCCGGACTAATCTTAGCGTATCATAACAAAGCCAATTCCGCTCCACGCGCGAACGATAAAGAATCTTACTGAAAAGGTACGGGATTCGTAATCGTGATAGCTCAAATAATATCGGATCGATTCCTACGATTAATACATGCATGCTCTCACGGAACAGCACAACCACAATCGTAACATTACCCCCCTTTTCAGAATGAAATTTCCCAAAAAATATCTTCTCAAATCTCAAAATACAATTGTGGCTGTGTTAACCTACACAAAACCATAAAATAATAATACAAATTTCACATCAAAATGAAATCAAATCAACAACTTTAAAATAATCGTCTCACAGTTCCTTGAGCGAAGACATGCCCCTTTAAACTGTCCTGAGCGCAGACATGTCCCTTTAAACTGTACTGGAGCCCGAAATGTTTCTTTAAACTGTTCTGGACACAGAAATGTTCATTTAAACTGTTCTGCTCAGGTAATCCGCTCCAAACTTCTGCGAACCCTTGATAGACTGTTATTTAACGTCAAAATTCTGCAAGAACATTGCCCATCTCATAATACGAGAATTTGTAAACTTTGCAGAGTTTAAATAGTTCAAGGGCTGATGGTCCGTTTGGAGAACAAATGGCGCACCTAGAAGGTACAGTTCGAACCGCCTTACTCCCCAGATGATGGTTAGGCACTCCTTCTCGATGGTGGAGTAGTTTCTCTCAGGTCTAGTCAACGTTTTGCTGGCGTAGCTCACTGGGTGGAGTTTTCCATTATCTTCTTGCATTACGACTGCACCTACTCCTTCGTTGGAGGCGTCTGTTCTCAGGAAGAAAGTTTTCAACGGGTCAGGGAGGTGTAGAACAGGCTTCTCGGTTAGGATGTCTAGAACTGCCTTGAATGCTCGCTCTTGGGCATCTTTCCACTTCACTATGTTAGGTTGTCCTTTCCTCAGCAAGTCAGTCAGGGGACATGTGACTGCCGCAAAGGTTTGCATGAACTCCCGGTAGTAGTTCGCCAATCCCATGAATGAACGAACTTGCGTCTTGGTCGTAGGTCGCGGGGCATCCCTGATCTTCTGCACGTTGTTGTCGTGTAGCCCCTTTAAACCTTCGCTTAGTTTGTGTCCGATGAATTCTATGTTGTCGGCCCCAAGAATACACTTGCTTGGACGGATGGTGAAATTTGCATCTGACAGTCTTTGGAACAGCTCTCGGAGGGCTTTGAGGTGATCCCCCCAAGTTTTGGCATGGATCAAAATGTCATCCCAGTAAAAGACCACATTCTGCATATATTCTAGGATCTTTTTCAATCCTCTCTTCAATGTGGCACCGCTGTTCACCATACCAAAAGGCATCTTCAGGAACTCCCAATGACCGTCAGGTGTGACGAACGCTGTCTTGGGGATATCTTTTTCTGCAACCTTGATTTGATAGTACCCTTTGCTTATGTCAATTTTGGAGAAGAATTGACCTTCTGGAACAGTTCTTCCGCTGTGGGCATTGGCTCAGGATCGAAGACCGTTAGTTTATTGAGTCTACGATAGTCTACACACACCCGGTTGGATCCATCTGGTTTCTTCACGATGACAACTGGGGACGCATATGGTGACTTGGATTCCCTGATGACTTCCAGACTCAGCATTTCCTTGATATCCTTTTCCAGTTCTTCCCTCGTGTTATAAGGAAGAAGATAAGGTTTGCTGCGAACTGGCTCATTTGATGTCAGATTAACCTCGTGTTGGACGGTGTCTGTTGTCCCGGGGTCAGGTGTAAACCGATGCTTGAACTCTTGAGTCAGGACTCGCAGTTCTTCTCGTTGAGTCTGGGTCAGATTCTGACCGAACTGGATGTCTTCTACATCCTCCTTGTGGCGAAGTTTATTTAGGTCAAACAGGTTCTCGTCGTCTAGTCTTTTGTCATCAGCAAGACGCACCGATGCCGCCAATTGTGGTTTGTCTTGACTTCTTGTGTTAACAGCACACCTTTCAGGTCTTCACTATGGATCTGGATCGTCTGCGTTTCTGGCACCATCCATGTTTTCGATGATAAGATCGTAGACTGGTGTCTTCACGCACAACGCCTTCACCTCTCCTCTCAGGTACGGGGTGTTGACACTGACCTTGGCAAGGGGGATGACCCTCACAGTTCCGTCGGCCAAGATGAGGCTTGTCCACTCCTGTAGCTTCTGGTCTTTAGCTACTAGGTCCTCTCTCACGATAATGCAACTACAACCAGTGTCTCTCAGCACTCTCACTGGTGTGTTTCCGACGAATCCTGACACCACCGGCATGTTCGGCACTTCATTCTCAGGCAGCACAATGTTTGAGACTGGTAAAAATGTAACCCCATCTCCTACTGGAATGCGTCAATTCTTTTTGAAAGATTCAATCAGCTCCGGTGTCACCCGCCTTTCTTCAGATTCAAAGTTACTGGATGACGTCACATCATTGGCTAGTACAGCGGCGGCTCTATGTTGAGACGTGGTACTGCTTCTGCCTGCTATCCCGCGATCTTGGTTGGGTCTTCTGGTGTTACCGCCTCGGGGAACATCTTTAGATGGACACCGTATCGCCTTATGACCTTTCTTTCCACAGAGATAACATGTCAGGTTCTCCACCGGCATGTATTTCGGGGTGTCTCTGACGTTGTGGGTTTCCTCTGTTGGTGCAGACACACGCTGCGGCTTACCGGGCCCGAACTTCATGTTGTGGGCGTCAAGGTATCTTTGAGCGAAGTCGGCCAGGGCCTTTAAGGACTGTTCTTTTTGCTCCCTGAGGTGGGCGGCCAGGTCCTTAGAACATGCATTGAGAACTTGTTCTTTGATTATGAGGTCACACAGGTCCTGATATTCTTTGTTTAAACCAGCCAACTCTATCCATTTCTCCAAATATCTCCTGATTCTTTCAATAGGCTGGGTGTTTCTCCTTCTTCAGGCTTGCAGTTCCGAAATCGTCGCCTGTAACCCTCTTCAGTGAAGTCGTACTGTCTCAGCAGGGTCGCTCTCAACTGCGTATAATCTTCGGCTTCTTCTCTTGGCAAGCGGGTGTAAAATTCAAGTGCTTTGCCAGTTAGAAGTGCGCTCAGCTTGATAGCCCAAATCTCTTGTGTCCAGTTGTTGCTGCTTGCGAAGCGCTCGAATCGCTCTAGGTAAGCGTTCATCTTATCTGAATTTTCTGCGAAAGGTGTTAGCTTTGGCGCACGGGCTGTCTGCTCTCTGCTGGCTAATGCTGTTGCTTCAGTAGCTCTCTGGCTCTGTGCCTCTATCTCCATCTGCTTTAAATGAATTTCATATTGTCGCTGTCTCTCTGCCTCTTCTCGCTTTTTCTCTGCCTCTTCTCGCTGTTTCTCTGCCTCTTCTGCTTGAATTTCGAGTTTCCTGATTTCACGTTCTTTAGCTCTTTCTTCTCTCTCCAGTCTCTTTTCTTCTTCGAGTCTCTTTTCTCTTTCTCTCTCCAGTCTCTCTTTTTCTTCTTTCTCTCGTCTCTTTTATTCTCTCTCCAATCTCTCCTTCTCTCTCTCCTTTACAAACTCGAGGAGTTAAGCTCCTTCGAGCCCACATTTCTTTCCAATTTTCAAGAATGTCTCCACTTCCGATGTCGCCATCTCTGCTTTTCACTGCTGGCTGTTTTCTCCTGCTACCCTTTCCACTGAGCCAAGTGAAGAAGTCCCGTCGGAGGTGCCAATATGTTACGTGGTGGAGTCGTAGTCGTAGTATGATAAACACACCAGATGCACGCACTGACAATGCATGCCAATGTACGAACATGCTTCCTAGCACAAACTTCTATAATATAAAAAAACTTTCCAGAATGTCACAAGACGGGTTTTTTTCGTCTATTTTTGTAGGGGAGTAAGTTTAGAGGGGTGACAGGGTTTAGTTAGTCACCGGGTAGCGATAGCATAGGTGTCTAGTATTTGGCCTGTACACGAGTATTTGCTGCCGTGAGACAGTTTGGATGTGGGTGTACCAAATGTGATCGCTCAGTCTGAACGCGATCGGGTGGTTAGTGTTTCACGTGTTTCTACATCACATGACTTAGTGAGCGTTTTTTTGCCAAACTATCTTTATCCAAATTTTCGAAAGTCGCTTTTCCACCAGCGATTGAGTCTGTCGCTTTTGCCAACAGTCTCCTAGGGTGTTTTTTCAGGCGTGGTTCGCCATTTGCTGGAGGCCACAAGCAGCTGTATCGGTCCTGTGTATCGGCCCTGCGATACGGTTTCTGGTCGTCCCGGAGCCGTTGTCCGAGGAAGGAGAGGGAGAGAAGAGAGAGCTGCAACGACTTAACCCCTGGCTTGTCTTGTCTTGTTTGTCTTCGTCCTAGCCGGGGCATCTTCACGGATGACAGTAAGTGGCCATTTGCTCGGGGTGGGGGGGGGGGAGGGTGTTTGTGTTTGCTTGTTCCGTTATTATTATTATTTTGGCTAGTGTATTGGGGGGGGGGGGGCAGGTGTAGAAAAGAGAAGAATAGAATGTAGAAGTGAATGCCGTTTGTTGTATGTTGTAGTTTCTAGAGTAGCTAGCGGCGAATTAGTTATTGGGGTTTAACGCCGAGCGGGCGACTAGGGCCGTTTCACTATTTAGCGTAGGAGTGTAAATAACGGAAGTGGGTCATGTGGTGACGTGCAAATAGGCATTTCGTTGAGTTTGAAGTTATTGTTGTGGGAGAGAGGTGAAGGGAATATGTTGAGGTTGAATTTATTGTTGTGGGAGAGAGGTGAAGAGAGTATAAGAGACGGCAGTTGAAGTTGCGGGAAGGGTGATGTGATTATTTTGTTTCTTTTGTTAGTTATTTATGTGTATTTTTGCACCTGTGTTTTAGTGCATCCAAATCCAGTTCAAAATCTGGTTCCTATCCTAATACAACGGTTGTACTGAGTGGGGCTGACTGTGTCACTCCCTGTGGGGCTACGACGCCGAACCTGGCTGCTGTTACGAGTGTCGCGGCACGCCCCGTGTTAGTCAGGTCGGGTCGTCCCACTTATTTCTAACCTATTTAAGGAAAGTCTTGTATATTTATAATATTGTAAAGAACGTTAAGATTTATTTCATCTCCTCGTAGTGACAGTCTTGTGAGGGGAGCTTTGTCACGGGGACGGAAAGTTTTGGAGATATTGTATTATTTAAAGGCAGCCTGTGTTACGGAAGACCTTATCGCGGAAGCAAGATCGTCGAGTTGAGCTGCGCTTAACGGTTGTGCTTCCGTCGAGAAGGTCCCGTGAGGTGAAATATATTGTTTATTCAACTTTCAGTCAGGTTGAATTAATGATATTTGCTCCATTTGTATACGTGAGATTGCTTATTCTGAAACGTTGCTAGTTAAAGGAGCCTTGTTTATTCTGAAACGTTACTAGTTAGAGGAGCCTTGTTTATTCTAAAACGTTGCTAGTTAAAGGAGCCTTGTTTATTCTGAAACGTTGCTAGTTAGAGGAGCCTTGTTTATTCTGCAACGTTGTTAGTTAAAGAGGCCTTGTTTGTTCTGAAACGTTGTTAGTTAAAGGAGCCTTGTGCTGTGAATGTCTAGTTTGCTAGAGCATTAGTTTAATTCGAACTTGTTGTTCGTGCTCCCGCTGAGGAGATGTAGTAGCTTATGAACAATATTCTTTTTTCTCGACCTTCGCTTGTTCTAGTAGGCATGTTTGGCCTAACGTATATTTGATATTGTGCCATTTGAGTTACTGCTACTTAAGGAGCCACGTGCTGTGAGGGACTCTTCGCGGAAGCAAAGGCGTTGGTCTAACTGACGTTAGCGCTTGACGCTTGTGCTTCCCTAGGGGGACCCAGTGGCTTTTGATTTAAGCTTTTCGGTTTGAGTTTTCGTTGTATTAAGGATAGTCGTTATTATATATTAGTTTTCTTAAATCTGTCTTCGTATTTTATTAGAGATAATTTGTTTATCATATATTAGTTTTCTCAGACTTTTGTATTAGGGATATTTAGTTTATGACGAGTGTTAGTGCTCATAGTTCGCGCCGCGGAAGCGGGGTCGTGACACAGAATAATCCAAAGAATTCACACAACGCAACCAATCAAAACAGAACACGTAACCGAAACTCACAAACATCAAATAAAAAGAACTTTCTAGAATAAACTACAATAGTCTACAAAAATTCGACTGCTAATTTCAGTCCCAAATCCCAGTGTGTAATGACGTCTCACAAAAGTATGGTAGACAGTTCACGACCTAGTCGGAATTTTCCAGAACTTTCACGATCTTTCAAAAACCATACTGACCGGCTGCTAAATTCACGCGTACAGAAAACAACTATGACTATGAATATTAAAATGGCTTTACTACTGTGTTTCAAAATGTTGCCTACACTTTTGACGTCACATGTAAGGTCACTCGGCAGAGCGCGATTTCACTCGAACGTTCTAATCTATTCTCCGCGAATCTACGCATGACAAAAATCGACCGCTCTTCTCCGTGCGACTATGCTAGAAACTTCCGGACTAATCTTAGCGTATCATAACAAAGCCAATTCCGCTCCACGCGCGAACGATAAAGAATCTTACTGAAAAGGTACATGATTCGTAATCGTGATGGCTCAAATAAATATCGGATCGTTTCCTACGATTAATACATGCATGCTCTCACGGAACAACACAACCACAATCGTAACACTCTTTCTCAGTGATATGACTACCAGGCGATCACAAGCCTACGAACAACTCTGCCAGAAACAAGTGAATCCACAATCCAATGCTCTTCTACTAGGAGACTCAGTCATCAGGTACATCGACGAGAGGAAGATGTCTTTAAAGGATTTCACCGTTCAGAACATGGCGGTACCAGGCCTGTCAGTAAACGGCCTCATCCAGTGGCTTGACACCCGCCAACCTGCCAGACATGTTCGCCATGTCATGTTGACATCAACAGCTGCCGCAACATGAGCGCGCCAGTCTCCAGCAACACATGGCTTCAACTCATCGACCTGCTGGCTACCAATTTCTCGCAGGCCACTCTGCAAGCATCGACCATCATGCCACCCTACGGTCAACGCCACCCCCTGTTTGCGGCCGCCGCCAAGTCCAACGACAGCCTCCATGCGGCCTGCAGGCAGGCAGACATTGCCATCGTGGACCACACCGCCACCTTCTTGACCAGGAACCTCGCCCCCCCGCCAGGCCCTCTACCGGGATGGAGACCATAAGCACCCCAGCGCTGAGGGCACCAAGCGTCTTGCCCTCAACATTCGATATGGGGAATACCGGCCTCCTCCACCACCATGTGGCCAGGATTTTCCGGCAACCTTCAGGGAAGTGAACGGCCGTCAAAACCAGCAGCCGCGCCAGTCTGACAGGTCAGATAGGCGTGGCCGCTACCTCAGTCACGACCTTGGCAGATCGCAGATGTCGGCCCATCACAACCATGCCGCACCTCGCCAAGCGGTGCAGTCTACCATAAACCAGCCCCAGGGCAACGTAGTGTCCGCCCCTACGTGTCTCGCAGGATCTCAGCCAGCAAGGTTTCAGCAGGCTGATTTCCCGCTCCTGGCTCCTCCGGGACCGGGGTCTGCTCCAACAGCCTAGCCATCGCCTGCTAACGCCTGGAATCGCGCAGGCACAGCGTCACGAAAACTTTCAACTTCCAGATCATGTGGAGCGACAAATTGTACAGATCATTTACTCCATGAGGCCCCGCGCGTAATAGGAATATCAGATTGTGTGCCCAAACTCACCTGAGGCGTGCCGCATGTCCTTATGCGGCGCGTCCCGGGTGACTTAACATGACGGCGCCGGGATAACTGTACATAACTTCGCTGGAATAACTGTACATAACATTGACCTACTTGTGCATGCAACCACCTGTACTGTATACAGTAACGGTGACTGCATGTGCGAGAAGGTTAACCACGACTTAATATTTGACTTGTGGGTGATGTTATCGAGTGCTGTATGTCATCCGGCTTATTCCGAACAGTAAGTGTTGACTTTCGGGGCCGTTTTCGTTCTTTTGCTTGATTCACGGCGTATCTGTGTTTGTATTATTTTTGTTTTGTAACTCATAGTCTGTGGCATTCACACGAAGGCTTCTCCTTCAGGTGAGAGATAGATAATAGGAGACCCGTAAGACAATGAATTCAATAGAGCCGCATCCGTCATTAATTTACGCCATTTTTAATATCAAAATTTTGACCCCCATTACACCCCCGTTATTTCCGAATCAACCCTTTGATTTTAAAAAGTGACGAGCATGACTGATGCGGCCTTATTGATCTGATTATCTTACGGGTCTCCTATTATCTATCTCTCACCAAGGTCAAGGTCATGGGCCAAGGTCATGGGCCAAGGTCACCAAGGTCATGGGTCAAGGTCATGGGCCAAGGTCATGGGTCAAGGTCACCAAGGTCATCAGGATCAAGATCACCAAAGTCAAGGTCACCAAAGTCAAGGGTCAAGGTCATGGGTCAAGGTCATCAGGGCCAAGGTCACCAAGGTCATGGATCAAGGTCACCAAGGTCATGGGTCAAGGCCATGGGTCAAGGTCACCAAGGTCAAGGTCATGGGTCAAGGTCACCAAGGTCATGGGTCAAGGTCATGGGTCAAGGTCAACAAGTCATGGGTCAAGGTCATGGGTCAAGTCATCGAGGTCTGGAACCAAATAATGGTAAAAGTCCGACACCTCATGTCTAAGCTTGACCGGTTCTGAAAGACCTCCACCTCAATTCAGGTATGTTATGAATAGACTTGTTCTGAAAAAGAAAAAAAAAATCAAAGGGCCTACAATTATTCACATTTTTCATTTCTGACTAGCTTGCCTTTTGAATCAGATCGGTATACACCACACCTGACATGATATTCATAAAAAAAAATTGTATCTGACATAATATGCAAGAAGGAATTTTTAATTTTTTCAATTATGTGTACACCCTACAAACAAATGCAAATTTTAATAAGAAAGGGAAGTAACTTTTTTGTCTTGCTGAAATTTTTACAAAATTACTTCCCTTGTATTAACTTGTACTCAAACAAAGGAAAAAGTAATCTGAAATAAGGGGTGATTCCTTCCTTTTTCTGGTGCTCAAGTCATGGTAAAATTAACTAGTTACTGTCTATGTTACGTCTGATGTTTCATTTGGCTCTCACTTGGCCAGGGTGTGTGATTTATAATTTACTGCAAAGCCAATAATCGCCAATACTGTGTCAGGTCTGTTCGCTTTAAAGGACAGGGTTATTGTACATGACACCACAATTGAAATCTGTGAATCATGATATTAATAAGCCCACTGAGAGAGATAATATGGGACAGGTAAGTCTTGTCTGGGGTAAACTCAAAAACTATTTGGCAATATTGCTGGAGTGATGCAAACGTAAAAGGTTACTGTTCAGTGTAATTTTCTAGAAACATGATTCTGCTTGATAACAATTTATACATTTGTTTGTCCAATAAAAATGACAGACGAACAAATCATACAAGTGCTTGATATCTCACACTGTTTCAAAGATGTTATGCATTTTACTGACTTAATATCACCCAAACAGACTTACATAAGCCTTTCAGCACCATCAGAAATATATGCTACATATAGTGTGACTTTGGATTATGTCGATGAGCATCCAGGTGTGGAGTGCATTACAGTTGATTTAAAGACACCTACTTTTAAAGTTGATGATACCAACTATGGTTGGTTAGGGGAAATTTGTTATAGCATATTTAAACAACTACGCAAACTAAATGTTTATATTGACAGTGTTACAATTAATAAAGTGGTATTACACAAGGTGAGCCAGCAGTTATATTTTTTCATTTATTATTTTGTCGGACAAATAAAAATGACGGACAATGTTCAAAACCCTGGCTCATCTAGTTTAAGAAACGTGTTTCACACAACAAACTTACCCATATCCAATACTAATAATGTTTACGAATCAATAGAAAACTCTTTTTCTGTCATACAGCAAAATCTTATCACAGGCAGTGTTAAGATTCAGATTGTTGCAAAAATAGAATTCACTAGGGTGGACGGTGAGGTAATTGTATCGTATATATCAACAAGACAACACACTGTTAACACAAGAAGGGAATTGGAGAACGTGTTTAGAGACAGACTATTACCAGACTTTCTACAGGCAATTGACAGTGCAAAAATGAAGGGGTCTGGCTGGCACGAAGGACATGTACATGAACTACAACTAAAGCAGTCTAGGTATCATCCTATATTAGGTAAAGCATGGTTGCCACTGCCAACAGAAGTTTCGAACAAAAAGGCTGTCGTCAACATACAGAACAATGACAACTATTGTTTCATGTGGTGTGTGCTTGCTAAACTACACTTTGTAAAATCAAAACATGAACGTGTATCAAACTACACCAAATTTGTAAACAAACTCGATTTTAGTGGCATTGAGTTCCCTGTTAAAATAGAGGACATAGACTTGTTTGAAAAATTAAATCCTGGCATATCTGTAAATGTGTTTGTGTGGGATAATGTGTCTGTTGACAAGTTACAACCCATTAGAGTATCAACGCTGGCTCCAACATATGGGCAGTCAGAAGATAAACATGTTGACATGTTATTAATCGGTGATAACAATAACTTTCACTACACAATTATCAGAAATATGTCACGTCTAATTCATAATCATACAACAAAACACAAGGGCAAACAGGAATTTTGTAATAGATGTTTACAGAGGTTTTCTTCTATTGCAGTGGCACACAAACATGTTTTACACTGTAGGTCAGCTGATGACATACAGACTGTACTTAAGTATCCAGAGCCTGGTAGTCAAGTGTATTTTAAGAACTATGCGAATCAGCAAAAGTTGCCGTTTGTAGTATATGCAGATTTTGAATCATTAGTTGTTCCGTATGACGGTCCTGTTCCAGAGTCATTACCAAAGACTATAAAATTGAGTGACCAAGTGGTGTGTTCTTTTGGATACATTCTTGTTAGGTCAGACGGTCTTCATTCAGAACCTGTTATCTACAGGGGTGAAAATGCAGCATGTTTGTTTTTAACAGAAATGAGACATCTGTATAGTCAGGTAGTACGGTATCTCACAACATGTCAGATGCCTTTGGTGATGACAGAAGAAGACAAACTAAAATTTGATACAGCTGAGACGTGTTGGATTTGTGAACAACCCCTCCAGGGTGATAAAGTTCGTGACCACGATCACATAACTGGACGTTACAGAGGCGCTGCACATAACAATTGTAACTTATTATTAAAAACAGATCCTAAGACATACAAGTTACCAATCTTTTTCCACAATCTCAAAGGATATGATTCACACATTATCATGCAGGCTGTAGATGAGTCGTACAAAAACATAAGTTGTATTGCCCAGACAACTAAGAAATACTTGACTTTTAGGTTAGATAAATTAGCATTTTATGACTCCATGCAACATTTGTCTTTAGGATTGGCTAGTCTTGCAGAAGGACTGACCGAGTATCCAATAACGAGTAAATATTTTGAACCAGACTTGATTAAGAAAGGTGTCTATCCATATGAGTACATTGATCACTGGGTTGTGTTTGAAGAAACAAGACTACCACCAAAAGAGAAATTTTATTCTACACTAACTGGAAAAGGTATTTCTGACTCTGAATATCAACATGCACTTGATGCGTGGGGGAAGTTAGGATGTCAGACAATTGGTGACTACCATGACCAGTACTTGAAAGCAGACGTTTGTTTGCTAGCAGACGTATTTGAAAGTTACCGTGAAAAGGGTCTATTGCACTACAGTCTTGACCCAGCTTGTTACATAACTAGTCCTGGCATGACATGGGATGCATTTTTGAAATCCAGTAAGATATTTATAGACCTGTTGTCTGATCGTACGATGGGTGAAATGGTAGAACGCGGATTGAGAGGAGGCATTAGTATTGCAGCAAATAACTACGCCAGAGCCAACAATAAATATATGGACGGTTATGGTGACCTTGGCCGGGGGTTTGACCCCTCAAGCCCGGGGTCAAGGTCATTCATTACGTACCTTGACGCTAATAACCTTTATGGCTGGGCGATGTGTGAATTATTGCCCTTGAAAAACTTTTGTCTGTATGATTTGTCACAGTATGACATAACAGACTCAGGGTTAGCAAACTATATTATGAATCTTGACCGAAATGATGCGAAGGGTTGGATCTTTGAAGTAGACCTGGAGTACCCGCACCATCTACATGATTATCATAATGATTATCCATTAGCTGTTGAGAAAATGAGTATGACGGGGAAAAAAGAAGACACTAAACTTGTGCCAAATCTAAATGACAAATTCAATTACGTTTGTCACTATCGCTTGTTACAGTTTTACATCAGACACGGGTTAGTACTAAAGAAAGTTCACAGAGGTATACAATTTGACCAGAGTGCTTTCATGAAAGATTACATAATGAAGAACACAACCCTTCGTGCCAGAGACGGCAACACTGCATTTGACAAAGACTTCTTTAAGCTTATGAACAATGCCTGTTTTGGGAAGACGATGGAAAATCCTCATCACAGAAAAGATGTGAGACTGGTCACAACTGAATTGGGTGCAATTAAACTTACAGGCAAGCCACAGTACACAGGGTATAAAGAATTTCATTCATCATTGTATGCAGTGTCACTCAAAAAAAAGATTGTTAAACTGGACAAGCCAGTATTCATTGGTATGGCAATTCTGGAGTTGTCAAAACTGTTGATGCTTGAATTTTATTATGATTACTTCAAACCAAAATATCCTGACTGCCGTCTGCTATACACTGACACTGACTCTATGATCATTGATGTGTGTACTGAAGACTTTTACGAAGACATGAAAACAGAGTTACACATGTATGACACATCTGACTACCCTAAAGACCATCCACTGTTCAGCACACAAAACAAGAAAGTGCCTGGTAAGTTTAAGGATGAACTAAATGGTGTGCCAATAGTTGAGTATGTTGGACTGAGATCCAAAATGTATTCTATACTGCACCAAAAGGGAAGTCAGTCAAAAGCCAAAGGAATAAAAAAAACAGCAATAAAAAATAAAGACATACGTCATGAACATTACAAGCAAGTGTTAGATGGTGCATTAATGCCTGATTATCAAACAAGTCACTGAGATCAAATAAACATAATCTTGAAATGATTCAAACACATAAAAAGTCACTTGCAGTTGGAGACACAAAACGAGTGTTTCACACTAAGGAAAAAGCTTATGCACCTGGACATTACAGGCTCAAGTTATCTGAAGAAATAGCTGATGAACTGGTTGATGAATTAATTGACGACTTAGTTACTGAAATGAGTAACGGTGTCTGAGGGAATAATCTGTAATTCTTCTCTGACAAATGCCCTCTGGGGTGCAGGGTCATACAGATAATATATTGTTGCGCCAGTACCGTCAGGACCGGGAATTATTTTTTTTATATTATGAACGGACGTTGACCAGATGGGGTCTGTTGCCCTGCGTCTGTCGTCGTTCTCAGCCTCCCCTGGCTGATATAGATATCTCACCTGTTTAGTAAATAAACTTGTGTCGGGTGCCTGTGCTGACATTGTTTTTGGCTCTGTAATTGTTTTCATTTTAATAGCATCAGCAGGTTTTGGGTGTCCTTCATTGTTCATTGCTTTTATCACATGTGGTAATCTCTTAACCCACTCAGTGTTACGGGTGTCATGCATGAGTTCCTTAGAATACTGGTAACTGAAAAGTCTCTCTGATAATTGCTTGTTAAAGTTCTCTACAATTGCCTGTGATCTGTGCACACCTGGAATGCCTCGTCTGACCAGTACACCATGCTTTGCAAATAACTGATTAACTGCGCCCTTAAATTCAGATCCATCATCAACCTGCACTAGTCTGGGGTATCTTAAAGGGCCTCTTTTATAGATACTAGATAAAGCAGTCGCAACAGTGTTAGCAGTTTTGTCAGATATGGGTTCAGCGTCTTTGTATCTTGAAGCAATGTCTACAACAGTTAATGCATACTTGTATCGTTTCTTTCTTATTGTGTCATGTGGTAAGAACAAAAGGTCCATTTGGTGTGTGTCATTTGGTGTTGCGTTCTCAAAATGAGGTCTTATTATCTTTCTTGGAGCAGGGAGATATATCTGCCAAATTGCTTGTCTCTGTAACCATTGTTTGACTTGATTGAGTGATATATCTCCGCCCACAGCGGCATGTAATTTCTGAATAGCTGTTGCTCCTTTCCAATAGCCTGATGGAGAGTAATATATTTTTGATAGTTTATTTTCGGCTGCCATTTTTTCTAGCAATAAAAACTCCTGTAAAATAAACAAATGTCATTCCCACTAGAACACAGATTATCTCCCCATTTCTTTGTTGTGTGCTTGGTTTGTAATAGTCACTTAGTTTCGGTTTTGGGATAGACATGTCTTCACCTGTGACAAGAAAATATTCCCTGATTGCTTCGTCTGTATTTGAAAACGTATGTTGTGCGTGACCTTCAAGCCTGAGTTTTTCATTGATGAAATCAAGTTTTTCAATTCTTTGCTTCTCATAATCCTGTTGGGCTTGAGCAAATTTCTCAGATGCTTCATTATGACGTTTCAATTCTTCTGCAGATTCCTCTCTACCCATTTTAGAAAAGAGATAATTAGAGCCACTGAATGCCAATGCATTAACAACTGCCCCACCAATCATAATAGCTATCGTCGCCATATTATTTTTATTTACATAGAAAAATTTTCGGGAATAATTCCTTGCTTAACAAGAAAATCTTTTGTCGCAATCGACGCTGTTACAACTACAATTAGCTTAGCGCTGTCTTTAAAGTCAAGTCTACTGAGGTCTGCTGATTTCATTTTGAGTAGACTTTTTCCCAGCATAGAATAAGCAACTGCTAATCCACTGATAACGGCAGAGTGATACACAAGGTTCATTAAATTTTTTGAGTCGTTCATTTCTTAGGCAAGAAAAATTAAAATAATATTTTTATTAGTGCATGATAAATGGGTCAACGGCTTTGGATGTTACTGGTAATGTGGCGACTTCTGGTTTTGTTTTTGGAGTGTCTGATTTTTTGGTCACTGTACGAGTCTGTGGTTTGTATTTTTTGTATAATTGATAACCTACGTAACCAAATCCGACAACAAATCCGACAATTATATATTTTGTTGATTGAGGTTCGGGGTCAGGGCAGGGGTCAGACTTAATTGTTTGTCTCTCACTTTGATGAAGGTGTGACGGTACTGACACAGGTCCTGACGATCCTGACGGTCCTAACGGTGGATCAGTTACATGAGTCTTTTCTGTTTGTGCCTTAAGCTGTAATTTTTTTTGCCTATTATATTCAGCTAATCTTTTTCCAGCCTCAACCCTGCCTGGACTTTTAGTCTTCGTCACAGTTTGAACCTGTGTCAAAACAGGGTCGGGGTTCAGTTGTGGAGTCGTCTGGGTTTCGTCCATTTTCTTCTGCAGTAAAATTTATTTTCGAAAAATCAATATGACTCCCGGTAACAAGCAATGTTACGACAGGTGCAAGGTAATTTCCAAACTTGTAAAACATGACACATGCTAATTTGCCAATTGAACTTGAAACAATAGGATTGCTTTCAAGGTCGTGTCAAAGACTGTCACTATCCACAGGTAGAAAGTGACTCACTGCTTTTGTGTATAGGCATACAAGAGACCGGCTTAAATCACGAGTCATTAGTGAAGCAATGTGGTTTTCATATTTAGAATGAAGCTTGATTAGCTCGTCAGCGGTGAGAGATTCAATATCCTCTGTTATGTATTGTTTTCCGAGATAAGTCTTTGATTTGCCTGAGACAATTACAGACAAAAGACGCTGTTTTTTTGAGTCTAAGTCTTTGTTCTCAACAGCATTGATATCATTCAATAGAAGGATTTCATCAGGGTTCATTTATATTGTTATTTTTTAAAAACAAAAATTAATTTACTAACCCATACCCTGTGGGCTGATCTGTCTTTAAAATGAGCTTTAGATGCTTAGTTGATTTCAGTTTATTTTTTACATCATCACGTTCATGCTTATTTGGGATGACGTCGTTCTCTCTGAGACAGTCTTCAAAGCTGTCACGATCCTTACAGTAAAACAAACAGATAAACTTTAACTGTTCTCTAAAATCTTTCAGTACAGCATTATATTTCTGAGTGAGAATCCATACACTAACATTTGCGTGTCTGCCACTGAAGGCAAGTTCTGCTAGAGTGTTTCTCTTCTTGACAATGTCTTTCTCTGCTGAGCAGTCATCAACAATAAACAACGTTGGCTGTCCTTCAAATTGCTTGTAAAAATATTGCAGGTAGTCATTCAGTTTTTTCTCAGGGTCGACTAAGTATATGTTGCTGTCAGTCCAAATGAATAAACGGTTGTGATAAGCTTTGTTGTGTTTGATTGTAGGACAAAATATTACAATGTTTTCAAAGTGGTGTATGTATCTTGTTTGTAATAGGTTAAGAACAAATTCAGTTTTCCCACACCCTGTGGCACCAACAAATAAGCCACAGTGTGGATCGAGTGTCATTAAGCTACGGTTCATTTTAATACACAATATAATTTTAATATATGTGTCCACTCAGTCTACTTTCTGCAATATTGAGTTGTGCATCATAAATCAGGTACAAATATATGTTTATGGCTGCAGCAGTTTCAACCTTCTTTTGTATCTGAATTGTTATTCCATCACTACCGTTCTCAACAGTTCGACCTGACCCATGAAGGTAATCATCATCTGTACTACGAAGATCTAAACACAGTGCATACTTGTTTGTAAGGTATTGTCCAATCCTAACATCATACAGATGTAGATCTTTGCACGCAATGTTTGCTGGTTTATCTCTAATCCTTCCACCCGCAAAATACTTTGTGGTTTCGTCATAGTGTTGATAAGGTAACATTCCAGACGCGTACACTTGATTAGGACGGCCTTCAATTGTGCAGGACAAATGTGTAATCTTAGGATTGTAGAATTTTTCTGAATCCCGTTTATATGGATCTGCTGGTTCAACAAACAACATAAGAATACCTTTCAGTGACCTGGCAGGTGTGTTCAAGTTTATGTTCCACATTGGGTCACTCTTGTCTTTTTGCATTAAACTATGTCTAATCACCCTGTCATAATAAATTGGCAGTCTTGACTGATACTGATTTTGAATGAGTCTGGCTAGATCAGTGTGTGTGACAATTTCGTATTCCAAGGAAATGTTAGAGATTTTGTATGTTGCATCTGTGGCAGATGATTTTATAACTTTGGAGTAGTCATTGAAAGTTAGTTCAAAGCTCAGACGGTCATTCAGTGCCCCTTGATAATAAGGCAGATGAGCTGTTAGGATTTCAAACTCAAGTGGAATGTAAAATCTGGTTCCATATGTTTCAGCTATAATAACTTCCTTTGGTACCCCAGTAGTTGTTTTGTCTCCGGCATTGATTCGAAGTTTACCAACATTATCTGGCTGTATGCCTTGATAAATACGATCTTCTCGTTCTTCTCTTGTGAGCCAAAGGTCTTTGTAACAGTAAAATACATCTGAGTCGTCAAGACTAAACACTTCCTGTCCTTCAAGTTTTACTTTAATAGTTCTAACAATTGCTCTACCAAGATTGTTAACTAGTGTTCTGTTTACATCTGCGTCTGATGTTAGTTCAATATTAAATGCTAGGCGTGCAGTGCCAGGAACAATAACGTCACTGGGACCTAGGTTTGGAAACTTGACTGTAAGTGTTTGATTCTGGTCTATGGTACTTGGATTGTTTGTGATGACGATTGATTGTCTTATGCCCTTAACACCCAGAGGCTCACGTAGTTTTCTGTATGGGTCTAACTTTGATCCGTAAGACTGTGTCATTTTTATTATGCACAATAAAAAATAATAAATTAATAAAACAATGGCAGCAGGAGGATTTAATCATGAAGATTTTGAAATGGATGACATGAATGTCTCAGATACCAGTATCACAGATATGACTGGAATGGTAACTACTTCTAGTATGTATCACGAACTGCTAAAAGATAAAGTAAACTCATTTTATGACAGTGTTGGTGTCCACCCAGATGTAATAGATCCTAATCAGTTTGAATATGATAAAGGGCACTTATTTGTAAATACAGACAGAGGGAAAATATATTTAACACATAAAAATAATCCTTCTAAGTTTAGGGCTTTAAGTACAATTAAAGGTGAAGTCGGTGGTAACTCTGGGTTGGCAAGGTATCTTGGAATTGGAGGGTCTCCTGTCACGCCAAGACTGGCTAGTGTTCTTCACGACACGCAAACAAAGTTGCCAACGGGGCAAGAGATTGAAATGGCACCAGTAACAAGCCTACCAGAAATAGCAAACACTGTGATACAAGAAACCTCATTTACTGAAGGGCAAATAAATGACGCTTTGAAAACAATAGATGATCCACCTTTGTCAATGAGGGAGATTATGGGATTGGATAAATCACTGCAGACAATAAGAGGTGAGATGGTTAATAATCTTGCCAAACTGGGAGAGCTTGATAAACACATAGAACGTGAAAAAGAGAAACTGGCTACCGCAGACAATGGAAATCTTGACACAGAAATGAAAAAAAGAATTCAACACAGATTAAATGATTTGCAGATAGAAAGATCAGGACGGTTAGAAACAATTAGTATTGGAAGACAAAAACTGAAATCACAGGTCAACAGAATTAGAGAAACTATTCAGAAAATACTTCACGAAGACACAACTCTGGCTGAGAGACTTAAAACACTTTTCAGAGAGCAGGGTATCACAATTGCTAGTTTAATTACTGCTCTTGGGTTTATTATCAGTACTGTTGTGTTGGCTGTCTCCGGCAGTGGTGGTGGTGGTTCAACACCGCCAGCCCCGGGCCCACCAGCCCCGGGTCCCCCGCCACCAACAGACCCAAAAGATTTACAGTCATGGGTAAAGAAACAACTGTCTCACATATCAGACTTGCTTAAACAATTGGCTCTGAAAGCAGTGGACGCTTTGCCTGGCATAATTGGCACTGTTGTCAGTTGGCTGATTAGTACAGCGGCAAAGGCAGTAGGGTTTATGGCAGAGCATGTGTGGATCTTTCTGGTTACAGTAGGAGGGTTAATGGTGGGTTATTTAATGAAACAGATAAAGAAGTAAAACCCCTAACCCTGTTAGACCTATTACTAATGCAGTTCTTTCCGACTCATGTGTGTCAGGGGTTGACTGTACTGGTTGTATGAGTATCGGTGTTGGGGCCGGGGCCGGGGCCGGGGGTGTTACCGTCTGTAATGATTTTAATGACTGTACATGTGTGGTTGTTGCTCCTAAGTTTACAGATTGATTGAGACCGAGTTTTTGACCAACACCTGCAACAACTATTTCATTATTATAATTTGTTATTGTACCCATTTGGAGTTGAAGGTCAGATGGTAACATGTATAACCCAGTGCCAACTACAAAGTCAACTTTCGATCTGGCATATCTGAGTACGTTTTGGTAGCGCTGTATGCTAGATGGGAGATCAACTGATGAATTTATTGAATCTTCAAGATTAGCGAGAAACTGTTTTTGAGATTCAAATATTCCACTTCCATTCAAAATATTCGATTTTGTTAGTGATTGTGCACCTAGTATGCACCAGACATATGTTCTGATTGACTCATTGACGCGCTCGACTCCTGCTTGAGTAAACCCGTCAGATTTATCTAAAATAAATGTGGTCCACGCATTAGTCTGCTTCTGCTCTATTGATCCTATCCAGACTTGTGATTTTGATGAGAATGAAGTGTAACCAGGGTAATAATCTTGAGGGTATTGTCTGTGACTCAAAGCGTAATACAATGTACCCATGCCTTTGTGATCATCAAGTTTTTGTGTGAAGTCATACTTAGTGCTTATGTTAAATTCATTACAAATGCGTTCAAACGCTTTCATATCCATGGGGTTGTTATACCTGTTGAAACTGGATTCAGTTGGTAGTGGTGTATGCAGTTCTGACAGTATACGTCTAAGCTGGTAATAAACATGAAAACGATACACAGATCTAATCAGTTTGTTTGAGTGATTCAAATGGTCTGTGAATGAAACACCACAGCCTGTAGTTGAGCATAGTATTGCAAAGTTGAGTTGGTTTTGAAACATCTGTAGTGGACTTGAAGACCACTTTCTTGCAGTTGAGTCATCTGTTATTGGAGGGTTTAGGTAATGATCAAATGGATTTGGTACTTTGACTTGGAATAGATCTTGTTCAGACACAGCTATGTCGAGCTGATTTAGTTGAATTATTTTCTGTTCATAAGTAGGTGCAACATTATATTTGGCATTCACATTAAATTGAAATGCGTTCGTTGTGGTAATGGTTGGTGATTTAAATTCCATCCTTTTTTATATGAGATAATAAAAATGTTTATTACCTTAACAAATCTTGACACAAGCAAACCAGTGTGGTTAACTAATGGGATTGATAATCGTGATGGTAGCAAGGCTGCAGCTATCCATGAAATGTTCTATACAGTAAAATGGTTTAATGTAACAGATGATATATATAATAAAGTAATTTTTGATGGTAAGACTGAAGCTATACCACCTGGGTATTATGACTTTTGTACTATAGCTGAATGGTTTCAAAGTAATTTTAAAATTAAAGCAACTTTAAATCCAGCTAACCTACTTGTTACATTAGAATTTCTGAAACAAGATTGGTTAAAAATTTCAGATAGATTTGCATATTTACTTGGATTTTATATTGACGAAGATTGGTGGAGATCAGATGATTTAGATGAAGCTATGTCTGGTATTATAACAATGAAGACCAAAAAACTTAAAATAACTGGAAAACGTCCTGTCAATTTGTCAGTACACACAGTACTAAATGTTTATTTGAAAGAACTGAACACAACTGAGAATGTACACAATGGAAAGCCTTCAACTTTGTTGAGATGCTTACCAACTGGAACTGCACCCTATTGTGAAAGTGTGGTTGTTAGATTTCCTAATTTGGAGTTTAAGAAAATAGGTTCTAGTTTCTTTGAGTCACTGAGTATATCTGTAACTAATCAGGATGACAAACCAGTTCTTATGCATGATTTTAGTGTTGTGTTGGAAATTAAATAATTTTATTTTTGTTTATAAAAAATGAGTGGTGGTCCAAAGCCGAGAATCATACCAGTTGCATGTCCAGTAACAGAGTTGAAAGATTTGGCAGACGTACAGGATTTTGAGAAGGAAGGGGAAATTGGAGAAATATATGGTTTTGAACTTGATTTAAATGGCATGTACAAGAGGAAAGTAATTGTTGACATGAAAGACGGTGAAAAACAGATTCCTAAACTTGGTCAGCTTCGTGATGTTACTGTACCTACTCCACCTGTAAATAATGCGCCTTACAACTTAATACATGTGGGTAGTAAGTGGGTGGTTTCACCTGTACCGGCACCACCACCCACAATTGACTGGGACATAAAGATTGAATTTATTAGTCCTTATGTATACACTGATGATGAAGGTGCCTTAGTGTTTAGGAAGGTTGTTAATTCTGGGCCGCTTATTGTAAGCCTTGTTCCAAGTTTTGCCCCAGACAACAATAGCAGAGAAAAACTGAAAGTTGAAAATTATGAGAGACGGCGGTATCTTCTTACACATAGGAAGGGTAGATCAGATACTTCTGTTGTGTTTATGCCAGCAAGCTTAGTCGTGGCTAGAGAAGTGACAATAGTATTTGAAATTATCATGAAATCTGTTGCTTCTGCAAAAGAGGCAAATATAGCACAAGGAATTAAACTTACATGGAATGAAACAGTAACAGAATCATCAAAGGTCTTTATTGCCATTACAAAAAATAATGATGTTATTAATGTTTCAAGCAGTATTCCCGCTGTCAAGGTGGTGGTCGACAAAGCAACTTTTGTTCGTCTAACTTACATAAACCTTGAACACATTGATCTTGTTGCATTTTATTATGCTAACAAATTGTATACTTTTGAAGAGTTGCAAAATGTAATTGCTGATTAAATTAAAAAAAAAATATTTGTTAATAAAAAAAATGGTAAAATTCTATCCAGTACTACCGACGCTTGAGCCGACTGAAACAAATGTGATGACTAAAACATCACTTGCGCCTGATCCACAGGTGACAGCTGTGCCAATTGCTTCATATAAAACATTACAGGCAGATGCATTCAGATTAAATAATATTACAGAAGCTTTGAAATATTTGGAAAGTGAAGAAGCGAAATATTCACGGTGCAAAAGGAGGTATAAGTCAGTATTTAATTCTGTTCAAAACACTTCTATGGCTATTGGTGCAGTTTCAGCTTCATGTTCTGTAGGGGGTATTGTTCTGTTTGCCACGGGAATTGGAAGTTTGGCTGGAATAGCAGTTGAGGGTGTTAGCGTTGCTACATGCCTGGCTTGCTTTGGTTTGGAGGCCTTGAACAAGAGGTTTCACACAAAATTACAGAAACATGAAGCATTGAGTATGCTGGCTGGTGCAAAGCTGAGCAGTATGAAACTTATTATCAGTAAGGCATTGTATGATAATTTTATTGATGATGAAGAATTTAAGCGCGTCCAAGATGATTTAAATAATTACAAAAAACAGAAGTCTGAAATACAGAATAAGATGCGTAGTCAGTCTCCCGTGAATGTTGAAGAACTTAAGGCCAGTTTTTTAGCGGAAGGAAAAAAGATCGGTGTTCAGGAAACCACAGAAAAACTACACAATCTTTTAAACAAATAAAAATCAGATTTGGTAATCAATCAATATTTTTGTCATATGCTTCGCAGAGAGATGACACGTCATTTACACCACTTGTGCCTGATTATTTAACCCCATCAGCACCACCACCCGAGTATTACTGAGAAAAAAAAAGTTTTTTTATTGTCCTTGTATCTTGATAAAACTGTCTCAGTGTCTTGGGACTTGAGTCAAGTTGTTGTAAGAACTTAGGGTAAGTACTTGTAAGAACTTAGGGTAAGTACTTGTAAGAACTTAGGGTAAGTAATTAATAAGTTCTTATGACAACACACTTAAAGGTTACCTCTGCAGGTTCCTAAAAGTTAGTTGCAACTTGTTAATAAGTATTAAGTTTCACTTGGCATCACTTGATCAGGTTAATGATTAGGTGTTGACAGAGACAATAGTTATACACCCCCACCCCCCTCCAAAAAAGCAAACAAACAAAAAACGCAAATGCGTGCACTGAAGTATGTGATTTAAATTTGGACCTACCCATCAGTAAGCAAAGGTTCTCGTGCCGATGTCGGTCGCAGTGGGCTTATTAATATCATGATTCACAGATTTCAATTGTGGTGTCATGTACAATAACCCTGTCCTTTAAAGCGAACAGACCTGACACAGTATTGGCGATTATTGGCTTTGCAGTAAATTATAAATCACACACCCTGGCCAAGTGAGAGCCAAATGAAACATCAGACGTAACATAGACAGTAACTAGTTAATTTTACCATGACTTGAGCACCAGAAAAAGGAAGGAATCACCCCTTATTTCAGATTACTTTTTCCTTTGTTTGAGTACAAGTTAATACAAGGGAAGTAATTTTGTAAAAATTTCAGCAAGACAAAAAAGTTACTTCCCTTTCTTATTAAAATTTGCATTTGTTTGTAGGGTGTACACATAATTGAAAAAATTAAAAATTCCTTCTTGCATATTATGTCAGATACAATTTTTTTTTATGAATATCATGTCAGGTGTGGTGTATACCGATCTGATTCAAAAGGCAAGCTAGTCAGAAATGAAAAATGTGAATAATTGTAGGCCCTTTGATTTTTTTTTTCTTTTTCAGAACAAGTCTATTCATAACATACCTGAATTGAGGTGGAGGTCTTTCAGAACCGGTCAAGCTTAGACATGAGGTGTCGGACTTTTACCATTATTTGGTTCCAGACCTCGATGACTTGACCCATGACCTTGACCCATGACTTGTTGACCTTGACCCATGACCTTGACCCATGACCTTGGTGACCTTGACCCATGACCTTGACCTTGGTGACCTTGACCCATGGCCTTGACCCATGACCTTGGTGACCTTGATCCATGACCTTGGTGACCTTGGCCCTGATGACCTTGACCCATGACCTTGACTTTGGTGACCTTGACTTTGGTGACCTTGACCCTGATGACCTTGGTGACCTTGACCCATGACCTTGGCCCATGACCTTGACCCATGACCTTGGTGACCTTGGCCCATGACCTTGGCCCATGACCTTGACCTTGGTGAGAGATAGATAATAGGAGACCCGTAAGATAATCAGATCAATAAGGCCGCATCAGTCATGCTCGTCACTTTTTAAAATCAAAGGGTTGATTCGGAAATAACGGGGGTGTAATGGGGGTCAAAATTTTGATATTAAAAATGGCGTAAATTAATGACGGATGCGGCTCTATTGAATTCATTGTCTTACGGGTCTCCTATTATCTATCTCTCAGGTGAGGAATATAAACGTGGCACTGTGGTCTTTCTTGACGATCGGCCACTCTACCAACTGACGTATGTTTACTAATGAACTGTGGATGATGGTTAGTTCGGGTTTAACGTCCACAGCACCGAGGTGATCATGGACGGCCCTGACGGGCGGGTTATAGGGGACAGGGAAATCTATTGCCTATGGAGTACTACCTGAACACTGATCAACTCAGGCGCACTCCAACTGTGCCACTTTGATTTACCAGGACCTTTCAACGGACATGCTATTGAACAAATCCGTTTTTTCCCTCCTGGATTGTGAGTCCAGCTGAACTGTGGATGACTTCACTTTGTAGTGCTTTATACTTGGACGTTGACATAATCCCTAGTGAACTGCTCCGCGTGAGGATTGCTGACACTTCGCGGTGTTTGCGCGCGTATTCATCTCAACCCCACAATGGAGATGCCAATTAATGCTCGCTAGAGGGACTGTTGTGATTGGATTAATTGTCGATTCTTGCGTCTTGTGTCTATCTGCTTAGCTCGAGCGTGTGACTCAATCAGGGATAAGTGTTATCCTATCTACATGGCGATTTGTCTATATTGTCCGACAATATACACAGGCCGCCTCGTAACCCGGATTAGATCAGTGCATCCTACACACGAACACACTATTGTTGCATACGCGCTCAATCGGCTGTATACTGATAATCGTATCAAAGGACCCTGAGGGACTGTGGTAACCGCGAACCTGTCTATTAATCGAAGCCGATTGACGACGGAACGCTTTGTATTACAAGTCACCTGTGTCTCTTCGTTAAACTTAGTGACACTTTGGCATCATAGCCTAAGAGCGGTGAATCTTTTAAAACTGATACAGTACGAGTGTTTTGTTATCGAACACGTGTGCTTTTTAAAAAAAAAATTATTTACGCAATACGTGTGTGCTTTTAATGTACGCCGAGCTTGGAATATACAATTTTTTATTTTGCAACATACGCTTTTATTTTCTTTAGCTTTGTTTTATTTGTTTATTTTTGTATACTTTTTATTATATTGTATTATTTTTTTGTTGTCCCTCCATTTAAAGGTTGTCTTTTACTATGCCAAAAAGTAGCAAAAATATCGATGTATTAAATATTGGCCATCTTAATGTATATCACCTTTGTCACAAAATACCTGATATAAATGTTCTCCTAAACCAGTCTTCACCATTTCACATGTTTGGATTTACGGAATCTCGCCTAACAGCAAATATTAGTGACAGTGCCATATCCGTACAAAACTATTCCATTCTTAGACAAGATGCGTCTGTACCCGGTCATACTGGTCTAGCAGTGTACATGCACAATTCTATCAAAATGTTTGTAACGAGGCGATGTGATTTTGAACTCCTTAATATTGAGTGCAGGTGGTTAGAAATAAAGTCGATCAAATCATCCCCTATTTTGATAGGTTTTGTGTACAGAAACCCAGCCGCCACAGCTTCGTGGCAGGACGACTTTGTAGTAATGATGGATACAGTTTTACGAAGTAAAACTGATATACAGATTTTGGGTGACTTTAACGTTGATTTACAAAGCAAGGCCATTCTTCATGGAGATCCATGTTAAATTTTCTAAGTTTGAAACAGCTTGTCCAGTCACCAACACGAGTGACTTCGTCATCTTCTACACTGATAGACCATAATACACGACAAATGTCAATGTTGTACAAAATGTTCATGTACCTAATATTTCCATTAGTGATCACTTTCCATTTTGCTTTTCATTACCTGCTCGATTACCGAAACAACTAGCTAAATGACTCACTACTATCATTTATAGATCCTTTAAAAAATTTGATCAAGCTGCTTTTTTACATGACCTGTCTCAAGTGTCATTCGGTGAAGTTTATAATTTCAATGACCCAAATGAGTCCCTGACCCGCTGGTATGAGCTGTTTCTCGCTGTTTTGGATAGACACGCACCTGAGCGTACAAAAAGTGTCAAACATCCTATTATGCCAGAATGGCTCTCGAATTAAAGTTAGAATGGAAATTAAAGACATGTTAAAAAAAGCAAAAAATTTAATGAGTACAAAAAGTAGTGAAACCAAGTCAATTCCTTAAAGTTAGAATGGAAATTAAAGACATGTTAAAAAAAGCAAAAAATTTAATGAGTACAAAAAGTAGTGAAACCAAGTCAATTCCTTAGTTCGAAAAGCCCAAAGACAAAATGCTGAACGTGTCATTGCCGGCGGAAAGGACATCCACTCAGTCTGGCAAGTAATAAACAATTTCACCAAAGGTCACAGTAAACGGTCGCCTAATATTCCACCCGATCTCACTGCAGATGCGTTTAACGCTTATTTCCTAACTGTTGCTAAAACTCTGGCACAGACCAATACCAATGACCCTGACAACTACACATGCTCGGATCAACTGCGTCTCTATAGTCAGCAGAGAGCGGGTCACACATTTTTTGTCTCTTATGAGTGTTCTGGATGTTGGTAAATCTATTTCTAGTTTAAAAAACAAATCATCTTGCGGTCCAGACGGCATCAGTACTCAGTTTTTAAAATTATCTCTGCCATTCGTCGTTGAGTCACTGATATTCATCTACAATCTAGCCATTAAGCATAATGCATTAATTTTTCATAACGAATTAAAAAGAGCTAAGGTAATTCCTCTTCCCAAATCAAAGACTTAATTAATTTAAATTAGTACAGACCTATATCCATTTATCATCAATTTCGAAACCACTTTAAAGACATATACATACTCATCTCCTAAATTTCCTTGAACAAAATCATCTGATTACTGTTGCACAATCCGGGTTTCGACTTTTACATTCCTGAAAGACTACTCTAAATCACATGATTGATAAATGGCTCTCTGCCATTAATGACAACAAAGTACTAGGTGCTATCTTTCTTGACCTTAAAAAGGCATTCGATCTTGTCAATCATTCCATCCTCCTGAAAAAAACTACCACTTTATCACATTAACTCGAATACTGTTTCCCTCTTGTCTTCATATCTCAAAAACAGAACACAGAAAGTACTCCTAAATGGCAAATTTTCATCAAACGGTTTAGTGACTTGTGGTGTTCCACAGGGATCTATTCTAGGGCTTTTATTGTTTCTATTATTTATTAATGATCTGCCGCTATACATATCTCACCCAGAGGCTAACTGTGATTTGCTCGATGACGACACAACGGTACACACATCTAACAAGGAGCTAGCGAACATCAATGAGGTACTCCAGCAGAGCCTGGACGAGGTAGCTGACTGGTGCATTACTAATCACATGATAATTAGCATTCCAAAGACAAAGAGCATGTTGGTTACAACACGCCAGAAACACCAGCGCGGACTACCAACATTAACACTCGTCTTAGATGGCCAACCTATAGAACAAGTAACTAAGCATCGCTTGCTGGGCGTAACAGTTGACAACCAATTAAACTGGAAACCTCATGTTGATAACGTATGCAACACTCTATCCAAAAACTTGTTCCTTTTGTCTAGCTCAGCCGTATAGTTAATCCTAACATTTGCAAACTTTTCTTCCACGCGCATATCAAAACGCACTGTAATTACTGTCTGGGACGGTTGCAGCGAAGTTCATATGAAAAAAGTAAAATTCTCTGTATCGTTGAGGTGTTGAACTCATACTTCCTGGACACCCACAGACCAGAAAATGAAATCTCTTAAATTGCTGGCATTAAACAAACAATTCGAATTTAATCGGTGTGTATTAATGTACAAGATTCTACATGAGAGAGCCCCACTCCATTTGCGAACTTTGTTTTCAGATATTTATAGACAAAACACGAGAAACAGGTCGCTCCACCTACCAAGAACAAGATATATATATATATATATATATATATATATATATATATATATATATATATATATATATATATATATATATATATATATATATATATATATATAAAACTAGTCTGGCCTTTCCAGGTGCAAAGCATGGAATAATTTACCCCAGAATCTTAAGTCTATTTCTAAATTTAGTATATTTAAGGATCGCCTTATGGTTTTTTTCTTCTAAACTAATACCACGATTTAATTTTCCTCTATTAATGTTGTACTTTCATAGACATGTTCTAATTTTAAGATGACCTTCAGCTTATGTCGATTTTATTATTATGTTGTTGTTGTTTTTTCGTCTTTTATGCTTTTTGTACATTGAAGTGTTCTTGATATAATGTGTTTTTAAAAAAAATAAAATATTTTATTGTGTTGCTCGATGTATATTTATGTGTGTAGTGTAACAGGACAGTTTGTAAGAGAGTCATTCGCATGCCTAAAACTTTATCCTGAATAAAAACGTTTCATCATCATCATCATCATCATCATCATCTCTCCTTCTCTCTCTCTCTCTCTCTCTCTCTCTCTCTCTCTCTCTCTCTTTCTCTCTCTCACTCGTGTACCCGTTCAAAAGTAGTCAAAAGTGGAAATCTTAGTTTTTTTTCTTCAGTTTAGGTCGAGAAGCTGATACAAAAACAACGAAAGTCAGTGCTGCGCACGACGGCACTTTAACCGACAGTTTGTAGCAGATGTCTTCCAGATTACTACCGCTTGGGGATAAGCTGAAAAAAAGAAAAAAAGGTATGCGTATGAACCACCAAACAACTAGGATTGCTAGAGATTGTATACATTGTAACTTTGCATGAGCTAGTCGAGCTACATTAGACAAGACACATTTTTGTTTTTTAAGTGAATGATAAGAAAGTACAAAAATGAAATATCAGATGTTGCGTGACTGCATTTTCTGCACTTTATGTCACACACCTTTTTTTTTGTACGGTAACAGTTTCGCGTGAGTCAAAATTTTAGAGTGATGATAGTACTTACCGCCAAGTCTGCAGCGTTGCTGGTCACATTCGGACTGAAGACATTGATGTCAGAGTAGTAAGACCTCATACTGCACGTCAGCTGCAGTGAAAAAAATTAAGAAGAAAGAATGAAAATGTTTGTTTTGTTAGAGATGCCGGAGAAACAAAAAGTTGAATAAACGTTGTGTGTCACCGGCTATAACAAACTCACCACCTTATCTGGCAACAATCAACAGGTCTAACTCACCACCTTATCTGGTAACAATCAACAGGTCTAACTCACCACCTTATCTGGCAACAATCAACAGGTCTAACTCACAACCTTATCCGGCAACAATCAACAGGTCTAACTCACCACCTTATCTGGCAACAATCAACAGGTCTAACTCACCACCTTATCTGGTAACAATCAACAGGTCTGGTTTTTGGCATCCTGTCTCGGAAGACAATGGAGTATATGCGCTTGCTGGGTCAGTCACTGGAGTGACCTCTCCAGGGCGCAAGCCTGGGCGAAGTGTATGGAGATCCTGGGGTGCCCAGTCGTCAAGATCCCCCTCTCGGCCTCGCTGATGTATCCAAAGGAATGCAAAGCAGTACGTTTGGCACCAGTTTGGCTGCAGGAGCTGCCAGAACAGTGCGTGAATACAGGCAGCTGTCTGCCTTCGGGGCTCCACTCCTGATTTGAAGGGTTTACTCCCCCACATTTGGCCGTTGGATCCAACCTGATCTCCTCCGTCCTCTAGCCGTTGGCTGTCAGAAACAGCTCATCCGCCTAGTGGTGCAATGTGAACACCACCCCCTCACGTGGTTTAGCCCACCAGCTGAGGTGGTTTGCCAGGGTGTGGCGCTTGGAGCCAGCACGTGAGAGATTAAGGAGATGGATGAGGACCAGTGATGTCCGTCCGTCCTATGTAGGACGCAGCTGCCGAACAGCAAAGGTGCTACCTCTATCCAGAGCCCCCTACACCCCAACAGGTCTAACTCACCACCTTATCTGGCAACAATCAACAGGTCTAACTCACAACCTTATCCGGCAACAATCAACAGGTCTAACTCGCCACCTTATCTGGCAACAATCAACAGGTCTAAGGTTTGCGGTGCCTTCAGTCCTCTAATTAAGACATTAGTGGTCAAGGGGAAATCAATATGTTTAACTCTTTAGAGACGTGCCGCATCCGGATTCGCGGCTTTACGCCGCGAATCTGGATGCGGCACGCCTCGAAAGAGTGAAAGTACTGGACGTTCCAGACAGTTGAGGAAAAAACCCCATAGTAATTCTCAAGATGTGAATGGGACTGCGTTCTGCTAAACACAGAAACAGATTGAAAAGAAAAGGGGAGACTGCCACAGTAGATCAATGATCACTGGTCGATCATGCACACTTCTCTCCCCTGACAGTGCTATTATCTACTTTACTTTGTAACCTTCCTACAGAAACATATTCTTATTAGCCCCTGAATTGGAATTGCCCGAATAGACTCACGAGAAGCTACTGTGCGTTATTTGGCAAACGCGTGTCCATTTTTGAGGAGGGCAAGAGTTCCATTGTTGTACATTGGACATACAGGTTTTTGACAAATGCTTAACCGTATAAATGCATAAGGGCAGTATTTTTCTTGAGACTATATGAGGCTAGCTGAGGGACTGAAGAAAAACGAAGGACAGACACTTACGATGCCCGAGGTCGGCAAGTCAGCTCTGCTGTACACGGCACTAGTCCGACCAGCGGGAATAACCAACTCCCAACGCTCCGGGGGACGGTCCCTGGGGAAGATCTGGCCGTCCATGTACCAGGAGACCCTGCAAGTACGGAATTGTGTTATTCATCAGAAAGTCACGAGAGAAAGTTATCCCCGAGGCTTGTAAGTGTGCTTAGGTTTTTCCATGATCTGTTGCAGTTTTAAGTGGACTCGTTTTTACACGCTAGTATATTGTGCACAGCATAATTATGCGCTTTACAATGTGGAGTGTATAACATTCTTAGGCGGTACTAACTCAACAACTGGTACTATCCTAACAGCCCCTGGGAAAATGCCGACTTTATTAATACCATAAGTATTAAATCCAATGGCAGAAAGAAAATGTGTCCTCTGAGCATAAAATATTGCACTAATATATCGCTATTTGAGCAGCGCGTTCAATATGGCCGATTCAACAAAGCTACGCGCCCTCCCTTTGACCCAGTCAGGTTTGTCTATCCATAGTCCTACGTATCAATAGACCTCACCGAGCGCGTATCACAAGCCCCTCCCCTAGTAATTGTTGCTATGTCCCAACAAAGTTCCTCTCGCTTGGACAATAATTATGACAGACGATAGCGCGCGTCTTAATGCGTTCCAGACCATATAGGCCTACATTTTCTGCCAGGATACAAAACTTTGTCAAAAATTGTCCTGATCGAGGCAAAAACAAGTTTGCATCAAGTTTCATTGTATTTATCACACGACTGACAACGATGCCGTTCAAGTTGCAGTGTCACCGTTCATACAAAAAACGCCACGATCCACACAGAATGTCTGTGGGAAAGAGCCAAGAAACAAAACGTTACGGCAGTTATCTGTGTAAGAGTTTTTAACTACCGTATTCAAAATACGGTAGACTTTGAAATGGGGCTGGTCGGAGCGCATTCCGGAGCATGCACATGACGTTTTTGGCGTGCGGGGAAGAAATTCTGGCAAAGAAGTAACAAGATAAAAATGACGTGACGACTAGCTACGCAAACCTTGCTAGAGAACGTCTTTTTGGCGCCAAAGTGCCGCATGTGTGTGTGTGTGTGTGTGTGTGTGTGTGTGTGTGTGTGTGTGTGTGTGTGTTTGTGTGTGTGTGTGTGTGTGTGTGTGACAGCGACTAGAGCCTGCGTTTGAGGACGGACAAGCTTGAAATTTTAGGAAATTGTCCCTAAAAGAATTATCTCGAGACGTCTTTTTTTCGATGTTTTGATTAAGATGCTCATTGGTGAAAAAATGGCCGTCTCACAAAAACCGGTTGATCTACACTGGAGTCCGTAATTTTTCTTACTTTTTACTAGATATTTTGCATATAGCTAGATAAAAGGGAGATACTGAATGAATTCGTTAACCAGCATTGTACCTCTAGAACGTTCTGAGTGATAATTAAATATATATTTTAAAAATATATATGTTCACGTTTTTGGGATTAATTTCACGAATTATATGGGTTAATCTTACACACAATTGAATCTTTTTACGAAAAAAAATTCTTCTCATTAATAATCGCATGATTTTTCGTGTGTGGTATTTACATAAGCCTACAGTTTGTCTCGGCTGTCGGGTACGTTTAGGTCAATTGTGACCTGTATGCCCTAGGTGTGAAAATCAGACAATTTTCTGCACCACTTTTTCGGAGTCATTTGTAAAATAGCTAACAAAACTTTAATTTTTCTTAAACGAAAAAACTATCTTCTTATTAATACCCGCATGATTTTTCATAAACAGTGTTTGCATAAGCCTGCTGTTTGTCCCGGCCTTGGGGTAGGATTAGGTCAAAATGGTGACCTGTAAGCCCTAGGCATGAAAATCACCAAGAAAATTGCAACGTTGATCCTCTGATATGTCAAATGTTAGTCCTGCGATAAGTGACGTATAACATCGAGTCGTCACTATGAACACGGCGTCGTGGAGCTAATGACGTCATGACGTGAAGCTTGCAGTGACGTTATTTCGATGCTCGTGCTATTATTCTTCTTCAGAAAAGCTATGCTACGTCAGAACACAGAGCTTACGAATGGCAGGAATCGCCATCTGTCTGTCTTTATTTCTGTCTGCCATTGTGTGTGGATCAGAGGGTGGGTTAGAGTTGATGGAGATGGATTCCTGTCCCTACACGAGCCCACAGAGCGTACGAATGGCGGAAAGCGCCGTGTGTCTGTCTTTATTTGTGTGCGCCGACGTGTGTTGATCAGGGGTTGAAATAGAGAGGAGGAAAATGGTTCAGCATAAAAAGCCTAAAAATATGAACAACTCTGAATGTTCCTAAAAGATAAACGCATCTGAACTCCAATCAATATTGTAGACTTTGGGATGAAATCCTCATCTTATTGTTATTGGTGTTTCTTAAAAAAAGAAAATTAACATATTTTTCTCGGACATTTTAGTATCTCGTCTTATCGTAGCAGGATGGCAGCGCATCTTTGCTCTCTCCATTGCCTTCTGTGTTTACAGTGTCAGGTTGAACTGACTGTTTTAACTCTCAACTAAAATTGCAATGCTTGTTTGTTTGTGTGTGTGTGTGTGTGTGTGTGTGTGTGTGTGTGTGTGTGTGTGTGTGTGTGTGTGTGTGTGTGATGTGTGTGTGTGCGAGCGTGCATGCGTGCGTGCGTGCGTGCGTGCGTGCGTGCGTGTGTGTGTGTGTGTGTGAGAGAGAGAGAGAGAGAGAGAGAGAGAGAGAGAGAGAGAGAGAGAGAGAGAGAGAGAGAGAGAGAGAGAGAGAGAGAGAGAGAGAGAGAGAGAGAGAGAGATTATTAATAAATAGCCACGGTAGACTGAAAGTAAAAACCCTCGGCTTCCGTAGAAAATCAGACAGTGAGGGTGACGTAAAGGCGGCAACTTCGTTACCACACAGATATTGACGCAGATATGACGTATTCCTCTCTCTCTCTCTCGCTCGCTCCCTCTCTCGCACGCATGCACGCACGCACGCGCTCGCTAGCGCATCGACGCAATGTCAAAAGAACATGCGTACGCAGTAGAATATTATGCATCTAGGTAAAATCAGCATCACTTCACAAAAATTATAGCAAGACTGAAATTGTACCGTAAAATTCTTTTTGTTTTCACCATTGGCCTCAAGTCTAGAAGCAAAAGTAAACCTCATATCAGTAAAATTAAAAAAAAACGTATAAACTAATATTACGTTACGACAAATGACGCTTTTAAACCAATGACGCACGTTCACTGTGTCCTTTATAAGCTCACTGAGACATTGGCAAATCTGCGAGACTGTTTTAATAAAAATTATCTGAACATCAGAATCAAGTCAAAGACAACAGTTAGAGTGACAGCTCTCATACAGAAGAGACTTTGTGGGTTATGGTTCATCCCATCTTGTTTATATATATATTTTTTTTACATCTTATCTTTGTGCTGATTTTTTTTGGTGCCGTATCTTTGATATCTTGCCAACGCCTCCTCCCACTTTCCCCTCCATCACTCAAATTTGTCTTCGTACAAGTATGATTATATTATTGCCTCGAAGAGAATGCGTGCGTCCATGACTGTGTTTGTGTGCTGATGTTATCCTCTGTACTCTTCACTAGCACTAACACTAGCTAACAGATAATGCTTCTGGGTGTGCTAGAGACTATCTTGTGAGAAATAGACTGTACTTGACCTGTAACGGGCCGTAGGGCTGGTATCTGATGTGTTGCTTGAACACACCATAGAGCCACTACTGTCAGGACCACGAAGTCCTACTGTGATAACGGGGTAGAGGACACTGTCTGCCAGATCGATTGTGTTGCTCTCGATGAAGGGACTCAGGATGTTGCGGTTGGTGTAGTAGGATCTCACTTTGCAAGTCACCTGAAATCAGTCCATGTAAAACAAAATGTTCAATCCCACACAAGGAAATGCGACATTTGTTTTTTCTAGAAAGGGTGGGGTGGGGGAGGGAGATAAATTAGACTTCTGTGTGCCCCTATGTTTAAGACAATTTACTCTTTTAAAAAATATAATACAAGGGGCGATTTACGCTATTAGAACTATTTACCCCCCCCCCCTCCCCAACAAACAAACACAAAAAACCCACAAAAAAACCCACTTTAGACTGATGCGACAGTTAGAAAAAAAAGTACAATGCTGTTTGTAGCGAAGCAGAGGCAGGGTACAGATTGGGGCTCCTGTTTGCACTACAGCTTGAAGGGTCTGACCCCCGGATGTAAATTTTAGACACAGACCTCCATCTCAGCATAATAAAGGGTCAGAAAATCGATTTACGAACACTGCATTATTTGTATGTTCTTTAAAATATAATAACTCATTTCGCTCTCTCTCTCTTCTTTAAATTTGTTTACAGAATGTCTCCAAAAGACAAATATTTATTTAACATGACAAACCTAACTAAACCGCAGGGAAAAGAAAACTACACATCCAAACCCCCTCCCAACAAACGCAATGAACGGCAAAACAATGCTAGAATAATATACCATTGCAACAAGAGCAACGTAATGTGGCCGTTTGTATACATCCCATTTCCTAGAGACGTCATAATGTGTTTACACAAGGTCTTTACACAATCCCTTCACAGGACGAACAATCTAAGCCGTAGGGTAAAGAACACTACACATCCCACCCTCTCACAAGAACGCAATGAACGGCAAAACAATGCCAGAATAATCTACCGTCAAGAACCGACCCCAAAACCGCAGTGAACGGCAAAACAATCCCGAAATAAGCTACCATGTATAAAACCCGCTATTAACGGCGAAACAATGCCTAAATAACTGATATCCCTTGAACAACACTCAGCGGTCTAACATCTACCAAACAACAGGACGCGAAATAACATATACACTGGAAAAAAAGGATACAACAAATAACATCCACAAACACAATACATATCAACGAAAATAAATACCAACAAAACAGTAGTCACAGAACCCCCAACCAAAGTGAGGGCACGTGGTCAGGTTTGGTCCACTGACAAGAGCAGTACATGGCCGACTCTCCATAGTGAAAACGTGCTCGAAATACACAACGAAATGAGTGACGAAACCAAATCTAAACCTGTGTCATAAAACTTTATGTATACGGCCGATCTGGAACCTTGATGAAATTAACATGTCTTACTGAGTGTGCGACGTTGAGCACTATTTTCCACAACTTGACATAGCTCAAAATCTAATGTCAACACAACACGATGCCGTACATACCATAATAGTATGAATAGCTGACGCCACAGCAAATAACGCGTTCAACACGCAGTGCGCACTTTGTGACAATATACTGACACCACTCGTAAACTAACATATTGCCCGTCTGGTTATACTTGCACGGACCCCGGAGTCTCTGCGGTCAGTCGAGTCTGAACGCAGCCGCGGCTAAGCTAGCCAACTCATCACTACTAAAAACAGAACAACTGACACTGTTAAGGTACGCACGATGGCGCAAGCATAGAGCGGCTCGGACGCAGATGCGCTGAATTATAGTGCGTCTACCTACCCACTCGTAACATTTTCAGTATGTGATTACAGACGCACTAAAACGGGTGCCCTGAGATGTAACTCACGTGTCCAGTGACAGGTAGCTGAGTTCGCCGGTATTTCGCGTGGGTAACGCCAGCAGGCAGATCCTCTTCAGGGTCTGCCCGTATATGGCCATCAACGTACCAGGAAACTTTGTAGCGGGCGGCAGGACTGGAGTCAGATGTGTTGACAATGCAGTTCAGGTTGCCGTGATCGTCAGGTCCACTGAGGTCGACAGTCACGCTGGGGTAGATTTCTGTACAACTCGCAGATTGATTTTAATTCCGTGAATATCGTTGGTGTGAATTTCTAGTGAAATCGTGCCAAAAATTATTTGGCAAATACACCGTGCTATTAACTCATTCGAGACGTGCCGTCTCCGGATACGCGGCTTATGCCGCGTATCCGGAGGCAGCACGTCTCGAATGAGTTAAAGAACATACCCTGTTGGACAGAAATAAATGAGTAAATAAATCTGTAAGTTGTGTCTGTTCTTTGAAATAGAACTGTACACGAGAAAAGTGTTTTCAGAAACCTTGGTGTGCACGCAGCTTCCCCCCAAATAAAAAGGTCTTGTCTCTATTCGAACGTTAACGGCAGCTTGTGCGCGTCACATCAATCCAAGGATGAAACACGTGTTGCTTGGTATGAAATATTTTACAACTGAAAGTTTTTATAAAATAACTTACGGATCCACTCTGTCATACTCTCCGCGACAATACACATCTTTGAGCCGTCCTTGAGGTTTACGTCATGGTCCGCAAAACACAGATCGTTGATTAAACAAGTGTCGGGCTGTGGAAGTAGTGAACAACATAGAAGTTCTGCGGCACCTCTGTTCAAGCGTATAGCGATGTTACTAGTTTCTTAGTCAAGAAAAAAATATATGCAAGTCGCCTCACAAATGTGCGTGCCGACTGTTGTGTGATTTTGTATCTTACGACATGGATCTGTAAGGTCTACAAATCACTAGCTATCATACAAATATGAAGTCTAGAAGCCGTCCAACCAATGGATGCTGGACAAATCTGCCTGAAAAGAATGTTTTACTTTTTCCTCAGGCACTCTTAATAATAATAACAACAACAACAACAACAACAACAACAACAACAACAACAACAACAACAACAACACAAACACTATTTGTGGAGCGCTGCTCCCAAAATAAGCTCCAAGCGCTCTACAAATCAATGGTGCGGGTGGGAAGGGTCGTAACAGGTTGCTATTGCAGACAGAGTTATACGATACAATCACATCTAGAGCTCTCGCTTGCGTTTCACGTATCAAGTAAGATAATATAAAATAATAATACGTTGTTAATCCAGTTAGGGGAAATTGTCCATGTTGTGGAGGGTAAGTCCGAATAATCAAATGTCGGAATGTTGGGCGAAAGTGCGAATATGTCACCTGTGACCCGATGAAGGGTTAACTTGTGCCACGCTCATTGCTGAAAATACGATATTTAGAACGTTTGCGTACCTTTTTCTCACATCCATCTGCAGTGCAGTTCTGGCAGACCGAATCGTACACAGTGATGTTGACCTGGTTTCCATAGAGACTGCCGTCTGTCGTGACTTTGATTGCGAATCTTTTGATACTGCGTTCTATCAAAATACAAACTCATACAGGATCAAATTATTTTGCTTATGTTGTTACATGTAACTCTTGATTACATGCAATGTACTAGCTTTAGTCAAACTGGAAACAAAAAAACATGTAATTGTGTGTTTAGGAGACTTCGGCTGTCTTAGCGCTCTGTTTTTGTTAAGGAGGTTAACAGCGGGATGGGGCTACTGGCGACGGCCACAAGATGACTCTGCCACAGGCTTCAGGGAACTCGACCCATTGTCCAGTTTGTTTTGATGTAATGGCACATTATGGAATGAGTGAGTGAGTGAATGTGAGGCGACCATGCGGCTACAGGCCACGGAACACATTGCGTTTCCGTACTGTCCAGTCTCTTAGCCTTAGTCAGTCCCAGTCATCCCCTAATATTTTAATCCCCTACAAAACACTACCGCCTACCAGCTGCACATTTGCCATGCACAAAATACCAAAAAACCCCAGCACATTGACAGTCTCATTTCTTGGCTATGAACCTGATTCCTTACCAACCGCACACCCAAGCACAGCTGAAATCAGCGTGCCCCTCAAATCACTACGTCAACGGCAACTCAACATAGGCCCACAATTGTCCACTGGATACGCTTAGGATGGTATGAATCAAAGCACCAAACATGTCCCCTCTTGTCTAACCAGAAATTTCCAGCAAATTCTAACATTCAGCCCTACTACAAATTTTCAAACAAGGCAAAAAATTATTTTTAAAAACACCCGTTCTCTTACTGCCTGAACTGCCCAATTTGAATATGTAACATGACCTGTCAGAGAAACTGTCCCACCTGAACACCCTTCAATCTGCCATCACTGCAATCCTTAGACACTAGCTAAGTCAAACCCAAAGTGACACAATTGAATGTTGCTGCATCGTTATGTTTTGGCCCATTATGGGAAGCACGTTGTTGTGGCGTTCACTATGCTGTTGATGTTTTGGATCATGCATATCTGATGCCATAAAAAACCAGACTAGATATAGTCAGAATGCATGTACATCAAGTAATATATCTGATCTTCAGAAATGTTGCATTTGAGACACAAGCACATGACAGGTTTTTTTTCATATTTTTTCCATTACCCACCCCCCTACTTTTTCTGTTTTTCCAAGTTTACACACACATGCAATACAGTCAAACTGACTTCTGGTGGGCTGGACAACTGAAAAAGTTACCATGACACTGACATGGATGAAAAGTGAGCTTTCAGACCCAAGGTCATTTCCTTGTGTATCTCTGGGCAGCCCAAAAGACAACGCCCAGGCATCCTCATTGACCCTGTTGTCTGGTGACAACGAGCAGGAAGAGCCATGTAAACAGCTGTCATGCCCTATATGCTGCTTGCAACCTTTTCCTCAGGCAAAAAGGGTCATGAAACAGCTGTGCAATTTAAACATTAAGTCTACTGAGCTAGCCCACAGACAAAAGACTACACAAAACAGCCAAAACTATGCTAGGCGGGACACACCGCATACCCAAACACGTGTCTGGAGTGCTTATTTAGGAGGTAGCAGAGAAAAATGGTTATGTACAGTTCATTTTTATATAAAACACACTTGTCAGAGTCTCAAAACACCTCAACTTATGTTGCCAATGCAGCAGGCATGTGTGTGCCAAACCTGTGAACACTCCTGTAAAAGCCTGTACTGGTGGCCACAACTGCTGGTCCAATAACAATGCACTCAAATGAGCTTTATGCAATGTAAAAGTGCTTGGATTTGGCGCAGAATAGACACCAGAGACATTCCTTATGCCAATTACGGCAGAATGACACCTCAGATGCAGCCAGTGTAGCTGGATCATGCCCAATAACACTTCTGCACGTCATACTATTTTGGCGGCTTATTTCACTCTGAGGTCAGCTGTCTGATGAAATGAATATGCTGACACTGTTTCGTTGTAGTTTTCATCTTAGCCTTTGACCTTAGGCCCCCCCCCCTTCACCCACCACCAACTCAACTCCCCACCCCACCCTACCCACCCCACCCCACCCCACCCACCCCACCTCACCCCACAACTTCAATAACTAAAAGTAAACCACACCCCTTTCAAGGTCAAGGTCAAAGATCACAGCTCAAAGTCGAAGGTTAGACCCATGACTACATGTAAGACAAAAAATAAATGAACATACACACTAAACATAGCTCACAGTGCAGGTAAACAGGGTGCTGCGACGCAAAACATGCCAAAACGCCTATAAAACTGCAAGCGCAGCGATATTTTGGTAAAATTTCAAAATTTTCATGCTTTTCTCATTTTTCCAACTGCAAAAGTCCAACTCAATGATATGGTTACATTAAACCAATTTCAGGTCTATGTCACATTATGGCATGTGGTGCCTCTGACAGGCCACGGACCACAGTGCTGTTTCCGTACTGTCCAGTATCTTAGACTTAGTCAGTCCCAGTCATCTCCTAATATTTCAATCCCCTAAAACACACTACCGCCTACCAGCTGCACATTTGCCATGCACAAAATACCCTCCCCCCAAAAAAACAAACAAACAAAAAAAAACAAAAAAAAAAAAAAAAAAAAAAAACCCAAAAAAAAACAAACAAACAAACAAACAAAAAACAACCAAAAAAAAAAAAACCCAACAATAAACAAACAGCACACTGACTGTCTCATTTCTTGGCTATGAACCCGATTCCTTACCAACCCCGCTGAAATCAGCGTGCCCCTCAAATCACTACGTCAACGGCAACTCAATATAGGCCCACAATTGTCCACTGGATAAGCTCGGTATGAATCAAAGCACCAAACATGTCCCCTCTTGTCTAACCAGAAATTTCCAGCAAATTCCAACATTCAGCCCTACTACAAATTTTCAAACAAGGCAAAAAGTTATTTTTACAAACACCGGTCATCTTACTGCATGAACTGCCCAATTTGAATATGTAACATGACCTACAAGACAACATTTCCTATGCATGATTAAGTTTTGTTTTAGTAACAGTAAGAATATTTTGAATCAGTCATACTTTTCACTTCATGTGCGGTATTTCTCTTTTCAAACATTGATCACATCTTTAGGTGAAAACCACACTTGCTTCTTAAGCCTATTTGGTCTCATATCATTACCTGATTTTATTCGAGCATCTGGCAAGGGGCAGGTTAGCTTCGTTGTAGACACGAATTGCGCTGGCTCCATGACAACATTCTGTGTTGACAGCGAGGAATCCGGCTGATGTAAAAAAGAAAGTGAATACCGAGAACAGTAAATTATGCAAGGGGATTACCTCTCTCTCTCTCTCTCTCTCTCTCTCTCTGTCTCTCTCTCTCTCTCTCTCTCTCTCTCTCTCTCTCTCTTCGCGAGTGTGAACCTAGCTACGTTCAAAATTTGTGCAGGCCTTTTTTCTGTGCCCCGTCTTTGAAATCACCTTTGTGGCGGAGAAAAGACGTTAAGCTCTAAACGTTTAAAGGGTCGGGTCCTGAAGGTTTAGCGACGGAGCAGGTGGCGCTATGCTTTCGCGCTGACGGTTAGAATTCAAATGACTCATCGGGACTGCGCGCGCGTTAACATATGGCTGGCCGACGATTTTTTTTCTTTATTGCTATTTTTAGAAAAATTCGTGCAATTGCTCATACTTAAGTATGTTAGTAGGAAAACGGCATACTTACCAAGAACTCCTGAATTTTGCAGTCGAAAGTATCTCCCATTTGGAAATTGGAAGCGTTCATGAAAATTGTCCGGCAAGGTCTTTCATTTATGTCGCACAAGCCACCCCTGGAAAAAAAACAATCTTAACAGTATTTGTTATCGTTCATGAGAAGTGCGCAATAAATAATGTCATTTAACTGTAATGCATGGCGCTCACATTTTTCTGTCTTACTTACGATAGCAAAAGTGAGTTTATTTAATGAGACAGTGGGCGTCCGTCCGTCGTTCATCATCCATTGTACACTTTGACGTTGGCATTTTCACAGAGACTTTTTTCGGCCAGAGTCTTCAAACTTTCATTGTACACTTTGACCTTGGCATTTTCACAGAGACTTTTTTCGGCCAGAGTCTTCAAACTTGGCTCAGAGATACCTTGTGGCAAGACCTTTCAATGAACTGTCACAAAGGTCACAAGATCAAGTTAACAGAAAATCAGGAAATCCTTCCAAAATTGACTTATTTTGACAAAAATTGTTTTTTTCCCTCTCAGATACACTTCGCAACTTCAAACCTAAACATAAAACAAAGATACCTGATGGTAAGATCTTCTTATGCGTACAAATTTCGATGACCCCTCAGACAGGTCAAAGGTAACAAGAGATCGGGATACAGGTAAAATAAAAGCCATTTGATAAAAGTTGTTTTTTCTCAAATGCGATTCACAGCTTCAAACCCAAACATGGTATACAGATACCTGATGGTAAGACCATCCTATGCACACTAATGTTGGAAAGGTCAAGGGTCACAAAAGATGGGCAAATGTGTCAAAATAGTGTTTTTATTAGCGTTTGCACAAACTTTTCAATCAAATTTGGCACAGGTGTAGCTGATGATAAGACATTTATGTGCATACTAATTTGATTGACCACTGGCAAAGGTCAAGGGCCTCGGGAGGTTTACAATATTGTTGAAAAACACATATTTTGACAAAAGATGGATTTTGCAGATAGACAAGCCAACTCTTTAATTATTTTAGGACGCTTAATCAATTCATTTCAGCGACCTGACAGAAAGGTCAGGTCACAAAGGTCAGATTAATTATGTAGATCCATAGGGGCCTGACGATGGTGCTTTGACTAAATGTAAATCTGCTGCGCCGCACCGCGTGCGTGCCACCGCGTCACTAGCTCAAGTCAGAATACAAAGGAGGAAACGAAAGGCACGCGAAGCGGCGATGCACTGTGATTCCAGAGCAGTTTTCAACCCTCAAAGCAACCATACGCCTAAAACCTCCAACTGAACAAACACAGTAGATATTTTGCCACATATCTATACCAGCCTTGTCCGCCGATCAAAACTGATAGTTTAGTATCAAGTCTTTTTGCACAGTCAAGCATCATTTAAGCAGACGTCCATTTGTTTGGTTTTAGATGTGGCCGGAAATACGCCTCATGCTCGTTTTTCATTGGCTTATGTAAATTAGCATATCCAAATGAAATTAAAACAAGAGTGTATCTTACTGTCGACATGAACGTGCACGCAGGTACGTATTTCCCCCAGCCCGAAAAGGTCTACTTTAATGGAGTCTGGTTTAAACGCTACTAAGTTGTCAATATCTTCTCGAGTAATTCGCTCCGACTTTAGAGTAAACACGGCAGAAAACAATGGATGCACAGCAGTGCAGAGTGGCCTCTTTCACGGCACTCTACTAACGGGTTTAAAGTTGAACTCTAGATGTTGAGAAAGAGGTCCGGGATACTTCCGGCTACAGCTAGAATTTCGCGCGTGCCTTTCGTAGTTTCCTCCCTTGTATTCTGACGAGCTAGTGACGCGGTGGCGCGCACGCGTTGGCGCAGCGGATTTGCATTTAGTCATAGCACCATTCGTCAGGCCCCTATGTGTAGATCTGTCATACACGTGAGACTCAAGGGCTTTGCCATTTTTGATTTTAATTGTGCTTTTAAAGTCGTGCTAAAATATAAACTTTGTGGCTATACAGCCAGGGTCTTGTCTCGTCAAATTAGACTTGACACGCTCATCACATGACAATTACCTTTACAACTCTTAGGAAGATATGACGATGTAATATGCACATATTCATGCAAGTTAATATTCACATTTCTGTGAACTGGACTATTGACAATTTACCCGCTGACATTGTTGAGCTGAGGTCCTATGCCAGCTATGAGCTGACAGTTGTCTCCAGCATAACCTACGTTGCACACACACCGTCCGCGTTGACAGCGACCATTTCGCTTGCACTCTACACTGCACAAGTCAGTAGTTACTTGCGGTTTCAGCACACTTTGTCCTTCCGGGTTGGTAACAAAGTTACTGGGTTGCTTTGCAAGCTCCACATGCGAACTTGTTGTAATGGCGTCCACCAAAGAGTCGAGGAAATCATGGCTGTCGCTGTACTAATATTAGATTAAATGATACATAATTACACACGGGCGAGGTCGCTTGAATATACTATGCAAAGATAATCATCATCACGATATTATGACTAACTTACAGCGATAATAATTTCTGAATAGCTCTCAGCGCCTTATGCAAGAGAAACAATACACACATAAAGAAACACAAATCTCACAACGAAAGGCTCCGGCACAATCTACTTGGCATCAAAAATATACTTGAAAAAGAGACTTACGTACGTATAAATTGCATTACATCAATTAAAATTAATTGCCAAACAATGCTTAGGACGTAAATTTCCACCGCACATACTTTTATGTAAACAATCGTTCGGTTTGCCAATGACGTTATGTGTATTTCTTAATTACATATTGCACCATATCAGTCTTCTATCTATCTATCTATATCCCGTAGTCTTGCCGACCGTTGGGGCACCACTGATGACTTGGCAACCAGCTCTCTCCATTCCTCTCTGTTCTCTGCAATTCTCTGCCATATCAGTCTTGGGATATTGTATATCGACCGAAATTTCGAAGTGAAAGCACGTTCCGTCAGGGTTCCTTTTAAAGGGAGGTAATTGACGGACATTGTGAGTTGTGTTCCCTGCGTGTTTTGGTTTTTCAAGTACTAAGTTAGGGGTATTTTTAAAGGGATACTTCGAGCTTATTACATATTTTTATACTTACAGTTGAAGACAAAGTCGTATTGCGAGAAACTTTGCCAACGTTTGATGTGAAAGGCAATTTGCTATTGGTTCTTTTCGCTGCACGGGTCCTATCAGGGATTCGATATC